>OX392501.1:29542172-30742172 GCA_947623375.1 Apotomis capreana | reverse complement strand
CCTATCTCTTATAGTTTTCGTTTTCTCCCTACTGACCCATTTGGATTGATCACCCGGTATATCACCAATCTCGTCCATGACACCGGGAATTAACTTGTACGCAATGTATCAGCCATGGCAGTTGCAATAGTTTCAGACAGACGATTATCAGAAAATTGCATAAGATTGGGATAAGTGGTAATTAGGCTCTCGTTTCAGACGCCAAAGAGCCTATGCTGTTTTTTTTTTTTATGTACGATGGACAAACATTTGACCTCGAACGTACCTGATGTTAAGTAACGATGAGGCCTAAGATGAAGCATGCTTGTCTAGAAGGTGCCTATTCACTCTCGACTTAAAGAGATTTAAGTTATATTTTTCAGGGAAAAGGTGCGCAGGAAGAGAGATCCACTCCATTGCTGTCGTTTGCTTTGATGGTGTCTTTTATCACCTGATAAATAAGTGTCAAAGCATCCGTCATGTTTTGACAAAATGCTAGTGTGAGTGACAGCCCCCAAGACGCTGTTTGGATGACTAAGCCCGCATAGTTATGCTAGATGGTTTAATCCATATCCGTTGCACTAATGCGATGATCCTGGCCAAATTGTGGATCAAGTGCCGTTTATCGACCAGATGCCTGCAGCGGACCCTGTAGTACTTCAATCACGTGGCTAGACGCGAGCCAGATAGTTTGGAAAAAGTCAGGTCGAAGGGAAAAGGGCCCGTGGAAGATCACCGCCCCGGTGGACCGATGCAGTGAAACAAGCCTGTCAGGAGGAGTCAGGAGACTCTAAAAAGGGAAAACCGGAGCCGAGAGCTTTGGTGCACAAAATAACGACCTCAAGTGGTCAGTGTGTCATTCATGAGGAAGTGAGACATCATTTTATTTTTATCTGCGCTTTTACTAACCTATTCGATGGTTGTCGCGTTTTTGAGTAACATCATATCAAAAATATTTTATCAACACTTACAAGCGACACCTATTATTTCACGTTCTTAAAAAGCATATAGAATCTAGAAAGGATGCAGCAAAAAGCCTTCAAGTGGCAGCACCAGACACGTAAGAAACAAAAAATAATTATTTTAATTAAAGCATATAGAATCTAGAAAGGATTCAGCAAAAAGCCTTCAAGTGGCAGAACCAGACACGTAAGAAACAAAAAATAATTATTTTTATTTAAGCAGTAACGTCTGCTAACGCTTCATTGTATACAAACAAAAAATACTTTTAATTAAAAGGAATCGTTTCGTTAAAGTCGGAGATTAAACCCACTAATCAAGGACCTTGTGTTAAGCAGGTGCCCAGATACGAAGCCTCGTGCCAGCGACACGTGCCGACTAGAGTTGTTTACGAGATGTGTTTGTGTCGGTCGGATACAGATATTCTGGAATACATAATATTTACCCGTTTATATTCATTGTTACGTAAGCCACGACCTTCCATATAATCTATCTAATAAAGCTGAAGAGGATCGAAAGTCTGTACATGGAAGATATTCGAAAAAAAGTTTGCGGGGGATTCTTAGAATCGACAACAGAACACGATCCAACAGTTTTTAGAATTTTTGTCTGTTTATCTGTCTGTGTACGGATTTTGATGAAAACTTCATCAATTTGTCGAGAAAATCTCCGGCCATATTAGAGGCTATAAAAATTTACCAATAAAAGGGGGGTAGCCACTACACTCGATTGAGTTAAGTTTGCACCTGAATCTTATGGCGCTACTTTTTTCAAACATGTGCTAAGACTATTGAGTACCCTGATAAACTAACATATGGCGCTGAAATTAATTTATTTTGTGACATGAGCAATAAGCCACTGAGGAAGGATTTTGCCAAATTAGCTCTCACCGAACTAATACTGCCGTAATCTTAAAAAAATTGATACTGATTTTTATAAATTATACTTTTAGTTAGTTATTGACAAGTCTTCCTGTAGACAAACTGTCATAAAGTTTTGCATGGCTAGTTAATTTCTCAACCGGTTCACATGAAATTTTGTAAGAAGGTTCGTTGATTATAAACAAATTTTTATTCGGTCCGTTTTTCGAAGTTTTTCAAAATGAAATGAAATAATTTAATCAGTAAATAGGCCACAAGGGCACTTTTACAAGACAGATTGTGAATCTACTGGCATTTCGCAATACGAGACCGCTGTTGAGAAATGGTAGTTAGATAAGAATATAAGGTTGAAAACAAAAATAAAATTACCATTTCAAAACTAATTCGCGATGTCTACAGCTCACAGAGCTACTAGTCTTATTAATGTGAATAATATACTGTATTTTGATGATTTAGTAGCATAATCATTATAATGATCATCATCAAGATGCCTTCTATCGGCGTTAGTTGAAATTTTTACATGTTTATACAATCATCATCATCCTCCTATCCTTTGTCCCATATTGTAGAGAATGAATTCTCAATCGGGGTCGGCTACCTAAATCCCAAGATGTGGCGTAGGCACTAGTTTTTACGCAAGCGACTGCCATCTGACCTTCTAACCCAGAGGGGAAACTAGGCCTTATTGGGCTTAGGTGGTTTCCTCACGATGTTTTCCTTCACCGAAAAGCGAGTGGTAAATATCAAATGACATTCCGTACATAAGTTCCGAAAAACTCATTGGTACGGGCCGGGTTCGAACCCGCGACCTCCGGGTTGAAAGTCGCATGCCCTAACCACTAGGCTACCACCGCTTTTTACATGTTTATACAATGGTAGGCGTTAAATTTAAGATTATAGTACATAGCATGTGGTAGTTTTATATATAAAACCATAATCTTATCATCTTAATGTGGCTCCAACAGGAAAAATCTGTATTCAATATTATATGGGTGAAGTTGGGATATTGCTAATTGGTCAGGACATATCGCCAATTATATTATATTTGGACTCATATCCACATTTTAGTGTGCAATGACGCCCATCCATCCGATCTTTGCTTATGACTGTTTGATTATTGGACCAGTATATTTTGAGCTAATGTCTAGAACACGTATCAGTACTCCAAGTGTCTAATTATGTCAGAGATGAACGTACATATATTTTAATTCCACTGCGTAGCCTAATATTAAAATGGCCATTAATCTGTTAGGATCCCATCGCGGCTCGTTTATAAGATTATTAATATAAAGGCAAAAGTTGTCTCCCGTGGGAGGCTATCCAGGTTTACTAGCAGGGAGTATAATATTTTCGGCCTGGCTCGTTTTAATTACTTTCTGGCGGTTGGGAATCAACAGAGATGTTTTGTCGGCTGTTTACACTTTATTAAGTTGCCGGATTCGAGGAAATTCGTTTAAAATCGAATTGTTTATTAATTCTGCATAATTGTTTCCGCATTCAAGCTTTTTTCAACTCGACCGGAAGTGTTGAAAGCAAAAGGCTTTTGTGCAGCTTTCCATGACAATGTTTTCACATCGTTTGACTTTTTTATTACATTTTATGGTTGATTTCCTTACGGTGAGTGTCAGTTGAGTGATTCATTTGCGCATGAAAGTTTACTCTTTAATTAATGTATGTTTGGAAAGAAATTTGGCGCGTCAGTCAGCGCATGATTAAAATGTAGAAAAGTGGCTCATCGTGCATCGCACGCACTAGTACGTACCACGGTGCCCAGCTCTGGCTTCCGCCCATGTTCAGGCAATATCAGCGTACGTTCGAAGCCACTTCTGAAGATAATGTTTTTATTTTGTAATCTTGTTCAGTGTTTTATTGTGTGATAAAGATTATTAATCCCGAGAAAGGGGGAAAAACCGCTAATAAATGCTAGTAACCAATGTGCAATATCACCGTGTAACTATAGGATGCCCTTTGCACGAAGTCATTACCCAAAATTGGCAAAGTTGTACCTGTGCGAGCATCAGCGGAACTATGTATGTCGCTCCACGGAAAGTTGCCATATGACGAAAATGCAGCTGTACTCGTAGTTTACCGTTGTATTGGGAGTTGCGTTACTGAGTAGACTCAAAATAGGCATGTACAAATACATAGTTCTCCTTATCGGTTTCGATGATGCCCCGGCCACACAAAGTAAACATTACGGACTTCGTCTATTGTGGCGCTTCGTCTGACAATATGTACTCTCTCTCTTGTATGCGTGACAGTAGAACTGTATACCAGGTGGGTCCTGTAACTGGAGCAATAAATTAAAACATAGATTCCACCCCACAAACTGAACAACATTTATTAAACAATTACTTTTAAAAATAGCTCATGTATTTATTTAATCTTTATTGCACAAAAGAAAACTTATCGTACAAAAGGCGGACTTAATGCCATGAGGCATTCTCTACCAGTCAACCTTAGGGCAAAGCGGAAAAATTGTAGGCGGTGCAACTAACTTACACATAAGTAACAAAACATAATTATAATACTTATACATAATTTTGCTATACATGTAAATAGTAAATATATACATACATCTTATCCATACTAATATTATAAATGCGAAAGTGTGTCTGTCTGTCTGTCTGTCTGTCTGTCTGTCTGTCTGTCTGTCTGTCTGTCTGTCTGTCTGTCTGTCTGTTACCTCTTCACGCTTAAATCGCTGAATTGATTTTGATGAAATTTGGCATGGAGATAGATTAAGATCCGAGGAAGGACATAGGATAGTTTTCATCCTGGAAATTATCCCTAAAAAGATTGAAAAGTGAGTGAACAGTATAGTAGTGACATTGATGACCCTGTAGAATTTGTAATGTCATTATTAGACCAAGAGCACAATTGCTCGTAAATTTGCTTAGGCACTTTTAATAATCCCTTTTATTAATTAAGTTGATTAGGTGGATATCTATCGTGTTGTACGAGGTTGTTGATAAATACGGAACAAATACGAAATACTCTCTGTCTGCCTGTCTCTCAGTTACATTTTCACGCCTAAACTTCTGACCCGGTAAAGATAAAATTTGATGTGGTGTTATAGACCCCGAGAAGGACAAATAATGTTACTGCAGTTTTAAGGTGAAAAACTTACATGTAAATGGAGGCGGTTCGAATAGGCCTTTGTTTTCTTTCTGTTACACATTTTAAAAACCTATGTAATATTTAAATAAAACAATTTAAACGGATTATATCGCGTATATTAATTATTTGAGCCTCCCTGACGTTTCAATACCTGATGTCTCAATACCTGAGGCCCGTGAAGTGCAGCATCCCTCTGCAGAGTGCTGGTTTTTACAAGCTGGACTGCGAGTGTGGTCTATCATACATTGGCCAAACGAAACGTAGTATAGCTACACGGGTTAAGGAGCATGTAGCTGATGTCAAGCACCGTCGTTGCAACAGGTCTGCAGTCTGCGAGCATGTCATGGACAAACCAAACCATTCAATTAATTTTGATAATACTTCAATCCTTGGCAGAGAGAAACGATATTTTCCCAGAATGTTGCGCGAGGCTATTGAAATCAAAAAATATCCCAATTTCAATAGAGAAGATGGTTTGTTATTACCACCGGCTTGGGATCCTGTTGTACATCTTATCAAGGATCAAGCAAGACACAAGACTGGAAACCTTGGGCCTCGAACGGTGTAAAACAAATTAATGTTAAAAGTAGTCAGTCAACCTTTGACAACGGTATCTGTAAAGGTACTGAACCGTCAGGGAGGCTCAAATAATATACGAAATATAATCCGTTTGAATTGTTGTATTTAAATGTGTGACAGTCGCGGAAACCGAAGAAAATACTATGTAATATTTATTCAAACAGGTTACTACTAGGGGTTTTACTTATGTTTCTTTAAACCTACCTATCTCGCAGTTACCAATAATTTATAGACCTTATCACTTAAATTCTGGTCTTACACATCCGTCCATACTTCTAAGTTCCACGTGGACGTAGTCGCGGGCAAATCCATACTATACTTACTATATCCATCCATACTAATATTATAAATGCAAAAGTGTGTCTGTCTGTCTGTAACCTCTTCACGCTTAAACCGCTGAATCGATTTTGATGAAATTTGGCATGGAGATAGTTTAAGATCCGAGGAAGGACATAGGATAGCTTTCATCCTGGAAATTCTCCCTAAAAATATTGAACCTGTAGGAAATGTAATGATTAGACCAAAAGCACAATTGCTCTTACATTTGCTTAGGCGCTTTTAATAATCCCTTTTATTAATTAAGGTGATAAGGTGGATATCTATCGTGTTGTACGAGGTTGCTTCCGTACTGCCAAGTTCCACGCGGACGTAGTCGCGGGCAAAAGCTAGTATAATATAAACATATAAAATACTAGGTGTGCCCCGCGGTGTTACCCGCTCATCCCACGGGCACACTCAATTTATTCGGGATGAAAAGTATCCTATGTCCTTTCCCGGGTCTCAAACTATCTCCATACCAAATTTCATCTAAGTCGGTTCAGCGGTTTAAGCGTGAAGAGGTAACAGACAGACAGACAGACAGACAGACAGACACACTTCCGCATTTATAATATTAGTATGGATAAATAAATATAATTATACATAAATATATACAGCGATGAAGCATACTAAGCAGATAGACTACGAGACTTCATTTCTGCCAGCAAAGAAGCTGCACACGGACTTTTTAAACGCTAGCTTACTCGGTGCCTGTTTAATTGAGAGAGGAAGACCGTTCCAGAGGCGAGCCACTTGAATTGAGAATGAATTGGACATGAAACCAGTGCGGTGAAGAGGGATAGAAAGACATTTATAATGTAAACCTGTAAAATAAAGTTTATTCAAAGAAGCAATAATGTATTGCGAAATATTTGATATTTAGGAAAGTGACAGCTATGTATGTTTTTTTTTTATGTTGGACGGCGTACATTGAAAATGCTATTTTACTACAGTATTTTTTTTAAGTTTCTGAAAGATGTTGTTCAGTTTGACGAGTAAAATCTGTGTTTTAATTTTTTGCTCCTGTTACAGGACCCACCTGGTAGACGAGTATTTGTGTAAGAGGGCTTCGGTTTTTCTTTGCGTAGCTGGCGTTTTGAGGCGGTTTTCCTCAAACGACTTGATACGCTCAACGATGGTGGATCGCCAAGATGGCCTTTGTGCAGAAAGCTCCTCCCAATATTAAGAATCGAGGCCACAAGCGGTCAGATATCGTCATCGATAAACCAGACACTCAGAATAGGTCTTGTACGGCACTACTGAACTGATAGGATTCGGAATGGGCAGATTCCAAAACAGTAGTTGTAAGTAAAAATCTAAATAGCAAATTGTGCCTTTAGTAGAGTTGTTAGTCCGCTGTTTTCTAACATAATTGTGCGCATCGGGTTACAAGCATGAAATTTCTACCACAGATAGAGTGTTCCACGGTGATTATTTTCAGATGTGGAGGGAAGTCAGATTCGTCCCCTGTGAGGCGGGAGAGCGGAGTGAATACGGCCAAGTATTCCTCTTTTTTTTCTTTATTGCTGGTCAGTTAAGTCTACCAGGACGTGTTTGGTATCGTTTCTGTGTAAAACAAATATCAGAAATTCATTTTTTATGTTATTTTCGTATAGTTCTATATAAAAATATGGGTGTAATGGCCGAAAAGGTAAAAATCACAACAAGTTTTTTTATTCAGTGAGGTAAATTAGTTCAATCTCGTGAACATTTTCAAATTATTATTATTATTTCAAAAAGTTAATTTAATCTGGTTTCTAAAAATATATTAATGTTGGGCACTTCTCATACAAACAGTAGCTGAAAATATATCTTTACGTCGGCGTAACCAACGTAAATCTCCGAACGCATCCTATTTCGCTTCATTAAATACATTAAATAATGATTATTAACATGCTTTTACATATAATATTTACTATATACATCCTAGAAAAACAAATTAATGTAATTAAAACAAATTTTTTTTTTGCTAATGTATCACGAGCACGCAGGCTAATCTCAACATCAACAATTTATTTAAGTTACTATTTGTATGAAGAGTGCCCAATATTTATATATTTTTAGAAACAAGATTAAATTTGCTATTTTGCAATATTTTTTTTAGTTGTAAATATTCAGGAAATATAACTAATTTATCTCCCTGAATAAAAAAAAATTGTTGTGATTTTTACAATTTCGGAAATAAAACCATATTTTTATATGGTACTATGAATAAATAACATGAAAAATGAATTCTTGATATCTGTTTTACACGAAAACGATACGACACAAGTCCTACTAGCGTTACCTGATCAGTAATATAAAAAGAAAAAGAGGACTCCTTTGTCCTATTCACCCCGCTATCCCGCCGCACAGGGGACGAATCTGACTTCCTTCTACATCTGAAAATAATCACCGCAGAATACTCTATCTGTGGTAGAAATTTAGTGGTTGTATCCCGATGTACACAATTTCGCGACTTAGCAAAATGTACTAGAACACGCAGGCTAGGCTTAACATCAACATTTTTTTCAAGGTACTTTTTTTACCAGATGTGCCCAATATGTATACATTTTTGAAAACAACATTAAATTAGCAGTTTAGTTATATTTTTTTAAATTGTAAATATTCAGAATAGATAACTAATTTATCGTTCTGAATAAAAGAAACTTGTTGTGATTATTACCTTTTCGGCAATAAACCCAAATTTTTATATGAAACTATTCTTAAATAACATGAAAAATTAATAGCTGATATCTATTTTACACGACAACGATGTCGCACAAGCCCTAATAGCCTTAACTGATCAGTAATAAAAAAAAGAAAAAGCTCCTCTTCACCCCGCTCTCCCACCACACAGGGGACGAATCTGACTTCCCTCCACATCTGAAAATAATCACCGTGGAACGTTCTATGTGTGGTAGAAATTTCATGCTTGTAACCCGATGCGCACAATTTCGCGGCTTAGCAACTCTACTACTTGTCAGTGCAAATTAACATATTATTGGATGCGACAATTGTGGACAATAATTGAGAGTATAGTGCCTTAAAAATAAATCCTTTTCACCCGAAGTGTAGCGCCTGCGCCAGTGTTGAAAGAATAGGTTTCGAAGAGAGTTATTTTAAAATAGCCTTATCAACGTATTTTTTATCAACTTTATTTTGCTATTAGCCTTTACAAGCTTAGCTGTTTTCAAACTCGTAGCCTTTTTTATACGTTAGTGTATAATATATATTGATGAGTATTCGATGTGTGTATCACACCAGGCTTAAGGCTAGTAGATAACTCCTTAGCCCAGATAACCCGCATGTATCCTGTGACTGGCATTAGGCGAGATGATTGATGTTCTCGGTAATTGAGTTATCACTTCCCGCTGATAACATCGCGCCATTAGGGGACGTCCGGCGCCGGCGCCGCTCAAAAGGGGAAAGGTTATAAATATATGATCTAAACGGGAATTTGAAACAGCTTGTAGAATTTGCCTTAATTCCCCATGCGACTAATATTAAACATAAAATCATAAAACTTATTAAATTTAACATAATTATGGTCAAATCTTGTTAGGTACTTCTTTAGAAAGTGTTTCTCTCTTTCCTTTGCGTGGCATTATCATTGGGCAGAAATAAATCTTCTAACACGTGCTGGAGAAGCAATAGGGAGGGGGATGTAGCGTAAACGCATGTCCTAGGAGTATGGTGAAATGCGTTAAGCATTTAATTTCACTCAATGTGCGCAACGTCCAACCTCATTTCAGCATTACATTTCACTCAATGTGCGAAAAAGTATAAAAGAAACTGTCTCCAGAATCTTCGCACACTATAAAATAGAGTTCCTTCTTCCCATACAATCAGTTATGGATTTACGTTATTCCAATGAGGCACTCCTTGACCCTTTGCGCCGGGTTTAAAAAGAGTTGTGTCATGATGAACCGCCCATTAACATAAACCAAACCGACACCTCCCCTGACGTGACGTGACGTGCCGCTCGACGTCGTTAGCGTCGCGTGAGCACAACGTCATCGCCGTCAGAGCACACCTAACAACTCCATTCGGCACGTGTCGACAATCGCAGACACGAACC
This sequence comes from Apotomis capreana, assembly GCA_947623375.1. Classification (NCBI taxonomy): domain Eukaryota; kingdom Metazoa; phylum Arthropoda; class Insecta; order Lepidoptera; family Tortricidae; genus Apotomis; species Apotomis capreana. Next base: position 30,732,275 of record OX392501.1, on the reverse strand, counting down.
TTCGTGTCTGAGTGTCTGCTTAAAAGAAGATACTTGATTGCTTGATCGTTTGTAATACAATGACAACTTCGTCCTTTTTTTATCGTGTTCAGTTAAGAGTATAATTAGGATTTTTGGATGTCCAGCTATCTGTGTACCACACTAAATACAATTTTAGTATTCTACTATTACTACTAAGTATGTACAGAAGTTTTTTTGTGGCAAATGAGCAAAAGACTTGACTGCCCAGCTCGTCAACAGAAAGCTGTGTTAAGGATGCCAAGTCGTCACTATTTTACCTGTGCTCGACATCCTTGACGATTCTCATCACAGTGCGTCAACTTCGCGATGCATTATTGGCTATTTACTGGGTGCTACCTAGTTGAGTAAAATGAAGTCATGGAGTATGTCAAACAAATAAACATCAAGCTACGTTATTGTGTGCCCCTTTTCATTATAGCGGATCAAAATGGACTCAGTTTCGTCAGTTTCTTAGAAAACTGTTGATACAAAGATAATATACATAAACTTTAGTCCATTTTATTTCGGATTGATATCGCGTCAACTTCAAAAGATTCGATAAAATCAGACGGAGTCCTTTGACTGGAGTAAATAAGATGAGTTTTGTTGGTGGCGCTCTTATCAGGGTTCGGAGTACCTACTGGAATTGGTTGGTGTCGGGAAACCTGAAAGCTTTATTTAGATTAGAAAGTCAGAACTGAGTTAGATTACGGTAGGGTTTATTGATATCATATCGAATCGTACAAATTGAAGTGGAAACCAATGACGGACTGGTCATCTAAACTTTTGTCAGTATAAACTGGTCATTAAAACTTTTTTTTATCGTGTATTTTGTACTTATGAATAGACAATACCAGAATTCAATCTTGTATACCAGTTGGACTCAATCTTTTTGCATTCATTTATGAGTTTTATGACCTAAACTTCATTTTCCACGAAATAAATAAAGATAATATTAGTGTTGTGTTTTCGTTGCTGTGCCATGTACAAAAACTAGAACCAAGTGTAAGCTTTTTGGTATCCCATTATTATCAATAGAGTTAAAAATATTCGACTATACTCACAAAAATTGGGAACCTATTGTGTCACACATGGATACCATTATAAAACGTTACATTCCAATGAGAAATTCAGTCTGTAATATTGCAATTTTTCTAAAAACATGTGCTAAAAATGTTCCATCATTACAATCTTCAAAGTTCAACTTTAACCTTCAACTTCTCGACAAAAAGCCTTAGCACAGCGCTGCCCCGGGAAAGTAATTTGGCTACAATTTTAATCGCCTGACAATAAAACAGCATTAATTGCCACTAAGTTCGAGCCCCAGGGCCTTCCCCGTGACCACAGTCGGTGGAAAACAGTAAGTAAATGTACAATTTAAATTATAAATACATTTTCAAAATTATAGAGTACCTTCATATAGGCTTTGCTTGACACTTGTGTTTATCTTTGGATTGCCGTATGAGTTTTGTGTTGGTCGCACATCCAATTATCGTAGAAACCCATAGGGTTATTTAACTAAGGTGTTCGTATAGTTTTAATAACAACAGTGGCCCGCTTTTCTGATATTAGTAGCAACTAGTCATCGATATTTGCTAACTCGTGTAGAATCAAAACCATATTATCCTCTGCAATACATTTACTCACGAAAACAATGCTCTATATCAGGACTTGGAAGATTGTTTATAATTTCGTCTTCCACAGTTTCTTCAAATGTGAAAACTGTAACTACTTCTAAGTCTAACTAATGTGACAAGTCAGACACACATATTCCCCAAGCCATGAACTTTCAGATATCATCATTTTCAGCTCACACGGTTGTGATTTTAAACTGTCAAGTCATCTTCACAAAGATGATGAATGGTGTTAAAACTTTTTTTCGCCTTGACTTCATTATTGGACGAAAATCCGTACAACATAAGAAAAAAAGCGATTGATATCCGTTGTGCGTTGAAATAATGGACGAAAAAAATGTCTAACGAAGAAGTCTTGAATAGAATAGGAGAGAAAAGGACACTACTAACACTAATAGTAGGAAAGGAAATATGATAGGACATCTCATGTCTTACATGACTTTTTCTTCAAAAATATCATAGAAGGAAAAATCGAGGGAACGCGAGGTAGAGGAAGGCCAAGACGAAATTACTTTGAGCAAATAAAAGAAAAGGTTAAAGTCATGTCTTACCACGAAGTGAAGGAGAAAGCCCAAGAAAGAAACGGCTGGCGATTGCTACACCGACAAGAGCGCAGCTCTTAAATTTAAGAAGAAAAATGTGGACAACTTTTGGATTTTCACCCCTATATGAGCGCTGACCGAACTGAATGGAGTTTTAGACTCAGTTCACTACGATTACACTAATCTAGCTTCTGAGTCTCCGAAAAGAAAAATATAATTTCTTTAACACCGTTGAGTTTGGAATGTATTTTCTCTTCGACGAGTTTAATCTCCAACTGTTTCTGTCTGTTACTTTAACTATTTTTTAACTGTGTCTACTCCACCGTGCCACAAAAGATGACACAGAGCCCTGCCAGCAGCCAAAATAAGCCAGTGGGCGTAACAGTTTTTGTTCCAGTAAACAATGTTCACTTTTTAATTGCCTCGTAAACTTCCTCTTTAATCGGGTTTGCGGTCAACTTTCTGAATGTTTAATTCTTGCCTTCTAAAGCATTGTGAGTTATGTTTTTCTAATTAAATTTACTTTTTTCATTATGTTTTTAAGCAGGATTTTAGTGTGGAACACTCCGGAGGGCATTTGAAGGAAAATGGTGAGATAAATTAAGTTGAGTGCGTTTCCCTGTACAGTTAATGTAGGCGTTAATTGTACAGTCAGTCGATTCTTTTCTTGGTCGCAACGTATTTCAGATACCATGTTATAATGACTCGTCATAGTCCATCTTACATTCATACAATGTAAATGCATCCCTCTGGAATCAAGAATTTAATATCGCATAGGAACTATTCGTAGGTGTTAATGTAAATTGTGAAATGTAACTCCACTTGGCATATAAAACTTCATATCGAATTACTTGGAAAATAATTTTTCTCTCGGTATAATCTTCTAACAGAAATGCACAATTTTGGCCATTCATTTGGCAACATCAAAGCTTACAAAAAACGCATGCATTTCTAACATAACAACGTAATACGTGTCATGTGTTTACCAGTTTTACAAGAAATTGTTGGACATCGTGCTGTTATCTACATCCACAGCAGAAACTTTATTATAAAATTCAGAAATTCTATTGAAAATAGGAGTTGAAGATGTAGGTGGGGAAGAGTCATTATTTGTGGAAAATCTTAACAGCGCGATGCAAGATTTGTGTGATCACGACACGCGGTGCCAGCTGTACAGCGCCATTATTTATTTATTTTTTATTTGTTTATTTATTTATTGAATCACATAAAATGTAACATGACAGTTCATACACCAAAGCGTAACACGGATTCTTAAGCTTAACTAACTTACAACTACAAGATAATTATCTTGCTCTTTCTCTAACACTCTCTTCCATTCGGTCATCAGTGTCACTATCTCATCCGCAAACAAATCAGATGAAATGCCATATGTTGGTAAAACATTGTTTGTCCGCTCATCAGGCCGGAACGGCTGGACGGTTTTTTATAGAGAAATAGCCGGACATATACATAAAGGTTATAGGACACTTTCTTGTACAGTGTACACAAACGCATTGCAAATTAATTAATGTTTAAATCTTTTAAAATTAGATTCAACTCAAGCGTAAATAATTAAAAATAATCACAGCTCTTAGCAGGCATGTTTCGTAAAGAAATTTTAGGCGCAGTTCGCAGTCGGCCGGTGTCAGCGAGATTAGGGCCTAATTAACGAGGTTTTTCCGTTTGTTTGTGTCCGCGGAAACGGAAAACAGGCTTACAACTGACGCCGTCCGGTCTGCCTGGCTTTATTAGTCAAATCGCGGGTTGAATGGGTATGGTAGACGTTTGTATAGTGGTATTTTCATTACTACACGAATCGGAGTTTCTATCTCCAAAGCCTCCAAAGTCAGTTCATGATCAATCGCAGATAAAAATGTGCGGTATTTGTGGACATACACAAAATGCTACTGAGCTCGATCACATGTAGTATAGTGAAACTGACTGGAACTTTTGAAAGTGTAGTTGTAGGTGGTTTTGGGTTGACTTTCTTTTTGACGTCATCTCTTTGCCAGCCATGCCAGGCTAGGATGACGACTGATGTTAAATTCTACAGCATACTGTTGTTATATGAATAAAAATTAGCTCAATATGTCATGAAACAAAGAAAAAAAATCCAAAAAGTTTAAGATGTGACTTCAAAGTTGCACAATTTTTTTGATTTTTTTATACCTAGGTAGGAATCCGGAATCCTCATAATTTAACAAAACAATAATTGTTAAACGCTTTTTTTCACGGTGAAAATGGCTAATTAATGATTGTCTCCATACAAATATTGGTACCCAACCCACATATGACGTCACATGTATGTGGCCAATTGTATAAGCATTTAGCGCTCCGTAGGAACTTTGACGGTCAATTCTGACTTTTAGAGCAGTCTAAGTGTAGTTATTTCGTATAGACATTTCATATATAGACATTTGATCCCAATAAAAAAAAATATTGACATCCTCAAATATATCTTCACCTATTGAACCAGTGGTAGTAAATAATCCCGATTACATGAGCCCGGTCGGTCGTCCCCGCTCCGCGGTCCCGCGCCTCGCCGATGAATCATGATGCTGCGAACAAACTGCCGCAATCGCTCCGCGTCCGAGGGCGATTTACTTCCACTATTCCAACGGGTCTTTTACCGGATCGGGTTACGAGTTCGATTACGATTCGGCTTCGAATGCCATCAGGTTTTAGGGTTCTGTATTTTTTATTTCCTCATTGAAAATTTTGCCATTACTTACTCCTCGCCCGTTGCAGGAGAGGCAGTTCTGTCTTTCGTTCCTGCTATCATTATAATCACGTAAAGTGGAGGGTTCATATTTCCCATCAAGTAAATTGTCAATTAGACTCAAGAAAAAAGGAACCAAGGTTACGTTAGGTCAATTCAGGTTATGTAACTTTGAACTCGTTAACGCCAATAGCGTATTCTGCACACTTCATAACTATAGCAGGTGATTACATACTGTTTAATTTTGACATTTAATAAAACAAAGATTTATTTGATCTGACATCATTAACGTACTCGAACTCGTCCTGCACTATGTATCTCGACCGCACCCTGAATAGGCTCCCTATTTCATAGTCAGTTTCGTCCAAATTACCGACAGTTAAGTGGTGAAATTTGGTGTGGACTATGTAATTGCCAGGCTTAGATGCCAAATTATGACATCACGTGCACACTGACTGTTAAGCAGTGACATTAATTTAATATTTAAGGCTTGTGTTTTGGGCACTAGATGACAGTATTCATACTCATAATACATACTGAAATAATTAGAAAACATTAATGACCCAAGAACAAATACTCGAGTTCATTACACGAATATTTGCCCTGGCCGGGATTGGAACCCAGGACCGTCGGCTCAGTAGTCGACTGCAATACAACTGCGCCAACCACGTCATTATAGGGGTTTGCATCTCACACAGAGTTCGACTCAATGGTTCTTGTCTAATTCTAGTAATTGTATATAATAAACCTATCCCACATATGAACATGGCGACACTGCCTCTGCCTAGTACCCTTAATGATGCCTACAATGCTCTCGGTAGCCAAATCCAATCGTAATCGGTCCGTAGTAGAAACATTTAACTGGCTTTTTATAAAGCCACGCCGATGGTTTACCCCTTTCGCCCGATAACCTAATCCATCCTTGTTTACGGGGTTTACAACTTTCTTCTTTAATTAGGAATTTTTAAGCAGCGACCTCGCTCGTGAAAGCGAGCCGGGGGAAAAGTGCACAGAATTTATAAACCAACCGCGTTCGCACTCAAATAGGATTGTTTTTTTGTTGTTTATCGCATGGTGTATAGACTCGTTTGATATGACATAAAACAGCATTTCTAAAACGCGGATTGATTGATTCTTATTTGATACTTAACATGCAAGATCGAGGATAAAATATGTAATTTTACATAAAAATCAAAAAGTGACCCGTTTACCAAATACCTATAAATTTATTTACACTTAATTGCACAAAACGTGTATAAATGACGGAGTTTACGCCCATAAGGCTTTTTTTACCAGTCAAGGATTGAGCTAAACAGAAATATTTAATGGTGCAACGCCCTATGAGAATTAAATCAAAAGAGAAACTTATTTTTATTATACACACAATACACACACTAATAGAATCATAATAATAAATAATCTAACACAAACAAGCAATAATACTTACATAAACATTACTTCATGTACCCAATGCAAACCATACCGAAACCAATAATCATGTGTATTTAGGATCTTACTAGTGAGATACTTACTAATATTGTAATGGACATAAAGTAAAATATCTCGGAATTTAGTAAAGAGTAGATGATTGTTGAATGAGTCATTTTATTAGTAACCTATTGAAGTATTTGCACGAAGCCTTAACATAGATCGGGATCAAATATCACAGCAAATTAGTTGGAAATCTGGCTTAATACTCGTACAAGTACACGAATGACAGTTCAGTGTCGTTTAACTGAAGACCCCGAAGTGCTACTTGGCTTCCGGATTATGTCTGCAGTTATTACTGAGTGGTTCACCCCTGTTCGAAGGGGGATTCGGAGAGTCTAGACTAGTTTAAGATCTATGCGATCGGAGAATCTTTAGTCTGTAAAAAGACCCGCCTTCGAATATCTATAATAATAATAATAATAAGCCCGCAGGGCAGCTTGTGGCGAGCTGTTGGGGAGTGACGACCCCACGGACCCGAGATCTCCAGAGAGTCGGTCAGGGTCCTCGTCTCCGGTGTGCCTTCATCGGCCGGAGTGGAAACCCAAGAGGACCCATAGGACTCTCAGCTCTGGCTTGCCTTCATTGGCCGTCCAGAGAGGAGCGTTAGAGCTATATGCTCCAGGGGTGGAAGTGTTAAAGGCATCACGACGCGAGTAACTTCGGAGAAAGCGCAGCACACCTCTCGACACCCCTGAGCCCTCACGCTCGTGTTGCTTCCGGCCGTCTTTACGACGGCATTACGGGGCCCACCTAGTGAGGGGCGAGTCACCACCCGCCAGAGGTAACAGTCGTACCGATGGTTACGGCGGGTGACATTTTACTATTGCAATAGCCCAAATAAAGAGTCCACCCATACTCCATTTTAATAGCCCAGTTTTTTCTTTTCCATATCAATGCAATAGTTCAATCACCTGCTGGGACCTGTTCATGGATGTATCATCCTATTGATATGATCAGGAACGGGTCCCACTCCCAGCAGGGCTACAGCCACAGCAAATTTCTCCAAGGGGCCTCTACGTGTTGGATCCATATCCCCACGCAAGCCTTTCAAAAGACCGGGACGTATGAGCCCGAGACTATGAGTCGAGAAACAAATAATAATAATAATAAAGCCTTCTTTATTTCCAATAGACTCTGTACATGTACATTAATTTTAACATTTAGCATGCATTATGAAAAAGATAATAGTTATTCAATTTAATATTATTAGATAATTATGATTAGGGGCTTAACAACATTTCCTGCAGGAAATGGTGCCACTTCTTATATCTAACTTAATAGAAGAGATATTTTACTATTTCTTATCTTAATTTAATCAATCGATATTCAGTGATCTTACATAATATTTAACATAATCATTTCAGTGATTAGAATTAAATTGAATAAAATTGAATATCGTACAATTATAATAATATTAGAAAGAATTAATTATTTTGTAGTTTTGTATATAGCATTTAGTTTTTATATAATATTTTTGTTCACTTATAGATTTATACAATCTATTGGGCTGTCCATTTCTGGACATAGGCCTCCTCCATTCTGTGCCACTCGTCTCGGTCGGCGGCGACTCGCGTCCAGGCGATGCCGGCGGTGGCGACGATGTCGTCTCGCCTATCTCGAATATCTATACTATCATAAAATTCTAGATTTGTATTCAGAATTTGTTTTCTATGCAAAGGGGTCATCCTGTCAGGAAAAATCTTATAAAAGCGTGATGCAGGATCGTCTTTTGTTTTGTATGGGTGCGCAGCGACATGCCAGTCTTGTGCCATCATATTGGTCATAATTTCCTTTGTCCTCTCATCACGCTGAAACAGCTGGGCAATTTTTTACCATTTTTGGCACAGGGATAGCTGGACATCCAAAGATGACTATAGGTCTTTTTACCTGTCTACGGTAATGAAAAAAATACGCGGACGAAGTTGCGGGCACATCCTAGTGAAAAATAAAACCAGAAATTGAAATTGATTCTTCTTAATTGTGTTTTTTCTATTTACGCATTACTGCCAGGGATCACGACCCCTAGGAACAATTTTATATATTGGTATTCTTCTTCTTAGTCCGTACACTCTTGTTGAGTGGTCGTGGTTATGGATTGTCCTCTTCTACATTAATGACGGTTTTTGCTATTTTTCTCCATCTCTCTGGGCCATTTTTTCCAAAATTGTACACCCCACTTTTTTTTTTGAATTTTCTATATTTGGGGTTTTTCTACTCAGAATCTTGAGCTCTTTCGATCAAATTAGGAGAAAAAAACTGTCCCAAAATATTCATACATTTTTTGTTTTTCCATTCCGCTACTGCTGTAGTAGGTTATATAAAAATGGTAACGGAATGGAACGAAAAAACATTGGGACAGTTTTTTTCTCGGTCGGGTGTACAACATTAGAAAAAATGGCCCCTCTGTTTGTGGCACTCCGTGCATACTCCGTTAGTGAACATTTCGTCGTGGACTTTATGAGATCCGTCCACCAAGTAGGAGATCGACCGCGAGAACGTTGACCTTCCACTCTCCCCTGCACTACCAATCGCTCCATTGACTTTTCGGTGCGGATGATATGTCCAAAAAATTTCAGGATTCGCACTTGCACAATCGACGAAAGTCTTTGTTTGACTTTAAGTTCTTTCAAGATAGAGAGATTAGTTCAACGAGCAGTCCATTTAATCCTCAGCAATCGTCTCCAGCACCACATTTCGAGTGCATCAATCTTATTATTATTCATTTTTTTTCGCTCTTTTTGATGGATCGTCCATGTTTCGGCCCCTTACAAGAAAATTGGAAATATCAAGCACCTCATGAGTCAAACCTTTGTGTTCTTGGTTATACGCTGATCGGTACTTTGGTATGCAATCAAGCAAACATCGTTTTAAGAACCATTAAGTCACTTTCTGTAGTCTAACTGGCGTATAAATACACCGTTGTATAACATTCCATAACGTATTCACCGTAACGTATTAACGTATTCGTTTATACGTATACAATTATAAATTCAAACAACGGAAAAGTTACTTTAGTAACTATTACAACCTACCTATTACACCATTCGAAACCCAAACCTGTTAAATATGTTTGTGTTTTAAATACTCCGTCAATATCGATTATATTGCTTCCCCCTTCAGCCCGGGCCCATTCACTCGAAGTGAGCAATTCAAAACAGGGCAGTACAAAATTAGGGCACCCGGGACGAAAGCTCACTGGGAAATATGACCCTGTACAACATTTCCTCTTCATAACTTCACTAGAAGGGACTCGCGACTTCGTTCACGTAACTTTTTTTCTCAAATATGCAATGAAATGTCATCATTACGTGCGTTATAACAGGCTTCGAAGTATCACGTTTCGGGCGGAACAACTCGAGAGAACTATAAAGGAATTACATACAAAATTGAAGGCCTAAGCCGGGAAGTAATGTTTTTAGACACGGCGTCTGTGTTCATAAACTGCTGAATTATATTTTTAGTGGTGTATTTTTTCATTCAATTGCATATGTTTGAGAAAAGCACTATACATGCCTAACCGTGAAAAGGGCTTGCTGGCTTCGTATCACTATCCATTCTCCCTACGGTCGGCCGTCTATACCTACTTACCCGGCAAGCCCTTCTTTCCTGGCGTCTGCAGTAATGTACTTTTGTGCGATAGTTGAGTAAAAAGTATTCTATCTTTGGATGTCTTGTTATTTTTGTACCAAAACGGGGCATAATTCATTAGTTCGAACATTCCTACTTGCTTGATGAGGCCACAATGGATTTAAATACGAAATACGGATAAAAGATGGCGTTGTTCTCAATAGTTATTTCGTTATATGAACTAAGAAAAAAGTGCGTGTGCGTTAAGATTTTTCCTACAATCATGATTCCTTCCTACAGAATATTGTTTCTCAAATGATCTCTTACTGTTCATGAATCGGAATCAGAAAGTGATCATAATTTTGATGTAACCATCATTAGACTACAGGCAAATGCATAGGTACTAAGTTGTTCTTCGTTCTAAATATATCTAGATTAACACGAAGCCTGTGCCAGTTTCCAAGACGCCGTCTTAACCTTTTCAATTCCGAGCTGAAAAGAGGTAATTAGCACAAACGTTTCCTTAATTTTTAGGGTTCCGTACCCAAAGGGTAAAAACGGGACCCTATTACTGAGACTTCGCTGTCCGTCCGTCCGTCCGTCCGTCCGTCCGTCCGTCTGTCACCAGGCTGTATCTCAAGAACGGTGACGGTATTGCCGCTATAACAACAAATACTAAAAATAAAATAAAATAAATATTTAAGGGGGGCTCCCATACAACAAACGGGTTGGTTGCGTTAACTTTGCACCTCATTTGTATGGGGCGCTATATATACCAGGTGCAAACTTAACTTAACCACTTAAGGATGAAGTGTTTGTACGGAACCCTCGGTGCGCGAGTCCGACTCGCACTTGCCCAATTTTTAAATAGCACTAGACCTTTAATTAAGGGCGGTTTTAATAAGCACTGTAATTAGGATGTTTGGGATATGTTTGCTTCGGGTTTTTGATTGTTTGATAAATATGAAATAAATATTGTAGAAGAGTCCCTATTGAAACGAATCTACAACCGTCTTAGTTATGATATTATAAAACTGCCTCCGATATACCTAGAGAAGTGTTGATATGATACGAAATAATAGCTGACGCGATTTCATTGGTTTATGAGCAAAACAAATATCAACAAAGTCACCTTTTAAATGAAATCTAATCATAATCGAATCATGCATTTGAGATCTATGAAGCAACAGACAGATACACAATACACAGGCTAAACTTATAAATAACACCCTGTTCTGTTGGTCACGGTGACTATTTTCCATAAGTTGGCTCGTTTTCGTTTATTATGTAAAGAATCGACGTTATGTTACGACGACGTGGAAGGCGCAGTTTGTAGTGCACCTACCTACTGAGCCGGCGGTCCTGGGTTCGAATCCCGGCCAGGGAAAATATTTGTGTGATGGACTCGAGTATTTTGTTCCTGGGTCATGGATGTTATATCTATATGATGTATTTATGTATTATGTATATCGTCATCTAGTACAGTCGAAATCAGATATATCGCAGCATAAAAGGCGTTCATAAATATCCGAACACGACTCTTATTGACTGGGCGTTACAGTACATGTTCAGATATTTATGAACGCCATATAGGTATGCTGCGATATATCTGATGGCGACTGTAGGTACATGTACAAGCTTTGCTTAGTTTGGGACCAGGTTGATTTGTGTACGATTGTCCCTTAATGTGTATTTATTTTATTCAAATGCCGGATAAATAACTAACATTACACTTAAGGGTGAAATTGGGGAGGGGGAGAGAAGGACAGGCCACGTGGCGCACACCCGTAAGGACATATAAATGATATTATGTCACAATCGCATGACAATTCGCCGTTTGAAATCTGCTGATAGCCATGTTGGATTTAACCTTTTTTTATTGCTGTCATTACTATTATAAAATCGTTTAAACTACGTACCTAATAAAGTGGGTTTGATTAATTTTATAGATAACTGATAAAGTTCATTTAGGACGGGGGTTGGTGGATAATTAGTTTGATCAATAGAACTCAATCGCCGTTAACATTATACAATTAACTTGAAATTGTGTTAACTAGCGATATTTATTTATTATTACGTAATAAACGTGCGTATGGTTTAAGTCCCTACAGTGAGTAAGTACATTTAAATTAACCAATTTAAATGGATTATATCGCGTATGAGCCTTCTTGAAGGAATCGGGGAATATCTGATCAAATCGTCCATGAGATTTGAGTATGAATTTAAGCGTTCCAGCAAGATGCCGCAAGAATCGATAAACTCACGGAAGAACTTAGATTTACTCAATAAAGTGAATAATTTTCAAATAAGATAAGAGTACACACTTTAATTAATGACAATATGAAGCGTGAAGTAGAGTCTCTCAGGCCAGCATGGCAGTGTCAACTGACAAGGCACCGTTAGTTTCTTGTCAGTTGTCATTGCTCATTTGGGCTCCCCTTCTTGCTTACCATCAGGCGAAGTGGAGCAACTATGTTGTGCCAATATAAACAAAAATAAAAAAACCGCCCAAGAGCATGTCGGGCCACGCTCAGTGTAGGGTTCCGGAGTTGCTCATCCTTCACAATAAACTGCAGTTTTAAGCCCGAGTTTTAAGTTAAGAAAGATTTTAAGCTTTATAAAAAAGGTCGTTAACGCCCTAGAAATTATAATCACTTCTACCTTCTACTTTCTGGAAGTCAACTTACGTCCTTTAAAAGAAAAAATATGAAATTTGGCGATAACTCAAAAACGGCTCGACCGATTTTGTTCAATATAGTTTTTATTGAAAGTACTTATAAGGCGTCATTTACGTGAATTTTTCTGATTTTATTTGACCCGTGGTTGAAAAGTTAGAGGGGGGACACTATTTTTTTTGTTTTCGGAGCGAATATTTACAAAACTACTGACTTTATCAAAAAATAATGTTAGGAGACCCCTATTATTTTAACAAGACCTATTCAACGACACCCCACACACTAGTGTTGAAAAGAAAAAAAAATCACCCCCACTTTAGGTGTTCGAGAGGTACACGAAAAAAAATTTTTTTTTTAATTTTTATTTTACCGTTCTGTTGGCGTTATACATACAAATACTCATACCAAATTTCAGCTTTCTAGTACCAATGATCACGGAGCTAAGCCGCGGACGGACGGACGGACAGACGGACATGGCGAAACTATAAGGGTTCCTAGTTGACTACGGAACCCTAAAAAACGCATTATCAAACTAGGTAACTCAATTTCAACTGGGGGTTTTAAAAATAGCTAAACCAGACAAGACTTCTGTGTAATGATTCCAAAACACGGCACTATTCGGTAGCGTAATTAAACGTAATTATTACAGAGCGAAACGGGCCTGGCCGGGGTTGCCAGGTTGGTGGGCATTTGGCTGGGTTTGACGATATTTCGCTAATGTTCATACTCTCGGCAAAATACCAACTGACAATTAAAGTTATATTGATACAAAAGAAAACTTTGTCCACGCTTTCGTCACCGGGGTTAGCTGTTTTAGTTTCATCTAAATCCATTCAACGGTTAACAATACTTAATTTGCTTTGTATTTAGATTACAGGACCTATAGGTCGTTCCTTTTGCTGGTAGCTTAAATATGACTTGTTAGTCTTTATTCCGCAAGTGAGCCGACTGCTTACTTGAAGTTGTAAATGCCCAAGATGGTACGTGACTCAATAATTCGGATACGAGAAAATGTAATGCATAAATGGAACCTTTTTTGATTGATTGATTGTTATTTTAATATGGAAATTTCACAATTATATTTTTAAGTAATGACCCAAAGATTAATTATGAAAAATGTCACGTGATCTAGTCCAGTACAATGTAAGTAGAGTTTAATTGACTTTTGTATCAAAATAAAAAAAAAACTCTTTCCAGAATAGCATAGCATGCACTTAAAAATGTTTCAGAAAGGTTGGCATCTAACAGAGGTTCGCCATCCTCAAATTTAGATGAAACTTGGTACGGAGACAGTTCAGGATATGGATTAAAACATAAAATTACTAGTAGCACGAACGAAGTCTTGGGTTAATATATAAAACAAACCTAACCTAACCTAATGGGTTCCATAAAACGATGTACCTATATAAAATCCTGAAAGTATTACAGGTTTCAGGAAAAAAAAACTTTCGGGCAAATGAAAATTTGGTGCAACGTTACTGGTGTAAAACAATGTTACGGAGATAAGATACCATTTTGCAGACATTACAACAATTAGTCCAGATATGGCAGTCTGTCGCCCTGGCAGCCCTCGGTCGAGCGCCGCGGGCGCGCTGTGAACGAGCGACTTACCTGAAATAATTACCGTATCATGTACTAATTAGACTGGGTGTGTTGAGAATGTTCTAGGTCGGGAGAAGGAGAACTAGTGCTTCGGTGCAGCCTTGTACGAGTATTCTGCCGTGCTACGGTAAAAGGTCGTATCGGTATACGGATGTCATAGTAAGGTACATCCTTTTACCGTAGCATAGCAGTATTATTTGGCATATTCAGCTTTCGTGTACAGTTACTTTTAGTGTTTAGTCAGTTACATTTTAATTTTTCAGTAATCACACTGTCTAATATTATAAAGGCTAAAATTTGCGAATGTGTTTATGTGTATGTTTGTTATTTCTTCAGGCTCAAACGGCTGGAACATTTTTTGATAAATTTTGGTATGAAGGTAGCTGACACACTGGATTAACACATAGACTACTTATTTTTACAGAATCTTTTTATCGATTCTATTTTTTTACGTGGAAATAGCACATTTTTCATTTTTATAAATAATAACACACAGCTCTCTAAAAGCTCAGTTGGGAGAGCAATACGCCAGAAACGTAGAGTAGAGGTTGCAGGTTCAAATCCTGCTTAGATTGTAGTAGATCGCATTAAATTTTTCTTTATTAATTTACCTTTGTGTCATTATTTTATTAAACATATACTACTTTTTATCCCGAAAAATGTAGTGTTCCCGTAGGATGAGCAGGTAACACGGTGCGGTACAGCTAGTAAATAATAACTTAAATATATTGTTTATTGGAATCTATTCAATGAGCTATTTAGATATATATCACCAAGCAAAAAAGGAGTAAAAAATAGGTGTGAATATTAGTGATAGTAGTTTGAGAATAGGTGAGCCTAATAATTTATTATATTTAGTACAACAAATACGTAGTTGTTGAACTAATCGCATATTAATAATAATAATAATAATAAATGTTCTTTATTTACAGGTATACACCCAATTTCAAATTACAATACAGCAATTTTAAAATTATGTAAAATAAAAATTATAAAAATTATAAAAAATATTATTTGTTTCCTATTCTGTTTCCACCTCAGGTCTTGCTACTCTTTAGTTTCAAGTCCCACATGAATATATTTCACACAATGTTTAACGAGAAACTAAGCATAAACAAACATGCACTTCCAACATAGATTGCTCCTCATTTCAATCAAAAAACCACTTCGTTCTGCAGCGGCGAAATTAAACTTGTACTCCGCACAATAGTGCCGACGACGGTCTCAGTTTTAGAACTATCCCGAACTTTGCCGAAGTTAGCCGAACTTTGCCGAAGTTGTCCGAAGTTGGCCGAAGTGGCGCGAACTGTCCTGTTGCCGGAGTCCACCTGAGCTCTGGGGACGTTTTTGCACAGTTTGGTGTTTTTAGGATTCCGTAACCGAAGAGTATCACTATATGTCAACTCTGTCTGTTATATCCATACAAAACGGTTCTATTATTATGGACCAAGTGATGAATTGGGTATTTTTCATAACGCCCGGGATGAATAACAGGTCATGGACCAGGTGGTGAATTAATGGGACATTTTTCATAATGCCCTTACATCCGTTAATTAGGTTAGGTTTGGTTAGAATAAATTCCCTAAAGTTATCGACCTAAGTAGCTTGTAATTAATCGTAACACCAACTATTTCTTTGATTTGACACTCGGCCAACAGTAGGCGTTAAGTTATTAGTGCACCCAAAACCGCGGGGTATGTCCATAACATACTTACATATACTCGTATAATAGCTACACTGGGTGACAGGGTGAAACGTGATCCGAATGAAACCTACCAAATCCACGTGTCGTCTCAGTATTAATGAGATTGAAGTTATTGAAATAAATAAATACGCGTATATTAAATAAACATTAAAGAATAATCTTACACAAATCGATCTAGTCCCAAACTAAGCAAGGCTTGAACTATGGCTACTAGACGAGACTAATATATCTAATATATGCATATATACTAAATTAACATCGTATCTCACTCGATCGCAACTCTCTTGGCAGCGTCCCGGTTCACGCTTTGCCACTTACCTTCAGGGAGGACTGTTACCTGTCAAGTGTTCGCGATCTGACAGGGGACAGACAGGCTTAGGTGCGTATTCAAACTGCCAAACTTAGTTTGGACAGGTTAAATATTTTATTGGTGGTTCAATGGTTAGTTTTGGGTTCTTTTATTTCAGCATATGGTTCATAATGCAGTGATTCGCAGAAAAAGTTGGCCTGCATTAATATATTTATACTTATTCATATTTATTTACTTATTATATTATCAATATTACATGTCAATAGTAGGTACACAAAATTATTTATAAATTAATATGTAAAATATACAGATTTCATTAATATTACCATTAATACCTTTAAATAGAGGATTATAGGTGATACAAATAAAGAAAATTCTTATCCTCTTAAAAATATATTGATGCGTTTACATATTCGTTTCTCTCTATCTTGATTTTTTTTTATTGTGCAATCTTCAAATGTGGTCTGTTTTCTTAAATCTGATTGATAATTAAACCTTTACCGCATACGAAGCCATATATGGCAGATATGAACTTGGACCTTATTGGCATAGGTCAAGGTTCAAATTCAAACAACTATTTTTTTACTATATGCGGTAAAGGGTTAACTGACAATAAGAAACTTGCTCTAAAAGAGCCGATAAAGATATGAGCGAATAAACCGCTAATGACCCGTGAGCTTATATTGGACGTCGACATAACCATAACCACCCAGTTTCGGTAATACTGGAGTCATTCTGTGGCCCAAGTGAAAATACGACGCGTTTGGCGCAGTATGTAGACACCTGCCTACTGAGCCGGCGGTCCTGGGTTCCAATCCCGGCCGGGGCAAATATTTGTGCGACGAACTTAAATATTTGTTCCTGGGTCATGGATGTTATCTATATATGTATGTATTTATATATTATTTATATCGTCGTCTAACCCATAGTAGGTACAAGCTTTGCTTAGTTAGGAATTAGGTCGATTTGTGTATGAGTGTCCCCTTAATTTATTTATTTATATTTAATCTTATGGCATATTTGACCAAGTCGCGCATCTTTATATTTAATATTAACCAGAAACAAACGGCCATAACTCTATTGTGAGACTTAAGCTCCTTTGTTCCTAGGTTAAATCTGACTTATACCCTTTCACTAGGACCACAGAATTGCTGAATCAGCTTATGAATAAAAAAACAATTTTTAAAACCTATAACGTTATTTACACGCATTGACAAGACTAGCAACAATATCTGTTTTTCATCACACACTCAGCGTAACTTTCGAGATCTGTTTTTTGTTTCCAAAAATACTTCCCCAAACACACAAAAAAAGCTGTCAAAACAGATGTAGCAATAAATAACTCGGCGTGCGTGCACTCTGACAGGTCGACTTCGGTTCCTCTTTGTGTTTAGAGTTCATCTCGCTAGATGTCGTGATTGATGTTCTGGTTAAACAGGTCAAGCGTGAGTTGTGCTCGTGCCGTGAGTTCCAGACTACGTACCATGTGTTCGTGCATATGCGTATTTTTATTTATGTTATTGGTTACTCTTATTGTAATCTAATTGACATGTAAAATTTTATTTTATCAATAAAGAATTGAATTGAATTGAATTGGTAACCAAATATTTTATTGTTTTTCGTAATATGTAGCACGATCATTTAATCATAATGCTTATTACGTAATATCAGGGCGGTACAGTACTTCAATGACAAAAAGTCTTTAACGTGCCTAGATTTTTAAGGAGTCTAGGTCCCATTTTATGATATAGTATAACGCGTATTATATTACGCGTAATATAGATCCTTAACTTTCTATATAATGTTTAGGAATTATAGAAAAAAAATTGTAAGGTGAAATATAAGGATCTGAATGCCCTTCTTGAATGTGTATTATTGTTTGGATATAAGACGGGTTATTAAGACCTGTTGTCCAGTATCGATGCCGCAAAAGAGAAATTTAAAACTCAGCAATTATTTCGTATTCCTTTTTCAAAAAGTGTGCACGGAGTGCTCCCGCCAAGTTTCAAGAACGCAAACTTAACCGGAACACTCGCGCGCGTTAATTGCTCGTAGGTTAACTTTGTCTAAACTCAAACAAGAACAGTAATGAGCAAAAATAAATGCTCTCAAATTATTAACTTTTGAAGACAAAGTTTCCGAGTAATTGAACAGGAAATATTTTTTTCTATCGCACACTTTTAAGGGCTTTTTTAGTTGTGTCAAGTCAACCGTAGCAATTTATGTAGCTTAATGAAATTCAGATTTTTAGGAGGAAAGAACCTTCATTTAGTCTCATAATAGTGACGTATCTTCGCCTTTTTATTACGGAGCCCTTGGGCTGCGAGAGCGTTACACGGGTAGTTGAATAATATTTTTATAATACCATTTTAGCACAAAGGACGGCTAACATGCTCGGGTGGACGGCACAATGGACCTTATTACGAGGCTTTTGTGATGAAAATCGCAAGTCATAATTACCCACAGCTCCTTTGTGCTGGATGCTAATAAGCTTTGCTATTTTAGGGCTTATCGATCCAGGGTTTCGAAGATTTTTCAGAAATCTGAATAATTGATCGCGTAACATTGAATTGATCTTTCACCTTCATGTTATAGTTTACAAATGCAAAATACCTATAATTTGGATACAAATTTCGTTACCTACTTCACAACGTTTATTTAGTCATAAAATATAGGTCAGTTATCACTAATTTAAGCATAATAGGAAATGGGGTGCATGAAAGGAGCCTCCCCGTACGACGCATTTCGAAGCTTTCCGACGACATCCCGTTCGTCACAGCGTCTGGCGCACCCTGGGCAACGTTCAGTTTCAACCACTGGACGGCTAATCCTTTCAACACGATGGTTCCACCAAATACGAGTACAGCATAATAGATACTTATATCCAAAGTGTAATCAACCTTTTTATAACTTTTTTAATCATCTAACGATCGATCTAACTTATTTTGGATTGTGTTCGGTATAAACTTTACCTGTTGAAATCAAGCAAGCATAAGTTTGAAAGTTACTTTGACTTTCAACTTTAGAGTGTTCGCAGTAGTTAAGAGTTCCTGTTTTACCGCCATGAATTAGGATTAAATTAATTTTAGATTTTAGACAGATGGACGACATGAATATTAGATTACGAAGTTTAAAGGTGCTCTCCAAATTTAATTTAAAGCCATAACTCCCAAAGTGCCGTTCTATAACTTGGAATGATTACCGTATTCAATTAACATTCCTCACACACATACACAGTCAGATCGGCCGATATATTGCAAACATAAGAGAACAAAATGGAACACGAGCTAGCACAATTCTGTAACAGGCTCATAATGCGGTAGAAATCCGATCCGTAAAGGGCTGAAAGGTCACTAAATCAAATCACCAAGC
The DNA here is from genome assembly GCA_947623375.1 of Apotomis capreana. Lineage (NCBI taxonomy): Eukaryota > Metazoa > Arthropoda > Insecta > Lepidoptera > Tortricidae > Apotomis > Apotomis capreana. The sequence goes on along the minus strand of OX392501.1, from coordinate 30,712,658 downwards.
AATACTGTATGTGGAAAAGCTAATATTCAATATCTGGGTGTGATATCATCAAATTTCAAAGGATATTGGGTCATTTCTGGAGTCCTGGGATCCCGAGCGGCAATGTTCCCAAGTTTTTACGATTAAGTAAATTTTATCGAATTTATTCATGCAACCCGGCCTTCCCGGCGTTTTTCAATTTCAATAAAGATGGCCGAAGGAGTGCTAAGAAAGTTTTGGGATAAAACAATTTACGAATTATCATATTACGTGTCGTCGAGTTTTGGTGGATAACGTAATTTGGTCTGATTGAAACGGCACTTAGTAAATTACACGCACGCAGGCGCCCCTTTAGAGTCGGGGGCCCGGGGCTCGGGGGTACGGCCCCCGCGGCACGGGGTCGTTTCATACGACGATAGCGACGTTTGTAATGATCCTGTTTGATTTGTGTCACGGGATCATGTACGGCTTATGGAGTTCATTCCAAAGGCTAGTTCTATTTATGGCTGTTGTTGAGGCTTAGCAAGTGACACCTTTAATAGTTTCAGTTGGAAACTTGTGAGTATTATTATGACGTGATTGAAATATTTATCTCAATGTTTATAGGGCAGGCAAACCGGCTTTCTCTGTGTAGCCAAATTCTTCAAGTTAGTAATATCATAACATTGAGATACACCTACTAAAGAAATCTACTGAACCATTGGCTATTATCTGTTCTCAATGAAAATAAATTTAATGAGAAAATCAAATCCTTTTTCTTATAGGTACTTATTAGGACACTGCCTTCCATCGTCTACTTTTTAGGGTTCCGTACCCAAAGGGTAAAAACGGGACCCTATTACTAAGACTTCGCTGTCCGTCCGTCCGTCCGTCCGTCCGTCCGTCTGTCACCAGGCTGTATCTCAAGAACGGTGATAGCTAGACACTTGAAATTTTCACAGATGATGTATTTCTATTGCCGCTATAACAACAAATACTAAAAATGAAATAAAATTCATATTTAAGGGGGGCTCCCATACAACAAACTTGTTATACCTATATATACATATATATAGGTACGGAACCCTTCATGCGCGAGTCGGACTCGCACTTGCCCAATTTTTTATTAATGTCTGTATACTTACCCTTTACAGTGCATTTCTTACGGTATTTAAAACTTAATCATATCGAAATGAAATTACTCTATGTTCTTCGTCCCTTTTTAGACCATTCCTAAAGAATCTGTACTTACTTGAAAAGCAAATTTATCTTAAAACCGTTTTAATTAACAAGTTCGAATTAAGCCTATTTGGTAACATTTGTTAAAAAGTTTTATTCATAATCCTTCCATAAACCCCTTAATCTACCAGCCCCGCTAATTTATCAGATTTTGTTTATTAAATTATTATGCAAGAGTTCTGTGGCATGTATATAAACATCAGGGTATAAATCAGTTCAAAAGAGAAAATTAAGCGGGTTATATTCAGCAAGGGCCCTTGAGACCAAAACGAACACGACATGTATCATGTGAACACGACATGTATCATGACGAGTACAAGAAAGTAATCATGACATTCAATCAAGACCGGCTTCAAGGTTTTTTCCCCTGGTGGCTTTCATTTCTTGCTGATTTTAGCAAGAGGTATTTCACAGCTTCAATTTATCAATGCTGAATATGTGTTGTTGCTTTTTAAGTGTTGCCATTTAGAATGAACTCTTTGGAATGCAATTATTTCATATCTGCGCTAAGCGTCATCACTAACCATGAAACATTTAGGAAGATACGAAATGACTAACTAAGTCACGAAACGAATACAGATTTGACGATTGTTTTTCGAGTAAAAATAAATTAATGATAATAGCTACAACTGAACACCAGTAACAATTTTTTTATGACAAACCTTTTAGATGTCAAAGACGACTGTGGCCGACAGCAGAAATAGCTCCACTAATACCATCGTCAGCTACAGCCGACAGCAATGATCAAAAACGTAGTAATTCAATCTGCTACAGATATTTTACAATTCCTGTTGATTTTGAAACACTTTTTAATTTTTTGATGTGGCATCATCGGCTTTACCACTTGGCGCTCAAGCTTTAAAAAGTAGCGGTTTTTTTTGTTGTCGCTTACCTGGAGGAGTGAAGTGCGTCAGCAGCAGCAGCGCTAGCAGCGCCGCGGCGCGGCAGCGGGCGCGCATCTTACCGCGCCCGCATCCCCTCACTACACGACACTACACTCGCGCACTCGGCCCGCAGCTCTTCACGGCACGCCTGCAACAATGTCTACTGTTAATCGCATGAACAAAATATGTTCTCGTAAGCAAGGAAATTTAAGTATCCTTTTTGTTTCTGTCACAATGACTCCTAGGCTTCATAAAAGAGGTACTGTCTGGTGGTGGTGTGGTACTGTACCTAAGATCAAATGAAGTTACTTTGGCACAAGTTACACACAACCGTATACGATTCAATTTTACGTCGTTTCACATGTGCTAATTTGACGAGAATAGAATTCCGGATAGACTATATACTTCTGCATTGTTTTCTTCAATGTATGTTCTTCGATTTTAATGAACATTGTAGCTGACTACAGACTGCTTAATACGTGCCGCTTTTTCTTAGCATGTTTTTCTAAAGCCTGACGAACTGTATCTAATCTCACTGTTCTCAAAATGAAACTAGTTAAGTCATACAAAACCTGTTGGTGTGGATCTGAATGATTAATGGCTTGTTAATAGCTGCATTCAGGAGGGAAGGCGGTGTATCCTCGCGCGGTATGAACATATAGAGCATACCTGCTTAGAATCTCATAATTTTGAATGTAACATTTTTTATTCTTTTTAGTTATGTATTCATGATTCGATTGTTTCTGAATTGGTGAATCTGAAAATTCCAGTATATCAAACCAGGGTCAAACTGAAGAATAAATGAACAAGTATGAAATCATGTTATATCTTCGTACCCAGTAGTGGTTTGGAAAAACAAATTATGTATCATCTATCTAAATATCATCCGGAACGCATAATTTCATGCGTAAGGTAAATTTATATGTCAGCAATTACTACAAGGATACATTTATATGGCTTTCTTTTTATAAATCAGGGCGCGTTTTTCGCAAAGCGAGGAGCTACTTCCTACTCAGGGCTAATCATATTTTGATATCTCTGACGTTGTTTGGGTTACATTAAATAACCATTTGCAAGTCGCACATGCGCAAAATAACGACGTAATTATAAAAAAAAAGAATACGGTTGTTGGTGTCGCAACTGTCGCAACTCCTGAAGGCGCATCATTTTGGGTAATTTATTAATGTACTAAGAATAAAAATAAAATATACTAAAAGTAAAATACCTACTTAATTATAACCGCCAACGCTTTGAGGCCTGTTTGAGGTTCTATCATTAAATAAGTAAAATTTGAAAAATATAATTGGAAATAGAGACGTAGCTACCATTTATTTTTAATAACCACTCATAAACAGATCAAGATCAAACAAAAATAATTAATCAATATGGTTAAAAATAGTTTCCATAATGCTGCATCTGTTAGTTTAAAAGGACGATATTTAACGCTAATTAAATATTTGAAGTGTAATGTACTGAAAATTGCATTGAATATTACAAATTGTTTGCGTTGGTTACAATATCAAAATTAAACCGAGCTTACGAGTATTTATTTATCTATTTATTTATTTATTTAAAATTTAAATAGTATGAGAGCAAAATAAATTTAGATATTTTGAGTAGTAGTATCTAAACCATACATAGAGCGTTCGGTAAATAATTATCGCTATCTAAAAAAAATGCAACCAAATAATAAGTAATAAAAATAAAAAAATAGTGCGTGGAGTCCCTCCGCGCGGAAGAAGTGAAACTTCGTAATGTGGAAATGAAAATAGGAAGGGGTAGAAATTGATTTTTAGTGAACTCATATTGTTTCTTTAAGACAAACTTCTTCACTCTCGCTCTGTCTCTTTCTATTCCCCCTCCCCAGGAGAGTTGAACGTTTAACGCAACAGTGCTTTCCTACCCCCTCCACGGTAGCGTTAAACGTTTAACGCAACCGTTAAACGTTTAACGCAACCTTGTTGGAAGCCGCATTAGAAGTTTCACTTCAAAACATATTAATGAAAATGTCACACAAAACGACATAATGGCAAATTAGGTATTAAGCAGACGCTATTCAACGATATTTCATAGGTAAATAAAAAGCAACCTAATTCCAAATATTATTTATTTATTATTATTCAACACCAACAAAGTACAAGGCTTTACATGTAAAAATTATCACTCAACACTAGGAACACTTCTAGCCCGCACTTCAATAACAGATGTGCAACAGCATTTTTACAAATATTGGACAGGTTGGCAAAAAAGTACATTCTTAAATACTTAACTAATCTAAAGTAACTAATTACAGAGAAAAAATAAATAAATAAATAAACAAACAAATATTAGTGAAGTAATTAATTACAATGGCTAATGAAGCTTTCGTGATATTAAGGCAGTAATGTCCACGCTGCATTCAAATAAACCTATTAATTAAGTTACCTTTCGCGTAAATCAGTCAATCATCGTACATCGGGTTGTTTTAAACCAGATTTATGTCCAATTTGTACAATGGAACCATATCCCATTGCTTTCCCAATATATCTTTATGATCGTAAATCCATAAAAGCAATGAATAATTTTACTTTTTATTTTTATTGGGGTTACTTTTCAACATGCTTGATCGGCAAAAATAAATATATTTTTATCGGAATTAACTATTTGTAATAGTCACGGTTTTATTCGACCGATTTGTATGATGTCCAGAGCTTTTCATAATTTAAATTGGTATTACGAAACACGTCACGATGTCAGCAGAAACGGACTTGGCTGTTAATTTAAAAGCATGTCAGAATTAATGTTACGATTATGAATGTAATATTATGATATGAAGAATGAATCATTGTGCTGAGTGAGGAATTATTGATATGACTATTTTAATTATTCATATCTACTAGTACAATTATTGGTTATAAATAAAGAGTAAGAGGGTCACAGTAAGTAAACAGATGACAAAACGCGGTTACCTCAGTGCGCGGCAAATAGATTAGTTTTAGTTATTAGTCATTTGTAGAGATATCTTTAGGTATATCGTACCCAAAGCGTACACACAACCCTACGGCCAACTTCCCGAGTAGTGTAGGATCTAGGGTAAGGTTCAGTATATTCTGACTTTTAACCTTGTTATTTTTTTTTTTGTAAATTCGTTTAATTCTACGTCACAACTACACGACATTATCGTAACAAATGTTTCGCAATTACCAAATACAGATTTTCATTTGACCCTCAGTCAGTCTGCCAGAACTTATTTATTTATTTATTTAAACTTTATTGCAAAACAAAAGTCAGTACAAAAATAGCGAACTTAATGCCTAATGGCATTATCTACCAGTCAACCATAGAGCCAAACAGAGATGATTCAAGTGGGTGCAGAAGAGGAAATTAATCGTTCGGAGAGCGTCTAAGATACAAAATTCACAGACAGAAATTCGTACTACTACTACTACTTAATGGATCAGTCACCCAAAGCGAGTCTTGGTCTCCAAGACGAGTTTGCGCCACCTGTCTCGATTTAGCACAGTTTCTCCAATTACCGTTCTTTCGTATTATTAATTTTCTAAACGGAACGGACGCTGAGAACTGCCATATGCTCGGATCCGTTTTTCAAGGGTTTTTTCGTCAGATTTTTGAATAGCACATAATTAGAGTTTCCCAAAATAAATATAGCAAGCGGACCAGAAGTAATTAGTGACGGCCGAGTTGGATCCGGGGGCCATATTGGAATTCCACAGGGCTAATAAAAACGCCCCCTCTCAGATGAACTCCCCGAGTTAAAAAGTAGGAAAATCGTCGGTTTGAATAAGACGTAATTGTTTGCGTTACGCATAATTTGTGAAGGTGAGTGTATATATCGTTATGTGAATGGTACGTATTAATGTTTACAGATGGAATTCCGCTTAAATGTAACTGAAACATCTCCATTAGCAGTTTACTTTTATGGGTGGGACTCAATAGGCCAACACGGAAGTCGTACATATTGGACCACTGAACCTTATGCGAGAGGACTACGAAACCATTGAATACTTAAGGCATGCAAAATACAAGCAAAGCACTGTTTGTAAAATTCAAGTTGACACTATAGCAGACGTTACAATATAATACAATACAACAATACTTTATTGCACACCAATAAAAGATTACAAAAGGAACCAAGACAAATACAATTTATAAATAACGGTAGACAACAGGCGGTCTTATCGCTAAAAAGCGATCTCTTCTAGACAACCTTTGGATAGTGAAATTGTGACGTTACTGTTTTAATAAAATAAAAAAATATTATTACGTACATCCTGAGAAGTTGTAAAACCTCTTCAATTTACAAAATTTAATTTTTACATTTACATAGTATACATAGATTATGCGCTAATTTCTCTCCCCAAATGCATAGTGGAATTTGAATCTCCAGTGGGCTACGTCAAAAGATACCCGCGTCAATTCAGCTATCCAGCTCGTAAATTTTCATCAGAGCTAGTTATTTATCTTGCGGCAGTTTTCTATGAGACCCAGGAATATGGCGGAAAAACTGACATCAGTTTTTTTGCGGTTAGGAAAATATCAATTTTTCTGGCGCTTGAGTGACATCGAAATCTAAATTTCAATGTGATTTTTTTTTATTGAATTAAAATATATTTATGATCCTTCAAGAGACGAGTAAACGTGGAAATTAACGTTCAGTAGTTCGTCCAATCGCATTAATAGTAAAGCGAATTTACTATGCAAATTGTTGTGTTTATTTTTCTTATACGCAACATATTTAAAAAAAGACGGTGGGCTCCTCGGCAGGTAGTCGCGTGTTTGTCACGCGCTGGACAAACAGCAAAGCATCACAAGCAGGAAAATAATGTCGTCTTGACGGAGACACTACCGTGCCCCAGATTTTCAAAGTAAGCAAATCGCGGATAAAACTATTTGATTACGCATATTTTTTGCTGTGAATATTCTAATTATAAAATGTGCTGTTACCTATATCTGTCTTATATCAATATGATGATCTAATCCATTTGTACAATAAACGTTTAACCTTTCAAATTAAACAATGCAAAGATCGACACGCAAATCATAAGGAAAAACTCGTCAGGTGTTCCTGGAGCTAGGGTAGCGAAATGGTTAACGCGCTGGACCAGCAATCCAGAGGTACCGGGTTCGATTCCCGGTCTCTTCCACCAGGTAGCTCCTTTTTAAATTTTTCTTTAAGCTTTGATCTTTGTATTAAAGGCTTAAATGTTTAACCTACTTATAAATTGTGACTGATGATGATAGAGGGCATAAATATGCATTCTAGGGCTTTACGAATTCTTGCCTTGACCAGGAAGTGAGATTTTCTTCCCGTGTAGCCGCGTAGCGGGCAGAAAATGCCACTTACGGCCTAGGGTGACTCAAATAAAGTTTAACAATACCATTTCGCCATTCAGCCGATATTTTCGCCACGCGCCGCCAGATTCGCTTTGAAAGTGTAAATTAAAAGTTTATTTCGGTGCTGTACCGAGAACGGATCGCGGCACAAAGGGGGCGAATTTGGGGCATCCTCGCAAACGTGAGTCCACATGAAAGCCGTATGAAAGGCTAAGTAAGTAATAGTAGTATTTTTTCCAAATAAGCACAGCCAGATGAATAAAATTATTAGAGCAACTGTGAAGGTGTACATATATAACTTTGCACGGTATCTAAACGATAACTCGGTTTATTTAACAACAAACCCTGCCCGTCTGGCAAGTTTGTGTATTTATTTATTTATAAAACTACAATTGTAAACTAACAGTATGTAACCATAGCGTTTACAATGCAAAACTTAAAACTACTTATACTTAAAATACAACTCTAATCAAATTTAAATCACAAAGCACTTATTTTAATAAATAACGTGTGCCAGGTCTCGGCGAACACGTCGGCGTCTAGTTCCAAGCCGAGTTGGTTTAAGGTCACATGAGTCTCCATGAAACGCAACATGTTATAACCACCGGCCTCCTTTTTTATATGTATAGTGTCAAACTTTAGGCAGAGGTATTCGTGATCTTTATATATTCCGATTTGATATCATCAAAAGACGAATTTAACTCTAAAGGCAAATTATCTCAGGTGACATTAATAGAGTATAGTCAGTGTTTGACATGATTCAAGTTCTTTAATTTCATTTCATCTGTACTACACAATGAGCTAACATATACTCGTACCTATAAAGATACAATTCTATTATACAGTTCCGAAAGTTGTGACAAACAAACGCCATCAAGATCGTGCGTTGAGCCCCTTAGAACTGAAACCATTTAGCAACAGAAAGGGACGCCGCCATACATGTTACATAACCGCGTCTTCCTCAGGTTTCTAGGGTATTCGTCACGTAAAAACCACGATTTGTTCTCACAAAACAAAAGTTTATTGGTAAAGTTGGAGATTCATTGCGCGCTCGAGAGGGCTTGACGAGCTCGCAATCGGAGCCGTTCAATATTGTCGTGACAACGGGATATTGGTTTTTCAAAAATGTCTGATTTATAATTTTCTTTTCCGATGCTATCAAAGAGAGCGATCCATAATCATCATTTTTCTTAAACTTTGTTGCTATGATCGTCCTTATTAGTTTGACTTTTGATAAGGTTAGGTAGTATTCAATCAAATACCGCAGTTTCTGAAGACGAAGGTTTTTAACCAATGTGTGTTACTTGGAATGACATTCAGCGCTGAAACTTGGTCGCTTGCAATGAGCCTCATAAGATGGCTCAAAGTTACTCAAAGGGCCATGGAGCGAGCTATGAATCGCATAGGAAATGATGAGTAGCGCAAGAGAACCAAGGTTGTAGATATAGCTCAGACAGTCGCCAAACTTAAGTGGCAGTGGGGGGGCACATTGCTCGTAGACCCGATGGTCGTTGGGGCGGAAAAGCTCTTGAGTGGCGACCGCGGACCAGAAAAAACGCAGCGTGATAAGGCTCCCAACAAGGTGGACCGACTACCTGGTTATTGGATGAAGGTGGCGATCGTTGTGGAGCACATAGGGAGAGGCCTTTGTCCAGCAGTGGACGTCTATCGGCTGATATGATGAGGTAGTATTAAGGCATCCGCAGTTGGTCAACAGATTTCACAGCAATTAAATAACGTTATGACTTTCCTTCCGCAGACCTACTCCACGTTTAAATATAATTGGTTATGAATAATTGTAATATTATCAAGTAAAGAGCTTGTTCGTCGTCTAATTAATAAAAGGAAAACGTTAATGCAAAAATTTGACTTTTAAAACAAACTCATTTAATTGCTGATAATGCTTAATTGAATCGCCGGCGGAAAACACACACGTGCCAAATTTCGGGGCAGTTTGATAATTAGGAAATGTGTGTGGAAACAAACTATGTTAGCGTGAACTTTTATTTAATTGCCAGAAAAGCGGCGATCAAGCGCATTTTAACGAATTTGACCCCTTTTTATCGACTTGTCTTTTTAATCGGTTTCAATGAGTTCCTACAAGGGTTCCGTTTTTTTCCTTTTGAGGTACAGAACCCTAAAAATACAAAAAAAATATATATAAGTATACAAACATTTAGAACCGTCGCCGTTTTTTGACGTCGGTTAAAAAGCAGTCTTATGATACCATAAAAAATCCCTTTGATTTATTTTCTAAGGGATTTCTTTTAGCCAATCTTCTTTTATTTTCTTATTCGGCAAGATAAAAAGTATTATTTCAGAGACTCGCATATTGCAAATTGAATTTATAAGAATTCATTAAAAATGACTGGACCATTGAGTGAATTCCAATCATTGTAGCTTCAAGGTTTGGATCAGTCATTTATTTATTTTGTTCGCATTTAATATATTATAAAGTCATAGATTGATTCTAAATTCAAAATAGTTCAGCTCGAGTGACTTGGGTTAGGTTAAATCAACCGTACACCGAATACCCCGGGGTATGCTAATGAGCATTTTGTACGAGCATTAGACAAATAGTAGCTACTCCAATCAGCACTCGAGTCCAAGGCACCGTCCATTAGACAACGGAACCAACATGGCTGTCCAAACAGTGATGCCATGCTGAAAGGCAAACAAGCTGTGTTGCCACGTGCAAGGGAGGCGTTTCTGAAGATATGATTATGATTATCAAGAGGGTGGGTTCGGAGGAATTAACCCTTCACAGATAATAAATATTATAATACATAATAACGGACGACCACACACAGATGGATACAGTTACAAAGTAAGCTCTAATAGGCTTGTGTTATGGGTACTAAACGACAATATATACATACTAACATTAAAGAAGCATCTATGACCCAGAAACAAATGTTCAAGTTCAACACACAAATATTTGGCCTTCTAGGGATTCAAACCCAGGACCGCCGGCTCAATAGCTATACCAATGCGCCAATCACGTCGTGGTTAGTAAGAAGGTTTCTTAGGTAGGTCAGGTATGTATGTATGTAATGTACCTAGTTATGCTAATCCCTTTTATTCCGTTTTTCACACCATTTTTACGAATTCAACATAAGTAAAATGCGAAATGTAGCTTAATTGAATTAACTTGTAACTAAATAATATACTCGTACTCAAGAGCTTGTAGCACAGTCAAATGGAAAAATATGTATCGAATTAATTATCTCGTAAATATGTTCCAAAACTTTCTTTGGCATTAGAGCGATGGAACACAGATCCAGTGTTCACCCGTATTTTATACTAGACTTTACAATCCCATGAGTGTTCGCATCCCTATTTTTTTACGCCGCCTATTTTCACTATTTCAGATCAATTGCAGTACATATTCATCATATCAGCAGTGGACGTCACCACTGATTGCGTTCTTGCGCCACCCTCTTCCAAATTCTGCCCGCGATCTCAACCAGGTTGTCAGTCCACCTTGTAGGGCCTTGCCACGCTACGTCTTCCGGTCCACAGTCGCCACTCAAGAACCTTTCTGCCCCAACGGCCATCGGTTCTACGAGCAATGTGCCCTGCCCACTGCCACTTAAGTTTGGCGACTGTCTGAGCTATATCTCCAACCTTGGTATACATATTGAGCGCCCTTATTCCGCGCAACATCGCCCCATGTCGCCTTCATATCCTTCACACAAACACTCGCGTTTCGTTCGCGAGACGTAACACAATATGTATCACTCGCAAACTGTGTACACATGACACTAGACGGCAACTAATCTATTGACTATATCCGAAGGGAAATATATCTGGGCTGGGGTTCGGTTTGGTGGAATATTTATACTATGAAAGATAAAATGTTGCTCAATCTGGTGGAAGTATCCATAGAGGTAACTTAATTGTTCTTTCCTTAAAAACTACTTTTATCAACCCAGAATCAGAGCAAATTCTCTTTCGAGCAAGCATCTTTCTGATAATTAAATAGTTCTGGTTAATTTATCTCGAAATATTTTACGTACCCTATAACTTTATTATACTAGTTAACTGATTTTGTGTTTAGTATTACTTTGACTAAGTACATAACCTATAATCCTGCACCAACTACATATTTTTGTTTCATCCAGTGGTTGACAGGTAGCGAATGCGTAAAGGTATTGAGCCTACCATTTAACGCATCTTTTTGTATTATTCAATAGAAAATTAATAAATTATATCCGACTAAGAAGTTGTTGGAGGGAATAGATGCCAAATCCGACTCATCCTACCGACTGCGCCAAGTCTGGGGAAGATCTCACAACTCCTTATTCATATAGCTGCCTATTTTGGGTCGTGGATGTTTTACTACATATTAACAACGAAATGCAAGATATGTATAGTACACAGTTAGATATTGAACTTACGACCAGACAATAAGCAGTTAATTTAACTACTACGATTTTAATAAACAGCCGTATCGAGCAATAAAACTGGAGTAAACGAGTCCAATCCGGCGTTAAGCGCCAATAAAACGGCCTGAGCTCGAGCACAGGCCAAGCCGCTCAGGCCACGCCAACTGTTGAGTCGAGCCACTCGAGCCACGAATACACGCCGTCATAAAGCGAACGAACTCCATAAAAATATAGGTTTATGGGAGGTTTGATTACGGGAAAACGTGGGATATCTACAAATAAGATGACCCTGTGTGGGGTAAATTATTCATTGTGGTTAGTATCATCAGAGAATACGAAGTGCGAACCTTTTGATGTGTCATTCTCACCTATTCAGCGGTATTGGCTTCGCGGGTCTGATTGTCCAGCAACAAATATTATAAATCAAAGTGCGTGTAGATTTATAAATGGCGGGGAAGTTTTTTGTGACTGATTCACAATATATAGTAGATGATGACTAAAGTAAATACTCGGTCAATTTTCCGCAATCGGATGTTGTTCAAAATTAAGCTCGTATTCTTTCTCAGCCATGTTTAATGAAAAATCGGCGTACTTAAATTCAATTTTTAGTTTAGAATGATTGGTTTCAACAAAATAGTATTTAGTTTATTGCGAGAAATGAGCGTCATGCTGTTGCGTTTCATAAAGCCATGGTTATGATTTAACTCGAGTATAAATGTAATTAAAATATAAACATGTAGGTACTATTACCAAGTAATGGATCCCAACACAAACGACTAGCGCTATAACTCAGCGCTCCGCAGTGAACTGTGATCATAATTCTGCCGCGTGCCGTAGTATTCACTGCATTAAAAAAATGCTTATTATACCTACATAACTCTGTGTGAAAGACGTTTCGTATTACTACTATAATAAAGCGCAAATGTATAACTTAACTATTTAAAACAACGCATTTATATTTTGTCATAAAACATTCACGCGAAGTTGTTATCATTTTCGTTACACTGCTGCGGCACGTGGCAGAATTATGACCTGACCGCAGTCCACTGCGGGTCGCTGCGGAGTGGTGCATCAAGTTGCCGTTGTGTCTTCTGTGGTAAAGTAGTGGATGTTTTAAAACAAAACTGTTGATAGTCCCTTTGCTTACCACAAGAACAATTATTTCCAAAAAACTTGTACGTCATCAATACAATGGATGCGAAAGAAATAGGTAAATAATAATACGTCGCGGGACAAGCGAAGTTGTCAAGTCGCGGCCAAAATGCGCTGGTTTGTCTAAATTCACAAAAACGTGAAAGTAATTTATATTAATCACATTGATACGCAAATTCACATTTTGTTCCGATAATATAAGAATATTGTGTAAGTTTTATGTTTATAGCTCGTTGCTTGGGAAACGGCATTAAGTAGATTCATGAAATCATTGCATTTGAAGTGCGGCATCTCGAAGTTGCGGAACGAGCAATCCGGTTCGAACTAGTTCTCGACGCGTTATTGCCTTTTTAGTAGCGAATATGTTTGTTAGTTGTTTTAACGCGAAGAAGAGGCAAACGAAATAAATATAATATAGGGTTAGAAGTGGCTTTGGAAAAATAAAATGTAGGCTGAAGAGAAATGTTGGGCTGCCTGCAGTGTTCGTATTTTTTTTAGTTACTTATACTTTTATAATCGACTGTCCTTTTTCACAACCGTCAAATGCTCTACAAGCGCAAAAAACTCGACGAGTCGGTACCTAACAAGGAGACTGAAGATCTTATGGCTACTTTCAGTACCTAAGTAATGTTAGCTTTTAAAAAACATTATGTTAAGTATACAAGCTACGGGTGAAATCCTTAAGTCTAAATCACTAAAAACAAATATATGAATACACATTATTCATAGTAATACATTCATAAATTCACTCAACCTGACAAAATTCTCGGCATTCGTCTTTCGGCGACCGAAAGCCGAACTCATTCGTCCAACAACTGAAGACTGAGCTCACTCTTCCAGCGACTGAAGGCTGAAACTCCGGCCAAGTGGGTCGCAGTAATTAAATTAAACCCGCTAAGCCATCCATTAGGCCGAGGACGAAAAATTGTTCCCGAACTTGGCCAAGTTTTCACCGCCTTGCGCCTGACGTGCTCTGGATTTGATGCCGCGAATCGAGATGCGAGGCAACATTTTTGTATGTAACTCCATACAAAAAGGTCACCTTTTAGTTTAGCGCGGCAGCGTGTTGGTCGGTCCCAAATGCATCAACTTCCCGTGACCTTCTGCCGTCGGCCTATCTTGTAAAGAGTATGCCACGTCCTGCATCTTTTAATACGTATATGTGGTAGACCGTGAGAAGTATTAAATTTGAGAAACCCTACTATTTCCACGCTTACTGTTTACATTTCCAAAAGACAGATGACATGTAAGTAATTCATTTACCTGTATATACGGTCTAACCACGCAGTTTTTTGGCTGAAGTTCTAACTTGAAAACGGTGACAGATATGAACATAGTTTATTTCTGGAAAATTAAGTTCTAAGGTTAAACAATATTATATTTGCATAAAAGATCTCTCGTATGTATGGAATACCAAATAACTTCTTAGAATAGACAAATTACCAAATCATAAAAAATTTAGTATTGACATTCGCTCGTCTTTCATCCCGCTTCCTGGGAACAATCGTGACAGGTATTTACTCCTCGACTGGATCGGTGTACGATTCGTTATCCAGGAAATTCTGTTTAATTTCCCTAGGTATGTGTACAAATAACTAGAATTTAGAATAATGACCTAGTCGGTTAGCTTTTAATAAAATAATATTTACAGTCAATAAATTCAGGTACCTAAGGGCCGATGCAAAGTAATAGTTACCTCAGTAGAAAAGACAGATCGCGTCGGTATGGAACATAAACAGTTCCTGTTAATTTGCAAAATTTTACTTTAAAAGTTTATTAATTTATTTATTTCATAAAGCAGTGGTTACAAACGTCACCAGGTTGAGGCTTCTCAATGCCTGTATCGGGATGTCTCCACTAATCTGATGATTGCAGTTAATGCCTAACTTAGTTATTATCCTGACGTAACTTAAGTTAAACCATTGATACAAATATCAAAGAACAATTGAAATAAAGCCTTTCAAATAAACAATGCAAGGATCGACCAACAAAGCATAAGGAAAAATTCGAAAATTTTCTTGGGCGTTAGTGGCGGAAAGGTTAACGCGCTGGACCGGCAATCCAGAGGTAACGGGTTCGAATCCAGGTCTCTTCCACCAGGTTACGCATTTCAATTTTACTTTGAGCTGTGGAATTTGTATCTATAGTTTAATATAAAAATTGTGGTGTACCCATTAAAAAATGAGACATTACATGTTTCATAAATGTACCTAACCTAAGTTTTAATAAAATTACTCTGGTCGTATGGTTATATAGTTTTAATAAAATAATCATGCCCCACGACCAGAGCCATGAAGAAACCCAGTAGCTTCATAATTTGCAGCACTAATCCCGTCCTTTTCCTGATGTTCATGCTCAAACCAAACCACCACACTTCAATCCCAAACCCTTCTCAATAAAGTTGAAAACCGCGGACACCCAACGCGGCGGTAGTCTTTTGTTTGTGACATCTCAAAAGTGACGTGTGCGCATGTAACGAGGGCCAATAAATCACCGCGTGACAGAGACAGGAATAGCGTGATTAAACGTTAAACGCAGAGCAATAAAGCGGGTATTTTTAACTGTGCCGGGTTAAAAGCTCTTCAGGTTCAAAAGGATATAAGTGCTCATGGTTTGTTAGGGAGATATGTCGTTTTGTGTGATTTGTGATTTTTTTTTGAATTTTTGAATCTGGGTATTATAGAAGGTTATAATCAATCATTCAATACTTTCAACGATTAATTTAAAATAAAATTTTATTCAGCTCATCCTACGTTACTCACTTTCGTCACTTATGTTACGTTAGTCCCTTTTAAAAACTTTCATGTATTTTTATTTGTCGCGTATACATACACACCTTATACATTGTATTTTACATTTTATATGAATTTATTGTAAAGAAACTACTTAAGATTTAAAATCATTTACTAAAGATAAAACCGAAACCTATGAACAAAAAAAAATCCACCACATGTTTCGTCAATTTAAAAACCCACAAATTTTCAAATTTTATTTGTTAATTTAGTAAGATTTAAAATGAATAAAGGATATAAAAGTAACGCATAAAACAGGCAGCTCCAATTAGCTTAAACTACCATAATTTCACGTGCAAAAAACAAGTTCGGTGACACCGCTCGGAATAGTTACACTGCAGGCTGCATTCATTTTAATTGCTGAGTAAATTTCACTCAGTAATGCTACAAAAGATGTACCTAGTTTGTGGTTCCGTGTGCAGACGGCCGAAGTTTGGCCAAAATGACCGTCAAAAGACTCAGGTCGTAGAAGTCTTTCTGAAAATCATTTTTATACACCGCGGCCAGGTCGTCTCGATCCAGTCAGGTCGATCAAATTCACATGTTTGACAGCAAAGCCAAGGACAAGCATCTACGTGTTTTTTGTTTTTTTTTTTTTATTTTATTTACAGGCTGCTCTGAACGAACACATTGTTCTGTTAAAACACAATACATGATTATGATAAGTAACAAAAATTTGAAAAATATATTTCAAATTCAAAATTGTATATTTCAGAATTATAAACCTAATTATACCAACGCGCAACGATGATAATGACAATGACGAAGATGAAGAATTATACCAATATGTTTTTTAACATTTCTATAAATATTGATACAAAGGTGAAGGTACTACAATGTAACCAGGACTCGAACCTACGTTTCCACCGTAGTGCTCTCCCAACTGAGCTAGTAGATCGTTACATCAATCACACCAAATGTTTTATTCCACAATTCTACGCTACTAGAGCCATAATGCCCTCTGTCATTTTTTTTCTTCAATTTAAGAGCTGCGGTCTTGTCGGAGTAGCAATCGTCAGCCGTTTCTTTCTATGAGCCATCTCCTTCACTTCTTTGTAAGACATGACTTTAACCTTTTCTTTTATTTGCTCAAAGTAAATAACTATCATTCATTCTGTGATTATGTTAGCAATGGCTATCCTTAGGGTAATGACCCTAAGGATGTGCGTTTTACACGCACATGAATTTAAGCGATTTATGTGAAGACATTGTTATAACCTTGACCTAAAACCTTTCAAAAATATCACATTAAAAGTACCTTTCTGCTACATCACTTTACTAATGTAACTCAACTTCATTAAATTCGCCAAAAGCACTTTCGTTCAAAGTCAGCCGGACACCGTCGTGTAGAAATTAAACGAGTTAGCTTCATTCCCTCTCCTTATCTAGCAAATTTAAATTTTAAATGCAACCCGGCCGAGATGGAAAGGTCCATATTAAATTAGACGAGAAAAAACGCCGAGTAGTTTCTGAAAATGGTTGTGTGCAAATTAGGGTGAAGTTGAGATCATAAGCGTGTAACAACGTTTGTAATCTGGATGGAATTTTAGGGTGAAACCGTGAAAATGCAGTGGAAAAACTAAAGGCTTCATATAAATAGAAGTTTGTGATCATTCAACTTGACGACGCGGTTGGCGCAGTTTGTAGTCCACCTACCTCCTGAGCCGGCGGTCCTGAGTTCGAATCCTGGCCAGGGCAAATATTTGTGTGATGAACTCAAATATTTGTTCCTGAATCATGGATGTTATCTATATATGTATTTATATATTATGTTTATCGTCGTCTAGTACCCATAGCACAAACTTTGCTTAGTTTGGGACTAGATCGATTTGTGTAAGATTGACCCTTAATATCTATTTTGTTTATTTATTTTCACTTCTCATGCTCTTAAAATGTTACTTTAGTCTCTGCATATCGGGACTAAAACTCCTTATTAATCTCTAGGGATTAAAGTAAAATTGTTTTAATTTACTTTGGAAACCCCTAAACAGCCAATCACGATGTTTGTGAATGGAGGTTTGTAGCCATTTTCAGTGATAGGTAGGTATACAAACTTTTTGGTGCGTGGAAATAACCTCAAAATTACAACTGCTCAAAAATATAAAAATAAAAGATTATACCTTTTTCATGAAACACGATTAATTATTAGGAATGCGAATGTATTTAATAATATTAAAGATGAATTAATTTTATCATGCATGGTCCGTAAGTCCATATAAGTCTTAAATAAAATAGTTTTTAAGTTTGAATCTGTTGGCTAAATATGCAAGCATTTAAAACGTCACTTAAAAAAAAAGAAACACGGAAAATTTAATTTTCTATTAGAATTTTGAATGATAGGTAATTACCATTAATCGTATTAAACTTGAATTGTAATCACCAATTAGACCAATTAATTGTGTCACTATACATTACGGACCAAATAAGTTATCACCATCTTCCAGTGAAGAAGAATTAAAGCTGAAGGCTATGTGTATAGAAGAGTCAATCCAAAATAAATACAATATTTATCGAAGGAATATATTGAAGGAATTAAAATATCCTCAAAGCAGAAATCACAACCAACATTTGAGCCACGCCCATCAACATCGCGGGATGAGAATGAGCCTAATGAAATAACCATTGGCAGCCTTTTTGAGGAAAGGTCTACGTCTCTACTATACTCTCCATTCTGTCCAACTTTTACTTCGATTTCGAGTGAAAATATTGAACATACTTCTCAAATACAAACCACACCGACCCAGCTTAATTTTCAGGGGAAAACTATACATTTAAATGTAAAGAATTGTACAAATTGCCCTTTGAATTTTTCTGAGGTTGGATTAACGACTGTAGGTAATACGTAATTGTAAGAAACTTAGTTATAATAAATATTGTAATTTTGTATTGAACGTCGTTTCTTTTCCTCGCATTCAAAGTGAAAATTTATTTAACTGTCATCATTTTATTACATTGTCTTGGTTTACCCTTACCCCTTATTTATAGACAAACGATCATAGAATGTTGTAAAGCATTTCCCTCTGAAATTATATATTTCTGTAACTATAACCGCAAGGGAAGGGGTACGTATTACAATGCCGAAGTTCAAAATACCGAATTTCATAAGACCTATGGATGGAAGGCCGAAAATTAAAATGTCGAATGTTTATTTGACCGAAAGTTTAAAATCCCGAAAGAACGTTTGACCGAAAGGATGAAATCCCGAAGACTGTAATCCCGAAGACTGTAATCCCGAAGACTGTAATCCCGAAGATTGTAATCCCGAAGACTGTAATCCCGAAGACTGTAATCCCGACGGCTAGAATTCCTACAGTTTGCCGAACGATTAAAATAGTACAACAAAAGGAGCGTTTTTTAGGGATATAAAAAAAAAAAACTAACCTAACCTAACCCGGCCGAGTCAGATCTGCTCTGAAAGGTGATTGATTCACTTCAACCTATTCTCAAACTTTAAATGATTCACCTTTCAGAGCAGACCCGACTCGGCCGGGTTAGGTTAGGTTAGTTTTTTTTTTTTATATCCCTAAAAAACGCTCCTTTTGTTGTAGTTATGATCATATTTTTAAAAGAAATAAAATATTTTTTCATTGGCATTTTACTGCCAATGGTTGACTTTCGGGATTATAAAATTTCGAGATTCAAAACTTTCGGGATTATAAAATTTCGAGATTTTATTTGCTTTTTTTTTTTTTATTTTTGACACCCTGTAAGGGCACACAATAACTTAATACTAACATGCATAATTTAACTTAATATAATTCAATTTAATACAATATAATTCAATTTAATACAAATAGATTACAAGAATATAAAATGTCAATTAGAGTATGTTATTTATAATGTATTATCATTTAAAAACTGGTCTACTGTGTAATAACATTTCTCGATTAAAAGTGCCTTTAATTTATTTTTAAATATTTTGTTGTTACCTTCCTGTTTAATTGATTCCGGGACTTTATTTGCAATTAAAATACATTTATAGTGTGGACCATTTTTATACATTGCCAAGTTAGACTTTGGTAACAATAACTTATTCCTATACTGCGATCTGGTCGTCGCGACATCTTTTTTCTTTTCGAACAGGTATGAATTTTCGCGAACAAAAAGAGCTGCTTGCAATATGTAAATACATGGTAAAGTCAATAATTTATGTTGTATAAAATATGGACGGCAACTGTTGGGTATGTGGACGTTGGCCAAAATGCGGACGCATTTTTTTTGCATGACAAACAATTGCTGGGCTTCAGTACTACCTCCCCAAAGCACCACACCATATTGGAGCCACGAATGTGCATACGCATAATACGCAGATAATGCACACTCAAAGTTGGTATTTGATTTCAATACATTTAGTGCATATACAAATTTAGATAATTTGGTTTTAACATTTTGAATATGCGCTTTCCAATTTATACCAGAGTCTATTGTAATGCCTAATAATTTAAATTCGTTGACCTCTTCTATATTACTACTCGTACACGCGTCTGTTTTTAATTTTAATTCTAACGGTTTTTTTTGAATTGGTTTAAATTGTATAATTTTAGTTTTCTTTAAATTAATTTCTAAATTGTGGTCACTGAGCCATTTCTGTGTAGTTTCGAAATTGTGACTTAGCTGTAGGTTACATTCGGAACTGTTATTACAGCTTATTAACAATGATACGTCGTCAGCGAACATAACGCAGGTAGTGTTTGGGTTTAGGACTGTAGGTAGGTCGTTTATGTATGCTAAAAATATATTTAAACTTTCGGTATTATAAAATTCGAGATTTTGAACTTTCGATCTTTTCAAAATAGGTCTTTTGAGCATCGGTATATCGAATATCGGCTTTTCGTACTTTCGGTATTTTGATTTTCGGTATTTTGACCATCGGTATTTCAACTGTAGGTATTATGAACTTTCGGGATTGTAATACGTACCCCAAGGGAAGGTATATTTTTCTTGTCTCCCTCGATTTGTGTCGATTTGTTTATGTATATGTAGCCTTAGTTTCCAATATCGTAGTTTTTGGGTCTATATTTTGACTCATAGAATGTTTTTTCGCCGTTATAATTATAAAACAAACCTTACCTTACCGAACACAATCAATAGGATAATATATGCAAGAATTATGAAAAATGTATGATTACAGAGGAATAAAAATTCTGCGAAATGATTTTTCGGTGAAATGCAGCAATCGACGAAAAAAGGTTCTAGGAAACAAAGGGGGCCCGTGTCCCGTTCGTTGTTCTACCTTATTTACTCGTAGTATATAAGGTGGTACTTATATACAATTCCTCCGATTCATTACTTGCGAAACTTTTATATTGCTTTATATAGACATGTCAACATCGTATCATACTAATATTATAAAGGTGAAATTATGTCTATGTTTGTTACTTCATCACGCTAAAACGGCTCGACTAATTTTGATGAATTTCAGTATGAAGGTAGCTGTCGTAGCTGACACCCCGTATTAACACATAGGCTACTTTTTATCCCGAATAAATGTAGTGTTCTCGTGAGATGAGCGGCCCAGCTAGTTATGACACAATCATTGTCAAACTTTTTCTATGATCTTCAAAGAGGAAGGAGTGTAATTGTGAAACTAATGTGCCACCCTCGAGTCAAAATAACACATTAATGTTAATACCACATGATCTTAACAAATGTCTGAGACGTCTCTGACTAATTACGACTGCTGAATCACTCGGCATTCGAGAAATTTCTTAATTAGGCCGTCGGGGGAGCTTTTTACGAACTTGAGAACAAACATCTGCTGAATGTCAGGACAATAGGTCAGGGTTCAAAAATAGATGTAGTATGATTATAACAAAAGGTATATGAAAATGTCACCCGCCATGCCTATTATATGATCAATATTGGTTTAGTTGTCTTCGTGAAAAAAGAAAACAGTTACATTTGCTTAATCTGCACAATATACCAGGATTAACAGATACATGAAATCCCAACAGATGTTGATTGGGGATATAAACTACCAACCAAGCCGCTTAAAAGATTAAATGATGTTTATATAAATGCCACACAATCTACGACAAATCAGTTCATTGATACTACAATCGTCTTAAAAGATTAAAGTCATGTTTATATTAATGTCACACAACCCACAAATAAAATCAAATTAACCGCCATTGGAGCAGTTCATTGATACGACAGCTGGGAATGTAAACATAGGATAAAACACGCGCCGAGTGCTGATCGGCGTAAATCAGCCTCGTGTGAACTGGCCTAAGGAGCTATAAATACGAACACTTAATGCGCAAGCGCCGGCCGCAGCGCACAACCAACGGTCCAGTCGAATGGATATTTTTTTTTTTTACAAAAAATAGAACCGACTTCCGTAAATTATTTTTGGCTTTTTAGTTTTACTGAAGTCAGTTCTATTTTTTGTAAAAAAAATTTTTTTTCTTTTTAGTGATTCATATAAAATACTTATGGCGCGTGGCGGGGTGATCAGGGAGGTCTTGAAGGCATGCATCTCGTTTGAATTATCTCCTAACTCCTAACTTAGGAGTTGTACCTTCCATCATCAGCTCAGCATTGGGAGATGATGACTACCATATGCAAATACTTGAATAGTTTTAGAAAATATATAAAAAATATTATGAGTGCCTATAAAATTTCAGGAATTCCTTCGATTCCTCATGGATCTCGTCATCCAATCTTCACCAAAATTTTATGGGACCAACCTTGACATGTCTATTCATGAACCTTAAAAGAATTTTTCAAATCGACTTGTAAATGACGGAGTTCTGAGGTAAAAACATAAAAAAAAACATACAACCGAACTGAGAACCCCCTCCTTTTTTTGAAGTCGGTTAAAAACACGTCGCCGCACGCGCAGAGTGGCAGCAATGGGCGTAAATCAGCGACGTGTGAACCGCCTTAGGAACAAACCCGTTATCAAGCGGGTAGTTTGATGGTTACCTCACATTAGTGATGTGCAATGTCAATAAAAACACTTTTGTAAGTTTTCAGATCCAAATATTTCTATGAATGTATCCTAAAAAGCGGTTCGGGTTCTGTAACATGGTGCACGCTCATTCTGTGTGCTAATCTTTTAATAGAGGAAAAGATGTAATGAGTGGAAATCGTGAATGAGCAATGAAAAGGTGAACAGATTTTGTGTATTTATCGCGAGTCATTTGGGTAAATTTTGATATTGAATTTATCTGAAATATATATCTGAACATTCAATTTGAAAAAGTTTTTTATTGACATTACACATTACTAATGTCAGGTAGCCACCAAACTGCCTGCTTGATAACTATAAATATGAACAATGAACATGTGAACATGTCGAGGTTGCACGAATGGGAGGAAAATTTATTGAGATTGTACTGATTTCGGTTCAACTGTGGTTAGACAGATAAATCACATGAGATTTGTAATGAGTATTTTACCGTGATTTGAAAAAATTCAAGGCGGCGGTAGGCAAGGGTAGATTATTATTTCAAAACAGTCCATCCTAAAATAAAACTTTGTAACGTGCAAAATATGAAAATGACTGATAAAACATCTCAATCGTATGACAAACGGAGAGAACAGTCATCACCTTCCAAAGAAACTGTCATCACTAGTCTGTCCCCGCGGCATTTCTCGCCATTCGCTTCGCGCCCGCGATCTATTTATACCGCTACCGGGCCGCTTTGAAGTCGCTTCACGGTACAGGGTGGTTATGGGGTGGGACTCGTTAATGATTGCAAGAAACGCTTTACGATTTTGACGAGTTTACTGATGAGTGCGTGTCATATACAATTGTAGGATCTTGTACATTTATCACATGTATGTCCCCGCGGCATTTCTCGTCTTCGCTTCGCGGTGGTGTTCTATTTGTGTGAGGTTGTCTGATATTTATTTATTTATTATTTATACACCAAGCTCCTGAAGACGCTTTAAAGTTGCTTAGCACTTATAAGGTAGTTATGGGGTTGGTCATTGATGAGTACTTAATCAATGATTACAAGACAGCTTACGGTTAGTCATGAAAAGTTTACGGTGTTAGAAAAACTCAGGATATATAAAAATAAAAACTAAACTCTTAACATTATATAAAATACACTTCATCAAAAAGGAAAGAGAGTACTCGCACCTTAAAGGCCGACAACGCACTTGTGACCCATCTGGTGTTACAGGTGTCTATGGGCGATGGAAATCACTTTCCAGCAGGCGATCCGTTTGCTCGTTTGCCCCCTGTGACATAAACAAAGGAAACCTAAATGCCACACCACTGGCAAAATAGCTGAAACCTACAAGAGCCATTGTAGCCCAAGAAGCTTTTTATAATGCCAGAAAGGCTATCGGACTATAAAAAATAAAGTTCCCGCTGTTGTCACGTCGTCGCTAGCAATGAAAAGTTACCAGTAATACACTCTTAAGAGTACTTGCTGAAAGGTCTCCAAGCTTTCATGCTAAGACAAAGCTAATTTAGGGTTATTGGCAATGCGACTTCTTTCAAGGAGACATAGATGACTATATTATCGTATTAATTACTGTAACGGGCGAAACAGCTGTGCGTAACAGTAACATTAGAATATTTTTTATATTTATTTGTAAATTTAGAGTATTAGAGGACACGAATTATAAACGACCTTCACCCATCTGTTTAATACACAAATTGTTTTATACGAAATTAAATGTGTAAAAATCGAGAATTGCAGGTCAAGCTAATTTAAGAAAAAAAACTTTTCTAAATAGTGCACTTAATATTGCTTAGTGAATAAATTTATCCCTATTTATCGCTTTTAAAAAACCTACTCACAACATTTCGGAGTTTTTGGCCTAAATATACTTTTGGCTCGAGAACCTCAAGCTATCTTAAAATTATGCTCGAAGTTTATAATGAAGTGTTTTATAAAAAAATGTTGGAAGAAATTTAATTGCGCATTCTATTGTTTAAATTCACTACAAGTATTTGTCTATCTTTATGAAACGTCCATCCATCCGGTCTATTTAAGAAAGCACTTGTCTAAACAATATTGCATACTTTTAACGCTTTATTTTCATATCATGCCATCTCATCTCGGCTGCTATTTCTGCAGCACTTACAATCACAATTAACTCGCACCATTAATAACGTGCTTTTGTTTCATACAGCCACACAATTACAAACTTTATTAATGTACTGTAAGGTCGCTAGCGAATTGACAAAGTTGGGTGCATTTCATTAAAACACTGCGTCGATTGCGACCGAGTCGCTTCAGCATAAGGTCGGAGTTTCGGAATTTATTCCAACAGCGTGTAGTGTTTGCGGTGGTTGTAATGAGAACAATCAAAACTTGCGCCGCACGTCTACGCCGCGATTGGTTACATTGTTCCGCCATAAAACTGCTTTATTATTTGCCGTTTAACATTCGCATTATTTCGTTCTAAAGTGACATTAAAACTCACGTAGATTGCAATCTGGCGTGATGCGAGTGCGCATACCGTTTTATTGTGCGAAATGGTCGCTCATCAGTTTTAATGTCGTACATGGTTCTATACATTAGATACGTGTGTTTTCTTACTGCAATGAGCACACCCCCGGGTTTACGGTGCAGGTATGATTTGACACCAGGCCAATAGTTGGCGTCAAATCATCCGTGCACCGGAAACCCCGGGGTATGGCAATAAGTCAGTCTGTCATCAGTTCATCACATCATAATAAATTGACACTGCACAAACACTCGTGCCAGAATAACAGTACCTATTGGCATTATCACTGAAGGTTTATCAAGAACATCGGGACCGATCGCCGTAAATGGAGTCTCCCTCGAAGTTGTTTCCGAATACGTATACCTAGAGCGAATGCTCCAATTAGGTAGAGGCAACTTCGACACGGATAAAAGGCGAATACAACTGGGCTGGGCATCGATCGGAAAAATTCGTCAAGTCCTCACGTCGCCCATACCTCAAAGCTTAAAAACGAAAGTTTTTAATCAGTGTATCCGACCTGTCATGACCTATGGAATCGAGACGTGGCCACTCACCATACGACTAGTCCACCAATTCAAAGCCGCTCAGCTAGCCATGGATATGCTCGGTTTGTCTCTTATGGATCAGATCCGAAACGAAGTAATTCGACAGAGAACCAAAGTTACCGACATAGCAGGGAATAAGCAAGCTTTATGTTGCAGATAAACACTAGGGCAGTCAATTATATTGTATAATTTTGATTTACATACAACTTAGAACTTTAAATATAAAACACTCTTACACAATAATTCCAACAATTTATTGTTATGTAGGAAGTTATTTTGCTAGCGTGTAATCCAAGGCTATTATTATTTTCGCAATATTTAATTATAAAGCGTTCAATTGAAACCCTTCATTTTAACGCAGATAAGTAGTCTGTTTTGAATTTCCGTCGCATCAAATATTCAATAGCGGATGGTAGTAGGGTATTTCTGCATATTTTACTATCTTTCGATTTACTCAGCGGACTTGTTCCGTGAATAAACAGTGTGGCCGGTTCTTTGGTCTCAAATTAGCTTAGTCTTAAATCCTCTACGGTATATTTCAGTTTTTTTTTTAAGTTTGGAGTTGTGTTCACGTGTTATCGGATGTCTGGATTAATGAATATTTCCCAAACTGCTTTATTTCGCCAAATAGGTTTGTCTATAAAACCGTTTTTTTTAAATAAAATATAACGGATATAACAACGATGTTGTGATACATAACAATAGAAAAATAACCGAAAAGTAGTTTTAAACGAGAAATAACCGAAAGTTGTTTTTCGTTGTAACCGAAAAATGTTTTTTTGGGTTCACAGTTGCGAAATGAAATACATAGTTGGGAAAAAATTATATGTCAAAAGTAACTACGGTTTTCATTCCTGCAGTGGAGTTTGGCGCGTTTATTATATATATACGAGTACTTCCTGGTACTTGCATACAATGTTAAGTCTACCGCGTATCACGTATAAACTGTGTAGACTGCCTTATCTTTGACACAATGCATCCTCAAGAAACCATCTTAAACAAAAGAGAAGTGGGGAAGACACCTCACGTCGGTCTGTAGATTACGTAAGACTTTGTTGATGAAAGAGCTTGACTACATGAACTTTCTATCTTTCTCTCTCTCTCTCTCTCTGTATAAAAAGGTAATTCAAAATACATATTATATTGAGCAGTATAAGGTTTTACTATAATATTATTAAGTATATAGTAGAGGATCCCTTTAAGAACGACCTTCACCGAGATGTTTATTTGATTAAATGTATTTTGTATTTAATTTAATATGTCGATAAATATATTGCATATGGGTTGCCTAACAAATTTTAGTCCAGGGTATGTTGAATTAATAATTAAAAAAAAATTTTTTTTAAACATTTGATTATTAGATAAATTCTATACCAATCGAAAGTATGAAGCCCATAGAATATGCAAACGTTAGGTTGCCTATTCTTTTCCCGTCACAACTATCGGGTAGCCAGGTTTAAACTGGTAAATCTATACTAGCATTTTGCAACGGTCTGATTATTGAATTGAAATTAAATAACATTAAAGATTATTTTATTATGAACACGGTGGTATAGGGTTGCCTGCGAAAAATCAGTCCAGAATTCCGGTTGTCAAATTTTGAAAAGTAAAATATTGCAGCGAGTGAATGTGTGCGACTGAGAGGTCCCAACCAAAACCATCCCATACGATAGAAGAGGACACAGCATAGCAGCTGTTTGAAGTCCGCCCATTTAAAAAAAACCGGCCAAGTGCGAGTCGGACTCGCGCACCGAGGGTTCCGTACAAACACTTTCCATCCCTAAGTGGTTAAGTTAAGTTTGCACCTGGTATGTATAGCGCCCCATATAAATTAGGTGCAAAGTTAGGTATTAAAAAAAAAAATTATGGTTTTCGTAATTATTCCTTTATCTATGCTATAAGACGTTGCTTCGTACCAAATTTCAAGATTCTGAGTTCACGGGAAGCACCCTGTAGGTTTTGATTCCCTTGCAAGTGTCGAAAATTTGCAAATTAGGTGCAAAGTTAGGTATTAAAAAAAAAAATATGGTTTTCGTAATTATTCCTTTATCTATGCTATAAGACGTTGCTTCGTACCAAATTTCAAGATTCTGAGTTCACGGGAAGCACCCTGTAGGTTTTGATTCCCTTGCAAGTGTCGAAAATTTGCGGCATAAACGGCTGTATCTTTTGATTGCGTTGGCTTAGAAGTTTGATTTTTTCACAGCTTCAAGGGACAGTAGACCTGAGTAATTGATATAAATTTCAGCTTCATACGTCCACGCGTTCCTGAGAAAAAGGGTCTTGACAGACGGACAGACGGACAACAAAGTGATCCTATAAGGGTTCCGTTTTTTCCTTTTGAGGTACGGAACCCTAAAAAGAGAGTGCGCATGCTATTTGTGCTTGAAAATGAAAAGGATAGCGATAGACTCGTAGGTATATGCTGTGCATTATTTTGGAGTAGATTGTCGCTATAGATACAATAAAATGCGTGGTATAATAATATACTCCGCCTGGTACTCTCTTCCGAGACTCGCGAACCACGTGACTGACACAAGCCTACGTCATCATGGTGTTCAGAGATTCTCATACTTTTAAATGTTGGAGAATTTTAACCAACGGTGAAAAGTGTTTAAACGGCATTAATTTTAAGTGATTCAAGTAGAAACATAGGTAGTAGAATAAAACAAATGTAATGTATCTAATCTTTCGGAGTTTCTTCTCAACAGTGGTCACCTCTTGTGAAATGTCGATGGACTCAGACATGTAAAAGTGCCCTTGTGGCCTACTTGCAGAATAAAGATCATTATTTCATTAATTAATTGATTAAAAAAAAGTTAAATAACTATTTCTCTATTTTAATAATAAACTACTGCAAAATAATGCACAGCATATACGAGTCTATTACAAATAGCATGCGCACTCTCTTTTTTTAAATGGGCGGACTTCAAACAGCTGCTATGCTGTGTCCTCTTCTATCGTATGGGATGGTTTTGGTTGGGACCTCTCAGTCGCACACATTCACTCGCTGCAATATTTTACTTTTCAAAATTCGCCAACCGGAATTCTGGACTGATTTTTCGCAAACAACCCTATACCACCGTGTTCATAATAAAATAATCTTTAATGTTATTTAATTTCAATTCAATAATCAGACCGTTGCAAAATGCTAGTATAGATTTACCAGTTTAAACCTGGCTACCCGATAGTTTTGACGGGAAAAGAATAGGCAACCTAACGTTTGCATATTCTATGGGCTTCATACTTTCGATTGGTATAGAATTTATCTAATAATCAAATATTTAAAAAAATAAATTTTTTAATCATTTATTAAACATACCCTGGACTAAAATTTGTTAGGCAACCCATATGCAATATATTTATTGACATATTAAATTAAATATAAAATACATTTCATCAAATAAACATCTCGGTGAAGGTCGTTCTTAAAGGGATCTTAGACTAATACCTAATCTCAAAGAGAGCAGTGTCAAAGTCATTGCGCAGAAGTAATTTAAACTGCGCCATGAGTTTGACACCGCTTTTATGACACCGCGCTCTTTTTACGTGAGATTAGGTATACTTAAAGCAAAAGGAAGCTGTAAATCTTTTATGTGGAGGCATAATTCCCAAAAAAATTTGGACCGTGAAATGACCACGTAATTTTGTGTGTGTGTAGTACCCGCTCAACTGGTGCAATAAAACCCATTTAATCCAATTGCAACCCTTTCCCACAACCCTATTTGTAACCGTAATGAACTGTCCCTGTCCTGTCAAGTATTCGAGCGAGCTGCACATATTCGTACATCAATCCGTCTCGCACATGTGTCTCATATAGTATTCATAGAGGCCACACAAAGCGAGTTTTTTTCCCGCTATTTATTACCAGCACAGGTGCCTTTCCCCCCTCCCTTCCCCCCGCCAGGGGGTATTCCATTTACTCCTAATGAGGGTAAACAGTTTTGTAAGGGAATTGGAAGAAAGTTTACGCTTGTAAAAGTATGGGAATTGGTTGGTTTGTTGATTGTTTTTTTGTTCAGCTCCAGTGTGTTCTGTTTGAGAAGAAAATATCGGACGCGCGTTTTCCTGTCGGAATGGGTGGACGTTAAAAGTTATTGTAACTATTATGTATGACATAACATGACTAGTTTCGTTAAGTGACAGCAGTGTTCCTATTAAGATGTCGAAATAGTATTTTTTCTACTCCAGTACCTTTTTCTGTCAGTTATATAGTTACTAACTCTAATATAAAGACATAAATTATGAAAGTCTGTAAAAGTCTATACTCTATTGCCCAAAAAAACTCTGCTAAACGATGTTATAATGTCGCCAAAAAAGCATCACTTAGTACCACAGATTACAAGATAGACAGCTGCATTCACACAATTTGTAATTTAAAAAAAAAATTATTGTACTAAGGCATTGCTGCCAACTTAAAAAAAAAGTTTTATCTTCAGTGCATGGATGTTTATTATGGTGAATGTATAAATTTATGTATGAGTTTATATTTTTTGACAGATGTTTAGTATAGTGAACGTATTACCTTTATGTTTAAGTTCATATTTTTTTGACAGATGGACGTCAATAAAAGAAAAGTTTACATGTTCCCGCTCGAAATCAACAAAATTAAAAAAAGAAATAGTCTGATAAACTTTTCTTTTATTGACGTCCATCTGTCAAAAAAATATGAACTTAAACATAAAGGTAATACGTTCACTATACTAAACATCTGTCAAAAAATATAAACTCATACATAAATTTATACATTCACCATAATAAACATCCATGCACTGAAGATAAAACTTTTTTTTTAAGTTGGCAGCAATGCCTTAGTACAATAATTTTTTTTTTAAATTACAAATTGTGTGAATGCAGCTGTCTATCTTGTAATCTGTGGTACTAAGTGATGCTTTTTTGGCGACATTATAACATCGTTTAGCAGTGTTTTTTGGGCAGTAGAGTATAGACTTTTACAGACTTTCATAATTTATATCCTTATATTAGAGTTAGTAACTATAAATAAATGACAGAAAAAAGTACTGGAGTAGAAAAAAAATATATCGATAACATTTAAAGTTATTTTACTACATAATCACTACATAGTATAAAACAAAGTCGCTTCCTGCTGTCTGTCTGTCCCTATGTTTGCTTAGATCTTTAAAACTACGCAACGGATTTTGATCCATTTTTTTTAATACATAGAGTGATTCAATAGGAAGGTTTATGTATAACACATCCATAGTATATTTAGTATCAGCATTTCACCCGTGCGAAGCCGGGGCGGGTCGCTAGTTAATTTATATTTAATTTAGAAAACCGTTGAGCTTCAGAAACTATTTTAAATCCAGTCTTCTCGGCAACTGCATAGCAACGCTATCTCATTATATACTAAAATAAAATAAAAAATATGATTAGATCATTACGGCAATTTTCATTTCAGATAAAAAGAGGTTCTGGCTATTAAAATTACGCGCATATTTTGTTCTCCCTAACGTACATTTTCCGTATATTATGAAATAATATCTTACTTCGGAATTTGATAATTAATTTGAAGGCAATGACCGTTTAAGCTTAGGTACTAAGCTATTTCAATGGAAAATTAAAATTACGTTCAGATCATTTGTTTGGGGCACTAAATAATTACTTTTCCAAGAAGAAAATAAATTAATTACAATTTAGTAGTAGCACAAAATATCAATTAATTTCAATACCTAATGAAATATTTAAGACTAAGGCGCTGAAACATCCCACATAACAGTCATAAATATTCTGAGACAACAATAACATTATTAAGGCCTATAACTAATTAATGGAATATTAAAGTGTTTATGAATGTTGTACCACATAACGACAAAATTTCATGAATTTTAACTATGAAGATGACAATGACGAATCCAAAGACGAAAAATAAGTAAAATTATTTCGAATTCTCTAGAGCAAAGTAGTAAACATTCAAGCACAGATCTGATATTAAAGTTAGATAATAGGTCTGTGCTAAGGAAAGTTGTACTTAATATTTGTATAGAATCTTTTTATCGATTCTATATTTTTTATGTGGTAATTTTATATGTATCGATTGTAGTAGATCGCATTCCATTTTTCTTTCTTAATTTACCTTTGTGTCATTATTTATAAAGTTGTACTTACTTGCTGAGACCAAAAGTTCCTAACTTAAGATGATGATTAAAAGTGAACCCGCCGCTTCAAAACAACCAGAGCACAAGTAGGTAGGTACCTACTCGTATACGGTAGCATTGCTCCCATATGGATAATAACAAGCGAGACATTTACAATTGACGCTACCCACTCGTACCTTACAAAATGAACCTTACCGGCTACATTCAAAATACATGTTCGCATATTTTAGTGGAGCGGAAAAAGGCCTACTTTTCCAGCACACAGTCACTTTGGCATTGTGTATGATATTTATTAAACGCGAGGGGGAGGAGGCACTATCAGTGGAATATTGGAATACCAGCCAGTGACGGGGCCTACTTACATGACCTTCCGGGTGGGGTTCCTCAGGGAATCGGGGAAGGATCTTGGCCCCATTTTATTTCTGATTAAGAGTCGTTGATATTGCTTTACTCTGATCAACTACATAAATGGGATAGCGGTAAACGAAGAAGAAATATTTTATTTATAAGCTCGCGATTTAGGAGTAGTAATGATACTGAAACGACTATGTTACAATCGTACACCCCTGATTAAAATAGTCGTTTAAATGCTGTACTTGTTAACAGAACCCCTAATTGTAAGTGAACCAATAAACACATTTTGAATACGCTGTAGGGACTAAATTATATTCGATAATCTAGAAGTCAATTTTTTTAATATCAGGGGAAAATCTAAAACAAATCACCCTTTTTAGGCCCAAACTAAGCAAAGCCAGGACTACGGGGACGATATAGTTACATAGGTACT
Source organism: Apotomis capreana (assembly GCA_947623375.1). Classification (NCBI taxonomy): domain Eukaryota; kingdom Metazoa; phylum Arthropoda; class Insecta; order Lepidoptera; family Tortricidae; genus Apotomis; species Apotomis capreana. Next base: position 30,680,046 of record OX392501.1, on the reverse strand, counting down.
TAGATAAATATTTACCGAAGGAATGTTACCCTTCTGCCAAGAAATGACAAGATTGTCTATGCTTAAGTGAGTTCGGCCACGTTATCAGTCACATTCATTTGAATAACTGGCGTCCTGTTTATTTAATAACTATACAGAACTCCCTCAAGCCTTTCGTTTCGCATTTGCCCCAGGATCGCCGTCTACCGACATCAATTTGGTACCAATCTGTCAATACCTATCACATTACGCGAAGAAACAAACTTACGTTCGCTGGCTATAAATATACACGCGAGTATCTCATTTCTAAGTGATTTCCCGGATCGCGTACCAAAAATGTTCTTGTCTTTTACATATTCCGTGATAAACAGCACCTAATTGCACTTTTATTGCAATTTTACCGCAGTTAGACTTATTAGGACAAGTACCATTGCTTTCTGACTCAGCGTGCCAGTGCCAACGTCAAAGAAGTCATATTTGGACATTTTCATTTCAACAGCTTCGACGCATTATAACTGTTACGAGTTATTTCATTAATCACTAAGTTTTAAAGGTGACTGTACATGATTACAGAAGGAATCGCAGCAACGTGTTGCAAGGGACATCTGACTGTGAATCATTAGTCTCTTTCCTCCATGTTAGATATCAAGGTTAACTTGTACCCTTACTATAAGTTATCGTGACCGTTCTCTAGCGACAACGTAATCGATTTGTATGGAGAACAGCGCCCCTAGCGATTACTTTGTGGAACTACAAATCGTTTACGCAATCGCTAGCAAGTACGGTCACTGTAGGCTTCTGTTATGGTAACTGTCATTCTCCTGCCGGGTTATCGAAACTTTCCGCGATTTCGCGACTCGCCATCACACGCCGTGATCGCTGCTTGGAAGGACAGAGCCGAGCAACATTTGTCGCGCGACGAAAAGCCGCGCCTTACAGTTGTGCTAGAAATATCAAATTGTATGGCTTTGACAATATGTCTTCTTGTCTGTCTTATAAATATGTCTTCTATTCTTTGAATGTTCTTGTAAATTGGAAGGGGAAATAAAAGCCGGGATAAAGTTGACTGTAGTCTGAGACGGGTACTAAAGTGATATTCTACACCAGATAAATCTTTCAAGGAAAGCGTTAACTTTCTTCGCAACACAACTCAACTGTAATAAAATAAAATGCCATACGAATAATAATAATAAAATAAAAAACAGAATACATTTTTAGTTACATTTTGAAAACAAGATGACATATGAATAATCAATTCTAAATCAAATATTTATAACATAAATAACAATAAATTAATGAAACATGTAATGTCAATTTTTTTAAATGTGGGTACACCACAATTTATCAAAACTTAAAGAAAAATTAAAAAAAAAAGTTTCTTGGGAGAAAAGACAGGGAATCTCCTTTTTAGGGTTCCGTACCCAAAGGGTCAAAACGGGACCCTATTACTGAGACTTCGCTGTCCGTCCGTCCGTCCGTCCGTCCGTCCGTCTGTCACCAGGCTGTATCTCAAGAACGGTGATAGCTAGACAGTTGAACATTTCACAGATGATGTATTTCTATTGCCGCTATAACAACAAATACTAAAAATAAAATAAAATTAATATTTAAGGGGGCTCCCATACGACAAACTTGTTATAGATTATGGTACGGAACCCTTCATGCGCGAGTCGGACTCGCACTTGCCCAATTTTTCATTTATTCTTTAAGCTTTGATCTTTGTATCAATAAATGACAATTTCAAAATAATATTAAGGAATTTTGATATGCATTCATTTTAATTGGGATTAAAGATACTGGATTACATAGCCAATTAAAAAAAATCTGATAAAGAAAACTGCAAAATTTGTAAGCATTTTGACCTTTGTACAATTTTTCGCAAGCATTTTAAATACATATGTTAAATTTCATGCCAAAGTTCGTGTAAAACTCTGCAAATAAGTTAAAATGCTTTGTAACAGGTGAGCCCTAAAGAATCTAAATTAATTCACAAAAATATGAATATATAAGATATTAAGACTCCTTACGAAGATATTCCAAAATTTAAGTAGCAGTAAGTGAGCTTGTATTTAACTTCTTATCTAAGTAGGTATGTTTGTTTAAGATCCTGACCACATATTTAGGCCGCCATTTTGCATTTTTACAGATATATATATTTATCTTATGAAATTACAATTTAAAATAAGGGGTCGTTCTTCTTTTTAACCTACAATAGTCCGTCCTTCGTCTTATTATGGCATCTCAGAGTAATCATATTCGGTTTTATAATGTTCGAAAAATCATCCATATTTTTCTATCTATCAATATTATGTAATCTGTCAGTTTCTCTAACCAGCATTTTTTTTTCAAACGTTTGTTTATTATTTCGTAAAATGGCGTGACAGAGTGGTAAGCTAAAACGCGGTCTCCCCTTAAAAGGACCACTCTGTCACGCTATAAAAAAAAACACAATAAAAAAACTGAATGGGCTGTAAAATAAATTTTAATTAGGTAATAGTCCTAATAATAAAACAAATGCATTTTTTTTTTAATTCTACTCTGAAACCTCAATTATCGATAGTTCAAAAGCCCAAAAAACGGAAAACGTTCGATTTAATGTAGATAAAAAAGAAGAACGACCATTCTTACTCGCAAAACAGTAACGTTTAATAGAGAGAAACTTTCACTATTCAAACAACTTAATTAGTTTATGTTATATTTTTACAGGTATAAAAGGCCCGGCTATATCATAAATTTTTGCTCAATTCGGTGCCAATGCCAATAATGACCCTGGAATTCCAAATCATTTCTCAGTCACGAATAAGATTATTAGGTCTGCTATATGCGATGGAGCCTTTTTATTGGCGCACACTGCCATTTTCCATTTCGTTTGCGCCCCGAATACCCCAGAACAATTTGCTTCTCCAGTGCCCTGGTGATCTCAAACCTTTTGTCTTTAAAACTAAATAAGATCCAATAAAATTGCTAACTGTCTCTTCCCCGAGTTGTCGTCAATTATACTGAACTCGCGACCCAGTCCGATCTGAAATTCAAATCGTACTTCTTACGGAACTAAGGCAAGTTTATTGGAAATTTCCGGGAATTGTTAAAATAACAGATGGAGCGCGAACTTTCATGCATCCGAGGATGTAGATTTTATATTAAAATGATCTCCGGGGCGAGTCTGTTACTGGCGGATTAGATGGTTTCCATAAGTTCGGTAAGTATAACGATCAGGCGTAACGAAAGACTTAACTGACTTTTAAGTACGTTTGCGAAGATAATGCTAACTTAGTGTTTTTTTGCTAATATGAAGTTTCCTTCAAGCTATTGCCCTTGTTCCCAAGGTAACTCGGGCATTTACGTTATTTCTAGCCAACATCCATAATCATAAAAAACAATTTCTTAAGCACCAGTCGTCTCCCCATCACTAGAGCCTTCAACGCTAAGTTGGTAAGTGAAAAGTTATAATATGAAACGCGTGAAAAGGACGAGATAGCTTTCAGCGAAAAAATAAAAATACGGACTGACTGGGATGAAACCAATATTATGAAAATGCTTAACGATGTCGACGAGAATTATCGAATACAAGTAACAAGAATTCGTAAAGCAAGTTGTCAAACTTCATTAATCATTTATCAAAATGTGGACGAGTTGGAACTGTGGACCGAATAGCACTGTGGTCAATGTAGAAATGTCGACAAAATGGGATATTGATAATATAAGAATGTGGACGAGCTAGTGATGATTTTGGAATGTATGCTGACGACATGGCATTGTGGACGATTCGTAAACGCGACGAGCTGGAACTGGACGAAGGATTAAGAAACGGCCTATCCGCAACAGTGGATTGGATACACATCTTAAGACAAGATAGCACAACGCATTTTTCCCATACACATTGAGGTTTTGTGACTGTTCCTCCTCCAAAATGTAATTGATCATAACGAAATTCTGGAAGTTAAATGGGAATTCATTGACTTTGATGCAGTAAGACTTAAATTTGATCTTGTGGTACCGGATGAACTATACTTCCTCTTAACACCAACTGATAATTTTACCAACGCCAACTTAGATCAACTTGAAGTCGACAGTAACAATCAAATATAAATTATTGGTGCAGTGTATTGTGAAATGATAGTTGGCGTAAATTATGAAAGCTTCTGTTATAATTCATCTAGTGAGATTATAGTCTAAGTGGTCTAACTTAACCTATCCGTCAGTTTATAATCTTAGCAGTTAGTTTATAATAAAATGGTGGTCACAATTATACAGTGTCATATCCTGTAACAAAGATATCGGTAAACACATAGTGATTCTAATTGCTGATATACTTACGATAAATAGGAGGAATTGGTAATAAGCAATTACTTTATAGGATACATATAAGTATGTCGGGGACGGGTTTGGATGGCCGGTGCGGTGTGTGGCACATTAGATATTCGATATAGTTGTGGACGAGGAGGTAGTTCGAGCAAGACGAAACACTTCAGACACAATCAACTTGATTATTCCTTAAACAACGACACATAAAATAACAGTTCCTGGCACAGAGGTCTGTAAGCTAGGTTATCAAAGTCTCGAATAGAATGGTCTTTATTAAATTAACACTGTATTGTTTAATTCACTGGCTCTATTCAACTTGGTATAGCACAACAAAACGGGACAGTTCCAAGGCAGTAGTGCACTCGATGGTGACCCAAAGTGAAGTGTAGTGGGCGTTTGCTGAGTGAACCGCCAAGACTCTGTCTAGCGCGCCAAAACTGGTTCAGGGGGGCGCTACTGTCGCCTTCCAATGGCGCGCCGGTTTCGTTGAGCTTCCATACTCATGACCGTCTCCGACATATATATTTATATAACACTTATTTATAAAGGCGAAAATTTGTGAGTGTATTCATGTGTACTATGTTTGTTACTTCTTCACGCTCAAACGGTTAGACCAATTTTGTTCAAATTTTGTATGGTGGTAGCTGACACCTTGCATTAAAACATAGGCTACTTTTTATCCCGAAAAAATGTAGTGTTCCCGTCGGATGAGTGGGTAACACCATGGGACGCTGCTAGTAAATAATATTTTTCCCTAGACTTAATGTATTTTGCTTGTTAGTCTAATACAGAAGTTTTTGATCTAATTGCAAAAGGTATGGCAGAAATTTTACCGCAACCGCAATCACAGTATCCACAGTTGATGGGGCCGTCAAAGGACGGGGCTCCAAGTCTAGGACACTTTTTCCGGAGCCTTTTCAACGGAGGCTTTAAAAATTCAGGCATCTAGCGGCTCGGGGAAGCTTTCGAACTATAAAAGGAGGCAGCGTTTGCGATAGAGTAAACACGTTTAGTAAATGATATTTTGTCTGTACCTCAAAAATCTAATAAACAGAACTCCTATAGGATTACTTTGTTGTTCGTCTGTGAAGACCTTTTTCCCAGGAACGCGTGGAGGTATCAAGCTGAAAATATCAAATACTTACTGGGGATCTACTACCCCTTGGAGGAGTGAAAGAATCAAACTTTTAAGTCAACGCAATCTAAAGATAAGACCGTTTATAATAATAATTCATTTATTTCAGGCATCAAAGGCCCATAGCTAAATACTTTACAATCTAACATATATATTAAATTTTAAAATAAAGAAAGAAAGAAAGAAAGAAACACATCACATTTCTTTTTCTACGTTGTGTTGCGTAAGTCCGTGGTGTTTGGTAGCCGACCGCGGAAACGCCGGAATTAAACACCTTTCGGCCAAAATTCTTCCTTCATGAAGATGGCTAGCTGGTCAGTCGGAACCCCTCAACACATAAGAGTTAAAATTTACTTTGTGGCTTTGTATTTATGCTGGCAAGGGAATGAAAACCATATTATAGCGTACGCGTAGCTAATAATAAAAATTAACCAAGTGCGAGTGGGACTCGCGCACGAAGGGATCCGTACCATTATTTATTTATTTAATCTTTATTGCACAAAAGAAAACTTATCGTACAAAAGGCGGACTTAATGCCATGAGGCATTCTCTACCAGTATATCTTATCTGTATGTTTGTTGTATGGGAGCCCCTTAAATATTTATTTTATTTTATTTTTAGTATTTGTTGTTATAACGGCAATAGAAATACATCATCTGTGAAAATTTCAACTGTCTAGCTATCACCGTTCTTGAGATACAGCCTGGTGACAAACGGACGGACGGACGGCGAAGTCTCAGTAATAGGGTCCCGTTTTTACCCTTTAGGTACGGAACCCTAACAAGTAAAACGACCTCTTTAGAAAACCAACCTCAATGATTACTGGACACGGAGTTTGGTAAACAATTTAGTTACTATTTGACCGTCAAAAATCGTCGTAACTAGGAGGAGCCCGCAACTTCGTCCGCGTATTTGTTTTCTTTACCTTAGCCAGGCTATCCCCACGCGTTTCGACCGCGCGAAACATTCCGATCTCTAAGTGGCAACCCCGCGCGACAAAACGTCAGTGGGCTGCCACGCCTTGCGGCGAGCGGACGGCGTACAGTTAACGTTTCCCGCGCAACCTGTGCTGTACGATGTAGAAAAATAAAAGTCGGGCATATTGTTTTTGTGGCAACAAAGACGATTGAAAATTCGTTTGTAGTGCGCGTGCCGCGGCCGCTCCAGGAGACCATCGCGTGTGCTGATTTCTGGCCGAAAGGTGTCGTGTTTCGTCGGTTCCGGGGCAACCTACCAAATCCAACACCCGAGATGTCGGGTTCGCCGTCAAAATAAACATTGTTCGGTTCATGACGCATTGGTGTAAACTGTAATGTTATGTAACCTGTTTTTCAATAAATAAATAAATAAATAAATAAATAAATAAATAATGATTTCATGTGTTCCAGAACACATTAAACTCTCCGGAATAAAAGATATTGTTTAAGAATTAACGTTTACTGGGGCACTATTGACGCGTAACTATTAAAGTCTGGGTATTTCTCTAAAAATCTTTATGGGGGCGCCTAGCTTTTTTTCGAATTAATTGTGTTGGTGTGATTCCATGCTGTGTTGTTATTACTGAATGTTTAGTTATACAATCAATAAGTAAAATATTTAAAGATTCACTCTATTATTCCTTATGTTTTAGAAACACGATTACTTGTAGTTCCCTCGATAGTTTTTTTTTAAAGTTACCTCAAAAAAGCAACTTAAACCCTTAGTATGTCATAAATACTGCAGGGAAAGTTATCAGTTTTTTTAATAATAACATAACGAGATGTTAACTATAATGTATAACATCTTACATTTTCAAAATCTGTATTATTTTAATAATTAAACCGAAAAAACATGATTTCCGCGCTCCCAGCAGAGATGGGCAAAAGTTAATCGATTAACGATTAAGATTAACTTTTTTAATCTCGATTAACGATTAAAATTGACGATTAGTTAATCTAATCGTACGAGTTCCGATTGATTTAATATCGAAAGATTAAGTTAATGGTCGATTAATTTTTAGCGATTAAATCTTTAATTGATGAATTAATTCGATTAACTTTCTCTCTTAATATTAGATATTAGGAAAAATAAGAAGGCTTTTTGTAAGTCTAAGTCCCTGCCTAGAACATCTTAGAGTACCGCACTATAAAAACCATCTTGTATTACTGTAACAAGAGGGAAGAGCGGAGAGGGAAGAGCGGAGGGCGGAGAGCGGAAATCAGAGAAGCGGAAAGAGGGAACGGTCGGATGCAAAGGTAACCGAACGTAGAGAATGGTGTTCAATCGTCCTGAAGTGGGCAACCCAGTGGGAATCGGGTTGTCTGGACGCCACGCCTCTGCTGACTAGACTGGTTGACCAAACGAGCTAAAGCACGAGAAAAAGCTAGCGTTTACATAACGGAGGCAACCCTAGCGCACATTCCAATGACGTTGCGTCATCCGCGGGAGGGGGCATCGATAGCGGTGGCAACGCCTGCCGTCCAAACAAGTGGGGTATCTGTTACGTAGTAACTTGTATATAATCTGTGCCTTAGCCGGGTAAAGAGTATCCTTTAACCATCTTTGGATGTCCAGCTAACACTGAATCAAAATTGGTTAAAATTTGTCCAGCCGTTTCGGCGTGATGAGAAGACAAAGGAAATTATGGCCAAAAGATAGCGCCAGACTAGCATGGCCCCGCGCGCCCATAAAACACAAAAGACGATCCTGCATCACGCTATTAAGATTTAACTACTCAGAAAATTGATTTCAATACAAATCTTAGATCTTTGTGCTTATCTATACCTAAATAAAAGTTATATTTACGCACCACATATGACAGACTGGACAAGTATAATAGTAGAAACACCCAAATCCAGTTTCCGTCTCCATTGTACCGTGCAAGAAACCCCTTTTCCTGGCCGCTTCCCTAAGCCCCGACATTTGTTCACTTTGATTTACTATCGGCAGCGGCCGTAAAAATTTAATACCCGGCTTTACAGTCATCAGAATTTGGAATAAACGTCACGAAATACTTTATTGCGACTCGATTGCTCCTGGAGTAAATTTTAGGCTTGGGTAAAAAATATCGATATATCTAAATTCCGATATTTTTCTGAAATTAATCGATTATATACCGTCACTATTTTTAACATCGAAAAATCGATCACAGCAGTATTTATGGGTATAACGTATGGGTACGGCGAGTTGGCTTCGATAAAAAATATCGATCTAGACACACGGCAGTGTGTCAGCCAATAACTTAAAATCTTATAGACCCACTTGTCACACCCGATTTATTACCTCGTCACAGTATTGAGTAGCACTTAAAATATAATAATTAAAAGCAATTGAAGAATTTTATGCTTGACCGGAGCTGTGATCTAAGGAGCATTACCAGTTAGTTTTCATTTATTGTATTAGCGAAACCGTTTACGACCTGTAACTTCAATATTGCTCAAAAATATCGATACGATAAATGTCGATATTTTTTTTTCGTTTGCCCGTCCCTAGTACATTTGTACGTTACTTTACGGGAGCAATTAATGTTCGGTGGACGTATTGTATAATTTATTGGCGGTTAAGCAGATAATTGTTATGGTTTTAATCGCTTTTATAAGGGCGGGATTTGTTATGAATATTTAATTAGTGATTTAAAAATAAATCGTGCACTCGTGGGGAGTTGCGTGCCAGTTAATTTGGTTCCATTATAGGTATAACAGTAGGTAATATGATAATATCCATTTAATAATTTCATATTTGGTAGAATATCTCAATCGAGCGTAAAGCAGAACACTTGCAACAAATAACGAAACAAATTCCAATTTCTTTTTTCTAGAATTGATTTCACGTTATTACTTATATTGTAATTGTTATATTTATAGAAATTGCACGATAATGTATGGGCTTATTGCCCTGCTTACATGGTGATTTCTGAGCCGCATTAAGTGACATTGACAAATGATAATTCAAAATTTTTTAACAAAAAAAAGAACCGACTTCAGTAAAACTAAAAATCCAAAAATAACCCGTTCAAGTACAGATTACATTTGACTCACCCTTTGAAGTCGATCCCAAACCACTGTTATTATATTTATATATTAAAGTTTACGTCAGGTTTGGCACCGACTTCAAAGGGTGAGTCAAATGTAATCTGTACTTGAACGGGTTATTTTTGGATTTTTAGTTTTACTGAAGTCGGTTCTTTTTTTTATTAAAAAATTTTTTTTTCGCTTTTTAGTGATTCATATAAAATACTTATGGCGGGGTGATCAGGGAGGGCTTGAAGGAATGCATCTCGTTTTAATTATCTCCTAACTCTTAACCGTTAAGGAGTTGTACCTTCCATCATCAGTTCAGCATTGGAAGATGATGACTACCATATGCAAATACTTAAATAGTTTTAGAAAATATATGAAAAACATTATGACTGCCTATAAAATTTCAGGAATTCCTTCGATTCCTCATGGATCTCGTCATCCGATCTTCACCAAAATTTTATGGGACCAACCTTGAGATGTCTATTCATGAACCTAAAAAGAACTTTCCAAATCGACTCATAAATGACGGAGTTATGAGGTAACAAACATAAAAAAAAAAAAAAAAAAAAAAAAAAAAAAAAAAAAAAAAACATACAACCGAACTGAGAACCCCTCCTTTTTTTGAAGTCGGTTAAAAAGCAAGTTAAACACATCGCTAAATCAGATTTGCAGTGACGATATATCCAAAAGATATATTATTATAAACGTCGACCTTGGCCTTATAGGCGTCTTTATAATTATAATACCAAGAACCCACACTACTAATGTTGCTATGCCATATTTTTAGCTGCACGCTTAGCGATACTAAATGTTTTTATTAATTCACAACATCGGCAATTGCCCTCGGCATCACCTGATGGTACCTAAGTGACTACGGGCTTGAGACCGTTGCTCGCTGGTTCAGCAATAGCCTATTCACTCTTACCTTGTAGAGACCTACATTATAATTTTCTGAAAATACGCACGATTGGAGCGAGTTCTCTTTCTTAGCGGTTCGCGTTAGAAATGATGAAGAAAATCGCTTCGTGCGAATAAGTGGTGAACTGAGAACATGTAAACTAATGGCATACATTATAATTAATAAGAAATAGTGCTAAGCTGGCATCTGCTGTGGCAGCAGAAGTGATGAACAAGGCGCATACTTGATCTCACTAGACAACACCCAAATAAACTCCGTCGGCATCAATCCAAACATTTTAATATCATTAAAATTACCAAAAACCTTCACCATAAACCCCCAAAAGCCGCTTTTAAAACAATAAAGAGATTTAATTTCCTGCTCGTGAAAAATGGGCCAAGTCCGCGCAGTCTGAATATTCAATTCTCGGATGGTACGCCATATTTTATTTGAGTTCATGCGAGGCAGTGTCGGCTTTTTAATCTAGACCGGTTTAAACCGGTCCGCGCCGGTTCTAGCTTATTGCTGCTTGGTTTTATTGCAGCGCTTCATACTAGGTAAGTTTTACTGTTATTGAGCTACTGTTCGTCAGTTTCGAGATTAAAGCAACTTAATTAAATGGGCTTCTGATAGTCAAACTTACGAACGTCTGAGTCATTACGTTTTAGTTTTTAGGGTTTTGAACCGCAATCGCCAAAAACATTGGACAATGTTATTGAGGGTCACACTGACAACAACTCAAGCCGTGGTGACTGTTGCTCTCCACCATAGTACAGAGATCCCTTGAAGGGATAAGTTCGCCTTTGTACATGCTTATTCTTTTGTAATGTGTTTTTCTTGTTTTTATGTACAATAAAGTGTTTACATACATACATACATACATAGTGCCACAGATCGCAGCCCAAGCGGAAAGCCACGGCCACCTAAGAAAGGAGTCGTTGTCGAGCAAGGTACCCAGCAGAGCTATCATATCTTACCGCGAATTCGCTTGCGCGACTCAGCATCATCTGTCATGCTCGCATGGTATTGAAAAGAAAGTGACAGGCACTCACAGTTATGCTGATGAGGTGAAGGCAGTGTGTGAAGCCATGCTCCAGATTCTAGTCTCGACTCGGCGTCGGGACTCATTCTGTGTATAAATAATGTGTGAAAATCGTGTAAGATTAAATCAATATACATATATTTACTCTGTCACCGTCTAAGGAGCAAAATATCAGTGACAACATAACATAAGTTTGTCACATTCACATGTATGCCAATGCCTGGAAAAACCTAGTATAACAGTAATTGTACAACAAAATAAATAGTCGTATGTTTTTTTTTCAGTAACAATTTAGTTCCAACGGTATGATTCGTATCAATAGTTCAATTGAGTTTCAGTTTAGAATGCCCGATCAATACATGATACATATATACATACTTTTACATGTCAGAGTTATTCGAGGGCAGGCATTTCTCATGGAAAGTATGCTGTTTCGAGTTCAGAACTTGTTACTTGCAACATTGGTTTACATAGGCTCGCTACTTGTATGAGAAACTAGCTTTAGCCCGCGACTTCGTCTGCGTTACAGGGATTAAGTATTCTAAGTCGAGACAGGCTCGCTACGCGCCGCGAGGCACTCTAATAACCAACACATCTCCGGGAAAAAATGGCACTTGCTTGTAACCAGCTCTAATTCAAGTTTGATATAAAATAAACAGTAAAAAATATAAGATTTAAAAAAACAATGAAGACCAAGGATATAATAAAATAACAGGTCAAAAAATATATTTTTTTGACTATTGATATTTACAGGACAACAAACAAAACCGAATACTTATTCCGGTTAATTTAACTAAGTACCTAAGTGAACTTTTCACAAAACTTAAATTTTCAATGTTTACATCTCGTTGCACTCACAAAAGTCTCATTTTATAAATCCGATTAAACCAACCAATTCCCCAAATAAAATCACGTTCCAACTAAAACTGGTTTCAAACACTTCAAACTGTATTCGTTAAAATTTCTAAGTGTCGCGCATCACGTCAATAACCCTTAGACCCCGAACTTAGTACTGTAAGGACGTAACTCACAAAGCAATTTGAATAATAAATGACGTTTTTTTCCTAGCGAGGACGGTAGCGCTACGTCGTAGCAACGACCGTGCTACGAGCGTCTACGCGCCCGCTACGATATCACCAGCCTTAACTATTAAGTGAATGACGTCTTTTTATACAGAGTGAGTTCTAAGTTACAAATTGTTAGGGTTCCGTACCCAAAGGGTAAAAACGGGACCCTATTACTGAGACTTCGCTGTCCGTCCGTCCGTCCGTCCGTCTGTCACCAGGCTGTATCTCAAGAACGGAGATAGCTAGACGGTTGAAATTTTCACAGATGATGTATTTCTATTGCGGCTATAACAACAAATACTAAAAATAAAATAAAATAAATATTTAAGTGGGGCTCTCATACAACAAACGGGATTGGTTGCGTTAACTTTGCACCTCATTTGTATGGAGCGCTATACATACCAGGTGCAAACTTAACTTAACCACTTAAGGAAGGAAAGTGTTTGTACGGAACCCTCGGTGCGCGAGTCCAACTCGCACTTGACCGGTTTTTTTTCTACTGTCGTAAGGCAAACATTCAACTTTACACATATTTTACTTTTTAAACTATTTTGGGTGTGAGTATAATTTCAATCATAAACATATGACGTATTGAGCAGAATCAATGTTGATCCTATTTTTTATGTGGTACCACATTTCTTATTTCTATAAATATGATGTTATATTAAGAACAAATCTTTCAGGCACAGTAAAAATGATAACATATTTTAAAAATAATCAACGAACAATATAATATTATATTCCGTTTGTCCGTTCCCTCTTTTTACCACATTAACGAGAGTTGACTTGAAATAATCACTCACCTCTGGGGAAAACAGCTATATCCGAAACTAACCTCACGAGGAACGCATCAAATACACGATCACTTTCTGTAGTTAAACAAGTAATTGAAATTTGATACACAACTTTAATTTCACCCTGTATGTGCACAGCTGAGTTTACAAATGGCTGAAATATGAAGTCGGCTTCCACGCACGCTATGTAAATTCTTTAACTCCCTTCATTAGGAGTATAGAGCCTTATATTTAAGTGTATAGAATTGAATGTACAACGTCAATCATTCGAGTGCTATTATTTCGAAGTAGCGAAAGTGTTTTGTTCAGGTGTGAAGTTAATTTTGTATTTTAATGAAGGTCGATGTACTCGCTTTGTTACAGTATTTCTCATTATAATTACTTTAGCCAATCATTGGTGTGCTTCTTCAACAATCTGACGTATATTCTTGTTTAGCTTTTAAGCCTTTCTTAATATAATATTCTAAATAGGTACCTTTGCGATGGAGATAACAGAGGATTACCTACTTCATTGTCCTTAGCTTAGCAAGCTAACAACTTTGATGAAAATGAAACGAGGTTTTGCGAAGACGTCAGTCATAAATGTGTGAGTCCGATGTATGATGTGGTGTAGGTATGTATACACCGCATGGCGCATATCTGAAATGGCGCCATGTATGGTCCCTACGGAATCTTTCGGTGGGACCATATGTGAGGTGTTCAGCACTGGCTCTCGAGCTAGCATCGTCAATTTCGAGGCATAACTGTTATAGTTATAGTTCATAATTTAGGTATCATCATAAATTTAAGAGTCAAATTCTTGTCGGTGAAGCTGATGTACCTACGTAGCACAGCAACATACTGAAGTGGCTATAGACAAAGTTAGATAGAAACAGCTCCATCTAACTCTGTCCATAGTTTCTCGCACATCTATATTGTTGAAAGTATTTAAACGCTTACACCTATTATAATCTTAGCCATATCCCCACTTGGTAGATCTCCGACTAAGTAGACCGATCAGAAGGAAAAAGATACTAAACTATGGGACGTAGTACGAATGGCACCAACAAAAGCCGATGGAAGCAAGTCTTCCTTTCCTATAATAAAACTTCCAATAGTCACGACCTTCAGACATGAAGGAGCGACCAAAGAGAGAGATACATCCTCACACCGCCCGTCAGCTTGCAAAGCTCGGGTGCGCAGCCTGAACTTTAAATAAATAAGTAAAAGAAACGTAACAACAATTTCCATTTTGGAGCACAGTGCAGAAAGCGCAGTAGGTCGTAAATAAACCGGCGCGATCCACACGTTTACATTATGCATAGTGCTTCGGTACAGTCCTTAGCAACGTGGCGCTGGTATACCGAGAAGTCTTCTCTGCCTTACATGAAATCCGTCTGAACCGTTTTGACCAACTTCAGAAACAGACCGTTTCAGTCAGTTGTACGTGTGTGTGTGTATTGTGAAAAATTTAAGGTCTCATTATTTTTAATGTGGGTACACCACGATAAAAAAGAAAGTGCTGGAAAGGTAAACGCGTTGGACCGGCAATCCAGAGGTTTCCCGGAGATTCCCAGTCGCTTCCGCCAAGTTACGCATTTCAATTTGTCTTTGTGCTTTGATCTTATGTATCAATGGTATAATTGTACGATGTTGTTATGCAATATTTCTGTCAATTATGAACTAATTGATATTAAAAGAAATTTATAGTCCAAAATAATGAATAGTTGATGCACCAGTCCTACCATTTTGTAAAGCAAAACTGATACATACATAAATAAGAGGTCGTAACAATAGTATTTGATAGCTATTTCAATTTAGGAACGCAGAAACAGAAAGCGCAGTGTGTCGTAAATACACCGGCAGTGTTTACATTATGCAAGGACTGTGCTTCAATTCGGGCAGTCCTCTGCTATGTGGATTCCGAAAAGAAGACCTCATTTCCGATTTCTGTCAGCACTAAAAAAAGATTTGTTAGCTGCTAGTAACATAAATCGGAGGATTGACAAACTGAGGGCCCCTAGTAACCAAAATTTAGCATAATTGTTGGTTACAAGTTGAGCAACTTTTTTTTCAGTGTCACAGTTTTTGACCGACTTCAAGTACAAAGTGTTCTTCTTAAGTCGTAATATTTTTATGCAATAGTTTTGTTAATTATTTTTTTAATAGCTTTGAATCTGGGAAAGTGGCACGTGATAAAACAATTTTCGTTGACAAAATAAAATAATTACTGGACTAAGAAATAAGGAAAAGCAAAAAAAAACTCTGGTCACAGTGAACTTATTTTTTTGCTATTTGTTAATATTTTGTGTTGCGTACCGTAGGATTTGCGAGTAGTGTGCATTTTCCGATTTGTACTCGTACATTTGCGAATGTACTTTTTGCGTTTGTACATTCCATTCGTTTGTTTTATAATTATGCGTTCAACGCATTTTGCCAGTTGTCAATAACATTTTATAGCAATTTGAAATCTCAAACACAATACTGAAAGCGCAGTGGGTCGTAAATATGGCCGCGCAATCCTCCCGCTTATATTATTATGGAGTGTACCTACTCGGTACAGTCAACCCTCAGCATGCCGTCTTTGCCGATTTCTGTCTTAACCTTTCAACCGAATTAAAAAAATAGTAGGCTTCCAAAACGGTGGCTATATGCACATTTTGGTAACCTATCTCAAACACTAAAAACCATTGACCGAATTTCATTTGCCCGAAAACTATTCGAATTATTATCGTTTCTCCGATGCCAGGATTCGTACATTTTTCTTTTCACCATTTTACATTTAGTAGAAGTATCGTTTGTCCGAAAAACTTTTCCCGTCACATTCACTTGCCCTATGAGTTGTTACGTATTTTTTTTCGTAGCCCATTTTTCATTTACCCTATGATACTTTTGGCACTGCATACATTTGAACAAATTTTCAGTTCACCTTTTAACTTTTCCCGCCCCATTCACTTGCGATCTGAATTGCGACGTCTTTTGTTTAATATCCATTTTTTCATTTACCCAATGATATTTTCGGCATTACATAAGAACTGCGACCACAATGAACAACAGCCCGCGAGCCGAACGAGCGAAGCTACCGTGCTGCGGCAGCAGCCGACAAACCGCCAAAACCGACCTGGTTGGGTTAGGTTAGGTTAGAACTGTGACCAGAACAGCGCGCGAGCCGAGCGAGCGAAGCTACCGTGCTGCGGCAGCAGCCGACAAACCGCCAAAATCGACCTGGTTGGGTTAGGTTAGGTTAGAACTGTGACCACAACAGCCCGCGAGCCGAGCGAGCGAAGCTACCGTGCTGAGGCAGCAGCCGACAAACCGCCAAAACCGACCTGGTTGGGTTAGGTTAGGTTAGAACTGTGACCACAACAGCGCGCGAGCCGAGCGAGCGAAGCTACCGTGCTGCGGCAGCAGCCGACAAACCGCCAAAACCGACCTGGTTGGGTTAGGTTAGGTTAGAACTGTGACCACAACAGCGCGCGAGCCGAGCGAGCGAAGCTACCGTGCTGCGGCAGCAGCCGACAAACCGCCAAAACCGACCTGGTTGGGTTAGGTTAGGTTAGAACTGTGACCACAACAGCCCGCGAGCTGAGCGAGCGAAGCTACCGTGCTGCGGCAGCAGCCGACAAACCGCCAAAACCGACCTGGTTGGGTTCGGTTAGGTTAGAACTGTGACCACAACAGCGCGCCAGCCGAGCGAGCGAAGCTACCGTGCTGCGGCAGCAGCCGACAAACCGCCAAAACCGACCTGGTTGGGTTAGGTTAGGTTAGAACTGTGACCACAACAGCCCGCGAGCTGAGCGAGCGAAGCTACCGTGCTGCGGCAGCAGCCGACAAACCGCCAAAACCGACCTGGTTGGGTTAGGTTAGGTTAGAACTGCGACCACAACAGCCCGCGAGCCGAGCGAGCGAAGCTACTGTGCTGCGGCAGCAGCCGACAAACCGCCAAAACCGACCTGGTTGGGTTAGGTTAGGTTAGAACTGTGACCACAACAGCCCGCGAGCTGAGCGAGCGAAGCTACCGTGCTGCGGCAGCAGCCGACAAACCGCCAAAACCGACCTGGTTGGGTTAGGTTAGGTTAGAACTGCGACCACAACAGCCCGCGAGCCGAGCGAGCGAAGCTACCGTGCTGCGGCAGCAGCCGACAAACCGCCAAAACCGACCTGGTTGGGTTAGGTTAGGTTAGAACTGTGACCACAACAGCCCGCGAGCTGAGCGAGCGAAGCTACCGTGCTGCGGCAGCAGCCGACAAACCGCCAAAACCGACCTGGTTGGGTTAGGTTAGGTTAGAACTGCGACCACAACAGCCCGCGAGCCGAGCGAGCGAAGCTACTGTGCTGCGGCAGCAGCCGACAAACCGCCAAAACCGACCTGGTTGGGTTAGGTTAGGTTAGAACTGCGACCACAACAGCCCGCGAGCCGAGCGAGCGAAGCTACTGTGCTGCGGCAGCAGCCGACAAACCGCCAAAACCGACCTGGTTGGGTTAGGTTAGGTTAGAACTGCGACCACAACAGCCCGCGAGCCGAGCGAGCGAAGCTACTGTGCTGCGGCAGCAGCTGACAAACCGCCAAAACCGACCTGGTTGGGTTAGGTTAGTTTAGAACTTTTGGATTAGAATTTGACAAATTGTTCAAAAAGGATACAATAATATGACTAAAATTAAAAAGTCCACTTGAGAACAGTCGAGTAGTTAATAAACCTAATCGTTACATGGGACAAATGAAATCAAAGTCATACAAAAAAAGTCGAGTAGTTAATAAATCGAATCGTTACATCGGAAAACTGATATTACGGACAAATGAGATTTAGGGAAACGTGTCATTAGTCGAGTGAATGAAAATCCTAAACAAATAATGCCCAATCGTAAATTATCGAATTGAATTTTCGGACAAATGAAAAAAAGTTAAAATGATATTTGTCGAATAGTTTTTGTCGAAATGAAATTCGGACTAACGTTTTTAGTGTTTCAGATAGGTAACCGCACATTTTGCTGTGAATATTAGGTATAGTTTTTTATACCAATAAATCCAACAAATGCTTAAAAGACCACTCAGGCTGCCTACTGAAGCGCCGCGTCGCGCCGAGAAAGTATGTGTCTTTGAGACCACAAAAAAAAATGCTTTTAAATCTCAGAAATGTGATTGGTCCATTTTACACGGCTCCCCTCCGCTCCGCTCCACTCCGCACCAGTCGACAGGCAGCCTTTTAGGCGCAAGCACAAGTGATTATATATTTCCTGCACTACCTTATCAAAATGTTTCCGTGAACTTTTGTTATATTATCACTACTTTTTGTTATATTATTTTTCATGTGGTGCACAATAATTTAATTTAATAACCACGGTCAGCATAAAACCAGTTTTGCTACTTTTATGCCAACTGTACCTACGTGGCGCAGAGAAAATGGCGTTACGCTGTAATACCTATAAACCTATCTGCTAAATAAATACATCCTGGGAACGAGCACCAATTGTAATACCTTTCAACCTACGTACTTCAACTCTAAAGATATCCTGAGTCACGGGACCACCAATCGTAATGTATGCTAAGCCCTAGCTAAAGGTACAGGTCCTACGCCTGCTTCACCCTCGCCTCCAACCTCTACTCCTACAACGAAGCCCTAGGAAACCCTACTACAATTACCTAAAAAATATCTTAACAGCATCTCCTAGTCTACCACAACCTACAACTAAACAAACCTAGATATGAAAGGATCTTTATAACAATTGAGCTGAACATTTCTTATAACTAATGGCTAAAAATGATATCGGTATAACCGTGTGAAAGTCTAGATTATGTAGGACCCAACGTTGTTGTAGTAATTCAGTTTCTTTTAAAGAGATATGTAGCCGTGATGTGCCGTTAAGTACCTTCAAACCTATACTGTGCTATACTATTATGTACTTTTGTTAAATAAACTAAATAAATGTGTATTCAATTATTTATTTAATGCTTGTCTCCCCTATCATACTGCTACCTTGGTTCTTCATATTAATTAAATTTCTAACTTAATTTTATCCTTAAAATATAACCTTATTCCTTCCTATGTAGTCTAGCCCTCAAAACTATCCCTAATTCCTATAGTATGATTCAGTATGGGATATTCTACTCTTATTAAATATTATTTATATTATTTCTATATGTAATAAAAACTCATTCAGTCCACAAGTAAGTTATGGATATATTAGATTACTCTATGTAACAATAAAGATAAATATATGAATCAAAACCAAATATTATTAGAATTCTAAGATGAAAGCCAATTTAGACTGTTTTCTTGGAATTGCATGTCTGTTCCAAGAATGTTTAGTAGACAAGTAATTTTGTACTTTATGAAACTACACTTCATAACCAATTTATAAGTAGATTGAAGTTACTGAAAATATAAAGTTTTATTACAAATTTAATGAATCTTAAGTTTTCATGTTCGACTAAATTAAATAATTTTATTCTGATAATTTGATATGGAATAAAGGTAGGGAATTCATACTTTTAGTAAGTTTTAGTATGATATTTCTAAAGTAGATTCTGGATCTAAACAAGAGGTAATTGTTTGGTGAATAGAATTCTGAGTATTATTGAAATCCTTCGACCGCATACCAAATATTATCATTTGACTGTGGTATACCAGTATTGCTTTCATCTAATTATCCCAAAAACAATTAGTTTTATTTAAAATAACGGCGGCTACCATCATGTCTAATGACATGGGCAATCGGGTAAAAAACATGGTTACTTCATGTGTACATATTGAGGGAAAATCGTTCCTCAGAAAAATAAAACTAATTTCTGTTAAATCTGTTTGGTGTGTTATTTTAAATATCACCAAACCCATGTTCTCTGGATGCCGTATGATTGCCAGATTTGATCTTTTATTGGCCTTCGGGCTCTTTTAGAGTAAAGGTCTCTCCCGGATCTATCTAGAATCTATGAATCTTTACTATCTATATTTGTTATTAGACAACACGAATTTTCTTCACTCGTGAACTAAATTGAATTCTCACTTCATTCATTACAAACAATAGATTTGTATAACTTGGGTTTTCGTTTAACCATACTCAAAAATAATGTCATTCGTCCTTGAAACATAAAGACTATTGTGTCCATTCGTAGTATCTTTCAACTCTCGATTGACTCATTCTGATAAAGGAATTCTTCTACGCCTCTGTGATATAAATTAATTCAGTTCTGAGGTCTGTGATGTAAATACGGGAACGAATAACTTTCATTATTGTCATCCATAAGTCCCCGGCTTCTTTTAGCAATTTACACTTCAGATACTCCAAATCCAGCCATAGGAATGATTTGTTTTCCATTTCTAGACATACTACACAACAATCTATCATAGAATTTCCTTATCAAATATTATAACAAAATTTAAAATTATTTCTGTTCATTGAATGGGGCGAATGTCATTTTCTCAGTTGATTTGATTTGACTTATCTTCAGTGTTGCCATCTTACACTACCGATGTCTGTTATAAGTACATTACTTTACCAAATTTTGAATCATAATCGGTAAAAATTATCTAATTGTTTCTACAAATATCTATGTAAAATCAAAGGTTTTAATTATCCGAAAGGTCTAAATAACAGATTTCTCTATTCCATTCCTTATAAACTGTCACAAGATTTTGTTTTTTACTACAGACAACCCGAGCCATAAACACTAATAAAACAGTAGGTTAGCATCTGCATTTACTGTATCTGACGAGATTAAAATAATTTGAATAGATGTTATGTTAGTTAATGATGAATGGCCGATTGCTCGGAAAATAAAGAACCCTATCCTAATATTCCTATTAAAGTGTACCTATCACTATACCCTGTTCCCTAGCTAGTACAAACACTAGAGGCCTAAACCTCATATTTACATTTAAACGTGTATGGAACCTAAGTAAGCTAAACTATAAATTCGGGAGATTAACCCGAGGTTGGACTAGAATCCGTGTAATTGGGTCCCCCCTTACGCGGCTGAAGAAACGCCGGATGCGCAGAGTAACCCGCCCTAATATGTGTAGATAATGCAAATATATAAATATATATGTATATGAGACCAAACCTGGAGGTCCATCTGATTTCAACAAGTGTGGAAATCCCACTTGCCCAACCTGTGGACCTTGCGTTCACCAGATAGATTACTCTAGATCTGTAGACTGATCACTGCACTTGTAAATGGCAAGTGTCCGGGACGTCTAACCCGGATAAAACTAGAAGAGTCTGAAAGATATTCGTTTAACAGCCGCAAGGTTAAATATCTTTCATCTGGCAACCATGTACCAAAACACTATTTCTGGCATGTAATTAAGCTTAATAGCTTTCAAACAACAAAATCCCAATAAATTTCAATGAATAATTATAATCCCGAAAAACAATCTAAATTCCAACAGAAATTCCCCTTAAAATTAAATTTAATACCTTAGTGCCAGACAATAATGTTACCCAGTCGAAGTCGCAAGTAAGAATGAATGAACTCTATAAAATCCGTCCCTATTTATACCAATATCCCCCGACACGCTAGACCCGCTAGACGGATAGACGCCCTAGACGAATAGACGCCCTAGACAAATAGACGCCCTATACAAATAGACGCCCTATACAAATAGACGCGCTAGACGAATAGACGCGCTGGACTCGCTGAAAACTCTGGACACTCTGGCCACGCCCACAGACACGCCCACGCCCATAACTTTGATCCTTATGCAGTATGAATAAAGCTCAATTCTTCCGTTGGAAAATTTTGTGAATAGTAATTTGCTATTTTTAAAAAGGTAGGATGCTTAGTTATTAGAATATTTTTACTTGCTTTCGTAAACATTCATACTGTTACTTCTATTAGGCATTTGTATTGTATTATAGTTATTAAGTGATGATTTTAGTATTAGCTGGCGAAATATGATGCTAATGTGTTGGGAACCTGATGATGATAATGATGATGTGAGTCTTACGATGGCGATATATATCTACATGATGGCGTACACATGACGAGAACATGTGAATCGCTACAACCGCCCCCCTGCGAAAGTTTGAAGTGGATTGACATTGTCAAATAACGTAGAACTTCGCATTCCCCTACTAAAATGCAAAACGAACTAAAAAAAATTATATATAAGACAAATTATTCGTTAAGCAAATAACATTTTGTGATAATGTTGGATATTCTAAATCCGTCAGTATTCGAACCCTTAAATGTGTGTGTATTTAAACCAATACTTGGAAAGCCACTTGTGTATTAAATCAGAATTCAAAACATAGAATAATATCATTGAATCGTGAATATATTTCTCCAAATCTCGACCACATCGTAAGAAGTGTTTGGTTGTGAGTCAAACAAGCCCTATTAGCTCGGTTTTGCCTAAACACCTCAAACTTGACCTGCCCATTGCTCAGCCTCATTTGCGAATTCACATTGTACGAATTCTTCGATGAATTGACAAAACTCTCCTCAGACAACATAGCAAGATCTTTGGTATAGATACTGAATATTCATCCTCACTTCAATACAATAACTGATTCCGATTTCAAATTCTTCTCCAAAATCACATGTGACTCTCCTTATTGGTGCGTGTATCACATCAAGAATAAACAAGCCAATTTCAGCTCTATAATCATACAATTGTGTTCTTTTTTTTTTTCTTGTAAGACTATAGACTTACTAGTCGAATTGTGTAAAAATGTTTCATTTCAAAATTATGCTGAAACAATATTATACCAGAAACTCTTACAAATATACCAATTTAGTTTTATCCTGGACAAAACTACCCACAATTCCTTTTCCTTTAAAAATATACAGTTGGCCTATCTATTCGTCGACATGGGTGTGTGTGAAACCTGCACGTTCCTGCCCGCGCTCGAAGAAGGTTAGCCCGTAGGCACTGTAGAGTATTGTTTCGCACAAACTACCGCACATCGGTCTTAAATCGAACCTTCGATTTACTAAGCCTAACTTCTAAGTATGTGCAACCCAATTGATGTCTTTAGAAAATACTCCCGTTCGTACCTCTAAAGATAGAAGACCCCCCCGCTTCGGTTCCGAATACTTTCGAACTTAGCTTGAATACATACAGACAACATTCAACTCAAAAAGTCCATTCATTCATCCTCTCATACATCGCACTACAGGCTCCTACATTCGTTTTTCCGCACCGACTTAGTCAGAAGAACATCACCCATTTTGTATTCAAAATCCATACTAAAATATCCCAAGTTCCCCTTTACTTCTTTCATTAAAATCAAAATAAAGACTCTCTAATATAAATAATAAAATCGTCTATCCACTTCACACATTTCGTTTTTTTTTTTTTTATATTCTAATAAAATTCTTAATTATTTTATCCACCCAATTCAATTTACCTCTCACTACCCTTTTGAAAATTATCGAATTTCAACTTATTAAAGGAACTCAAAATACGTATTAATGGAATCGAACCATTACGTAATCATCCATGTAACTTATCAAATTTCGACTTATTAAAGAACCTCAGAATACGTATTAATGGAATCGAACCATTACGCAAATCATTCGATGAAATATACTACTAACGACCTCTAGTGAAATTTGCGTACAACCATATTCGAACCTTAACTTACAATACTTATACTGCGGTACGACTTATACTATGACATCACTATTGCCTTTTAAAACAAATCGACTGTAATCGATACCTTAATCGATCTTATCTTAATATCCCTATTGAATATTAGATTTTGATAAATAAATTACGGAAATACTTGTACGTTGTCTAATTAAATAACATATAGGTAAATATATATTTAACTATTCTTTATATATGCTACGTAAATCTTACGAACTAGGTAAGTGAATCTACACCTTAATGATAGTCTGCTATTTATGTCATCGTATCCCTTTAACCTGGCAACACTGTCTTATGACATGTCAAATGTCAAAAAAAAATTCATAACCTTGATGTATTCTACGCACTGGAAATTAAATTACTAACTGATGAATAATGAACAAGAAAATGAATTGTTATGAAGAAAACTGTGATAAAATGGTTCTATGATAATAAGGTAACTATTTTCTACGCTTGTTACTATGATCTGACTAAAATATTGAGTAAATAAAATTCGTGTTGTATGTTTACAATCAAAATTTGTTTTTGTTACAGAATCAAAACAGTTACGTTAACCTTCGCGCAACGGTTATAAGTTATATCTCAAAATTCATGCAATTACGGATAATTAAACAAGCAATGAAGTCGAACTCTGCCCCACCTGAAACAGACTAACAGAATGTAAGTTAACAAGAGTTTTAACTGCGTTTGTTTATAAAATAAGTCTTGAATCTTCTGTACGTCAATTTTTGCTCTTTTCTTGATTCTAATATCTTCTGTGTTCTATTTTTAGACTGCTGGCAAATCTTGACAATTTCTCAGTACAAACTAATCTTGAATGAAGCAAAAGTTATGGAGGATGGCATTAACTCCCTACATCTACTGCTGTAGCTTATTGGAACTTCTTTACAAGGTAATATTATTCATCTTACTCTACTATCGTTTCAATTTTGAAGAACATAGTTGTTTAAAAATATCCTTATGATAATGTTCATGGAAATGAATTCGATAAAACAGTAGGTACTTCTTCGGGGTCGAAATTTTATTAATTTCTTCCTATAATTACTGCAAATTCTTTTCTTGTCTTCATCCTATCGTTTTCTCAAATCTGTTTCCATCGCCTGATTACAATTTTCATTCCAGTTGAAATCGAGTAGTTTATTTATGAATTTAATTTATTTTCCTGAACTACTGTTATAAATGTTTATATCTCAAATTAAAGTATGTAGATGTACTGTATAATAGCTGTACCTTTGTTTATTAACAAATAACATTTATTCTAACTTGATTCAATAATATTTTTTTTTTTTTGTTCCAGATTTTTGGATTTCAACGGCAACCTCCACACAAAATCTATTATAAATCTAAAATAAAACCTGAGTATCATGACTAATGCATAATAAAACTTGACTGAAGATGTATATTTATTTACTTAAATATATAGGACCACTTAATGGAACTGAATACCTTAATAAAATTTGATGGTAACAATACAGACATATTTACTTCGCTCAAAAAAATTAAAGTTAAACTGCTTTCCTTTCCCTTCTGATTCTGTGGTTATATTCTTATACTACATGTGAACATATATGTAAGTCATTATAATGATAATCTATAAGCCATAAATGTACCAAAATTATTTAATAAAATTACTTTCATTTCATTTGTTTCATTATGTGTTAAAAGAAAATTCAAAGGAGATCGCCCCCCGAGTTATGTAATCACTAACACTCCTATTTTCCCTTATAAAGATTACATTTAATGTTTCTAATAAGCCATATAATAAGCTAAAAGATTAATAACTTAATATTGTAGTTAGAAACCTTATACAAAGGTTAACATTGTAGCTAGGATCATATTTATCAGATCTCATTGTGAAACATTTCCTACACTGAACTAAAGTCTATAAATAAACCCTCGCCCCCCCAAATAATAAATCCTTAATACTCTCATGACTTGACTTTAGTTTAATAATTAATTTTCAACACAACTTGAACTAATAACTGATGTAAAAATAAATCTTCACAAACTCATATTTCCTGTAGTCAAGAACAATGACATCTCTATTCTACCTGACTTAACTAATTTCCTGCAACAATCCGACTTTATATCTATATTAAAATTAAATTTATTTAAATAATCATTCCATCTCGATATCATATTAATTACTAATAAGCATAGATATAAGTGATAACAGATAACACCCTGTCAACTTGTCAAATCAACCTGCTCAGAAGGCGTTTTGTTCACTCAGCCTTGCTTATGCTTTTAATTTAAAAAATGAATTACCTATTATTATTTTTCCCAATTATGTAAATAATGCATAAATAATATTAAATGTATCCCTAAATATCTAAATCTTATATTATATTAATAATACGAACATATTGAGTAAAGTTGCCTACGTATCTGATTGAAACTAAAGTAAGTATATAATTACTTGATATTATTATTTTATGTAACATAAATGATTATCTAGAACTTAAATAAACCACCTATTTAATTATTAATCAATATTAAAATTAGCTTTGTGAAGTGTTAACACAAACGTAACGATTTTAATTGTATCTCAAATAATCCCATACCTGAATGAACTGTCAAAACGTCAACTGTCAATTAATTATTATGTATCATATCTATTGAAAACAAAATCACGTTGTTCTAATATAAGTTTTTTGTTTCAGGTACTATTACTATGTGAAATAAGAAGGATATCGTGTGTTATATCAAGAAACTACTCTATTCACTATAATTTGTGTATAAATATGCAACAAAATATGTTTCATGACGACGTGCACAACACCCATCACGGCTAAATTCTCCTTTCCGCTCTCACGCCAACAATTGTACCCTTGAGGGTCTCATAATTCAAAGCTCAAATGTTTAAAGATCCCTTCAATAAAACCGCCAGTAGCGACTCCACTAAAATTCCATGGCAAAATAACAAAATGAAAGACAATTGTCGAACTACAAACGCAAGGAGACAACAAGACATGGAACCACACGATGAACAGCAATTGAACAAATCCTGGTCACGGCACCAATTGTAATACCTATAAACCTATCTGCTAAATAAATACATCCTGGGAACGAGCACCAATTGTAATACCTTTCAACCTACGTACTTCAACTCTAAAGATATCCTGAGTCACGGGACCACCAATCGTAATGTATGCTAAGCCCTAGCTAAAGGTACAGGTCCTACGCCTGCTTCACCCTCGCCTCCAACCTCTACTCCTACAACGAAGCCCTAGGAAACCCTACTACAATTACCTAAAAAATATCTTAACAGCATCTCCTAGTCTACCACAACCTACAACTAAACAAACCTAGATATGAAAGGATCTTTATAACAATTGAGCTGAACATTTCTTATAACTAATGGCTAAAAATGATATCGGTATAACCGTGTGAAAGTCTAGATTATGTAGGACCCAACGTTGTTGTAGTAATTCAGTTTCTTTTAAAGAGATATGTAGCCGTGATGTGCCGTTAAGTACCTTCAAACCTATACTGTGCTATACTATTATGTACTTTTGTTAAATAAACTAAATAAATGTGTATTCAATTATTTATTTAATGCTTGTCTCCCCTATCATACTGCTACCTTGGTTCTTCATATTAATTAAATTTCTAACTTAATTTTATCCTTAAAATATAACCTTATTCCTTCCTATGTAGTCTAGCCCTCAAAACTATCCCTAATTCCTATAGTATGATTCAGTATGGGATATTCTACTCTTATTAAATATTATTTATATTATTTCTATATGTAATAAAAACTCATTCAGTCCACAAGTAAGTTATGGATATATTAGATTACTCTATGTAACAATAAAGATAAATATATGAATCAAAACCAAATATTATTAGAATTCTAAGATGAAAGCCAATTTAGACTGTTTTCTTGGAATTGCATGTCTGTTCCAAGAATGTTTAGTAGACAAGTAATTTTGTACTTTATGAAACTACACTTCATAACCAATTTATAAGTAGATTGAAGTTACTGAAAATATAAAGTTTTATTACAAATTTAATGAATCTTAAGTTTTCATGTTCGACTAAATTAAATAATTTTATTCTGATAATTTGATATGGAATAAAGGTAGGGAATTCATACTTTTAGTAAGTTTTAGTATGATATTTCTAAAGTAGATTCTGGATCTAAACAAGAGGTAATTGTTTGGTGAATAGAATTCTGAGTATTATTGAAATCCTTCGACCGCATACCAAATATTATCATTTGACTGTGGTATACCAGTATTGCTTTCATCTAATTATCCCAAAAACAATTAGTTTTATTTAAAATAACGGCGGCTACCATCATGTCTAATGACATGGGCAATCGGGTAAAAAACATGGTTACTTCATGTGTACATATTGAGGGAAAATCGTTCCTCAGAAAAATAAAACTAATTTCTGTTAAATCTGTTTGGTGTGTTATTTTAAATATCACCAAACCCATGTTCTCTGGATGCCGTATGATTGCCAGATTTGATCTTTTATTGGCCTTCGGGCTCTTTTAGAGTAAAGGTCTCTCCCGGATCTATCTAGAATCTATGAATCTTTACTATCTATATTTGTTATTAGACAACACGAATTTTCTTCACTCGTGAACTAAATTGAATTCTCACTTCATTCATTACAAACAATAGATTTGTATAACTTGGGTTTTCGTTTAACCATACTCAAAAATAATGTCATTCGTCCTTGAAACATAAAGACTATTGTGTCCATTCGTAGTATCTTTCAACTCTCGATTGACTCATTCTGATAAAGGAATTCTTCTACGCCTCTGTGATATAAATTAATTCAGTTCTGAGGTCTGTGATGTAAATACGGGAACGAATAACTTTCATTATTGTCATCCATAAGTCCCCGGCTTCTTTTAGCAATTTACACTTCAGATACTCCAAATCCAGCCATAGGAATGATTTGTTTTCCATTTCTAGACATACTACACAACAATCTATCATAGAATTTCCTTATCAAATATTATAACAAAATTTAAAATTATTTCTGTTCATTGAATGGGGCGAATGTCATTTTCTCAGTTGATTTGATTTGACTTATCTTCAGTGTTGCCATCTTACACTACCGATGTCTGTTATAAGTACATTACTTTACCAAATTTTGAATCATAATCGGTAAAAATTATCTAATTGTTTCTACAAATATCTATGTAAAATCAAAGGTTTTAATTATCCGAAAGGTCTAAATAACAGATTTCTCTATTCCATTCCTTATAAACTGTCACAAGATTTTGTTTTTTACTACAGACAACCCGAGCCATAAACACTAATAAAACAGTAGGTTAGCATCTGCATTTACTGTATCTGACGAGATTAAAATAATTTGAATAGATGTTATGTTAGTTAATGATGAATGGCCGATTGCTCGGAAAATAAAGAACCCTATCCTAATATTCCTATTAAAGTGTACCTATCACTATACCCTGTTCCCTAGCTAGTACAAACACTAGAGGCCTAAACCTCATATTTACATTTAAACGTGTATGGAACCTAAGTAAGCTAAACTATAAATTCGGGAGATTAACCCGAGGTTGGACTAGAATCCGTGTAATTGGGTCCCCCCTTACGCGGCTGAAGAAACGCCGGATGCGCAGAGTAACCCGCCCTAATATGTGTAGATAATGCAAATATATAAATATATATGTATATGAGACCAAACCTGGAGGTCCATCTGATTTCAACAAGTGTGGAAATCCCACTTGCCCAACCTGTGGACCTTGCGTTCACCAGATAGATTACTCTAGATCTGTAGACTGATCACTGCACTTGTAAATGGCAAGTGTCCGGGACGTCTAACCCGGATAAAACTAGAAGAGTCTGAAAGATATTCGTTTAACAGCCGCAAGGTTAAATATCTTTCATCTGGCAACCATGTACCAAAACACTATTTCTGGCATGTAATTAAGCTTAATAGCTTTCAAACAACAAAATCCCAATAAATTTCAATGAATAATTATAATCCCGAAAAACAATCTAAATTCCAACAGAAATTCCCCTTAAAATTAAATTTAATACCTTAGTGCCAGACAATAATGTTACCCAGTCGAAGTCGCAAGTAAGAATGAATGAACTCTATAAAATCCGTCCCTATTTATACCAATATCCCCCGACACGCTAGACCCGCTAGACGGATAGACGCCCTAGACGAATAGACGCCCTAGACAAATAGACGCCCTATACAAATAGACGCCCTATACAAATAGACGCGCTAGACGAATAGACGCGCTGGACTCGCTGAAAACTCTGGACACTCTGGCCACGCCCACAGACACGCCCACGCCCATAACTTTGATCCTTATGCAGTATGAATAAAGCTCAATTCTTCCGTTGGAAAATTTTGTGAATAGTAATTTGCTATTTTTAAAAAGGTAGGATGCTTAGTTATTAGAATATTTTTACTTGCTTTCGTAAACATTCATACTGTTACTTCTATTAGGCATTTGTATTGTATTATAGTTATTAAGTGATGATTTTAGTATTAGCTGGCGAAATATGATGCTAATGTGTTGGGAACCTGATGATGATAATGATGATGTGAGTCTTACGATGGCGATATATATCTACATGATGGCGTACACATGACGAGAACATGTGAATCGCTACAACGCTTTTATTGTTGGAGCGAAAATTGGTCAGATATTCGATTATAGTCGTCGCATCCTGCTCCATCTATCGACAATATTTCGAAGGAAAGAAATACAATATTTGACACAAAAGTATTTTATTCATATTAATAGATATAAAGATATTTTTTCAAGATATAAAAATGAAACAAACCTGTCGTAACTAAACATCTCTGTACTTTATGCAGCCATTACCGATGCTTCACGAATAATAACACTTTCACTTTGAGACTTTGACTTTGATAAATGTTTAGCTAGTTTAGCGGGATCCCGCTTGGATTGTAGTAGTGGATCGCATTCAATTTTTCTTTCTTAATTTACCTTTGTGTCATTATTTATAAAAATAAAAATGTGGTATAACCACATAAAAAATATGAATCAATAAAAAGATTCTATACAAATATTTGATAAATGTTGTTACTACAGCTACACTCAAAATTGAACATCGTATTTTGAAATTGTCTTTGATTTGGCACAAATAACATCGGTATCAGCGGAGTGCAATCGATTTTATAATATGTTATTCAATCGATTATCTTTTCATTCAATCGTTTCAACATTAACTCGAAATAATCATAACCCCGAAACATTTTGCCTCATTTCGTACAATTTTCGTTTGATTGAAAGTTATATTTTTTCTGGTATCATTTTTTTTATACAATTGTCGCTAATAACTGTTTTGGTTAAGTTTGTTTTTGACAATATTTGAATATGAACCAAACTTAATTTCGATGAAAAGATAACGATACTCAAATATATGGATACGTCTCACTCCAAGGCCACCCTACCATAATAATGTCGCTTACATACTTATAAACGGAAATGGGATGTTATATATATGTACATTAGAATTGTGGAATACATTACCGACCTAAATAGCCGATTCAAACAAATAATACAACCAATTGTATCTGATATCCGGATTACAAATACAGACATTCAAACGCGCACGCAAACCATTCCTGTAACTATTACCCCATTCAAAGTAACAAGGCTAAACGTCCTTCGGAAACTAGTTCATAACACGTTGACTTATGGTTGAAGTTGAGGGTGATTGAGTGGAGTTGTATGGGACCATTAGAAAGGTAATCACGCGAGAAACTACTCGGTGTATTTGGATAGTTTGATTGATCTGAACCTCAATAAACGGTGCAAGAGGTCCATAAGTTTCTAATGAGTTAAGTTAGGTAGACTACGACACTTAGGGTAAATTTAACCTTTTTTTTGGATAGTAATATCAATCAAACTAACATGTGGTTTTGACATTACAATCCGAGAGAAAGCGTTATTCCTGAAATAAAAGTTTGGGTGAATGCAGGCTTAGTGATGTATAACGGGCTGATCAATCCAAATGGGTCAGTAGGGAGAAAACGAAAACTATAAGAGATAGGGAAATCTATTCTTAGGAACCATGTCCTCGATTTTAAATTTAATAGAAAACACATTTTTTATCATCTCTTACACAGCATCAGGACTCGAACCCGCGACTCTACGTTTCCGGCGTAATGCTCTCCCAACTGAGCTATCACATCGTAACGTCAATCACACCAAATATTTTATTCCATAATTCTACGCTACTGGAGCGCCCTCTGCTTACGAGCATTAGCCATAAATGTGGTGTTTCCACATTAAAACCAAAATCGATAAAAAGCTTATATTAAAAAACATTTCTACAGTTTAAACCATTGCATTTTATATATGTTACAGTGATGAAATATGCTAAAAAAATGAGTTTGTGATAGTGAAAACTTCATGATTATCTGTCGCTTATAAAACACAAATTAAATACTGAAAAATACTCAAATATACTAATTACCGATAATCAGCCACTGCTATGGTCACACAATGTAATAAATACTAACCAAAAAATAATAATCAGTGGGAGTCTCAAGTGGAGCCATTAAAATATGATTAACTGTCGATTGAATAATAAAAAAGTATTCCCTTCCCCCATAATTACGAGCCATTATGATATTACAGTTTTTAATTTGATTGAACACCGAAATACCCGATAGGTATTCACAGCTGAAACATGTAATAAAATATCTTTACAGTAGCCGCAAAAAACTATTACAATCGCTAAATTTTAGTTAGTAGTTTTAGAACAATATACTAGGTAACCTGCGATTTCACTTTTAGCAAATAAAACGTATTTTTTTTTGTCACTACACTTCACCTACATATGATGGTAAGCAAAAAGGGGAGTCCAAGTTGCTATGGCTAACTGAGAAGAAACCACCGCCATGTCAGTTGACACTGCCATGCAGGCCCGAGATGCTTCTTGACGATTTTTAGGAGAACGGCCCAAGGGCTAATCGAATCACAATCGTATCTACAGTAAGCCTAAACATTGGTATACTATTTCATGAGTATTAAGGTTCAAAAATGGTTAGGTTCAAAAAAGGCTACATTCTTGGCTGACTGTACCAACTTCTCGATTTTTTTATGGTAGGTGTGTTTATCCTGTAGGTATATAGCGTTTTAGTCCCTAGTGACTAACTGAAGATTTAGTGTAGTTTCTGTCTTTTTTTAACCCTATCTGTAGTTTCGCATAATTTTCCCGCGTTTCGGTCTAAATACGTATTTTAGTGGAGTGCTGATTAATTTAGCTACTAAACACGTCTGGCTGCTCTCGACTGGCTCGTTTACTTGCTAAATTACTGCCCACTCCACTTAAATACCAGCTTAGTTATAAATGGGAGCCATAAAATACCCTACAAATGTTTTCTTCAAAATGCTGACTAAATATGACTCCATGCGAAGAATGCGCCTATAAATAGGTACCTAATGTTATCTTTTTACATTATAATCAGACATCGTCATACGCATACATCGGTAACAAAAGTGTACGGAGATGCCACGACTTTGAGCGACCAGCGGCGCGGCGAGCGGTTGAGTGAGCGAGACACACGCACAGCGTACCGCTGCCGCTGACACGCTAAGCCGTGGCATCTCTGTAACCGTGGCAACTTACGGGTGTTATCAGCAAACATCAGGTTTCAGAATCTAACACGAAACGTATTATTAAAGTGAATAGGAACTACAAATAGGTAAGCATACAGTCATCAGTCTTCTTCATCGTCAATATATAATATGACTCATTCGAGTTGGAAAAAATATGACTGCTTATACAGGTAGGTACTAGCTACGCCACGGGGTGTTACCCGCTCAAGCCACGGGAACACAATTTTTTTTTTTTCGGGATAAAAAGTAGCCTATTTGTTAATCCAGCGCTGCCATACCAAATGTTATCAAAATTAGTCCAGCCGTATGAGCGTGAAAGTACACATAAACACACAAACACACTCACTAACTGTCGCTTTTATAATATTACTGTGATAATATAATAATTATGATATATCTGTTCGAAATATCGTCACTATAAGTCTGATTGAAGAGTAAAGAAAAACCTACAAACACACTCACTAACTGTCGCTTTTATGTGACAAAAAAGGGTATTTAAATTTTCAGATGTTTAAGAGGCCTTATTCCTTTTAAAATGCTGATTATTTTAGATTTTTACCTCTATGATCAAACACGTTTCTTAACATATTATTGATGTTACTACAGGGCTATTGGAATTTATTGGTATATATTTGAAACCTACAGTTTGAACTTTTCATTGATAATTTTTGTTTCAAAAACAACTCGAAATTGACAAAAATTCACGCGGAAAATTAGTTTTTTTAACAAATTTTCGACTGCACGCAATGAAAGCATGAAATAGCTATGTTACTACATAGAACTCGGGGAAAAGTATTATCACTTCAAAAAGTAGGTTGAAATTACCAATATATTT
Source organism: Apotomis capreana (assembly GCA_947623375.1). NCBI lineage: Eukaryota > Metazoa > Arthropoda > Insecta > Lepidoptera > Tortricidae > Apotomis > Apotomis capreana. The sequence goes on along the minus strand of OX392501.1, from coordinate 30,645,824 downwards.
GTCATAATATGAAAAAAAAAAAATTAAAAGCATTATAAGGCCTCTTAATAGTAAAAGCTTTGTGCTATTTTCCGATAGTTAGTTTGACCCTAGAACCGGACGTCACGGACGAGCAGGTTTCGGGTGGATTTTTCTTGTGCTGAAAGGAAGGGTCAATAGCTTTAACAAGGGGTTATTTTTTGCAAGCCGTTATTGTATTTACATAATATGTTTGAGGCAAATCTTGCAGGTCAACCCGTTAAATATTATTTCAATTTCAACCATGTCGATAACGAATAGGATCGCATTATGTTTCTGCGTGTCACTTATTGAAGAAGTACTAAATAAATTTACGCGTTTTTGTCCCACAGTACTATTCTTATGAACGATATTACTAGAGTATGTTAAAAGACTTACGAAACAGGTTTACTCACGTCGTAGAAGTCGAATATCGCTCGACATGTTTCGAATCGGTTCGCGATTCATCATCAGGAGTCGCGGCGACGGCCAATCGTGCACTGAATCGTACTCAGATGATTTGTTTAATATCTGTGTGAATCACGGGAGTTGTCTATGTAGAATACTAGAGCACGAATTAGGTATCTAAAGAATGAAGAAAAATAAAACAACGTAAATTCAGACTTTTAATTAAGTCTTGCTCCAAAAACAAATCTTATTTATCACGGCTCTGAGTCTGACGGCGGTCTAAATATGTTTGGCAAAGCTGTGACAGCTGTCACTGTCAAACTGTGTCGCGGTTTGGTCAGCGTCATGTCAGCGTGTTTATATTTGTTGACTAGCTAACGGTAAGTCAAAGATCCAGAAAATTTAAGAAGTATTTGACGGGAAAAGTCGTTAGGACGAAATAAATGGAGCACACCAAAACATGGTATAGTTTGTAGGTCGTATCACACCGCATGACACATCTTATTAAATAATATAGATGCATATACCGGGTGATGAATTCAAATGGGACAGTAGTCAGAAACTACTTATAAAAGATAGGGAAATCTGTTCTTAGGAACCATGGGGTCGAATTCAGATTGAATAAAAACAGTTTATCATTGAGCGTACAGTCAACCAATTTGATTCCTAGGCCATTTCGCACCTTGTCACAGTGAACGTTAATATGAAAGCCGCTTGAAATCTCATGTCATTGAAATTGTGATAAGGTTCTATAGTGGCCTAGAAATCAAATTGGTGGACTGTAGAAGAGTCAATTTTCTTGACCGCACATTAATTGGCGAACCGTTACTATGTTGTTACAGAACGCATGCTCACAAAGTGCTTTCATAAAAAGTTCTGCCCTTCGTGTACCCGATCTGCATCTGAATGGAGTTTATTCAAACTGATTTCATTCAGTACGCCGAGCGCGACGTAATAAATAAATAGAACCTCATTCTCGCGCCAGACTAGGCGAATTTAAATCAGATAGTTTTAACCCTCGACGAAAAAAGAGGGGTGTTATAAGTTTACATGTGTACCTGTGTATTTGTGTATCTGTCTGTCTGCCTGTGGCATCATAGCTCCCAAACGGATGGACCAATTTGAGTGCAATTTTTTCTTCGCTTTTCTTTTGTCCGTCCGACGGACCATAGAGGACTCCGTCGGGATGGTTCTTAGCTAGGTTTGGCGGAAATAGGAGTAGTTTCCAAGATATTCTGCTTTAATCGGAACAAGTGACGAGATCTCAGCCAATATTGAAGCTAAGAACTCCAAATTTTATAATAATGTTCAGTTTTAGTAGCATTTTCTACATCCCTCATTGGATGAGAGTCTTATGATGACCAGCTACTTGTGTCGCGGGTGTTTACATTTTTTAATTTAGGTTATTGACGACGCGGTTGGCGCAGTTTATGGTGCATCTGCCAACTGAGCCGACGGTCCTGGAATCGAATCTCGGGAAGGGCAAATATTTGTGAGATGAGCTCAAAGCTCGATGTACAAAGTCGCACGCTTATTTAGTCCTTTCACAAAAAATGCGTAGAGATATCTAACCGGTGAAAGGGTTGGAACTAGTACAACATGAAAGGCGCGCCGGTCTGACCTCAGTGCGCTAGATCTGCATCTGAATGGACTATATTGCAACTGATTTCATTATGTATGCCATTAGCATGATAAATAAATAAATAGAACCTCATATTCGAGTCGAGCTGCAAGAATTAAAATCAGCGTTTTGTGAATTTTAATTATATAAAAGATGGCCATCGTCTACTATTTTTTTACTACCCGAGCCATTGAGTTTTCCCATCATTCGCTTCATTTTTATTTTCGCCCTATGTAGGCTATATTTAGCTTCGCTAGCTTACATGGATATTCAGAAAGTGAGTCCAAGCTGCCATTCCCAGCTCGTCGCCACTTTAATATGACCCCTACACGTTACGAATATTACCCTGATATTTTGATTGACCATGTACCATGTAAATACAGACGTTGCATACTTAAAATAATTATTTTATTAAGCGGTATACAGTGTATACTTTACACTCAAGTGAAATTGTCAGCAACGCCCCGTGAGTGTAAACTGCTTAATACAATAATACGCCTCACGAAAGTTGGAAATAAGATTATATATTTAAAATAATTCCACAGGAATCTTATTAATTTAACCAACCAGAAATATTGGCAACAACAGACCAACTCGGAATAACAAATCGAAATTCCTAAACATTTTCATAAAGTTCAGAAAGACAGCCAAGTTCCTGACGGCTACAGAATAATTCAATTATGGGCTTCGAGTGACAATGGAACAAAGTTTCGCAACACCTTAGTTGATCGGGACAGATAAAGCGTTTTCCAAACGAATTATTTACAAGCTATTGCTTTTAGTCCTGCTGAGACGGTTTCTCTTAAGGATTACAAGAAATGTTGAAGAAGCGTGTATTTAAATATCTTTTATATGAATACATAAGACATTTCTCATATCCTGCAAGCCCACAAAATGAACCATATCGAACCAACAATATTAGAAAACCCCGCTTAACAAAGGTCTAATCCAGTACATATACTTATAAAACAAATGTTTTGCTGTAAATAAATATCTACTACTACTTCAATAGGGTAAAAATCTGAACATTATACATTTATTTTGTAATTAAAACATAAAAACCGGCCAAGTGCGAGTCGGACTCGCGCACCGAGGGTTCCGTACAAACACTTTCCATCCCTAAGTGGTTAAGTTAAGTTTGCACCTGGTATGTATAGCGCCCCATATAAATTAGGTGCAAAGTTAGGTATTAAAATATAAAAAAAAAAACTACTTACTAGATCTCGTTCAAAACAATTTTCGTTGGTAGTTTTTATAGTAATGTACATCATATGTTTTTTTTAGATTTTTCATTTTCTTATTTTAGAAGTTAGAGGGGGGGGGGGGGGGGGGGACCAACTTTTTTCCACTTTGGAAGCGTCTGTCACGCAAACTATTCGGTTTAGAAAAAAAATATTTTAGAAACCTCGATATCATTTTTGAAGACCTATCCATAGATACCCCACACGTATGTTTGATAAAAAAAAAAATTGAGTTTTGTTCTAAGTATGGGGAGCCCCCAATATTTATTATTATATTTTTATTTTTGCATCAAAATCTTAATGCGGTTCACAGAATACATCTACCTACCAAGTTTCAACAGTATAGCTCTTATAGTTTCGGAAAAAAATGGCTGTGACATACGGACGGACAGACAGACAGACATGACTAAAGAATCTATAAGGGTTCCGTTTTTTGCCATTTGGCTACGGAACCCTAAAAACATAGTCTTTATACAAAGTACGTAAAATTGTTTTCCAGCGGTTCAGTTAAGTTTGTCGCTCTCATCTTTTCGTTAGAGCACTATGCAGTGCTTTCATAGTTCGCACGGAACCCTCGGTGCCAAAGTCCAATTCACACTTGACCGGCTTTTTTTAAATATTGGTTTTTATAAGGAGATATAACATACAATGTAACAATGTGATTACATAACATATTACGTAGGTACCACAATTTATGCTACAGCTACACTTGGTTATGCTCATACAGGCTAAGACTAATCACGAGGTAACGAACCCGAAATTAATCGCAATGTACCTCGGCTACGTAATTAATTTAGTTTAAATATTTGTATAGAATCTTTTTATCGATTCATATTTTTTATGTGGTAATACCACATTTTTATTTTTATAAATAATGACACAAAGGTAAATTAAGAAAGAAAAATTGAATGCGATCTACTGCAATCGAAGCGGGATTTGAACCCGCGACCTCTGCGTTTCCGGCGCATTGCTCTTCCAACTGAGCTATCCGACCGCTACGTCAATCGCACGAAATCTTTCATCCCTTAATTCTTTACGCTACTGGAGCGCCCTCTGTGTCATATATGTTTTTGAAATGCTAATGCGCATTAGCCATACCCTAGGATGTGCGTTTTACACGCACGATCCCCAATCCCCATTGCTTTACAGCAAGTGCGAAGACTGCGAGAGAGATGGCGCTGTTCTAAATATTTGTATAGAATCTTTTTATCGATTCATATTTTTTATGTGGTAATACCACATTTTTATTTTTATAAATAATGACACAAAGGTAAATTAAGAAAGAAAAATTGAATGCGATCTACTGCAATCGAAGCGGGATTTGAACCCGCGACCTCTGCGTTTCCGGCGCATTGCTCTTCCAACTGAGCTATCCGACCGCTACGTCAATCGCACGAAATCTTTCATCCCTTAATTCTTTACGCTACTGGAGCGCCCTCTGTGTCATATATGTTTTTGAAATGCTAATGCGCATTAGCCATACCCTAGGATGTGCGTTTTACACGCACGATCCCCAATCCCCATTGCTTTACAGCAAGTGCGAAGACTGCGAGAGAGATGGCGCTGTTCTAAATATTTGTATAGAATCTTTTTATCGATTCATATTTTTTATGTGGTAATACCACATTTTTATTTTTATAAATAATGACACAAAGGTAAATTAAGAAAGAAAAATTGAATGCGATCTACTGCAATCGAAGCGGGATTTGAACCCGCGACCTCTGCGTTTCCGGCGCATTGCTCTTCCAACTGAGCTATCCGACCGCTACGTCAATCGCACGAAATCTTTCATCCCTTAATTCTTTACGCTACTGGAGCGCCCTCTGTGTCATATATGTTTTTGAAATGCTAATGCGCATTAGCCATACCCTAGGATGTGCGTTTTACACGCACGATCCCCAATCCCCATTGCTTTACAGCAAGTGCGAAGACTGCGAGAGAGATGGCGCTGTTCTAAATATTTGTATAGAATCTTTTTATCGATTCATATTTTTTATGTGGTAATACCACATTTTTATTTTTATAAATAATGACACAAAGGTAAATTAAGAAAGAAAAATTGAATGCGATCTACTGCAATCGAAGCGGGATTTGAACCCGCGACCTCTGCGTTTCCGGCGCATTGCTCTTCCAACTGAGCTATCCGACCGCTACGTCAATCGCACGAAATCTTTCATCCCTTAATTCTTTACGCTACTGGAGCGCCCTCTGTGTCATATATGTTTTTGAAATGCTAATGCGCATTAGCCATACCCTAGGATGTGCGTTTTACACGCACGATCCCCAATCCCCATTGCTTTACAGCAAGTGCGAAGACTGCGAGAGAGATGGCGCTGTTCTAAATATTTGTATAGAATCTTTTTATCGATTCATATTTTTTATGTGGTAATACCACATTTTTATTTTTATAAATAATGACACAAAGGTAAATTAAGAAAGAAAAATTGAATGCGATCTACTGCAATCGAAGCGGGATTTGAACCCGCGACCTCTGCGTTTCCGGCGCATTGCTCTTCCAACTGAGCTATCCGACCGCTACGTCAATCGCACGAAATCTTTCATCCCTTAATTCTTTACGCTACTGGAGCGCCCTCTGTGTCATATATGTTTTTGAAATGCTAATGCGCATTAGCCATACCCTAGGATGTGCGTTTTACACGCACGATCCCCAATCCCCATTGCTTTACAGCAAGTGCGAAGACTGCGAGAGAGATGGCGCTGTTCTAAATATTTGTATAGAATCTTTTTATCGATTCATATTTTTTATGTGGTAATACCACATTTTTATTTTTATAAATAATGACACAAAGGTAAATTAAGAAAGAAAAATTGAATGCGATCTACTGCAATCGAAGCGGGATTTGAACCCGCGACCTCTGCGTTTCCGGCGCATTGCTCTTCCAACTGAGCTATCCGACATTCCGGATTGGGGATCGTGCGTGTAAAACGCACATCCTAGGGTATGGCTAATGCGCATTAGCATTTCAAAAACATATATGACACAGAGGGCGCTCCAGTAGCGTAAAGAATTAAGGGATGAAAGATTTCGTGCGATTGACGTAGCGGTCGGATAGCTCAGTTGGAAGAGCAATGCGCCGGAAACGCAGAGGTCGCGGGTTCAAATCCCGCTTCGATTGCAGTAGATCGCATTCAATTTTTCTTTCTTAATTTACCTTTGTGTCATTATTTATAAAAATAAAAATGTGGTATTACCACATAAAAAATATGAATCGATAAAAAGATTCTATACAAATATTTAGAACAGCGCCATCTCTCTCGCAGTCTTCGCACTTGCTGTAAAGCAATGGGGATTGGGGATCGTGCGTGTAAAACGCACATCCTAGGGTATGGCTAATGCGCATTAGCATTTCAAAAACATATATGACACAGAGGGCGCTCCAGTAGCGTAAAGAATTAAGGGATGAAAGATTTCGTGCGATTGACGTAGCGGTCGGATAGCTCAGTTGGAAGAGCAATGCGCCGGAAACGCAGAGGTCGCGGGTTCAAATCCCGCTTCGATTGCAGTAGATCGCATTCAATTTTTCTTTCTTAATTTACCTTTGTGTCATTATTTATAAAAATAAAAATGTGGTATTACCACATAAAAAATATGAATCGATAAAAAGATTCTATACAAATATTTAGAACAGCGCCATCTCTCTCGCAGTCTTCGCACTTGCTGTAAAGCAATGGGGATTGGGGATCGTGCGTGTAAAACGCACATCCTAGGGTATGGCTAATGCGCATTAGCATTTCAAAAACATATATGACACAGAGGGCGCTCCAGTAGCGTAAAGAATTAAGGGATGAAAGATTTCGTGCGATTGACGTAGCGGTCGGATAGCTCAGTTGGAAGAGCAATGCGCCGGAAACGCAGAGGTCGCGGGTTCAAATCCCGCTTCGATTGCAGTAGATCGCATTCAATTTTTCTTTCTTAATTTACCTTTGTGTCATTATTTATAAAAATAAAAATGTGGTATTACCACATAAAAAATATGAATCGATAAAAAGATTCTATACAAATATTTAGAACAGCGCCATCTCTCTCGCAGTCTTCGCACTTGCTGTAAAGCAATGGGGATTGGGGATCGTGCGTGTAAAACGCACATCCTAGGGTATGGCTAATGCGCATTAGCATTTCAAAAACATATATGACACAGAGGGCGCTCCAGTAGCGTAAAGAATTAAGGGATGAAAGATTTCGTGCGATTGACGTAGCGGTCGGATAGCTCAGTTGGAAGAGCAATGCGCCGGAAACGCAGAGGTCGCGGGTTCAAATCCCGCTTCGATTGCAGTAGATCGCATTCAATTTTTCTTTCTTAATTTACCTTTGTGTCATTATTTATAATTTAGTTTAGTTTCAATAATTGAACCACCATAATGTAACTATTACATGTGCGTGGTACATAGGTATCCAAGATCGTATTATTAACGTTATAAGTTTATGCTCGATATTACCTTGTCTACACATCTGGGGGCACGGTAGTGCCCCCGCCAAGACGAACAAAAAAGAAGGGGGCACTACCTACCTTTTCTCGAACCGTTTCGTCTCATATTCAAACCCTCATAGTTTCGTCCCAGTTAACACTAGAGCGCCCAAATTCTCAGGTTAAGATGCAGTTAGCAAACATATAAAATGTACAAAATTTAATTGATCTAGCTTTTATACTTTAGGTTTTATAGGTACCTAAAATACGCCGATTTTGCCACTCACTCACTGACGTATCAAAACCTCTGGGGTACTTCCCGATGACCTAGAAAGCTGAAATTTGGTATGTAAGCTAGTATTAGTACACAAACAACAAAATAATTCTAAAACTTGGAACTTTTACCCCCCAACCCCTTAAACTAGGGGATGGAAGTTTGTATGAAACTTCCGCAAATTTTGATACTAGAGGTCTGAAAATTGAAACCTATAGGGACGCATTGTTATAAATCAAATACATATTGTAGGACTTTTAAAAAATCACCCCCCACCCTTTAAATAAGGGGATGGAAGTTTGTATGGGTTTCCCATAATAGGGGATAAAAGTGTATATATATATGGGGCTAAACTTAAGTATTTCTTAAATACACAATTGTCTACTTCAGTTGACGCTCAAGAAACCCTAAAGCCCAAAAAAATTAAAAAAACTAAAGCACCTTACAAAAAGAAATGAGATCCCACCAAAAACATTTCATGTAAAATTGACGGCCAAGACTCACATTCTCATAACGCTTTCGCTGTAAAAAAGTTATCAGATCCCAGGAAAAGCCAAGCCCCTAAGCCCCGACTTTACTAACCCCACCACCTTGGTTTAAAAAGTATGGCATCAACTGGCTTCAAGCCCCTAAACCCGGAGTTTACTAACCCTACACCTTTGTTCCAAAAGTATGGCTTGGCCGTTTCATAGACTACCGTAAATAAGTCTAGCGGACTGTCCGGCCTATATCGTAAGGAATTAAGTTTATAAGTATATATTATCAAAGACATAAACTTAGTTTCTTGATACCATATGGGCCAGACGGTCCGTTGGACTTATTTACGGTACTCTATGAAACGGCCAAGCCATACTTTTGAAACAAAGGTGTAGGGTTAGTAAACTCCGGGTTTAGGGGCTTGAAGCCAGTTGATGCCATACTTTTTAAACCAAGGTGGTGGGGTTAGTAAAGTCGGGGCTTAGGGGCTTGGCTTTTCCTGGGATCTGATAACTTTTTTACAGCGAAAGCGTTATGAGAATGTGAGTCTTGGCCGTCAATTTTACATGAAATGTTTTTGGTGGGATTATTATAACAAAACAGAGTAACAAATTCCTACTTAAAACAAAGCCCCTATCTCAGTCTCAATCTACAAAATAGATACTAAGTTTCGAAGAGCAGTGGCAGAAATTTTAGTGAGTTTGGTTGTGACCAGGCGATATTACTTTGTGTATTATTTTATATCTGTCTGTAGATATCATACAATGAAATCATGAAATACGGGAAATAAATAGATTTTCATCACACTTTTGCTCGTAAACAAGGGTTTACATGCTAGAAAAGCGGGCGGTAAGACGGCGCCCTAGGGCGGTAAGTAATTTTGTTATTGACTACTTTTATTTTATTTCCTCCAAAGTGTGATGAAAAACGTCGTACGCGACTCTGCTGGTAAAGGAATCCCAAACTACACAAACATTTAAAGTTATCTGCCAGTTAAAATTTTTGCTATCCTTTTCTCCCGTCATATAAAAGAAAAGTCACAGCCAACATTTATCTGACAAATATGTTTTATCTGGTGATTGAACAATCAGCCCTTAGTTTATTTCAGACAACATGACGGCAAATCATGATCTCGCAGTAGGAGCAATCTTAACAGCACAATGCACATTTTCTTTGATATTATTTATAACCCATCCCCACCATCCTACCATATTATATCTACTTTCTGAACTAATTACTTGACTAACCTAGTATTAGGTTAATTGCCAATTGAGGCCAATTGTTGTCCTGAATAAATGGGATAGCTCATAGCTGGACATTCAACATGTTTTAGTAAACGTTTACGTACCTACTTGAGGGCACTTTGTAGTTAGTCCTGATCTCATACCCTTGCAAGTGACAGCTGTCAGCGTCATTATTAACGTTAATTGATCCGTTCATCGCCGATTCAACTCACTCTCAAAATGACACTCGTCGCTCGTCGCATATGTTTGTTATCAAAAGCAGAAAAGGGACCTGTTTGAGCGATGTGTTGGCGATATCACGGCCATGTATATAGACTTATCGCTGTGTGAGCCGTAAACCTCGCGTGTTTCAATATGGCATTTTTTTTCCGTTTTTAAACCCTATATCGCCGCCATTTTGAATAATTTCGAAAAACTAAATGGGCATAAAAATTCTATATACCTACATATCGAACCTGTGCACCATATTTTACGGGAATCGGTTAAAACATGCGACCCACAGGCAAGAAGACCTGAACAACTTAACATCCGTAATTCGGACATACAAAAGCATTTTTGGCCAAGCGGAAACTCAAAGCTCAAGTTATTCCAGCGATAAATACCATTAACGAGTAGTCATCAAAAGGTTACAGAACACATCGGTAAAGTAAACATATAATGGCTACTTTTAGACGGAAGCATGTTGAATTCAACCCAAGTGCGCCTTGGGCGAAACACTAGTATCGTATACTAATATCTACACTTCATAATATGAAGCCTCTCTTCTCAGGAACCGAAATGCCAAAGAGAACCTTAATAATACCAAATCAAACCATCACGTATAACCACAAATTGAACCCTGCGTCAAGGAAAGAAGGCATAGGATCGTACGCCATACATGCGCGAGATAAGACACTGTGAAAATATCTGCCGGCGTCCTTTGTTGTCAGATCAAGATGTTCAGGATTTGGTTAGGAAGGACGCAATCAAATGATAAAACTATTATTGCAATATTGCTACTGACTGTATTATGTTCGTGAAGATAATATTGAAGCATCTTTTCCTCTTCGTCGATGAATTGTCTAAGCAGTTATTGTCATAATACTATTCTTATCTCCTATAATTTATTTATTTATTTATTTACCATAAAGTTTACATGGCATTACAGCTATAGACCAATGCACCGAGAAACACAATTAACATAACAAAGTAAAATATATATATAAATTTAAAAGCCAAGATCATCCATCATCTCGCAGAAACGCAGACATTCCCGGCATACAGCTGCCCATCTCCATGCAAACAAATCACACTCAGGAGCTGATGCCAGGAGAGCATTGAGCATTACCAGCGCACGGAGCAGCGGGGAGTTCCTGCGCGACACCGTCCTCGCCGCCGGCACGGCCAGCAGAGGGCGCACCCGCGGTCTGAGGTTTATCCTCGGAACGTCAGCAACAAAAAGCCTCACTACTCGCTGCACGAGTTCTGGACAATCAGAATCACCTCGTAATATACGACATGCAGTGACCAGCAAAATGTTATTTCGCCTTACCTCTAGAGAATTAAAACCTAAACAGCCAAGTAGGAACTTAGTTGGATATAGAAAGGGATAAAAACCATATCTTTTTTTATATAAAAACCTAAGAAAGGCTTTTTGAACCTTTTCAAGAAGCAATGCATATGTGGACTCGTAAGGGTTCCATATGAGAGAAGACGCCTCTAATTTGCTTCTCACAAACGCGCAGAAAACTAACTTTATCGCCCCAAGATCATGGAAGTGTCTGATGTTTCGGATGATAAAACCGAGTCTACGAAAACAATTGTTTGCGAGGCTACGAATATGGTCATGAAATGTGAGATGAGAATCGAAGACCACACCGAGATCTTTCACGGAGCTAACACGCTCAATTACATCGACAACATCAAGTGTGTATCGCGCGTGTATAGGGGCAGCAGCACGACTAAATGTACATACACAACACTTAGACACATTGAATAGAAGTTTGTTGTCTTTGCTCCATTGGGTAACAGACACGATATCTTCTTGAAGCAGATCACAATCCGTAACGTTTTTAACTCCAAAAACCAGCTTAAGATCGTCAGCGTATAAGAGGCACTTGGCATACTTAACAACGGCAACAAGATTAACCTCATTAACCCAAAGAGGAGGGGGCCCAAAATTGAACCCTGACTGACGCCAGATCTCGTAGGGTACGGAGTAGAGATGAAGTGTCCATGTCGAACGTACTGCATTCGATCACGCAGATAATTTGCAAAAAAAGCAAGCAACTTTGGCGAAAATCCTAGACCATCGAGCTTACCTAACAACAAGTCATAATAAAATTGTATTGAAATTAGTTTTCAATAGAGTATCGTAATTATTGTACGTAGAATCTACCTAAACAGCGCGATACAGGATTTTCGTGGGCGCGCGACACGAGTCGTACAACACGATCTGTTGATAAAAAATTCTTTGTCTTCTCATCACGTCGAAACGGCTAAACCAATAACCAATTTCAACCACCTTTTTTGTACAGAAACAGCTGAACCCATAGATGGTTATAGAATACTTTTATCCTACTACGGTGAAGAAAAATGTTTTACACGGACAGTTGTATTTCGTAACATAGTTGACTGAAAGAAAAGTAGCCCGGTGTAGGTACAGACAGCAGCAGAAGGTGCTACGCACACCAGCGCTCAAAATTATATGCCCACGGACTATCTAGAGAATAAGGGTTGTACAGATTTTTGTGAGTGTATTATTCTGCTTACTGTACTTTTTTTGGCATTACTATTTTCCCCATCTGTTTCGTTTCGCAATTCTCCGGAACGAAATCATTTTCCGACTTCATTTTATATTCGTCATCAAGTAGGTAAGTTAGGTTTACAATACAATACAAGTACTCTTTATTGCACACCTCATAAAATATACAGGAGAAATACAATGCAAGAAATTACAATTAGAGGTAAACAACAGGCGGTCTTATCGCTAAAGAGCGATCTCTTCCAGACAACCTTTGGGTTAGGTTTAGTTTATAAAAATTCTAAAAAGCTGAGGGTGCTCTCTCACCGCAAGTATGCGCCTGTCATATAACAAAAAATAAATTAGATTATCATGTTTTTTGTTAAATTAAAGGACAATGCTCGCGGTGAGGACCCTTACGGTTTAAGAGGAAATCCCAGTCATTGATATAAAGCAGTTTAAGAACAAAATTAGCATATCAATCGATGAATTACATAAGTAACCTCCCGCCATACAAGAATATATGAATTGCGTAGCATTTGTAGGTATTGGTAGGTTGCATACTCATCCTCTTTACTGTACTCTTAAAACTAAAAAAACGGAAACGTATACTGAAACTACCTTATATTACAACCGTACTGGTACAGGTTTAAATGAGAAGCTTTGTACTTCTGAAGTTTACTTAAAACACATACCTATATGTTATATGAATTCTTAATATTCTTATTTCAGTTAATATCTATTTGTAAACTTTGCAAAAAACTTTACGGCAATCACTTGCCAGAATTATTTTTATCACGGAATTTATTTATATACTTATTTTAATTTTACTGCATAAACTTAATATTGCATTCTCTACCAGTCAACTGCAAGATCAAACAGTTTACTAAGGCAGTAAGGCAGTAAGGTAGTTTAGTGCAGCAAAGGTTGAAACGGTATTGTAAGGGTGCAAAAACGTAGATACCTATTTAGTATAATTATATCTTGCGCTCACCTATTACACGAACTTGTGCCGACTACGCAATAATACGGGAGCTAAATCTGTGAAATATCTGCGAAAATAAAGACTCTATGAGATTTTCAGTAAGGCTCAAATTGAAATGATTCGAGGTATCTACAATTTTGCGGATATTGTAAAGTTGTCGTAAGCTGTGAGTTTTCATTGTATGTAGATTTTCAGGCGTGCTTTAACACCTGGTGTTTTAGTGTGTTCCGTATCGAGCACCTCCGAAGATGCGCAGCTCGCGCGAGGCGTCCATAAAGCCAGTTTTAAGAGCAGCAGTTAAGTGTTAATCTCACGTGACATCTCAGACGGCTTCCGCGCGTGCCCGGGTTCTCTCCCGTGCCAGTCACCGTCGGAACGGCCCAATAAACTCAGAACCCAAACATGTACCAACCTAATTGGTTCCAAAATCACGCAAACTCGTCGTTATTTATATACAAAGCGTTAAATTTCAGTTTTTCAATCACTGAGTATTCAAATGTAAAGCGGGTAACACATCACATGGCAATTCCAGAAGCACTGACACTGCACTGTATGCACGATGGCGTGACGTGCGGGGTGTCCCGACGTGCCCGGCTGCTCGACACTCGCGCGCGCTCGACGCGGCAGGCAGCGGATCACTGCCGGAGCGCGCAGCTCCCCACCCCCACCCACCCCTCCCTGAAAATCCCTTTCGACTACACTTACTAGGTAAATTTAAAATTTCACAATCCTATCGGTTGTTATTACTGATCAGCTTTGAAGGTCCGTCAGACACAGATCGACTAAAAAAACGCTTGAGTGACTTTTAATTTCGCGGTCCGCTTTTTGCGCGGGGCGGGCACGCCATTTTAACTTTTGATGATTCTTGTCGGTTTTTTGAAAATCGGGGTATCATCGCCCCCCAGTTGTCTACGTGGGGGTCGGAGCGGGCGACGTGTTACGTCACGCGGCCGGCTCTGACCGTCGTTGTCACCTATGCCTTACCGCCATTGTCCCGCTTCCCGCCGCTTCAGCGCATTAAGTGATGTAGGGATGTATGTGAAGCGAGTTTCAAGTATTTTGCATACCGGGCTTTATGTGTAATTGCTAATGCTACAGCTTTATTACAGTTAGGACTTGGGAACGAGTGATAAATGTATCCGTTGTCGCTATTACGATATAAATTATATTTTATTGTACATTGTTTTCGTTCATGTTTGTGAAGTAATTAAAAGTTAATAATTTTATTAAAACTATCGTGAGTCTTTAATAATTGCGTCCGTGCAATCGGTTACTCCGTACTGCTACGTGACTGATAGTTGTCCCTAATGAAGAGCTTCATAAGAGTTCGAAACATGTCGGGCCGTTTCTGTCAATTTTGTCGTGAGTTTAAACCGTTTTTATAATTATTAATTAAAAGTTGTGTTAACAATATTTAGGTATAATTATGTAATTATGTTGTATTCGTTGGCCAAGTCGAGGCAAACAGGCAGGGAAGTAAACATTACCATGTTATGTTCATTAGAAGTTGAGATGAGAGTTCAAGCAGGTGAAGCACGTGTATTGATTTGTTATAATTAGTTGTGATTTCTTTTATCTTCACGCACACGTCTTTGTGCCGAGAATGATACAAAATACATTGTTAATATTATTGTCGATATTGAAAAAAAACTTTTGTCTTGCATCAAAATAAGAGATCACTCCTTAGGAATAAAATAGACTGTTATTTTATCTCGATTCTTCTTTCTTTGTCTAAGTACAATACTTTTAAATAGAAGTAAATACTTTTCAGTGCTTAAAATATTTTATTAGATACTCGTACAAATGTGTGTAGGTATGAGTTAATTAATTTCCAAATATCTTTGCATATTTTTTGCTACCCTAAAGAACGCCTGTTGTTACCATTCTTAATAATAACTGCATCTCTCTATTAAAATATCTTCCCAGTCAAACAATTTGATTTCTAGGCCATAATAGAACCTTGTCGCAATGACAATGATATGAGATCTCAAGCGGCTTTTATATTGACGTTCACTATGACAAAGTACGAAATGGCCTAGGAATCAAATTGGTTGACTGTACAAATATACATCCACACCATCACTTTACGCATGACTGGCCAACATGCTTACCATCACGTTTCCCGGAACGCAAAATATTATTCTTGGTGCTTTCTCAGGGTAAAGGTAAAGGGCAAGTCTCCCATTCACCGCAGTGATTGACGTGTCAGCTCAAGGCTGAACCGGCATACTCGTATGCAGCTACGTAGAATTACCCTCATTACGGTGACGTATTAGTTTAGAGGGAGCGCTGGCCTGACGTGCGTACGGCCTTGTCGCAACGTGTTTGAGGGCCATGTTGCGGGGAAGTTCAATTTTTAACTAGTTTACATAAAAAGCACACGGAAAAGTAAGAAATAGAAACGCAACTGCAATTATTAGCACTAGGTGGTGTATATACTCGTATTTATGTAAAAAAACGATATACTCACGGGTTCATTGTGACCATATGAACACTGCACGTGTCATTGAATTGAGTTCGCAAATTTTGGTCCTTAATTCTCAGTACATTTGGGAGATGTGTCATTTTTGTTTTGTGTCTCTGTACATGTATTTTGGTGTATTAAATATTAATTTCAAGTTTCATCATCATCATAGCCGTCTGCTGGTGAAAAATCGTCATAACGATCGGTCGAGCGCTGCTCATAGCTGTCACCGCCAAGGTTACAGGTCCATCGTGTTTGGAGCCTCCCACGCTACGTGATATGGTGTATATTTGCAAATAAACAACTAGATAACATCTAATACTTTTAGCAAGGAATTCTTGTCCCTAAAGGTAGATAAGTGTGTCAATTTAGGAAATAATTCTGAGGAATTGCGTAGGCTGCTGTTCAACTAAGAAATGCTTACGGTTCTCAAGGGATAAACAAAATAACCTATACACGTGTAGTGTGTATGCAGAAGCAAAATCTCGATGGATATAAATATCTAAAATAGATACAGATACAATGACAATAAGTATGTAATCAAATAAGTATGTTTTTGATAATCATTAATGTTTACAATGAAGCGAAAAATTGAAAAATTCAATGGTTCAGACAGGATTCAAACCTGCGTTTCCAACGGCTTTCCAGGCCAACACGGGCGTCCTACCAACTGGACCACCGAACCAGATGTCAGAGCCATTGAATCTTTCAACCAGTTGCTTCAACATGCCTTAGGGTGGCATCATAGCGCCATCTACCGTAAAGATTTAGACTTTATCATCGGCACCATCGTCTCAAATTTGTTGAGAATCGATAGTAACGATGTGCTACACCCGAATTAATTATTTTTAAATAAAGCAGTAACGTCTGCTAACGTACCTAAACCAAATGTATACAATGAAGCAAAAAATAAAAAATAAAAATGGCTCTGACATCTGGTTCAGTGGTCCAGTTGGTAGGACGCCCGTGTTGGCCCGGAAAGCTGTTGGAAACGCAGGTTTGAATCCTGTCTGAACCATTGAATTTTTAAAATTTTCGCTTCATTGTAAATATATTATTTGGTTTACGTTAGCAGACGTTACTGCTTTAAAAAAAAAATATTAATGATTTAAAACTAGGCCAACAGTAGGCGTCAAATCATTCGTGCATCGAAAACCCCGAGGCATAATCATAGAATATAGGTGAACAATTAAGAAGAAACACAATCGGAATACTAAAATAATTGGCTTCCTTAAATCTACAATGTAACTTTAACTTCGTCCAACGATTGACAACTGAAAAATGAGCTTTGAAATTTTAATCCTTTTCAGTTCGGAGCAAGGGGCGTTCGTAATTTAGATGACAGTGGTGCTATAGATAGTCATGTAGCTATGTTTACAGATCAATAGGCTTAGTAAACAATTTGGGTAATGGATAGGTAAGTCGGGGATCGAGTTCATTATAAGAGTAGGTTATTTGACTAACTGAAGTATGTTTTGGGTACTATGTTTTTGGTGTGAAACGTGAAAACCATTTGGAATTATATTAAGTACAAAAATGTTATACGTCAATTTTAAAGCATTATTCATTACAAACAATTTTGGTACAATTTGGAAGGGGTTATTTACCTCAATACATTAAAATGTTAAGCTATCATAAGGTAAAGGGTATAACTTTTCCATCATTTATGTGCTAGAAATATGTTTATTTATTAAAAATCAACCAAAATATTTTCCGAAGAGATCTTCTAAATGTAATGTTCGATCTCAATACAAATTTGATATCAAACTCCCCAAAATTAATAATGCAATTTATAAGAAGAGTCCTTTTGTATCAGCCATTCGCATTTTTAACAATCTTCCTGCTGATATTAAAGGTATAGAAGATAGCAGTTTTAAAAGGAAGCTAAAGGGCTGGTTATTAGATAAGTCATTTTATAACTTAAATGAATTTTATAATTGTTAAATTTTAATTAATTTTATGATAGTTATTAAGGCCATTAAACATTGTATGCCCGGAGGGGTAACTGTTGGAACTTATATTTAATGACACCACCATGTACCTACACAGTATTATACAATAAAGATTTTCTATTCTATTCTATCACGTAATCCCGATGAAAATTGTGAAAAAAACCGGCCAAGTGCGAGTCGCGCACCGAGGGTTCCATACATCTAAATAAAGCGGCAATAGAAATACATCATCTGTAAACATTTCAACTGTCTCGCTGTCACGGTTCATAATATACAACCTGGTGACAGACGGACAGACGGACGGACATCGGACGCTTAGTAAGGGTACCCTTTGGGTACGGAACCCAAAAAAGGATAATACGACCGTTATATTTGAACTTGCAACAAGCCGATGCAACACACTCGTAGCTAATGCAAACTTGTTCTCAAGAAGATTTTAACCCATACAATGATGAAAGTCATGACTTACATATACCGTATTTACGATATTAAAAAACCGAAAAATCTATACTTAATATTATAAATGCAAGGGTGTGTCTGTCTGTCTGTTACCTCTTCACGCTTAAACCGCTGAATCGATTTTGATGAAATTTGGCATAGAGATAGTTTAAGATCCGAGGAAGGACATAGCATAGTTTGCATCCTGAAAATTATACCTAAAAAGATTGAAAAGTGAGTGAAAATTTCTGTTGGGGTGCGGTGACTCTGTAGGAAATGTAATTATTAGACAAATTCAAATTCAAAAGCACAATAGCTCTTACATTTGCTTAGGCGCTTTAAATAATCCCTTTTATCAAGTTCCACGCGTAGGTACGTAGTCGCGGGCAATACCTAGTGATATATATTTTATTTATGTACATTGAAACTAAATCACACTAATAAAGGCGAAAGTTTGTGTGTATGTTTGTTGCTTCTTCACGATCAATGGCTGAACCGATTTCGATAAATGCTACTTTCATCCCGAATCCCTAAATGTAGTGATCCCGTGGGATGAGTGGGTGACACCGCGGCAGCTAGCTATAGTATTGTTACGCCGGTAGGTTAGGTCAAAAACTTTGAACGTCATTTTTAGTGCTTTAGAAGCGTTTTCAGCAGGCTGAAGAGTCATTTCAGGCCGTTTCAGAAGTTGCTCTATCCCATATCTAAAGATCGAAATTTCACCCAAGTTACCGTCGTTTTCAGGCGCCTGAAACATGTTTTCAGTCCGTTTCAGGGCACCCTCTATCAGATGACGCCATAACCTGAAAACCCGTTTTCAGGCGTTTTCAGGACCCCTTATGGGCCTCTGAAGCATAAATCATTATATGGCGAAATTTCCAGTTGGAGTGACAGAGATAGCACTAGTAGAAAGAGATAGCTATACTCAGAACATTCAAGAAGTGTGTAACAGGGATGGGACTACTAGAAAGAGATAGCTATACTCGGAACATTCGAGAAGGGAGTGACGGAGAGTGCACCATTAGAGAGAGACATATATGGCCTCGAATGTTCTCGGCCCTCATGCTGGCTCTTACTAGAATATTCGCGATATGTGTGGACAATGCGACTAGAGCGGTTCCGCGGGATATATAAGGCGCCGACGGCCGGCGCGAGTTAGTTACATTTTAACTGCGATCGAGTGCTAGTACAAGGATAATCGGAGAGAAAGACTCTTGAGTTTTTTTACTTAGAGACTTAGAGACTGTATACATCTCTAATAAACTTAGTGTACTGTACAATGACGCTCAGAGACCTTATACATCTCTGAGGAATGAAATTTAACTATTATCATATATTTATTATTTATATTTTTTATTTTGTAAATTGTGACGCCTAGAGACCATATACATCTCTAAGAAATTTAGTTTAATTATTTATTTTTTCTTTTGTATAGTTAGTTTCTTATACAGTCCTTAACTTTTCTAAGGATTTAAATTAATTTATTTTGTTTTGCATGTTGTGACGCCTAGAGACCATGTACATCTCTAAGAAATCTAAATGAAGTACCTAATTATTTTGTTGCATTAGTTATTGATTTTGACTCCTTGAGACCTTATAAATCTCAACGGAATTGAATTATTTCATTAATTAATTATACCGATCTATATTGCGTGTCGTGACGCCTAGAGACCTTCTACATTTCTGAAAAAATCACTTTATTTTATATAATTTTTAGTGTAAACATTGATTTGGAGACTTGTACATCTCCTCTAACATATATGTATCAATTACCTAGCTATAATATAATTGTATTAGTTTTTAAGTATAATTCACGAAAAAATGACTTACTGTTGAGTTTCTTTCGGCTTTCTTCTCAACAGCGGTCTCCTCTTGCGAAATGCCGGTAGACTCACAATCTGACTTGTAAAAGTGCCCTTGTGACCTACTTACTGAATAAATTATTTCATTTCATTTCATTTCAGTGATTAGTGCGCTTAAGTACAGTTCGTGTGAATAGTGAGTGCATAATTTGTGAAATAGTGTGTGCGTTTTAATTAGTGGATTTTAAGTACAGTTCGTGTGAATTGTAAGTACGTAATTTGGGTAATAAAGTGAGTGTTTTATTTAGTGGATTAATTTGTGCTTTTCTATCATATACGAACCCCACGCTCGTAACAGTATAAAGTAACCCATTGAATTGTCCAATGGTGAGCACTTAAATGGCCTTATTCCTTTTAAAATGCTTATTGTTTTAGACATTTTTCTCTATGATCAAACATGTTTCTCAAGATACTATTGATGTTACTACCTAGAATAGGGCTATTG
The DNA here is from genome assembly GCA_947623375.1 of Apotomis capreana. Taxonomy (NCBI): domain Eukaryota; kingdom Metazoa; phylum Arthropoda; class Insecta; order Lepidoptera; family Tortricidae; genus Apotomis; species Apotomis capreana. The sequence goes on along the minus strand of OX392501.1, from coordinate 30,625,267 downwards.
AGATTTATTGGTATATATTTGAAACCTACAGTTTGAATTTTTCATTAATAATTTTTGTTTCAAACACTACTCGAAATTGACAAAATTCACGCGGAAATTTATATTTTTCAACTTATTTTCTACTGTACGCAATGAAAGCATGAAATAGCTATGTTACTACCTAGAACCCGGGGAAAAGTATAAATCACTTAAAAAAATTGGTTGAAATTATCAATATATTTGTCATAATATGTTTTTTTTTTTTTAAAGGAATACGGCCTCTTAAATGTTGGTGAACATTGGTAATCCTGTAAGGGTTCCGTTTTTGCCGATTGAGGTACGGAACCCTAAAAAAAATTATAACTTATTTTCTTGAGCAAACGAAGTTGCAAGAAACTTCTAAGTATAGTCGCTATGTATATATCCATAACACAGACATACAGCCCATTACGTAGCGAATGTTTTCGCAGACGGCGCGGGTAAATACGAGTTGGAAGCTGTGTTTATCTGAAACCGATCTCAAATTCCTAGAATTTATTTAACGTGAATATCAAAGCGAAAGTCAAAGTGATGACGTGTATTGTTCAATTATTACGTGAGGTCGTTCAATGTCACCGAGTCTGCTTATTTGACGACGCGGTGGGCGCAGTGGTAAAGCGGTTGCCTACTGAGCCAACGGTCCTGGGTTCGAATCCCGGCAAGGGATGAACTCGAATAATTGTGCCTGAGTCATGGATGTTATTTGTATTTAATTATGTATGAAAGTATGGTTATGCGTCGTCTAGTGTCCATAACACAAGCCCACTAGAGCTTACTGTGGGATTAGATTGATTTGTGTGAGGTTGTCCGATATTTATTTATTTATAAGTCTCAGGCCCATAAACGTTAATATGCGATACGTGTCAAGGATCATCATTATCATCAGCCTGTATCCGTTCACTGCTCGACATAGGCCTCTCCTATGGCACGCCAAGGAGCTTGATTTTCAGCTCTCGTCCTCCAGTAACCTCCCGCTGTCCTACGAATGTCGTAGCCTTGTTACAGGGCGCCCACACTACGACGATACACTGCGTCAATTTCAGACTTCGAACGTAAACGGATCAAAAAACTCATAAATTATTCAAATATTCCAAAAATACAGCATGCCTATTCAGTCTACTTAAAGCTAATTATGACGGGTCTATCGTAGTAATTCTTATTTACCTTCATTATCCAACGTTTTGGACGCAATTGCAATTGCCGTAGTCCAGCCTCATGATATACAGCACATCAGATGTATCAGTTTTCAGTCAATTATCTAACGGCGAACTCTGAAAATAACGATAATAAATTGTGTTATTTCGAAGAAAATTAAAAATGATATTATTTTATTAGCATTTAATTTGTTTACAAAAACCAACAATGTGATTTTTAAATTTAATAAGTGTAACTGGAAGATATTTCATGACCAACGCATATTAGAGGTTAAGTTACAAGCGCAAGATTGATTTAAGAAGCCTTATTCTTTATAAAATGCTGATTCTTTAGACATTTTTCTCTATGATGTATTGGTATATATTTGAAACCTACAGTTTGAATTTTTCATAGATAATTTTTGTTTCAACAACTACTCGAAATTGACAAAATTCTCGCGGAAAATTAGTTTTTTTCAACTTATTTTCGACTACACCCAATCAAAGCATAAAATAACTATGTTACTGCCTAGAACTCGGGGAAAAGTATTATTAAAGACCCCGTTATCGGCGGAGCAATTTGGTAGCTGTCAAGTTCATAGGGATGGGTAAAAAAAAAGTGATGTCCATATCGATACTATTTTTTTTTGGTACAATAGGTTTTATATTTATAGGTAAAAAAATTTACACTAAAAATTAACATGTTTTTTTTAATCCATGACAATCTATGGTGGCTATTATAAAGATCATTTCGATAAAGATACCTAAGAACATTATTTCTAAATTTAAATCCTCTTAAGCCGCTGCCATAGCTAAAGCTAAACGATTGTTCTCTGATAAACTAGTTAAATCAATTTCATCGACAACATCGATTGTCGACATAGCTATGATTATCGACATAATTTAGTATTCCAAAATATTTTTCCCATCTTTAAGAACTTGACAGCTACCAAATTGCACTGCCGATAACGGGGTCATATTATTATTCATTTCAGAAAGTTGTTTGAGATTATCAATATATTTGTCATAATAAGAAAAGAATATACATATATTAAAAGGAATAAGGCCTCTTAGCTGAAATAAAATAATGAGGTGCAATTAAATATAATGTCCTATCGAACAGAGCCGCTAACTAGTCCATTCATGTATTTAAATTAACAGGATTAACCATGTATGTATATGTTTGATTGCGTGAGGTTTAGTTCGATTATTAGTGGCAACTAGCATCAATAAGTACTTGTCTGTGTTGCGGTCGGACTGTATGTCTTTGGATGTTGTCTGAGCACGTAGATATAAGGGCGGATAGTGACCAAACAATCTAAAGGCTATCGTACATCCTACCGCCCGGCACCAGATCGGGCTGCGAGTTGTCTGCGCACTTAGATATAAGGGCGGATAGTGACCAAACAATCTAAAGGCTATCGTACATCCTACCGCCCGGCACCAGATCGGGGTGCGAGTTTTCCTCGCACAATTTATCTTCTGCAGCGTATTTGTCGATCTGGTACAAACACTTCTCATCTTAACTGGCCAGGTTAAGTTAAGTTTGCATCTGGTATGTATGGCACCGCATACAAATGAAGTGCAAAGTTAACGCAACCGATGCCGTTTGTTGTATGGGAGCCCCACTTAAATATTTATTTTATTCTGTTTTAGTATCTGTTCAAACTTAACTTAACCTGGCCAGTTAAGATGAGAAGTGTTTGTACGGAACCCTCTCGCACTTGGCCGGTATTTTTTTACTTTTTACCCTAAAAAAGTTTTACGCGGACGGACTTCCTTGTTCTTGTATTTTCCAAGACTTTCTTGTTTCAACAGTTTCACTTTCTTACCCTCATTGAAACCAGTTTTAAACACTTGTCTAAAATAAATAATGGACGTAGAACCAAACGCAATCAATCATCAGACCAATAGGAAAGTAATTAAACAGAAATAAGACGAGTTTCGGAACGATTCCGTTTTTCACCAACTTTAGTTTGGTTGGCGTCTATTTCAGACCTCGGTAATTCGGATATTGAACTTACAGCACTTTGATTTAAAATCTTAATGTAATGTAACATGACTGACTTGTAAAATACTATTTTACCAATAAAGTATCTGTATCTGTATCTGTATCTTCTCTGATTACAAGGTGTAAAGTTCTTCAAATCTAGCAATCTAGGAACAATTTTGTATAAGAGTTACGCACTGTTTTCGAGAACATTTTGGATGATGGCGCTCGGTGGCGACTTGGTGGAAATACCACTTTTGAAAAAAAAATACATTACTAAGGCACTTTATGACATTGGGACCAAGTAGCTACTACAATTTTTGCTGGGCACATTGCTCGTAGAAACGATGGCCGTTGGGGCAGCAAAGGCTCTTGAGTGGCGGCCGCGGACCGGAAGACGCAGGGTGGGAAGACCCCTAACAAGGTGGACCGACGACCTGGTTGGGATCGCGGGCAGAAATTGTATGAGCCAAAGCCACTAGCCAAAGTATCTTTCTGTACCTTCGCCATGAGTTTACAGTGACAGTAACTCGCTAGCGAGTGCGTAAAGGACTTGTATGGAAAACCGTAGTTCTACAAAGTAACCGCTCGGGGGCGCTGTTCTATTCTCCATACAAATTATTTACGCTGTGGCTAGCGAGTGCGGTCACGTTAACACATGGTAAGGGGGTGAAGTAATGTGAGAGGGTGACGGGCATAGCGCTATGTCGCGCGACAAGAGTCGTGAAGCATAGTTGTGCTAGACGGGCTGCTACATAAAAAAATACACATTTGTTACAAAACTTTAATAATTATAATCCAGCATCACAGCATTCACAGCGCACCGCAAGACACACAAACTAGAAATTAGACCAGTCATCAAACTCCGTTGTTAGTTATTATTTATTAAACTCGCCGCGAGGAGTCACGCCGCTCCATTATTCATACGCAAACAAAGTTTCGCGTAAAATGTACTGAATAAGGAATGGGCCCTTCAATTACGCGCGATCCTCAATTCCGTTTTAACTAGGCAAGTTTGTCACTCGCTCATCTGAGCGAGACACGTTTAAAACTTACCCGTTTACTACTACAGTTGTTTTTTTTTTATAACAAATATGTGACAAATGACAGCGCCCATATAACGTAAATATGCATAATCTTTTAAATTTGATAATAAAAAAAAACGAGCAATGAAATAATGGTTTTTCAAGTATATTTAAACGTATTTTACTTTCATACAATTAAGTATACCTACGTAACTTTTTTCTTGCAGGATGGCAGTTTGGAAGTATTTAACTATAATAAACTATTACACAAACAGTTACGTACTACGTGCTTTTAATTTTAAAAGCTGTTGTTTAAATCTTTTGTTTCGATTCAGGTGTCATTTTTGTAAATTGATGGAAATCGTCAAATTTATAACCTGAAGGAAGATTAATAAATCAAATTACTTTTTACATAGGAAACTTAGGTGAGTCACAGACATACGTATTACAATCAATCCCGACCTATATGGTCACCTCCTTAGAGTTCGATATTACCTACGTACTAAAAAGTTCAGGAATTCAAAAATTAAGAGGCGATACTAGCGCCATTGAGCTAATTCCCTCGATGCGCCGTCAAACATAAGCAGGTTCAAAAATATCCTCAGTGAAATCGATTTCATCAGCCGTTCATGATCAATAATCGTTAGATTTGGTATACAATAAGTATTAGCTACATCACTACAAACATCAACAGACAAGTGACAAATATTTGATAATAAGAAAATCCTATTTGGCACAAGCTTCGAGCCGCCATATACGGATTAATAATAATAATAATAAATAATGACACAAAGGTAAATTAAGAAAGAAAAATTGAATGCGATCTACTACAATCGAAGCGGGGTTTGAACCCGCGACCTCTGCGTTACCGGCGCATTGCTCTCCCAACTGAGCTATCCGACCGCTACGTCAGTCACACCAAATCTCTCATCCCTTAATCCTTTACGCTACTGGAGCGCCCTCTGCGTCATATGTTTTTTTGAAATGCTTATTGCGCATTATAGCCATACCCTAGGATGTGCGTTTTACACGCACGATCCCCAATCCCCATTGCTTTACAGCAAGTGTGAAGACTGCGAGAGAGATGGCGCTGTTCTAAATATTTGTATAGAATCTTTTTATCGATTCTATATTTTTTTATGTGGTAATACCACATTTTTATTTTTATAAATAATGACACAAAGGTAAATTAAGAAAGAAAAATTGAATGCGATCTACTACGCGATGAATGATGATTAAGGGATGAGAGATTTGGTGTGACTGACGTAGCGGTCGGATAGCTCAGTTGGGAGAGCAATGCGCCGGTAACGCAGAGGTCGCGGGTTCAAACCCCGCTTCGATTGTAGTAGATCGCATTCAATTTTTCTTTCTTAATTTACCTTTGTGTCATTATTTATAAAAATAAAAATGTGGTATTACCACATAAAAAAATATAGAATCGATAAAAAGATTCTATACAAATATTTAGAACAGCGCCATCTCTCTCGCAGTCTTCACACTTGCTGTAAAGCAATGGGGATTGGGGATCGTGCGTGTAAAACGCACATCCTAGGGTATGGCTAATGCGCAATAAGCATTTCAAAAAAACATATGACGCAGAGGGCGCTCCAGTAGCGTAAAAGGATTAAGGGATGAGAGATTTGGTGTGACTGACGTAGCGGTCGGATAGCTCAGTTAGGAGAGCAATGCGCCGGTAACGCAGAGGTCGCGGGTTCAAACCCCGCTTCGATTGTAGTAGATCGCATTCAATTTTTCTTTCTTAATTTACCTTTGTGTCATTATTTATAAAAATAAAAATGTGGTATTACCACATAAAAAAATATAGAATCGATAAAAAGATTCTATACAAATATTAATAATAATAATAATTAGTATCGTTTGGCATATAAGGGGCCATCCATAAATTACGTCACACGTTAAGGGGGAGGGAGGGGGTCGACCAAGTGTGACATTGTGTGACAAGGGGGTGGGAGGGGTCCTAAATTCCGTGACGTCACATTTCAAAATCTATTATAAGTGTTAAAACACGAACTTTAAACTATTACTTTACGAAAACCTCAAAAACATATACAACTATATCTGTGTAAATATAAGATACCGATTGTTTTGTCGACCACTCGCTCTACTATCATCGTTTTTTGTTTTGTTAGTTGTTTGATTTGATCTTAAATTTATAAAAAAATATTTAAATGGAAATAGAACTGATTTTGGAACCGCTGTTTTCATTCAATAATTTCTAAATGTAAATTTGCAAAATATGTGACGTCACACTAGGGAGGGGGGGAGTCTCACAAATGTGACCAGCTGTGACAAGGACGGGGGGAGGGGTAAAAAATCATGAAATTCGTGTGACGTAATTTATGGATGACCCCTAATAGATTGTCTTTACAATTATAAAATTATATTGATAATCAGTTTTCTAGAGTGGAGGTCATTATTTCAAGAAAAATCTTGACAGCGCGATTCAGAATTTAACGGGTGCGCGCCCAGGTGTCAGCAACGTCTGTTAAATGTCTGTGTCCTCCCATCACGCTGAAACGGCTGGACGTATTTTACCAATGTTTTGTACAGGGATAGCTGGACAGTCCAAAGATGGTTGTAGGATAGCTTATCCCGACAACGGTAAAAAAGAGTTGTGAAATTAATGCAACGAATGAAAAAAAATAATTGAGTAACAAGGGTGACAATGTTACTGGTTTTAAGTGGACAAAGTTGCGAGCACCTCCTAGCTACTTATTAAACTGTAGTTTTACATAATTTTCCTGACGATATCACTTTTGGCGAGTAAGGAAACACTTGTAAGATAAACTCGTAAACTATGCATTAACCAGACCTTCGCACACCTCGGCTCAGCTAATATATAATTGCAATATGTTCGCACGAGACCCTAGGGTGGAGTGGGGTGAGTTGCAGCAATACCGACGCGCCCCGCCCCGGCCTCCCCGCATGCAACTTTATGACTGAATGGAATATGTTCGCTATGACGAGTTTATGTTTTATGCCTCATTTTGGTGGTGTTGATGGAAGCATGGCAATTTAGGCGTTCATCAGCTTTGGGTTTGAGTTTAGTGTTTTAATGCTTAAGTGGGTTGAGTGTGTGTGTAGGTAAGGATGAAAATAGATAAGATCTAAATTTATGAAACATGACGTAATGTCTTATTTTTTTTAATGTGGGTACACCACATTTTTTTTTATACTGTACCATTGATACAAAGATCAAAGCAAAAATAAATATTTAGATGCGTAACCTGGTGGAAGAAACCGGGAATCGAACCCGGTACCTCTCGAACCTTACCGGTCGAACGTGTTAAAGTATTTGGTATTTTTATACCTGTACTCGATTGAAGTTATTATATGTTGATTTTTACTTTTGAACTCTTAGAGACTGTATACATCTCTAAGAAACAGCTTAGTGTAGTATGACACTCAGAGACTTTATACATCTCTAAGAAATTTAGGTTTAATAATTATTTTCTATTATAAATTATTCACGTTGACGCCTAGAGACCTTATACATCTCTGTGGAATTAAATTAATTAAGTTATTTTATTTTATTGCATGTTGTGACACCCAGAGACTTTATACATCTCTGGGTAATTTAATATTTTTATCGTTAATTTTTTTTATTTTAATGTTCCTACTTAACATTGATTTGGAGTATCTTACATCTCCTTTACGTGTACCAGTGTAATTAAGTAGTTATAACAATACAAATGTATCATGTAATTGTTTTAAGTATTATTTACGAAAAAATGACTTACTGTTGAGTTTCTTTCGGCTTTCTTCTCAACAGCGGTCTCCTCTTGCGAAATGCCGGTAGATTCACAATTTGACTTGTAAAAGTGCCCCTGTGGCCTACTTACTGAATAAATTATTTCATTTCATTTCATTTCATTTCATATAACATTATACAAAAGTACATATAAACATAGTACACTCTTCAATCCAAAAAGGTTCAATTATTAATTTACTTCGATCGTTTTTATACATGTAAATAAAAATAGGTGACGCGTGACGCTAAATGTTTTGGTATATAGAAGCCAAAAATTTAAAAAAAAATGCTTTAAGCAGGATTTGAACCCACATCCCCACGGCTTTCCGGATCAGACGGGTGCATTACCAATTATACTATCAAAACCTAGTGGTTTTGGCTAGTGCCAAAGCATCAAATTTTAGCCTTAGCGCCTCATCGTAGCGTAATTAACACATTATAACATTTAGTTTACGCTAACAGACGTTACTGCTTTAATGAAAAAATATAGGTAAAGCTTTCTCAGGTTATAAGTGAGAAAATATCAGCGCCATTGACACCACCCGCTCGTCAAACAAACTAGAAACTTTTAATCAATTTAGAAGAGGTGGAAAGTTGTCCAATTTCCATATTAACGGCAGCGCCATCTCGTGGCGACACGGCGGGGGCGCTCGCTGTAAACATTGTAATTTTTTGATGAGCCCGGTGCAAGAGACAAGAGGTCGCGGTTTTGGTGAAATGTATGGCGTACTTTGGTTTACCCGTGTTTTATACATAGAGAAACGTTTCATCGAATTTTTATTTCATAGTAATTTCATTTCATCGATATTTTTTCTAAAACCATAAAATATTTTGGATTTTTATAACACAAACCTAACCTAACCTAATCTATAGGTTGACATATTCAAGATATCGATTTTGGGAAAAAATTATGACTTCCGAGGAAAAATTTGTCTATGAAATGAAAACTCTATGAAAAAATAAAACTATAAAAGCATTTGGTGAAATGTTTTTGTATAAAAGAAGTTGACACTGGCGTAATAATAATACTGTTTCTCTTCAAACCAGAGGTTACCTAATTCACAAAGTTAGATTACTTTTGTAAATATCACGCTTAGATTGTTGCAGAAACGAATACCTACCTCTTTGGCAGAGGTTTGGCTAACACTGACACGAAGCGCGGTTGCATTCAAGACAAAATGAGAATTCTGTGCAAAGGACGTGAGAGTTGTCTTAAAAGCGAGGAATGCGTAGGTATGGAATAATAAATAACCTAAATAAAAAAATTAAAACACCCCCGACACATAGTAGATGGTTATCATGAGATACTCATTCAATGAGTGATATAGAAAATGCTACTAAAACTGAACATAACTACATAATTTTGAATTTCTGCTGGCTGAGATCCTGTCACTTGTTCCAATTAAAGCTAAACATCTTGGAGACTACTGGTCCTATTTCCACAAAAAATAGCTAAGAACCATCTCGACGGACAACTCTTTCGATTAAAAAAACCGCGCTCAAATTGGTCCATCCGTTTCGGGAGCTACGATGCCACAGACAGACACACAGATACAAAGATACACAGATACACGTGTTAAACTTATGACACCCCTTTTTTTCGTCGGGGGTTAAAAGGAGTCCGCTTTGCATTCCCACCATTTCTCACCCCTCGCCACCCGCTATTTCTATCTATCTGCCACAGACATACACAACTTGGAATCCTGTGCAGACAGCTTTGATCAACATCCTGCAACCCTAACGAGGTCATCTGTCCATCTAGTCTGTGGCCGTCCCACACTGCGCTTTCCTACACGTAGTCGCCACTCCAGGCCTTTGCTGCCACAACGGCCATCCGTTTTCCAGGATATATGGCCCGCCCGTTGCCACCTCAACCGAGCAATCCTGTGAGCTATGTCGGTTACTTTGCGAATATCTTCGTTTCTGATCTTCTATCACGTAGAGAAACTCCAAGCATAGCCCTTTCCATTGCAAGTTGCGTGACTCCAAGCCACCTAATAAATAAGTCCCATTGTAAACGACCACGTCTCAGTTCCGTAAATCATCACTGGCATCACGCACTGTTCAAACTTTGGTCTTCAGGCACTGGGCAATTTTCGACAAGAAGATATGACGCAGCTTCCTGAACGCTGTCCAGCAGAGTTCAATTCGTCGATTAATAATATCCTTCTCGCGGTTGGACTTACCTGTCCTCGATTAATATACTGGCTTCACTCGTTCCACTGCTAACCTAGGCGTTATTTACGAGTAGTACAATTTTTAGGGTTCCGTAGTCAACTAGGAACCCTTATAGTTTCGCCATGTCCGTCTGTCCGTCTGTCCGTCCGTCCCTCCGTCCGTCCGTCTGTCCGCGGCTTAGCTCCGTGATCATTAGTACTAGAAAGCTGAAATTTGGTATGAGTATGTATATGTATAACGCCGACAGAACGGTAAAATAAAATTTAAAAAAAAATGTTTTTTTCTGGTACCTCTCGAACACCTAAAGTGGGGGTGATTTTTTTTTTTATTTCAACACTGGTGTGTGGGGTATCGTTGAATAGGTCTTGTAAACATAATCCCATCAAAAACATAAATGTAAAATGAGAGCCAAGTTCAATATCGCGTGCACTTCGCCGACAAAAGAATTGAGATCTGCAAGAGCGCCAAGTTCTTTGCCCTAAAATTTTTAGATACAAGGACATGCTACATACTCAATGCATTTATTTTACTTGGGGTGTAATTCAATATCAAGATTTGACTTGGCTAGTTTTCACAAACTAACTAAATTTTATAAAAGTAACATAGTCATAGTCATAGTTCATTATCAAGCTAACAGTATAAGTAACAAGACGTAAACTAACTTGCCTACTTACCTTTACGAAAATAGGTTAATGATTTGATTGATTTTGATTTATAATATAAATTTTTATTTTAAAACTAGCCAAGTCACGTCTTGATATTGAATTACACCCCAAGTAAAATAAATGCATTGAGTATGTAGCATTTCCTTGTATCTAAAAATTTTAGGGCAAAGAACTTGGCGCTCTTGCAGATCTCAATTCTTTTGTCGGCGAAGTGCACGCGATATTGAACTTGGCTCTCATTTTACATTTATGTTTTTGATGGGATATCATTACTTTTTGTACAGAAATTATTATGATGTGTAAATTACTTAATTATTATTTGTTAATTAGTTCTGTGTGCTAATCTAGTACATCTTTTGAAAGTTTTGAACAAACAAAGAATTTACCAAAACGGTTAGTACGTATTGGATTTTTATGTGCATGTATGTGTAAGTGTGTGCGTGTGAGTGTATATGCTATTCTAGTATATCTTTCAAACAAAAAAAGAATTTTCCAAATCGGTTTATAAATGACAGAGTTCTGAGGCAACAACCATCAATAATAATAATAATAAAAAAACATAAAAAAATCACTGTTTTAGATTTTTATATGTATACACACACAATTACTAAGCTGGATGCCAAATTTCACCTTTCTAGGTCACCTGGAAGTGGGTTAGGTTTTTGATTACTAGTCAGTCAGTCAGTCAGTCAGTCAGTCAGTCAGTCAGTGCTAAAAATACCGTTTTTTGGACTTTAATATCTCAATAACTATTTAACCTATATTAATGAAATTTGGGGTTCTACTTGTTCTAAAGGATCTTAATACATAAGCCAAATTTCATTTTTTTATGTTAAATAGATTTGGAGTTATTGGGGGGTCAAAAGTGGCTCCAAACGGTTCGTGTAATATAACACACGGCTGCTGCTCGCCAGTTCCTGCGGTGAACTTGGCTGGACACGCTGCCGCGTGTCTAGATAGGGGGTCTTCTAACATTATTTTTTGATAAAGTCCGCAGTTTTGTAAATATTCGCTCCAAAAACAAAAAAAATAGTGTCCCCCCCCCCCTCTAACTTTTCAACCACGGGTCAAAAAAATTCGAAAAAATTCATGTTATTGAGGCCTTATAAGTACTTTCAATGAAAACTATATTGAACAAAATCGGTCAAACCATTTTTGAGTTATCGCCAAATTTCATATTTTTTCTTTAAAAGGTCGTAAGTTGACTTCCAGAAGGTAATAAGTGATTACAGTTTCAAGGTGTTTACGACCTTTTTATAGAGCTTAAAATCCTTCCGTAAAGCTCGGTCTTAAAACAGCAGCAGTTTATTGTGAAGGATGAGCAACTACGGAACCCTACACTGAGCTTGGCCCGACATGCTCTTGGCCGGTTTGTTAAACACATACTTTGAACTCGCACCGCACCGCCGGCCGCTTGTGCCTCGCGACAGTCATCTTGTTTGCTATTCATAGGGCGGCTAATTATTGCTGCCGAGTCGCTTGTCGCGGCGACAGAGGCATGCATCATTCACAAACATACAACGTTAGATAGTTCCTTGTGTAGGGGAGAAAATTATACGAGTGCAAACTAGAGGTGAATAGAGATGACGACGCTTCAAGCCCTAAACATTAATTCTATTTTAACCATGCTCAGTGCATGCAGTGCACACATCAGTGCACGAATCACTTGACGCCTACTCTGCCGATGTAGTGTTTAATAATTCTTGAATCGAAAACCTCGGGGTATGGTTGTAACATCGTAACGACAAACTTGCCAGCGACGACTTTGGGTTGAGGTGATGAAGGGGTCATCGTCATGGATTGTAAAATTCACGACGTTATCGTGACGTTCCACATTCCATCGACGTGAGCTTAAAATTTGTAATCCTAAACAATAAAATTATAAAGGTGAAAGTTTGTGAGTGTGTTGTATGTTTGTTACTTCTTCACGATCAAGCAACTAATTTTGATAAAATTTGGTATGGAGATAGCTGACACCTTGGATTAGCACATAGGATACCAATTATCCTGGGAAAAAATATTGTTCCCGAGGGAGGAACGGGTGACCCCGCGGGGCCCAGCTGGTAATTGATACAGATAAAAATAATGTTGGTTTATATTAATTTAGTTCAACGTCAGGTGAACGCAAATTTCCATGTTGCATCGTCATGCCCATTATACCTTTCTGTTTTAGCCCCAACCTAGGACAAAAAGAAACATGAAGATCGTAGTAGTCTGACAGTAAAAAACGATTGTTAGTAAAGTACAAGTATCTACATGCATATTGACCCTGTCGCAAAATAAAAGGCGTTTATTCTAAAATCACGGGAGCATGTCTAAATCGGTGTACAGTATGGAGTGCAGTTGAATTTTCGCGCGACACTGAGACAGGTCGTGTGGGACTGGCGGGCGCTATTCCCAAGACGAGCGATAAAATGTCGAACGGTGCATCAATGTCGACATATAAAGCTTTGATGTTACACCGTTCAGCACCTCTGTGACACGCGACTCATTCTCGCGAGAAATATTACTTAAGTATCTCCTTCTTCGCTGTACTGTGCAAAAGTGACGTGTCATGCTGTCGCGCGACAATAGTCGGGAAGCGTTTGTTGTGCCAGACGGGCAGGGGTCAAGGATGGAAGAAGTGAAATCTGGAGAGCAATTTCAATATCGACATGTTAAACTCATCGGCAACGGACCGAATTTTATATTAGTATTTAAAAAAAAAACACTTTTTCAGCTCATTTAGCTTTACTTACCTAATTATGTTTTTTATTTAAAAGCTACAAAATTTAAATTTAAGACTGAACCGTACGTTTTACAACGATGCAAATCATCATTTACGTTTCTCAAATAACTAGCATTGTTACAAACGCTTTCAGGACGTTTTTTGCGGTAAAAGAAAACTCCTCATTAGTAGAATTATTTACACTGCTGTCATTATCATGTCAGCCGACAGCAATCCACGGCTAGAAAAAGTTTTGTTCTAAATTCTCCTTAATGATTTGTCGTGCGCCACCCTTGGTTCCCGCGATCCTAACCAGGTCGTTGATCCACCTCATTGGAGGCCTCCGATGCTGCATCTTCCGGTACGCGCTCGTCGGTTCCTTAAGCAACGTGCCCCACCCACTGCTACTTGAGTTTGGCGACTGTATAGCTCAAACATTCAAACGTAATCGAATCATTTCTGAGCATAGCTCGATCACGGAAGGAGACTCCGAGCATAGCTCGATTCAGCTCATTGAGTAACTTTCTGCGCTGTGTCGTATGAACTGGCGTGTGCAGTGTACGCGACGAGGGACAAAATGTCGACCACGTACATCAAAGACGTAATAAAGATGTAATGATATTTTCCCCATCGCCAAAATTGCTTTCATACGTTAATTTTGCGATACTAAAACCATTATTTTCTGTAACGATACTGGCTCGTATGGTAATATGAAAAATAAGCATTTTTTGCGGCTTCGAAGCGGAAGATAGGTAAGCTGCTTCTGAAATCTGGAACCAGGCATTTCTCTGAAGCGAAATGCTGTTTTCCGTACCATCCTCTATCTCATGTCAACTCGTCTACCTGCTTCTCAGTTATAGTGTCATAGGAGCGAATTTAACAAGCACGTGTATCCAGGAAGGGCAGCTCGTTGCTTTTGCCAGTGTCAGTTTTAACAAGCACGTGTCTTAACGTCAAATTTCAAGCTAAAACGCTATTTTGCAGCTGGCGTGAAAGTGAAGTTTCTTAGTTTGTTGTATGTGCTCACACTTCACAATACTTTTTTGCTTACTGCACCCGCGTTGTCCTGAATTTTGACCGAAACGTCGACTCACTTTTTTAAGGGACTTACAACGTCTTCTAATGCGCAAATCCCGCTCAAGAATCTGACTCCTGCAACCACTATAGGTTTTGCGAACAATATGGCTTGGCAGCTGACACTTAAGTCAGCACAGTCCTTGAGCTTTGTCGGAAACATTGATTCTCACTAACTACATAATTAAGTTTATCTAGATATTTGTCATGTGCGTTGCGTTAGAGGAAGACCTAAGTAACGTTGATAGACCAAATCGAGGACGTTTTAAAGAAGGTCTAAAGTACCTCTAAACAAGGGAGCGTGCGAAGAATTTATCAACAGATAGTTTTCATTAGAAAACTTCCGTCTCTCAGGCATTAAATTACATGCAAAACGGGTTTACTCACGTCGTTCAAGTCGAATATCGCCCGCTTAGTAAGATAGTTTGTAAAGCGAAAGATGTAATAGATGTACCGTGCGTGAGCTGACAGAATGTGATTCGAGCTTTATTCCTGTTTCGCTCGCACTTATGCGACCTAGACAAAAACCTCTCACTTTTCATCCAAACTCGGATTCACGGACTGTATGCAAGTTTCGTAGCAAGTGGCAAAACTTGTTCTCAGCCTACCCCTATGGAAGATAATCGGGATTATTATTATTATTTATTTCTTCTTCTTCTTCTACTGCCATACCCTAACGGGTGTCGGCGACCACCTTTGCGAAGTCCTTTCTGTTCTTAGCCAATCTTGCGAGTGTGGCTGCGTTCTTTGTGTTAGTCCATTTTTTGATATTATCGAGCCAGTTCATCCTCCTTCTTCCTCTTCCTCTTTTCCCTTCTATTTTGCCCTCTATTATAAGTTTGAGTATATTATATTTCTCGTGTCTTTGTAGATGACCAAAATATGCAATTTTACGTTTTTTTATTGTAGCTAATACTTCCTTCTTCTTATTCATTCTAATTAACACTTCAGCGTTAGTAATCCTGGCAGTCCACGATATTTTCAACATACGTCTGTATAGCCACATTTCGAATGCGTCTATTTTATCTTCCATAGCTTTACTTAGTGTCCAGGTTTCCGCACCAAAGAAAAGTATGGATAAAACGTAACATTTAACTAGTCTCCATCTCAATTTTAGACCAATATCTTTGTTGGTATATAAACTTTTCATTTTTATAAAAGCACAGCGGGCAACTTCTATTCTTACTCTAATTTCTTGTTCCGGGTCCCAGTTTTCCCCCAACCAGCAGCCCAGGTATTTATATTTCGTTACTCTTTCTATCTGTTTGCCATCTATTGTCAGAGCATTAGTTAGAATTTGTGATTTACTAACCACCATCAGTTTAGTTTTACTAATATTCATTTTAAGGTTATAATGTTTTACTTTATTGTTAAGTAGGTCTAACAGTTGTTGTAGTTCTTCTATGTTGTTGGCTAGTAATACTGTGTCATCCGCATATCTTATATTATTAATGTACTTGCCATTACACTTTATACCCATCTCAACATCGCCCAGTGCTTCCGTGAATATACGTTCGGAGTAAAGATTGAACAGGCTCGGAGATAGTATGCAGCCTTGACGTACTCCTTTGAGTATTTTCAGGTCTTTTGTAGAAGTTTGCTCGATTTTAATATGCGCAGTCTGGTTCCAGTAGAGATTTTTGATGATTCTTGTGTCCTTGCTATCGATGTCAGTTTGTTTTAATACGTCTATTAATAGTTGATGGTTGACGTTATCGAAAGCTTTCTCAAAGTCAATAAAGCACAAATATACGTCCATTTGATGTTCCAAACAGTTTTGAACTAACACCTGCACCGCTGTGAGAGCTTCCCTGGTCCCAAGTCCATTTCTGAATCCAAATTGGGTCTCATTAATATTATAATCAATTTTTCTATAGATTCTATTGTGTAAAACTTTGAGAAATATTTTAAGAGCATGACTCATCAGACTTATAAGGCGGTATTCATTACATGTTTTAGCATTTAATTTCTTAGGGATAGGTAAGAAGGAGGACTTCAGCCAATCGTCTGGCAATTCTCCTGAATCATAAATTTTGTTAAATAATTTTACCAATACGTCTATTCCAAAGTCATCTATTAATTTAATCAATTCTACGTGTACACTATCAGGGCCGACAGCTTTTCCGGATTTCATATTGTATATGGCTTTTTTCACTTCACTACGAATAATTGGCGGACCCAGAGTATCATTACTATCAGGCGGAGGACAGTTTTGTCTATTATCTTTAAATAATTGATTTATATAAAGTTCCCATTCATCCTTCTGTTGAACAACGTCTATGAGAAGCTCGTTGCTACTGTTAAACAGTTTCCCTTTAGCATGTTTTCTCTCCGTGTGGGTGAATTCTTTTACCTTCTTATGTAGATTGAAACTGTCATGCTTATGATCCAATTCCTCTATTTCGACACATTTTGATTCCAGCCATTTGTCCCTCTCGGTACGAATATTGGCTCTAATTTCATGATCAAGATTTTTGTATTTTACATAATTAGTTTCTTTGTATTTTCTTCTATTCTCCATTTTAATTAGAATTTCGTTTGTTATCCAAGGTTTTCCGGTTTCTTTTTTCCAGTAGCCCAGCACTTCTTTTCCAATTTGTACAGTACTGTTTTTAAATATTTCCCAAATTTCTTCGTATATGACATTGCTAGCATTTAGATCTATTCCATCGAATTGTTTTCGTAATTCATTGTTCAATGACGCTTCCGTTTTAGTTTTTGTTTCTTTGTCTTTTAACTTTTCTGTATCGCAATTTTTCTATGTTGAGAGTTACTATTTTTAGAAATCTTTAGTTTCAAATTAATTTTTGCTACAACTGGGTTATGGTCAGAACCGATATCCGCACCAGGGTACGTTTTAACATTAACTATTGCGTTTCTGAATCTGCTGGGTATTAATATGTAGTCAATCTGGTTGCGTATTATATTTTCTGGAGTATGCTTAGGCGAAGTCCAAGTGTATAACCGTCTCGGTGGATGGTCGAACCAAGTATTTGTGATTACTAAATCTTTTTCTATGCAGAACTGTAGCAGTCGGTCACCACAATCGTTTCTTTCACCTAGTCCATGACTACCTACATATTTATGAACAGCCCCCTTGCCAATCTTCGCATTGAGGTCACCAAGTATCAGCGTTATTTGTTGTGATTTTAGAGAGGTCAATACCATATCAATTTCCTTATAGAAGTCTTCCAATATAGTGGGGTCTTTTGCTGCTCTTTCTGCTGTTGGTGCATATATTTGGAGGATATTTATGTCAAACGGTTGGCCGCTCAATTGCAACAACATACAACGCTCAGATATCGGCGCGAAGTTGGTGACATATTTATTTAGATTTTTCTTAATCATTATGCCCACTCCATGATGATGTTTTTTTTCTGTTGAGGGTTTTCCCGAGTAGTAAAATATCATGTCATCAACTTCGCACTTTCCGTTGTCCTTCCATCGTACTTCGCTGAGGCCCATCACGTCAATTTTTAATCTTTTCATTTCCTGTACAGTGTTTTCAATTTTACCTGGTTTTATTAAGCTTCTAACATTCCACGTTGCAATCTTTAAACAGCACTGTTTGTTCTTCTCTATTAACTTTAGTCTTTCTATTCTGATTTCTTCTTGCTTCTTTTCTTCTTCCTCAGTAATATATTTCACATCACAGGACCTGGGGATCCCATGACGCCGGATCGGGCCCGGATCGCATCGAACTGGCTCATTCTTTGGACTTTGCATGGTGGTTTTCTTGGAGCGAAGTAGCATGTAGTGGGGCCCCGGTTCCTTCTACAGCGTAGGGTTTTTTTGGAGGGTATTTAGTCCCCTAGGTCACCTACTAAGCCTCTTCTGAATAGTTTCCCGTTCAGGAATATGGGTATACCGCCATTGCTCGGTCGCCAGAGCCCCGTCTGTTGTCTAGCAGGGAGCACCACGACATCCCTAAGGTTGTCGTCGTCGGTTGTTCATATCCGACACGTGCAGGTGGGGTTGACAATTGGGTCGGATGAGTTGTTGGTTCCGTTCACCCCTTACTCCCCTTTATTATTTATTTATTATTGTTTATTAATTAAAGTATACAACTTAAATATATACAGTTCCCTGTAAAATAATATATGTATTGTATATGTGTATATTGTGTGTACGTATACGTTAACATTAATATTGCGATATCATAATCAGACAACGGAAATTTGGGTAGATTTTTGCCTAAAGTTGCCAAAATCCTTTTGCTATCTCACTCAGACCTCAATCAAAGCCGCCTATACTTATACAACTGAACGACAAAGCCGCCACCAAACTTTAGGTAAATATCTATCCGAATTTCCGAAACCTGATCATTATTGTTGTACTGGCGTGTTTCTGCGTGTCTGGTAGCCAAGTTTCCGAAACGCTGAAAGAATCAGACATGATATGTATGTGTGTCAGTGTGTGCCCATATCGAAATAGCCCTCCGCACCGATTTTCGTGCATCGTCACTGCCCGATAGAGAGTGATTGACCTTTCCGACACGGTTTATATATTTACTAAGGCGTAATGTACTACACCGCACATCAAACAGGTTGCAGAGATTTGCGCATTACTGCTACAAATGTGCAAAATACGTGGTAGGAGTAGAGATTGGGATACAGTAACGATCGGACCGCACGCCGTGGTAAACAAATGTTGATGAGAAGGAATGACAACGGGTTGACATTTCTTTATTAAGTTATTTGACAGTTTACTCTAGATTCAAACGTATTGGTAAGGGAGGCAAAGAGTAGACAGAGTAATAGGTAGAACTTAATGGTGAATAATGATCATCATAGTGGAATGACATCCATTGCTGAACTAAAATTTCCACAATGTCCGGTCTTGCGCTAGCATCAAAAACGGCTTCTCGTGATCGATCACGAGATGGTCAGTCTACCTTTCAAGAGACTTTCCCTGACTGCGTCTTTTATTCCTTGGTCTACTGCAAACCTTTCTGCACCAGTGACAGTCGGTTCTAATACTTTTAATCTAAAATATGAGTCGTGACTGTAACTGAGGCATGGTCGCCGGCTTAGAATCGTAAGACACACTAAAAATGGTCATGTAGTCGTGACATTTTAAGAACATTATAAGAGGCAAATCTTCAGTCACGAAGAAACTACTAGAGAGAGAAAACAAGACAAGTCCGACGCGCTACTGTAGCACACTATCAACACGTGAGAACACTCGTCCGCTACGTACATCTTACAATGACAAACGTTCCGTTTGTTTGTTCGCGGCACTTAAATTTATCGTGCGAATTAATTCGTAATGAGTTCCTCTCGCGTTGCGCCGACTAAGCCCAGAGTGCGGGCGCGTTGTCGCACGACACGACAACGAATTACGCATAAATACAGAATTTCTTTAAACTTGAATGGATCGCTTATGATTAAAATCTATACAGAATTCCACGTGTAAAGCTGGGTCGTAGTGACGTAAAAATCTTCGTCAATGCGGTTTACGTTCCCTAAAGCCAGAGCGACGCGAGCGGCTGGTGACGGATACCAAATTCAAGTCCCCAATCAGACGTTGCTCGGCGGAACGGCCGTAATTTTCCGATCACAGTGCTCGATCCGTGTCAGTGGAAATAGTGTGATGAGCACTAAGAAACGCAATCCTAGGGCTAGTCACGGCGTCAAGGTTAGCAGAATCTTTTGAGGCAAGAAATTGGCTATGATTTGAGAAAGCCTGATAGGCTACACCGGGAGTTTGAGCGCAATCGCCCGCACCGAAGCTTATGCGATGTACAAAAATGTGACGCAGATACGCGTCACTACAGCATTCGTCGTTGTCAACGCTTCCATAGCCTATCCTAAAGCGTCAGACTAAAGGCCAGTACACTACGTAACTCTACGTCACGTCATCAGGATGTGGAATAATGTTCCAGCCCGATGGCCGATATGCCCACCAACCTACCTTCGATTTCCCGAAAGATGCAGACATCTAAGAAAATACTTATTGTGCAACAGTAAATATTGATAGCTTACCTCCATATCCAGTTGTGTTACATGTATTCATGAAACTAGAATCATCACCATCAGCCAATCTTCACACAATGTTACACTATTGTCCAAAAGGGCAATACTCAAGCACTTATCCATACATCATCAAATTCTTCACGTCACACTACGCACCCTAAACATTGCACTCGCGATGATATTTTTCCAAGATAACACCCCCGATCCGATGCTGTTAACTTGTAAAGATTTTTATAAATTCTTTGATAATTTATTATGAGAGGGAGGCCTTTGCCCAGCAGTGGGACAATATAGGCTCTTAATAATAATTAATAATAATAATAATTTATTGATATAAATGAGGACAAAATGTAAAGCATCTGACAGGGATAGCTCAACTTAATACGGTGAATAGAGACTAAAGTACTATGTGTGACCTTACAAACGGTCCGGTGGTTTTGAATTTTTGATATGTTGTCTAAGATGGTTAGTCAGTGTTTAAAATGCAAAATGCACAATTCCCCCCCTCCGCGCCCGCCGCCATATTGAAAAAACCGGCACTTTCTTCATATTTTTGCTCATATCTTCCTTTAGGAGCATTTTAGCTAGAAGAAAGTAAATTGGAAATGTAAATTATAGTAAATTTAATTCTCTACAAAATTGCCCAAGCACTGTTCTAGCTAAAATGCTCCTAAACGAAGATATAATCCAGAAGTTTGTTTTTCAGTAGGAAATTGCGATTTTTTACGTTTTTTTAAATGTGGATATCTCTGTAACTATCTGTCCTAGAAAAAAATATAAAATAGAGAATGTAGTAAATTTAACTCTCTATAACATTGTCAAAGCTTTCTTCTAGCTAAAATGCTCCTAAAGGAAGATATGAGCAAAAATATGAAGAAAGTGCCGGTTTTTTCAATATGGCGGCGGGCGCAGAGGGGGGGGAATTGTGCATTTTGCATTTTAAACACTGACTAACCATCCTAGACAACATATCAAAAATTCAAAACTACCGGACCGTTTGTAAGGTCAAAATCCTTTATTCACTGAATTAACTGCGTAGTACAACTAACAGACGGGCGAACAAGCGAGTTACCATGGTGTAAACATACCCCATAGACAATGTGTGACATTTATAAAGGCATCAAAGAGAAAAGTTGGAAATGAGTAAAAATATCAATTTATATACATTAGTACCTATTTGAGTTAAGAAAGTGGACAACTGAGGGTTTGGACTAATGGTGAAGCGCAAGAACGGGTTTTCGGAATAGCATAATCCTCTTTTTGAACAAAAATGTAGACGAATTCGTGAATGGTTTTCACATCCTCCGAATAAGCCTACCATAGTAATTGTCGTATGATCGTGGACACCCGTACCCGCCTTATCGCCCCGTCTCCTGAGACACGCGGCTGACGATCGCAACAACGGCACAACACAACTTACGACATCACGCGTTCCATCAACATTAACATAATGCCATAATTATTACGATTGTGGCGCGCTGAGTGCTATAGTTCGCGAACTTGAATACCTCTGTTGTTCAAGCGTTTTGAACCCAATATTAATATTCAGCTACAATTCTCTGCCTCCCTCTTCCAACTTATTATCTTACAAAATGGTGGCATCAACAATTTTTTACAGCACTAGAAATTGTACGCAACTTTTACTTCGGAGGTAATGTGTTAAGTTCCTTGAGCGAGAAAGCTGCCAGCCCGTTGGTCACCTGTGGTGTCGACGAGCTGTTCTGAATTTCTTTAAGAACCATTCGGGTGCTGGGACCCCAAGGGCCCAGGGTCCCGACTCCAAGTGCTAGGAAGTGATATTGGGAGCCGAGATCCCAGTATTTGATCCTCTTTTTCATTTCATCGTTTCAGGCATTAAAAAGTAGTCTTGAATTATCCTGTTATTAATTTACGAAAAATTTAAACCCGTGAGTACCTAAAGCCGTTTTAACACGATGTGATGTAGATAGAAAGGTATAAAAAGTTATCTGGAAAAACCTCAAACACCTTTCATCTAAAACTACGCTTGAATTATGCGAATAATCTCACATCAAACACAAGGATAGCGGAAAGAGCTAAAGAAGAAATGTATACCTACAGTGGCGTGATCTCGGAAAGATGTCAGTGTCACACGTCGAATTGAAGTCCAGTCCGGTCCCAGATGTTACCAATGACAGCCCAAGTAGCACACATGCTGTAAAAGAGCTTATACAGCCCTTACACAGTTGAAATAAGTCGTATAATGGCAGTATATGCTCTTATGAACCCTGTGTGCCACGTGGGAGATCTCATCGGGCCCACAGCGATTGAAACACAGCTACATTACAACTGAAATCCGTTTTTCTCCGAAATCATCTGTAATCCGATTGGCAACGACAACGGCGGCAATTATTTGCTACGAGCATATTTCCGCGGGGCAGATTTCCCTCGAGCCCCGCTTTACGATCCGGGGTAATTTGGGCGCCGCGGCAGGTCGCGGCAGACGGCTTATCTATACGAAAGGGAAATTAAAAAACAGGACGTTTCTTAGTTCATGGAAGTCGGGTCATGCGCGAAAGTCTTACAAGAAACGACCGATGGGACAAAATTTGACGTTTCTGATAACCGATATTTCGCTATGAGTTGTATACGTTAGCTGGACTTACTTTGACTTAAAGTCCACGTCCTATGAATGAGGTATGAGGTAGAGGTTGTCCACAGTGCGTCGCCATCCGCAACGATCTTAGGCTTCGTGATTTATTTCGCATCAATCCTTTCGCCTTCGCTTCGGTAACGATCGTTGTTTACTTTCTTCTTCAGCAAAGACCTTTTAATATTCACAAAAGCCACCTAAGAATTGTATTTTGTTGGTTGCTTGTGTAAAATGCGACGCAATTGTACGCTCGGCTATACGCTGTTATAGAGGCTCATAGTACACGCCGACTTTCCCGAACAAATGAGGGCGATGGAGGCGAGCACCTTGGTGCCCGTTGGCGCGTCGGCCATGATTTCATGCGACCAGCGGAATGGGCGAGCGGTTGCCATAAGTGTGAGCGGGACACCGCGCTCGAGCCTTCTGCTCGCACCTATGGCCGCTGCTCTCTCGAACATTTTGTTGTGATGTCAATTGATTACAGTATGCTGTAGAATTTAACATCAGTCTTCACTCCTATTATATATTTATCTTTAATCCAAACGCCATAAACTCCTTTACACGAGAGATTCCTCAAAAGCGTTATCGTCCGTCCGGATTCCGTCGCAGTGTGACAACCGCCATAGTAGCTCGACTACGCGTGATGGTAACCAAAAAGGGGAGCACATGTCGCAATGGCAACTGACAAGAAACCAAGGGTGCCATGTCAATTGACACTGCCATGCTGGCCCGAGAGATGCTTTTTCACGCTCTCTTTGAAGGGTCCCATGTTGTAAGAACGAGGAAACACATGTGCCGGAAAAGAGTTTCACTTTTTGATAGTTCAGAATAACACAATACATACCGACATCGATAAATAAAATATTGGGATCCATTAGCAACGTTAACGTTTCTAGTTTCCGATACTCTCATCAAACTTCTGTTTTTACTATATCTCGATTTTTACAAGCCACTTCTCATTTCCAGCGATAGCAAGTGACAAACAACGAATAAAACGAACATAGTAAGGTCGATAAAATCTAGAATACTATTCATATTTTCAGTGTTTTATCGATATTTATTGCGAGGTCACGTTTTATGGGCGCCGTCCTCTATAAACCGGGTATTGCGCGTAAAATAAAAAGTATCCTTAAAACATTATTCTGTAATAACGCAGTCTAAAATGTATCGGCGGTACCGTTTGCTTGGTTTGTGCGGTTTCCTTATTACCATGGCGATTAATTCAAGAATATTGGCGATATCTGTAAGTCGCATTCCACAGATTTGCGGCAAGATAGCGTCACCATAATCATATCTCTATCTTACGTTTCGAATGGTACTTTAAAGAGCGCCTGGTACACAAATTCTATAATAAGCCCCAGAATCGAAACGGTTCAACAGAGAACATGTCCTTCTCATTCAGTTTCCAAAATTTCGTTACGATTGTTAAGTGTTGGTGGAGGAAACAGTCGAGAACTAAACTCGATTTGTATAACCCGGTTACGTTAAAGCTTGGACCTCATTAGTATGCTACACCATAGTTACTAGGAGCAAACTTAACGTAAAAGGATCGTATGGACAATTTGCAGTGAAATCAAGTTACTATATACATATTCTCTTAAACTTTCGCGTAACATACTATAATATTCTGTTCTGTTGTAATACCATTGACGAATACCTCAAAAGGAATACCCATGCCTGTAAAAAATAAGTAGGACTATCTTTTGTCCTATCAAGATTGTAGAAACTGGACTGAGACTTCACTCCGATGGTGTCTACTCCAGGCCAGTCATGTGGAACTGCACATTCAGACCAGTCCTCTAGCATGGCCTATATACAAAGGCATGCTAAAGCTACTAATAATAAAAAGGTTACGATGAACCTGATCTCAAGAACCAGCGGCACACTAATATAGACAAGCATTTGAATAGACGAGCACGCATCCCTGAAAAGTACTTGAAATTTTGAAAGGTTCATAGAAGGAAGGCTAATAAATATATCAATTAGATATTCTACCAAAAAAGAAAAGAGGAAAGCACCGCAGTGACCGGCCTGAATTTAGAGCGTAATTAGGACGGAAATAAATCCTTTGAATTGTTTTCGTTTATCAGGAGTCTGATGCAGCATTCGGCGAGGTTGTCGCTATCGCCGCGCCTCAGCGAGCTTGGTTCGCTCACAGAGTATATAAAAGTAAAGCGAGATCACTCACACACAAGTTTCACAGAAGCTTTAGTGAACAAAGGTAAGTAGGCACATTAGGCGCCTGATGCAGCATTCGGCGAGGTTGTCGCTATCACCGCGCCTCAGCGAGCGCGGGTCGCTCACAGAGTAAAAGTAAAGTGAGATCACTCACACAAGTTTCACAGAAGCTTTAGTAAACAAAGGTAAGTAGGCACATTAGGCGCCTGATGCAGCATTCGGCGAGGTTATCGCTATCGCCGCGCCTCAGCAAGCGCGGGTCGCTCACAGAGTAAAATTAAAGCGAGATCACTCTCACACAAGTTTCACAGAAGCCTTAGTGAACGACGGTAAGTCGGCACACTAGCCGGCTGATGCAGTATTCGGCGAGGCTGTCGCTATCGCCGCGCCTCAGCAAGCGCGGGTCGCTCACAGAGTAAAATTAAAGCGAGATCACTCTCACACAAGTTTCACAGAAGCCTTAGTGAACGACGGTAAGTCGGCACACTAGCCGGCTGATGCAGCATTCGGCGAGGCTGTCGCTATCGCCGCGCCTCAGCAAGCGCGGGTCGCTCACAGAGTAAAATTAAAGCGAGATCACTCTCACACCAGATCCACAGAAGCTTTACTGAACAAAGCTAAGTCAGCACTAGGTGTTTGATGCAGCAGTCTGCGCCTTGCATCACCGCACCTGTACCGCAGAAGTTACTGAAAAAAACTAAACTAAACATCATCATCATCATAGCGTATATTAATTATGAGAAATAATAAATCCGGCCGCAGTTTTATTTTTTGGCCACTTGGTCGAACTTCTCATTTAATAACTAAGCATCGGGAATATGAGATAGCCTCTAATAAACTAATTCATCTACTTCACAACGCCAACTAAAAATGTTAAAGAAAGCGTCAAGTCACAATCAACAATTATTATTACTTGTCCTTCTGATTTATACATTGCCAACTAATTTACTAACTCAGCCACGGAATTTGCAACTCATCATCATTTTTCATTTTACAGCTTCAATACAAGCTCCTCAAAAATTATATATTCGAGCTTCCACAGACAACATCATATATTATAACTTCACATGTAAAATAATACTTCATATTCTTTTATCGTGAAAATAGCCACTGTAGGTACGATTTGGCGCGAGTGCGCGACATGACAGCCACCGGCCATTTGCACCAATCAGAGAGCGCCATTCGATTCTTGTACCGACCGACCCGCCCGTGTTTGTTTATTGTCATTCGTTCGTTCATATTGCATTAGGTTCATCTGCGTTCTCTCTAATCTAGTTCTATGGCAGGTCCGACCTGGCTTAGGTTAGGTACGACGATGAGCGAAGCGAGGAGGAGTGTTAGGTTGAACTGAAAATAATAATAATAATCGTACGTAAATTTCTGGCATTAGACCAGTAAAATTACCCTACTACATGCTCTGCCATGTCCGTTTGGCCAAAAGCCCGCGGGCATGGTAGTAAAGTTACCTCCGATTGGAGAGAGAGAAGAAGAGAAAATATAAATAATAATAATAATTATAAATTAAACATTACATATTTGATAACGGTACGTAACCCATTAATATAGTTCTAAGGCAGTCGGACCTGCCTTAGAACTAGGCTTGGCTTAGGTTAGGTACGACGACGAGCGAAGCGAGGAGGAGTGTTAGGTTGAACTGCGACCCTAACCTAAAATGAGATTTAAGTATTATGTTTTGTTCTCTTTTCAATAGGTCATATGTAATAATAGTGGCTTTAAAATACTCATCATCTCAGCCATAGGACGTCCGTTTAAAATACTATTTGATGACAATTTTTGGTAAATTTTACGATCGATGAATGTAGGATGACTTACATTTTAAACTTCTTCTTCTTCTTTCCGTGCCTCTTCCCATTATTTGGGGTCGGCCCTCCTCGTTCTCATGCGCCAGGTCGGGCGATCCTGGGTTGTCTCTTCGTTCAGCTGGGCCTGTTTCAAATCCTTTGATATGGTGGACCACCACGTAGCAAGCGGGCGACCTCTGCCTCTCTTGGTGTCCGGTAGTGCGAGTGCTTTCTTCACAACATGGCCTTCGTCTCGTCTCATAACATGTCCGTACCATCTCATGCGGGATTCCTTGATCTTGTCGGTGATGGGGGCAACCTTGTAGCTTCCTCTGATGTGTTCGTTGCGCACTTTATCGAGTCTAGTTACACCGGCTGCCCACCTCAGCATCTTCATCTCGTTGACATGGAGTTTTTGTTCATGCGCTTGTTTGATTGCCCAGCATTCAGCACCGTAGGCCATAGCAGGTCTCACGGCTGTTTTGTAAACCTTGCCTTTGGTCTTTATCGGCATACGGCGATCACAGAGCACACCCGTAAGCGCCCTCCACCTCTGCCAAGCTACATTTATCCTATGTGTCACATCCATGTCCACATTTGCGTCCGCGGACAGGACCGAACCTAGGTATTTGAAATGGCTTACTTTCGGCACTGGGTGGCCACCTATGCTGATTGTGGGTGTTGCCTGATCTATGAGGCTATAGTGGCATGGCAGGTACTCTGTCTTACTTCTGCTAATCCTTAAGCCGTTGGATTCCAGGGCATGCCTCCATAGCTCTAGGGTACGTTGCAGTTGTTCCGCGCATTTGTCAATGAGGACAACGTCGTCTGCATACAGCAGGCACCATGGTAGGGGGGACTGGATGTCTTTGGTGAGGTAATCCATAACAACGTTGAATATTAGCGGGCTAAGAGCAGACCCTTGATGCACGCCGACTTTTACCTCGAAAGGACTGCTTGTACCAGCTAGGCTTCTTACTCGCGTGCTTACGTTGTCATACATATCTTGTGTCAGTGATATGTAGCACTCAGGTATTCCTTGCGATCTCAGGGCTTGCCATACTAGTTTACGCGGTACTCTGTCGAATGCTTTCTCTAAATCTATGAAAACTAAATGTAAATCTTCATGGTTACTACGGCCTTTTTCCATGAGTATTCGCACCGTCTGTATTGCATCTGTAGTTGATCTAGAGGCAGTGAATCCATATTGGTTTTCTGATATGGCAACATGCTGTAGAAAGCGGTTGTGAAGAATTCGTTCCCATATTTTTAGAGTATGCGATGTGAGTTTGATTCCCCTATAGTTACCGCAGTCACTAACGTCTCCCTTGTTTTTGTAGAAAGGGAGGAGATAACTGTGGCGCCAAGCTTCTGGTATCTTGTTTCTGCTAAGGATGGTGTTAAATAGCATCGTTAGCCACTCAACTCCTGTGGCTCCTAGTCTTTTCCACAGGTCAGCGGGTATACCGTCTGGGCCGGTAGCTTTATGGTTTTTCATTTTATTAACTGCGAGCTTACTTCGCTCGCTTTAATACCTTCCGCTGGCCCTTCTACTGCGGTGATGAGTGGTAGAGGTTGGCTTGGAAATTCTTCATTTAGCAGTTCCTGGTAATACTGGCACCACCTATCATTGATCTTGTCGTTGCAAGTTAGAAGCCTGCCGTCTTTATCCCTGATGTATTTGTTCACCTTTATATCTAACGCAGACTGGTGGCGCTGTTTTGCAATTTTAAAGATTTCGGTATCTGTTTGTGCTTGTTCGAGTCTGGTATAGAGGTTTTCCTTGGATTCCGCCATTGACTGAGCCACTTTGCTTTTGGCAATTTTCTTAGCACGTTTGTATTCTATGTGATCTTCTTCGAGCTGAGTTTTCTGCCATAGTTTAAATAGGTCTCTCTTCTCCTTCACAAGTTGTTTTACTTCATCCGTCCACCAAGTGGGGTCTTTATTGTTAGTAAGGCCACCCTTTGACACTCCTAGGATGTTCGCTGCTTCCTCAGTACACTTTTTCTCGAAGTTAGACCACATATTGTCCGCATCGCTGTTAGTTTCTTTGGTCATATCTCTGTCCAGGTATGCCGTTATCTGCCTTGTAAGTTCTTCGCCCTTTTCGGTATATAATTGGCGCCATTTGATTCTTGGGGACCTATCAACTACAGTTTTTATGGGTTTGGGTAGATTAAATATTGAGACTAATATTCGGTGTTGTGTTGTAAGAGCCTCGCCTGGTATGACTTTGCAGTCCTTGCAGTGCTTTAGTAGGCTTCTGTCTGTGAGTATGTAGTCTATTTGGGTGCTTTTCCCGCCGCTTTTATATGTTATTAAGTGCTCAGGCTTCTTCTTAAAGTATGTATTCACTATAGATAGATTGTGGCGACTGCTGAAGTCCAGGATTTCCTCTCCCGGTTTGTTTAGCGTGCCATAGCCATGTCCCCCATGGATGTTTTGGTAGGTCGGATTTGTAGCACCAACGTGTCCGTTGAGATCCCCGCCTATGTATTTCATTTCTCCGGGGGGTATCATATTCGTGAGATCATCGAAGTCTTCCCAGAATTTTGACTTTTCGGATTCGTGGCATCCGATTTGTGGTGCATATGCCGAGATAATATTAAGGGGATGTTGCTGATCCATGGCCAATTTGACGGCGATAAGACGGTCGCTTTTACGTTCGATGTTGATTATCCGCTGCTTCAATTGATGGTCAAGAACTATAGCTACTCCATTCTCTCCATTGTTGGTGCCATGGTATATGAGTTGGTAGCCTTGTCCTATATCTCTGGATTTGGAACCTTTCCACTTCGTTTCTTGCAGGCAACATGCATTTATATTTCTGTTTTGGAGAACTTTTGATAGTTCCTGGCTCCTACCAGTAAGGGTACCGAGGTTCCAGGTTGCAAATCTGATCTTTTTACATGTAAGCGAATATGTTTTGTTCTTGTCGTTGAGTTCGTCGCTTTTGGGGGACGCCCTAGCATCATCTTCCTTTTGGTTCGCATGTGTCGCATTGGATAGGTTAGCGTCGCTTTCGGGGTACGCCCTAACAGTTGAACGTATTCTCTTTTTTGTTGTACTTTTCATGTTTACGAGGAGGATAGGTTTTGGCTTTTAATTTTACGGCCGGTTGCCACCTGACGCCAAGACTGTCGCCTGCTACGAGGCGTGAGCGCCGCCGTTGACCCCCTAGGGGCTCTTTCGCCGCCAACTCTTCTGCATACTCCAGCCCAAGCACGCAGCACTGCTCTTGACCTCGCCCCAGAATACGTCCAGGAAGCTCGCCGCAGGGGTTTTATATCGGAGTGTCCATCTCCGACCTGTTCTCTAGAGGTCAGGTTCCCCCTAGCTCCAGTGAAAACCTGTGACCTTAATATGTAAGGGCAGCTCTACTCTGGGTAGTGTGCTTCTTCCGCCTGATCCGCCGTACTGATGTCCATTATCTCCGCCTTCTCAGCCGTTGAAGTCTTCACCCGTAACCCTGGGCACGGGGCCGCGATATACCCCGCAGCACTGGGTCCTCGCTCGAACTTCGCCACCCAACTACTCGGCCTACTGAGATAGCGGGCGCCCACCCCCGCGACTGGGACGCGCCGAACGAGTATTGCCCAAGTGGGAAGCAAAGAAGGTGGCTCTGCTTCCCCAGGGGCCGGGTTAATGGCTGGGTATGATACCCCAGCCAACGGTGACTTACATTTTAAACATACTAAGTTATAAAATTAGAAGCTAATAGAGCTACTATTTTGGTGTCATATAATAATATTTTAGAAGTTTGCTATTTGAATGCATGCCTCAAATTTAGATGCAAAAAAATAATCACCATGCTAAGTTACAATTACAGTGGCTTACAAAGAAGATAACTAGTGGCTGAGATATTATTATTCAGACGCGCGTTGGTTGTGGCTGACTTAGTAATTTAGAAGGTAACTTATATTTTCTGAGGCGAACAATGCTATTAAAAAGAAGCCTGTTTAAATAGTACCCATTAATTTTTATTATATTCACCGAAACGTCAGAGAGGCAAAAATAATTAATATACGCGACATAATCCGTTTAAATCGTTTTAATTTAAATGTGGGACAGTCGCGGAAACCGAAGAAAATATTAACCTAGATATGTTATTGTTTATACGATTTTTTCGAAAATCATTTAAAAAATATATGGATTTAAGGAAAAAATCTGACAAGAAAGTAAAAATAGTTTAAAAACAAAATGTATCGACGTAAAGGAGATCTACTGATGTTCACTTTATCTTTGTCACTATGTGCTGCGCACCACAGTAAGCGATTGGCGAATTACAAAGGCAGACAACTCTTGCTGACGTATCTAATGGTGCGCGTCCCCGAGTTATACCTCGCTGCCCTTAACCGGGTTAGTTATGTAGGTTCCAGTCCAGCACACAGCTCATCACATTATATTTTGTCGAATGCAACCATCTTTAGCGCTGTAAGCTGCGGTCCACTGTCAGCAATTGGCGAATTAAAAAGGCAAACAACTCTTGCTGACGCTTATAATGGGTCCCAAGTCCACCTCGCCTACCTCCACCGGGGTAGCGTAGCATCATCATTTTTCATTTTACAGCTTCAATACAAGCTCCTCAAAAATTATATATTCGAGTTTCCACAGACAACATCATATATTATAACTTCACATGTATAATAATACTTCATATTCTTTTATCGTGAAAATAGCCACTGTAGGTACGATTTGGCGTGAGTGCGCGACATGACAGCCACCGGCCATTTGCACCAATCAGAGAGCGGCATTCGATTCTTGTACCGACCGACCCGCCCGTGTTTGTTTATTGTCATTCGTTCGTTCATATTGCATTAGGTTCATCTGCGTTCTCTCTAATCTAGTTCTATGGCAGGTCCGACTTGGCTTAGGTTAGGTACGACGATAAGCGAAGCGAGGAGGAGTGTTAGGTTGAACTGAAATTAATAATAATAATCGTACGTAAATTTCTGGCATTAGACCAGTAAAATTACCCTATTACATGCTCTGCCATGTCCGTTTGGCCTAAAGCCCGCGGGCATGGTAGTAAAGTTACCTCCGATTGGAGAGAGAGAAGAAGAAAAAATATAAATAATAATAATAATTATAAATTAAACATTACATATTTGATAACGGTACGTAACCCATTAATATAGTTCTAAGGCAGTCGGACCTGCCTTAGAACTAGGCTTGGCTTAGGTTAGGTACGACGACGAGCGAAGCGAGGAGGAGTGTTAGGTTGAACTGCGACCCTAACCTAAAATGAGATTTAAGTATTATGTTTTGTTCTCTTTTCAATAGGTCATATGTAATAATAGTGGCTTTAAAATACTCATCATCTCAGCCATAGGACGTCCGTTTAAAATACTATTTGATGATAATTTTTGGTAAATTTTACGATCGATGAATGTAGGATGACTTACATTTTAAACATACTAAGTTATAAAATTAGAAACTAATAGAGCTACTATTTTGGTGTCATATAATAATATTTTAGAAGTTTGCTATTTGAATGCATGCCTCAAATTTAGATGCAAAAAAATAATCACCATGCTAAGTTACAATTACAGTGGCTTACAAAGAAGATAACTAGTGGCTGAGATCTAGACACGCGGCAGCGTGTCCAGCCAAGTTCACCGCAGGAACTGGCGAGCAGCAGCCGTGTGTTATATTACACGAACCGTTTGGAGCCACTTTTGACCCCCCAATAACTCCAAATCTATTTAACATAAAAAAATGAAATTTGGCTTATGTATTAAGATCCTTTAGAACAAGTAGAACCCCAAATTTCATTAATATAGGTTAAATAGTTATTGAGATATTAAAGTCCAAAAAACGGTATTTTTATCACTGACTGACTGACTGACTGACTGACTGACTGACTGACTAGTAATCAAAAACCTAACCCACTTCCAGGTGACCTAGAAAGGTGAAATTTGGCATCCAGCTTAGTAATTGTGTGTGTATACATATAAAAATCTAAAACAGTGATTTTTTTATGTTTTTTATTATTATTATTATTATTGATGGTTGTTGCCTCAGAACTCTGTCATTTATAAACCGATTTCGAAAATTCTTTTTTTGTTTGAAAGATATACTAGAATAGCATATACTTACACTCACACGCACACACTTACACATACATGCACATAAAAATCCAATACGTACTAACCGTTTTGGAAAATTCTTTGTTTGTTCAAAACTTTCAAAAGATGTACTAGAATAGCACACAGAACTAATTAACAAATAATAATTAAGTAATTTACACATCATAATAAATTCTGTACAAAAAGTAATGATATCCCATCAAAAACATAAATGTAAAATGAGAGCCAAGTTCAATATCGCGTGCACTTCGCCGACAAAAGAATTGAGATCTGCAAGGGTGCCAAGTTCTTTGCTCTAAAATTTTTAGATACAAGGACATGCGACATACTCAATGCATTTATTTTACTTGGGGTGTAATTCAATATCAAGACGTGACTTGGCTAGTTTTAAAATATAAATTTATATTATAAATCAAAATCAATCAAATCATTAACCTATTTTCGTAAAGGTAAGTACGCAAGTTAGTGTACGTCTTGTTACTTATACTGTTAGCTTGATAATGAACTATGACTATGAATATGTTACTTTTATAAAATTTAGTTAGTTTATGAAAACTAGCCAAGTCAAATCTTGATATTGAATTACTCCCCAAGTAAAATAAATGCATTGAGTATGTCGCATGTCCTTGTATCTAAAAATTTTAGAGCAAAGAACTTGGCACCCTTGCAGATCTCAATTCTTTTGTCGGCGAAGTGCACGCGATATTGAACTTGGCTCTCATTTTACATTTATGTTTTTGATGGGATATTATTATTCAGACGCGCGTTGGTTGTGGCTGACTTAGTAATTTAGAAGGTAACTTATATTTTCTGAGGCGAATAATGCTATTAAAAAGAAGCCTGTTTAAATAGTACCCATTAATTATTATATTCACCGAAACGTCAGAGAGGCAAAAATAATTAATATACGCGACATAATCCGTTTAAATCGTTTTAATTTAAATGTGGGACAGTCGCGGAAACCGAAGAAAATATTAACCTAGATATGTAATCGTTTATACGATTTTTTCGAAAATCATTTAAAAAATATATGGATTTAAGGAAAAAAGCTGACAAGAAAGTAAAAATAGTTTAAAAACAAAATGTATCGACGTAAAGGAGATCTACTGATGTTCACTTTATCTTTGTCACTATGTGCTGCGCACCACAGTAAGCGATTGGCGAATTACAAAGGCAGACAACTCTTGCTGACGTATCTAATGGTGCGCGTCCCCGAGTTATACCTCGCTGCCCTTAACCGGGTTAGTTATGTAGGTTCCAGTCCAGCACACAGCTCATCACATTATATTTTGTCGAATGCAACCATCTTTAGCGCTGTAAGCTGCGGTCCACTGTCAGCAATTGGCGAATTACAAAGGCAAACAACTCTTGCTGACGCTTATAATGGGTCCCAAGTCCACCTCGCCTACCTCCACCGGGGTAGCGGGTTCCAATCCTGTACACGGCTCACTACATTCGTCATTTTAGGGTTCCATCCCCAAAGGGTCAAAACGGGACCCTAATACTAAGGCTCCGCTGTCCGTCTGTCTGTCTGTCTGTCTGCCCGTCTGTATCCAGTTGATTTTTATATACATAGATATATAAATTATGCATGTATTATACATACCTTACCTTCCTCTTGAATCACGCTATTAAAGAAAACCGCATCAAAATCCGTTGCGTAGTTTTAAAGATCTAAGCATACAAAGGGACAGACAGGCAGAAGCGACCTTACGTTTTATACTACTTATGTAGTAATATTTTTTGTATTTTAAGTATAACTGTATAAAGTTTATATTATTAAATTAAGATTCAAGATTCAACATTTCATATAGGCCCAATTTTCCTGAATTTCTGAAACATGTTGTTTTAACATTATCAACATTTGAAATTGAAAAGGTAATTAATATTCATAATATGAAGATTGCAGTGGATTTACATATTACATACATAAATGATGCCGTTTTTTTGAAACCAAATGGTATAAAGGTATCATTGTAATAATATTTTTTTCACCTCACTAGCTCGGAAAGCCCAGTTTGTTTGTTTGATATCTATTGAGAAAATCGCTTTTTATCCACATGTGGAGAAAGAGTTTTGACGTTTCAACGCAGCTAAAGTAAAATTTGACATGAGCTTATTTTCTGAAAAATCCCGTTTAAAATACCTACATGAAAGCTAAATTAGACCTTAGTTTTAATAAATGGCAAATTGGTTGATTATTGCAGATATTTTTCAAAGATATAGTACAAACCCTTATTCTTTTTTCCTCGCTGTAGTGAGGTGAAAAGTTTTGTGTTATACACGGGCGAAAAGTTATTTTACGTCTCGTGTATTGAAACACTCGCTACGCTCAGGATTCTATTTTGAACCACTCGCTTCGCACGTGGTCAATCATAGGATCCTTTCGCTAGCTCGTGTTTCAAATAAACACTCGCGGGTAAAATACAACTTTCCCCCCTTGTATAACAAATAACTATTTCTTTCTGATTTGATACGCAATTTGCTAGTGAAGGTTTCTCCCTATTTGAAAAAAATTAGAAAAAATATTGGATAAAAAATCTTTCAACTCATTAATTAGTGAAAATTAATCCATCATATAATATTACGAGTA
Organism: Apotomis capreana; assembly: GCA_947623375.1. Classification (NCBI taxonomy): domain Eukaryota; kingdom Metazoa; phylum Arthropoda; class Insecta; order Lepidoptera; family Tortricidae; genus Apotomis; species Apotomis capreana. The sequence goes on along the minus strand of OX392501.1, from coordinate 30,589,454 downwards.
TAATCATAATCAAGTAAATCATGGCTTCAAAGTGGATTACAATATTAATTAACGATCTCCTCTGATTTAAACAACATTATTCAACAGGGGATTATATTTTAACACTAATTACATTAGGCATTGTGTTAATGGGATCACATAAAAATACAGTTTCAAACTTAGCTCGCATTATTAGTTACTAGCTTTTGCCCGCGACTACGTCCGCGTGGAACTTGGAGTATGGAAGCAACCTCGTACAACGTACAACACGATAGATATCCATCTAATCACCTTAAATAATAAAAGGGATTATTAAAAGCGCCTAAGCAAATGTAAGAGTGATTGTGCTTTTGGTCTAATCATTACATTTCCTACAGGGTCATCAATGTCATCATGAATTACTTACTCACTTTTCAATCTTTTTAGGGATAATTTCCAGGCTGAAAACTATCCTATGTCCTTCCTCGGATCTTAAACGATCTCCATGCCAAATTTCATCAAAATCAATTCAGCGGTTTAAGCGTGAAGAGGTAACAGACAGACAGACACACTTTCGCATTTATAATATTAGTATAGTATATGGATATTGTCATGATCGTGATAAATCCGAGAAATTTCTTAGATTTATCAAAAAGCCTCGACGAATTTGGGCCCCAGCCCCACTCAGTTTCATGTTTCGTGTATCTGTGTAATCTTTACAAGTGTCAATGCTATCACGATACGAGCCGGCGTGGCGTGCCGTGGCGTGGCGAGTTGTAAAACGCCACGTCCGCGTGCCACGCCCGCCGTATCGCGGATCTGGCCGCGCTTTGCAATTCAAGTGAAATACAACCACATGGCACTTTTAGTGCCAGGATTTCCGATAAAAAAAAATGCAAATTTCATCACACTACGCGTTACTATCTAAGGCTTTGAATATGTAATTTAGAAATAGGGCATGATAAAAATTGACTTTGTTTTCTGACCTCGCGCGTAAGAGACCCGCTGCCGCCTATATTTTTCGTCCGCTCGCCTCCTAAGATGGCTCAAACTGAACCTTAATTCAATCCCGAGATTCAGATATTTCCGTTTAATTTTGACAAATTTTAGAAAATCTCAAAAAGTTACCGACCTTTGAACGCCAAGAGCCACAAAAGTGGTCGTCTGCTGTCGTGCCTACCACGCCAACGACTACTAAATGGGTAATGGCGGACGCTGTCAAAGCAATTTTCCTGCTGACAGATAAGGTATATTTTTGCTCATTCTTTTTTCAACCATTGGCGTATAAGTCACATTTTGACATGGGAGGAAAAGCGTTCAAAAGCCCTCCGGCAGACGCACATTTTGAAATAAAGCCTATCCGCGTACCTCTCATAAATATCTGCAAATTACACAATTTCATAAATCAGGGCACTATACACAAAGCATTTTCAATGTTAATACTTGGGTTTCCTATGCCTAGTACAGCTGTTGAAATGTGCAGATGTGGAAGCGCATCTCATACCCTCTCTTCGTCAGTGTAGTTAGTTTCTACCAAAGCTGTGCTAAGCAAAGCTAATTAAATTATTTCTCCCCACACTGGTCGATGAGCAGACTAGCTAAAGGTACATTTCCACTGACTAAGAGCTAGCCATAACGAACCATATTTCACTAATGGCTGTCGTCGAAATATTCACAGTGTGATTGTTAAAATCAAGATCCACTCAGCTCCAATCAACCCCGCTTCGCGTCCGTGGTAATGCACCTTGATTTTATATTGGTTCATTGTATGAAACAAAAAATATGAGCCTGTGACCTAACCATTGGCATTTTCTAGAATACTCCCATTTAATACATTGTCCGTAACATAATATTAATCCAGTACGATAAGAAATCTTGCTGTGTTGTACTCATTTCGGTCAAATCTGTGCTGACCGATCAAGACTGCTTCAATTTCACATAGAACTTGTGCAGCCTTAGGGTACATATCCACTAACAAAGAGCCCCGATCCGCCCCGTTTGCGTCCGTAGCAAATGTAGCAATGCACCTTTACCAGCTAGTCTTGGCAACATAAAATGTTTCCCAGGATTGTTTAATACGGCACATTACTATTTACTTACCCGACTGCGCTGATAGGGATCCGAGGTGTTTATTGTGAACGGCCGATTTATGGGAACTTTTCAAAGGGCGGTTATTTATTGCGGTGGATTTTACGCTCGAGGCTGGAAATTGCTACTTTGTTTTCGGGGCGAAAATAAAAATGTGAATTTAATTTTATAACGATTATCAGTCATAGGTTATTTATGGATAACGTTTGTAAGCCTTAATGTTATTAAAACTATCGTGAGACATCTTTACTAATTATAAAAACGGTATAAACTCACGTAAAAATTGTCAGGAACGGCCCGACATGTTTCGAACTCATTTGGAGCTCTTCATCAGGGGTAGCTATCCGTGCTGCTACGCGACTCGCCACCCACTGCACTTTTAATCGCTCTTCTTGCCGCCCTCTGCGCACGCGCAGATAGCGCGATGAAGAGCTCCAAATGAAGAGCTCCAAATGAGTTCGAAACATGTCGGGCCGTTCCTGACAATTTTTACGTGAGTTTATACCGTTTTTATAATTTGTAAGCCTTGTTATATAAACATAATATATGTGAACATTAAAAGAAACTGAAACGCGTACCTTTTTAGCCTTTAATAGAAAAGTTAGAAAACATATTTACTAATGCATGAACGTGCAAAAATTACGACACACGCCTAAGAGTATTATTATTTATTAAATACTAGCTGTGCCCCGAGGTGTTACCCGCCCATCCCACGGGAACACTACATTTATTCGGGATGAAAAGTATTCTATGTCCTTTCCCGGGTCTCAAACTATCTCCATACCAAATTTCATCTAAGTCGGTTCAGCGGTTTAAGCGTGAAGAGATAACAGACAGACACACTTTCGCATTTACAATATTAGTATGGATATGGATTTGAATTATATTATTTAGTTATATTTATTTATTTTCAATTTTTCAGGCTCATGGCTAGAATATTTCACAAAATTATTTTAAGCAACCCTAACTTTCGTACGCTATCTTTAAACCGTCCCTATAACTTCGTACCGAATCGCTCCACCTGCTGTATCAACAATGCTCTAGCTCAAAATTACAGAGCTTCTGTAACATTTTCAGGACCCCTAAAATCAGACTTCGTGGCACTGTTATAAAGGTCTAATTTCAATTGGTTAAAAGTGGACCATAGAACCCTGTAACAGTGAACCAGTGAGTTGATGGTTCGCCACACAACACGCCGCGGGCGCCGATAGTTAGCAACAACATCCCAGTTTGTACAACAACAAATGTTATCTTGTGATATGATCTCAGTATTATTGTTAGGACGGGCGTTGGGTTAGTTACCTTATAGTTGACTAGTAATTTAGGTAAAACAGACAATGTTCATGAAGGTATTGGCGAAACGGCTGATCGACGCTTCGGGAGACCCCAGAGCTGGCGCCTACCTCTGCCAGAGAATCTCTCTGACTTATACAAAGAGGTAACTCCGCCAGCATACTGGGAACCATGCCGCAGGCAGACCTTTTAGATGGGGTATTCTTTTTATGACCCTTTTTTTACTAGGTTATTTAGAGCAAGGTTTTATACATATGTTTTTCTTCTATGTAATTAAATAATATATTTATTGAAATAAAATATAGAACTATACAAACATGGGTGACGACGGCAATGGGAGAGAAACACAAATAAGGTGGGCGGAGGGGGAGGTTGGTTGAATAATCTTGCTTAGTATTAGAATTCCTTAATTAACATTGTTTCTTGAATAACCAGAAAATACATAAAATAACTGGTAAAACAGACGCATACATTGTTTTTTGAGTCTTCGATCATTTTTGCGCGTCTCTGCTTCAGCTTCGCCAAAATGTGTTTCATTTGTCCGGATTCCCGGCTGTTCTCGCCTAGAGACCGCATTTTCTCAACCGATTCTAATGAAATTTTGTGAGTTGGTTCGATCACTTTACATTTTTTGGTACTAGTTTTTCGAAATTTTTCTAAATGGCGGAGAAATGGGGGTAGAAATCGTAAAAAAATACCAATTTCAGCAATTTCGAAACAAACAGACTCCCTAGTATTCATTAAGTTAGAATTTAATGTTGATAATGATAATGAATGTTTAAGCAATGAAGTGTTTATCAATGATCTTTATTACACAAAAAGTGACCTAATCGTATGCACTAGGCCAAATAAATATCAAACAATTGCATCGTTAGCAAGCGCGGGAGGCGACACGCGGTCCACGCGCTGGCAGCTTTCTCGCGCAAAGTACCTTAAATATCGCAGATAGGATATTTTGCTGAAAGAAGAGACTTTACGTTATTTTTTAAAGTTAGTTATTCTGCATTTAAAGATTTTCTAAGAATTACTTGCTTCGTCTGGGAATCGAACCGACTTAAATGTGAAAAAAACACCCCTATTTTTATGATGCTAACCGAAAGAATGGACAAAATATTATAATTCTTCCTAAGTAAGTAACATATATATGTAGTATCTTAAAAAAGAAAGGAACAACGTAAGATGTGTGAGTCAAATTTCAAGATTTTTTTTTATTGCCGACGACGAATAATTAAGCAAGTAATTCTTAGAAAATCTTTTAATGCAGAATTACTAACTTTTAATAATAACATAAAGTCTTCTATCAGCAAAATATCCTATCTACGATATTTAAGGTACTTTCCCTTGATGTCCCATAGTCTTGGGACACCCGGTTTACTTAGTTATAGTTACTAGTTTAATGTTTTTATATCATTGTTTATAATAAATTAAATATTTATATTGCATTCAATATTATAAGCTAGGTTGATAAAAATATTTTTAAATTATTTTAATCTGTACCAAAAAATAAGTAAATTATCTATGACTAGGGCCTGCGGAACCTATAAATTTTAGTATGGTAGTACCGGGAATTCCCGGTATCGCCATACTTACATTTCGCGGTTCTGCAAGCCGTATCTATAACATCTTATAGGTCCTGTGGGCGATGCAGTCAGATGGATTAGTAAAAAGAGCATGAGGTACGATATAGCTGTTTATTGCCCAGAGGCTAGTTGAAGACTAACTACTACATTTTATTTCATTGACGGATGTCACGCGTCTTATTCTAAATATAAAACAATCTTTACTTCTTAAATCAGTGGCCAGGCACCGATAGTGAAGCCCAACCTTCACATTTCCCGCCGTCTCGGGGTGAACGAGGGACATTCGTCTTACTACAGAGACACTAGACGGAACTACTCCTGCCTAACACATAATAAGTCCCTACCTATGCAGGGATACCCATACATTTATACCCAGATGGTCTCTTGCTAAGAGATAACCAGAGTCAGGACATGTGCGAACATAGCCTATGGCATATTACGTGATCCGACATGTTGTCTGACATTGGCTTCGCCTTGACAAAAACCCTGCTAAAAAGGCAAGGCACCAACTTAACTACCCCAATTGTCACTAGACTTAATAGAAAAAAAACATCGACCATTCGATACAATATCAAAAATGATAGGTCTTAACAATTTAATCGCCTGGAGTAAAACCGGCCTAAATAAATTATCCGAATAAATTGTCTCGAATGTTCGCACCTTATCTGCCTGGAGTATGACACATGACCTTCACATGACACACGTCGCATGCTCCAAACAATTGTACAATAATGTGTCACTGTCCTTATATTAGATGCCTGAAACATTGTCTATGGCGTTTGTTTCAAACATCCATACCAGACTAACAAAATAGCGACACCTATCTAATTACCTTTACATTAGAATCCTGAAGCATATGAACTATGTTTCAAGATTCCGTACCTTAATTACCTTTACATTAGAATCCTGAAGCATATGAACTATGCTTCAAAATTCCGTACCTTAATTACCTCTTATCCTAAATAAATACCTGGACTAAAGTATTATCTTTAGTCCAGCTATCTGTACCAATCCTAAAAAAATAAAACTGTTACCTTATAATTGATTTCACGACCATAGACAATGGCATAACACGTCATATTGACATGTCAAATGCCATGCCATTGTCAATTCGTGAGATCAATTATACACACCTTTCTTACACGTGTTTCAAATAGACGAGCACTTGAACACCCTGAGCCGGTTCGAGGAAAGGGTGGAACCGATTTAGACAGGATTAATCGGCGCTCGAATGAAACACAATACATCGCTGAATGACTCGTTGGGTATTACAGCGATGCCTACTCAATTATACTCATCTATTACACAGGTAGAGTCAGCCAGGCCAGGTATAGAATTTGAACCAATAAAAAACAAACAGGTAAACAGAGAACTGGCAGTGAATTCCGGCTTTGGATTAGGAACGGACCCCCAAAAACTAGCCCAAAATTTAATTTATCTCGTAATTCATCAAAAAACTATTACAAGCAAAAGCAATGATATCGTCCTGCCAAATCGCGTAAACAACCCGGAGGGTACAAAAATAAAAAGAGGCTGAAATGTTGGCAACTTTAATCATAGCGCGATTGCTGGCATGCCGGCTTTAATAACTTAAACGCATCGGGTTAATTGCAATCCAAGTTACTGGAAACTATATTTTCGGACGAAAATATGATAAAAATGTTCACTGTGCAAGTGCATTTTATCGACCCCGATGAAAAAAGAGGGGTTTTTTAAGCTTAACATGTGTATCTGTGTAACTGTGTGTCTGTCTGTGGCCTCGTAGCGCTCATACGGGTGGACCGATTTGAGTGCAGGTTTTTAAATCGAAAGCCTACATAGTTTATCGAGCCATTCTTAGCTTTGTTTGATGAAAATCGAAGCACTCGTCTCCAAGATATTCAGTTCAGCTTTTAGTGGAACAAGTGACGTGGCATTTCTGGACACACTTCCGAGCGACAGCGATTTGGGACAGTTTTTTTATTGGTAAATAGCTGAGGTTTTTAATATATACTGATACTGACAACATTTTATATCATAACATTACTAAATCTACATAATTATATCTTATAATGAAAAAAAAAACTAATCTTAAAATTCAGAACTATAAAATAAAGGTAAAACGGTAACATACTAAATAAGACTTAAAAATCAGGCCCCTTTAGTTTTAGTTATACTATATTTTAGTATGTTTTTATAAAATAAACCATGTCAAACTGATTATAAAATGTAATTTATCACATTCGAAAATAAACTTTATATCGACGTCTAGTAATTAAATACCTGCTAATCACCGCTACGTAAGGATGAGATCGATTTAAAATTGTTACAAACATTTATTGTATTTTAAAGAGGTATTTCATTCCATCCGAAGATTCTGCTACAATCTGTATTAAAACAAGTGTTTCACCTGAATAGCCGGCATGCCTAGCTCGCAGGTATTCGTCGTCGCTAGTCATTGCATTCCACTCCGACAAAACGATAATTTACTGCCGACGTAATTCAAGCTGACTGTACCTCTGATTATAAAGGCGCTGGCAAGTATCAAGACTGCTTATCAAATAACATATTCCGTCGTTACCCTTCGGCCCATGTGTATATAGTATTTTATGCAACAGTTGTATAAGAGGGGGCAAAAAACGCGAGTGGCATGGGTTACGATGTGAGCGTAGCGAACATCGTAAGAAAGATGCCACGAGCGTTTTTTTACCTACTTATACAACGTTGCATACAATACTTTTTCTACGACTCGACATTTCATAAATAAAATGCAAATAAACAACAAAGAAAATAATTACATGTTCCCGCTCGGAATCAACAAAATTAAAAAGAAAAATTGTCTGTGATAAACTTTTTTTTATTGACATCCATCTGTCAAAAAAATATTAACTTATACATAAAGGTATACGATCACCATACTAAACATCTGTCAAAAAAAAATAAACTTATACATAAAGGTATACGTTCACTATACTAAACATCCATGCACTGAAGATAAAACTTTTTTTTTAATTTGGCAGCAATGCCTTAGTACAATAAGTTTTTTTTAAATTTGCAAATTGTGTGAATGCAGCTGTTCATCTTGTAATCTGTGGTACTAAGTGATGCTTTTTTGGCGACATTGTAACATCGGTTATCAGTGTGTTTTTGGGCAGTAGAGTATAGACTTTTACAGACTTTCATAATTTATGTCTTTATATTAGAGTTAGTAACTATATAAATGACAGAAAAAAGTACTGGAGTAGAAAACATTATTTATATCTTCGTGATAAAAAACGACGAGAACCAACCAGTTATGTAATAGGTGCCTGTACTTTTACAAGACATAACGGCATCTGATATTTGAATGACTAGAATTTCAAACATGAAAAAAGAACTGAACTTCATCAGTACGTATGACTGTATTCCATTTTTTTTAAATTCTAACACGTAACACTGGAAAATGTTTTATTTTCCGTAATTTTTTGATGACCCCTTTTTTTCTCACAAATCGATTTAGTCCCAAATTAAGCTCAAGAAGGCTTGTGTTACACAAGCATTTACAATATTTATTGATAAAATAATTTATCTACTCGAGTTTTTTTAACACTTATAATTTTTTCCCTTTACGGGGTTGAGCACCTTCGAAACCATAAACTAAACACTTTTTGAACACTATTAAGTCCCGTTTCATTATAATAATTTGGAAAAATCCTGTAAGTTTAAATCAATATATTGAATAGATTTTATTTCTTTTTTTGTCTTAATTTTGTAACCCAATTTTTAGGGTTCCGTACTCAAAGGGTAAAAACGGGACCCTATTACTGAGACCTCGCTGTCTGTCCGTCCGTCCGTCTGTCACCAGGCTGTATCTCAAGAACGGGGATAGCCAGACAGTTGAAATTTTCACAGATGATGTATTTCTATTGCCGCTATAACAACAAATACTAATAATTATAAAATAAATATTTTAGGGGAGCTCCCATACAACAAACTTACAGGATAATGGTACGGAAAGCAACGCGCACGAGTCCCACTCGCACTTAGTGTTTTCTTTTTGTATAACACGTAACTTGTGGCAATAAGTTCTGATTCTAATGCACAATTAGCACTAATGTAAGACTGTGCAACTAGAGTGAGGGTTTTCCTCAAAACGCCACCGTCGTCATTGTCAGAGGCAGACTAATTTATTGGATTGTTTATGAAGAAAAATAGCGCTAATGAATTATTTGTTACTTGTACACTGAGGGCGGATTTCTGCGTCATTGGATTGGTATTTACCCAGAGAGTATGTACGAGTGTTACGATAAATACATGTCCTCATTACTAATATTTTATTAGAAGATACGTAACTTCCTCCGCAGGAAAGATAAAGATCAAATCGCAGCTGTAACACTCTATTTTCTTTAAGTAACCTTAAACCATCCTAGTATATCTATCGTGGGGTTGCAAATAGAAAAAAAAAATGTTATTAGTTTTCATAAACGGTCGTCACCTTATTTGAAATCCTCAGCATCATCATTTGAATGAGTGACATACCTATTTGATTTGCACTTTAATGAAGATTAAAAAAACCGGCCAAGTGCGAGTCAGACTCGCGCACCGAGGGTTCCGTACACACACTTTCCATCCCTAAGTGGTTAAGTTAAGTTTGCACCTGGTATGAATAGCGCCCCATATAAATTAGGTGCAAAGTTAGGTATTAAAATATTTAAAAAAAACTACTTACTAGATCTCGTTCAAAACAATTTTCGTTGGTAGTTTTTATAGTATTGTATATCATATGTTTTTTTTTGATTTTTCATTTTCTTATTTTAGAAGTTAGAGGGGGGACCAACTTTTTTCCACTTTGGAAGCGTCTGTCACGCAAACTATTCGGTTTAGAAAAAAAATATTTTAGAAACCTCGATATCATTTTTGAAGACCTATCCATAGATAACCCACACGTATGTGTTTGATGAAAAAAAATGTTTGATTTTCAGTTCTAAATATGGGGAGCCGCCAATATTTATTATTATTTTTTTATTTTTGCATCAAAACCTTAATGCGGTTCACAGAATACATCTACCTACCAAATTTCAACAGTACCTATAGCTCTTATAGTTTCGGAAAAAAATGGCTGTGACATACGGACGGACAGACGGACAGACGGACAGACGGACAGACGGACAGACGGACAGACATGACGAATCTATAAGGGTTCCGTTTTTTGCCATTTGGCTACGGAACCCTAAAAATAACTCTACTACATCCATCGACTACCAGCTATCTTGACCAGATCTTCCCCCCATCTTTTGGGTGGTTGATAAACGTAACGTTTTCCGGTTTCTGTAACCCTTACCATAAATCGAGACTACTACAGCGCCCCCTAACGATTACTTTGTAGAACCACAATTCTCCATACAAACCGTTTACGCAGTCGCTAACGAGTACGGTCACTGTACTCATGGTCAGGGTACTGATCCTCACTCGACTCAGCTTTTCCATGGCTTACAATATTCGTGTTAGTTATATGCCTAACACAAATAAAGTTCGTTTTAAGATAAATATTATAGGCCCAAACAAAATGTACTATGTAACTTGATCACATACAAAAGCACTCTTTATTGTAACAAATCAATGACCTTGATTGCCGAGTCAAGGTCACGCCCACCCTTCCTTCCCGGGCACAGTCCCTGCGCCATCTGATATTAAACCGGGATAGCAGACATCAATATATGGACACGCTGTTTGGAAACTAACTTATACTTAGTGTGGCTGTACCTAAACTGTAGGTAATGTGTGAATTTGCTTAGATTCAATTTTAACTTTAGCACATATACTTGTCATTGTATCCAATTTTAATTATCAATTATTATAATGCATGTTTATGCCTAGACATTTAATTTGAAAACTTAAACTAATATTATTTTTGACTATTACTTTTATCAACTATTATGTACTGTGTAATTTAATACTGTGTAATTTTTATAATGTGATTTTATCATTCAAACACAATGTAAATTGTTCATGAATAAATGATATGATGATAATTATGATGATGATGATTTATTCATACTTTATTTAAGTAAAAGTTATCTAATGATCATGTGTTTTGCGACGTTTTTATCTACAATTAAGTGTTTACTTACTTACTTACTTTAGGGCCTATGTCAGCCGACATGAAAACCTTCCTTCCCCGGGGCCTTCCGTGTGGTCGCGGTTGGTCGACGCTACCGGGGACCCAAAAGCTGGCACTTACCTCTCGCAAAGGCCCTGCAGTTCAGAGAGGTAACGACGCCAGTGTAATCAATCAATCAATCAGTCAATATCATTTAATGCTAATGGTAATGGAGACCATGCCACAGCAGGTAGAGCTGCTGGAGGGAGTGTTCTTTTTATAATCCTTTTATTTTTACTTTATCATTAGTAGTTTATTTATAAATATGTTTGTTTTCTGTTTTATAATCTGTTGGACCCCCTAAAATAGAAAATCCAGCAGCCATCGATTGAAACGAACAAGTCTCATAATTTTGGTTACTCATTCAAACATTTTAAACCAAGGCCCAAGGTTGCATTTTTTAATTTCGGTATTTGTCATGAACTTATTTGCCCTTATGGTGTTGACTGACTCCTACCTAAGTATAATTTAACTTCATCCTATGAAAGACGTGAGTTCTTGTGTTTGCAAACTTCTCTAGCATTTTTTTCTAAATCCCATATTTCGTAAAATATTATGATAAATAGAATAGAATAATTTATTTTAATAAACTTATATTGTCAATCATTCAATTATTACATTTTCTGTAATAATTTAATGTCTTAAAAAATAATAATACTACTAGAGTGTCAAAAGAAAATAAAATAGATTAACAATTGTACACAAAGAAACCAATGCAGCAGTTATCAAATTGAAAAGGGGGATCTCGACACACTCACTCATCAAGGAACTCCTTGTCAGAGTAAAGGCCAAAACACAAGGGACGCCAGGGACTTGTCAGTTTTTTGTACACTGTGCGGCGGTACTAGCAGTCCTGGTTTTCGCCTTGCGGAATAGGTCTTGCCTAGAGAGAACTGTGCTGAATGTTTTTTCACCTATTTTCCCACTTCATAAATATAGAGAGAGGGCACCGTCAGGACCCCAAGGTTGACATAGTATTTTATGCAACCGTTGTATAAGAGGGGGCAAAAAACGCGAGTGGCATGGGTTACGATGTGAGCGTAGCGAACATCGTAAGAAAGATGCCACGAGCGTTTTTTGACCTACTTATACAACGTTGCATACAATACTTTTTCTACGACTCAACATTTCATAAATAAAATGCACAAAGAAAATCATTACATGTTCCCGCTCGGAATCAACAAAATTAAAAAGAAAAATTGTCTCTGATAAACTTTTTTTTTATTGACATCCATCTGTCAAAAAAATATTAACTTATACATAAAGGTATACGATCACCATACTAAACATCTGTCAAAAAATTAAACTTATACATAAAGGTATACGTTCACTATACTAAACATCCATGCACTGAAGATAAAACTTTTTTTTTAAGTTGACAGAAATGCCTTAGTACAATAAGTTTTTTTTAAATTTGCAAATTGTGTGAATGCAGCTGTTCATCATGTAATCTGTGGTACTAAGTGATGCTTTTTTGGCGACATTATAACATCGGTTAGCAGTGTGTTTTTGGGCAGTAGAGTATAGACTTTTACAGACTTTCATAATTTATGTCTTTATATTAGAGTTAGTAACTATATAAATGACAGAAAAAAGTACTGGAGAAGAAAAAATAGTTATCGGCCTGGCTCATCCGCGAGAACGTATCCATTTAACGATGTTCGTAGATCATTTCTCGCTTTTCTTTAACACACATGATTTAAATAAATAAAGAGCTTACATCAGTCCGCATGTGGAGTGAGCTCCCAGCCGAGGTTTTCCCCGGGAGCTACAGTATGCGGTTCTTCAAGATGGGAGTAAATAGGTTCTTAAATGGTCGGCAACGCGCGTGTGATGCTCCTGGCGTCGCAATCGGCGGCGGTAACTGCTTAACATCAGGCGGGCCTCATGCATGTTTGCCACCGTCGTAGTATAAAAAAAGCCCGTATCGCAGCGAATATATTATAATATAATATATCAGGTGACAACAGTGACTTTCACAAATAGAATTATTAGTATACGTAGGTACTAAATAGTAGTCCATACGTGTAGGTCGTCGCCAGCAGCCCTCGGCCCCGGCCCTCGTAAATAATAACAGCATATAAATAAAATGTCCGCTTTTTACATCGTGTAAAATATTTTTTATACGGTTTTTGGAAATATTAAAAAAATGCGGAACACGTGCGGGATATTTATTTAAAGGGAATTTGCATTTTGCCTTTAACACGGGTTATGGAATGGGCCATCGATAAATTATTATGCGCTTGACGTGTGGCTTGACGCAAACAAACAAAGTCATACCATAGCTCATACCATATTTGTATCTTTTTATTTATATTTATTTTTAATGAGTTTAGTCGCTGTAGTCGTCAGTAATTATTGTTCAGCGTTAAATGTAATTGTTACAATTAGTCTAATTATAACAATTTAGCCCCATTGGAATTAGAAGACCTTGAAATATTATTACTTTTTGCAACATCCCGTCTGTTCTCGCCTAGAGGTCGCGTTTCTAAACCGATTCTCATGAAATTTTGTGAGTAGGTTTGATAAGTGTATTGATTTTTAGGGTTCCGTAAAAATGGGACCCTGTTACTGAGACTTCGCTGTCCGTCCGTCCGTCCATCCGTCTGTCACCAGGCTGTATCTCAAGAACGGTGATAGCTAGACAGTTGAAATTTTCACAGATGATATATTTCTTTTGCCGCTATAACAACAAATACTAAAGATACAATAAAATAAATATTTAAGGGGGGCTCCCATACAACAAACTTACAGATAATGGTACGGAACCCTTCGTGCGCGAGTCCCACTCGCACTTGGCCGGTAATTTATTTGTTAGTTCAGTTTTTCGAAATATTTCAAAATGGCGAAGGTATTGAGATTGAAAATGCCAGAATTTCGTAACAAACTAGCGACGTCCACAGCTCACAGGGCTAGTCTTACGGAGTTCCGATCGCGGCGGCCATACGAGTGAGCGAGACACACGCGCCGCGCACCGCTGCCGCTGTCGCTGTCGTGCAAATTCGTAGCATCTCCGTTGTAGGTAACACTTTCTCGTGGGTATTAACAAATATCTCTAGGAGGACAGGAATGACTTACGAGACGTTATTTCATTGGTGGTCTCTCTTGTTTGACCGTCGTTCATAGTGTTTCACAGTTCCTGCTTATTATTTATTCGTTTGCCGAATATTTTCCTGCGATTTATATAAAATACTATTCACTGTAGTATTTTTTTTTCTATAGAAACTTCTATGGAACAAAAAAAACATGAAGCAATCCAGTAAATGTTTGATATTGATTGAATATACATTTAATCCGCTATTTAATAAAGGTGTCTTATAAAAAATACATTATGATCATCATTTTCATCCTACCAGCTTGTAATAGATGAGCTAAGCTCCGGGTAAACTTTAATAAAAAGATGGCGTCCATGAAAGGTTTTTCATTCGCATTTTAATTTTGCGGTTTTAAGACTGGGACAGGTCGGCCGCGGCACAGACAGCGCGCAAGAAGCTAGTTAGTTCACTTGATGGCCGAGCGAGCGAAATGAGCGAGGTGTCTCTTTCAGCTAGGCTAACCTCATGATGTTTGGATGTTCGGATTTTTCGGCTGTTCTCATGTACACGACGCATTTCTCAACCAATGTGCATGTTTTTTGACTACGTTCGTTAAGTAACAGCATATATAATAAATAAATAAATAATAAATAAATAAATAAATATTAAGGGACAATCATACACAAATCGACCTAGTCCCAAACTAAGCAAAGCTTACTATGGGTACTAGACGACGATATACATAATATATAAATACATATATAGATAACATCCATGACCCAAGAACAAATATTTTGCACAAATATTTGCCCCGGCCGGGATTCGAACCCGGGACCGCCGACTCAGTAGGCAGGTGTCTACCAACCGAGCCAAACGCGTCGTTAATATAATATATTGTATAATTATTATTGCCGATTCAGTTTTTCGAAATATTTCGGGTTGAAAACGTAAATTAGAGGTGAAACTAAATAAAAGATTGTTCTACCTAATAAAAACAGGCACCTTCAACGTTTTTTGAGCGGCGCACCTTAATTTGAAAAACTAGGACCAACAATTGTAAACGAACGGGAAAAATTGTACGGACTGGACATTGTAAGATGAACCCGCTGTTTCAGTGAAGCGCTGGGTCCGAAGCTGAGGTATGGCGTAGCCCTGATTACAGGCATCAAAGGACTCCGTAATAAATACAGCCTGAGCACCGACCGGATTACTCGAGCTTATACCTTGAAAGTCTTGAAACCTTACAGCCCAAATAGGAATTGCACGATTTATTTCCGCCATCCCGTTTCACCATCGGACAACCAGGCGAGGGGAGCGATTTCACTCTTACGTTGGTCAGGTGTCAGTTTACCACTCATTCGCACGAAGCGATTTGCTTCATAATTTCTAATGCGAACCGCTAAGGAATGGAACTCGCTCCCTTCGTGAGTATTTCCAGAAAATTTTTGAGTATCTTCAATGAAAGAGAGAATAGGCTGTTACTGAACCGGCGAGCTATATCCTCGACCCCGTAGGCACTTGCCATCAGGTGATACTGAGGTCAATCGCCGGTCAGTTTGTGAAAAAAAAACAGGTTTCGACATTGGCTTCGCGTTCTTTAATCGGCTTGTCTTAAATTCCCATCTAGAATCAGCCTCAAGCTGTGTTGTATTTCCGCTTGCGTCGTTATACGTGTGTTAAATGTTTGAAGTTCTGTGAGATGATGGATATTTGGCCTAATTATAGAATAGAATAGAAAAAGCATTATTCAAAATAACAAATCATCAGGTAAGTGCTAAACACAGTGTATAAGAGGTGCATCCGAAATGGTCTCCACTCAGCAATGCTGTTAGCTTTGCTAGGTATAACAATGCCTACGGCGTAGTCGGTTGAATCTTAGCCTATTTTCACAACTAATACTAGTCACATGAACAAAGGCAAGGTTTTTGTAGGAATCCAGGCTAAACAACAATTGACCGTTTGTAATCTCAAAATATTTACGCATTACTTTTTTAAATTTATATGTATGTTTTACGTAAACAGGTACTCAGGCTTCGAATCAGTGGATTCATGAAATGAGACCCCGGCATCCTTACAAGGCTTCTATAAAGAGCCCTGACTAAAACTCGAGTCTTTTCCATTTTATCCTACCTTAACTCCCCCGTTTACAAGGCCCAAGGGTTTCATGCGCAAAATTTGATTAATTTAAATGCTTTGACTCGTCAATCCCGGGGATCTGTATCTATACTTTTACAAACATATCTTTACCTTCTACTGTGGTGTTGGTATCCCGTCATATGTTATCTTGTAGCTTGAAAGATCGTATGTGTATTCTAGTATAAAATGCACTTGCGACGTTTTTAGTTTGATTAGTGTTAGTTCGGAGTTTTCCCGGTGTGTGGGGTAAGTTGGCGCGGGTATAGTAAAGTTTACGAGTCAACTTTGGCCGTAAAACTTGGGTTGCTTATCGCTGCCTGAGCCCAGGGCTGTTTTTAACTGTTTATTAACTTGTTATTGTAAGTGGCTTTTTTATGTATCTTTTGTTATGAAAATAGTGGTTTTATTGATCGGGCTCATTGGAAAGGTTTTGCTAGATTGCTTAGATAATTAAAAGATAATATATTATACATTTTATTGTCAGTACCACAATAGCGAATTGATATTGAAATTAATAGCAAACTCCTTTTCACAAGAAAAACTTAATATTTAAAACCTGAGCGTAAATTGCGTTAACGTTTTGTCGCCGTTTTTGAGCAGTGGTATGTTAGCACTTGTGTTCCTTATCGTTTAAAATTCATTCTAGGGTTTATTTTTAGCTCAAGTAAGTAAGCGCCATCTAACGTCTAGTAGCGTAACTCGATACTTGTGAGGTAGAATAGTGTGCTAGGTGTTCTTTAGAACAAACTGTTGTCGAAACGGACTAGTAGATGGCGCTAAAATTAAATTTCTCTACAACCTACTTCTGAAATTTCCGGAAATGTTGGTAGATGGCGTGGTAATTGTATTCAAATTTTGTTCGTGTTACAAAAATAAAAGATATTGAAAACGAACGTAAATATTTTTTTATTGAAAAACGAATTTTTTGTGGAAACAAGAAGTTATTCTAACATTTAATGCACAAGTGCTCTTTATCCTTAAAATTTAAATGCGTATAAATATTTTGATATTATCTTCACACCTCAGTTTTCGTAGTGCAGGAAATCCTGAAAATAAAATTAATATGCTTAAAAACAATTCAAAATTAAGGGATATAATGTTACATTTTTATTATATCAAATATCTACTGTAATTATAGTTGATGGCGCCACAAGCACAATACTCCTCATCATTCGAATATTTACCCTTACTGGGTTTTGATTATTAATTATCTAACAAAGTGGACATACTCTCATGCTTAGAAGCCACCTCAATGATGTTTTTAGGGTTCCGGACCTCAATCGGAATAAACGGAACCCTTATAGGATCACTTTGTTGTCCGTCCGTCTGTCTGTCTGTCAAGACCCTTTATCTCGAGAACGCGTGGAGGTATCAAGTTAAAATTAACACCATATCAGTCACCACTCAGGTCTACAGTCCCTTGAAGCTGTGAAAAAATTAAACTTCTACGTTAACGTGAAAAAAAGATACGGCCGTTTATGTCGCAAAAACGTACATTTCGACACTCTCAAGGGAATCCAAACGATAGGGTACTTCCCGATGACCTAGAACTATGAAATTTGGCAAGTAACATCGTCACATACTACAAATACTTATAGAAATCTGAAAACTATACATTTGTAATAAAATCATAAAAAATATAGTCTTTTTCAAACATCATATTTGGAGAACTCGGTTGCGTTAAGTTTGCACCTTGCACGTTTGTATGCGGCGCCATACATTTCAGGTGCAAACTTAACTCAACCAGGCCAATTAAGATGGGATAAGTGAAAGTTTGTACGGAATCCTCGCCCTCGATGCGCGAGTCACTCACACTTTGTCGGTTTTTAGGGTTCCGTAGCCAAATGGCAAAAAACGGAACCCTTATAGATTCGTCATGTCTGTCTGTCCGTCTGTCCGTCCGTATGTCACAGCCATTTTTTTCCGAAACTATAAGAGCTATACTGTTGAAACTTGGTAGGTAGATGTATTCTGTGAACCGCATTAAGATTTTGATGCAAAAATAAAAAAATAATAATAAATATTGGGGGCTCCCCATACTTAGAACTGAAACTCAAACATATTTTTTTCATCTGACACATACGTGTGGGGTATCTATGGATAGGTCTTCAAAAATGATATCGAGGTTTGTAAAATATTTTTTTTCTAAACCGAATAGTTTGCGTGACAGACGCTTCCAAAGTGGAAAAAAGTTGGTCCCCCCCCCCCTCTAACTTCTAAAATAAGAAAATGGAAAATCTAAAAAAAAACATATGATGTACATTACTATAAAAACTACCAACGAAAATTGTTTTGAACGAGATCTAGTAAGTAGTTTTTTTTTTATATTTTAATACCTAACTTTGCACCTAATTTATATGGGGCGCTATACATACCAGGTGCAAACTTAACTTAACCACTTAGGGATGGAAAGTGTTTGTACGGAACCCTCGGTGCGCGAGTCCGACTCGCACTTGGCCGGTTTTTATTTTTTTTAAGACATGTCTTGAACTGTATAGGGCTGGTTAGCCTTCACTACCCGTGAATCGGACTTTGTGTGGGAATCAAGGGATTCTCTCCGCACACAGGAGTCATTTGGTGAAGGTGACGCGGGCGTACTATGCGCATGGACTGCGTCGTGAATAGACTGAACCGGGTAAGTGACTTAGGGCGGGAGCGAGGGCAAAGAGAGAAAAACGCGAACTAAGGAGCGGTAAATAGTACCCCACCGGCGGGGATTACTCCTAGGTGCCGTTCGAAGAGTCCGCGGTGACCATCACTTAAATGGTTTCCGTGACCTCATCGTCCGGGTCAGACAGAACATGCTTCGAAAGTCAGGTAAACCGACCTCTTTGCTTTTGATGTAGATGCCACTTACAATGAGAAAGCAAGTGCCAATGATGGCAGCCTTGATGCCGACGGGCGCGTCGACCGGGAAGGAGATCTCGTAGCTGTCAGCGTCGGTGAACAGCTCCCGCCCGAGGCCGCCCCAGCGCTTGGCGATCACGCCCACTTGCTGCTTCTTCGTGTTGTACAACTGGAAGGTACAGAAAGTACATGTAAATAACCTTAGCTATGATTTCTGGCATCAAAATAGTAGCCAGTGATGTAGCATCAAACATCCATTTTTTTTAAGTCATCTCCTGGCCTATTGTTCTCTCCTTGAAACTCAGCGTCTTCGGTGGTCGCCTTGGCTTAACCCTGAACAGCGGCGGTCACTGTGCTATTTATTTATTATTAAAAATACATTTGTAACTTACAGCTAGGTGCCATTACTTTACATACTTAATACATTTTACAGACTAATTATTATTTATTTAGTCAATGAATTTTTCCCTCCTTCATTCATTCTCTTGCATTCATCCATCACCTTTTGTACGGGCTTGGTCAACACATCGCATTGTGGTGCAAGCCATAAGTGATGCACGTGATGTCGTGCACGGGCTTGGCGATCATCTCCTGGTCTATCAGTCTCACCTTGAAGTCAGCGTCTCCAGTTGTCGCCATGGGGCCCTTGACCCTGAGCAGCGGGCGGTCGCTGGCGTCGTTGATGTTCAGCACAGGCTTGAAGAAGGTCATCTCCTGGCGCACCACGCTCACCAGGTTGCCGCAAACCACGACGTCCATCTTGTCGGGACCGAACGTGTAGGGCCGGCGGAGGCGGACCACCTGCAAAATTATTTTAGGATTGTTATAAAAGACATTAGGATTTGATAGAACTAAACAGGTCTCTCGTTATATATCTGAAATCTGAATCGACTGAATTGATGTTCATCTCTAACTTCTCTAACTTAACTAAGAAACACATATAGATCATCAGTCAAATTGAAGTAAGCAAGTACCTACCGCAGCCTAGCTGAACTTTCGATCGTGTTATTTATCAATTTGTTTACATCTAGCCGCGTGGAACATATGAATGTATACAATCACTGACATGTTGACCGTACTCGTCAACACAAGTAACGAAGTGCAGTTTGCACCTGACACTATAATAGTAAAGCAAACAATCAACACACCATTAGGGGGAGCGGCCATCGATCGGGTTGTCGCAAGGGCATGATTGGACAGATGGGGTCAGTGGCTTTGTTTCAGGCTATAAAGACGTCTTAGCGATCGTCTCTTCGAATTTCTTGCGCAAATGTGAGAGATAAAAGGTTTGAAAAGTGTTGACCATTTATTCTAGTGTTTGGAAAAAGAGCTAGAAAGAACTTAAAGAATATGCGCCTGAAATTATGAGCCGGTAGCCTATTTAGTGGCCACCGTTGGATACAAAATTATTAATCAATCCCGTATCTTCTCCTTTTTGCTTCTCTCCATTGAAGCGGCCAAATGAGATCAATGACTTTGTTTTAAGCCATTAAAACGGTCTTTGCGATTTACTTTAGGTGTCTTGCGCGAATGGATGAACCAAATATGTCCTTTGGGATTCAACTAAATGTGAGCTTGAGATTTATTTATTAAAAGAATGGAACGACCCAGAGAGCAATAACATAACATGATCGCCCCCTGCCGATATGTCAACAGTTACTTATTTTGGCACAATATAGAGACCCACTTTTGCCACCACTCACATACTCGTAGCGTAGGTAGGTTTTTTTTAAGGTATATGAATTAGGTATATTTTAATTTTCCTGGTTTGGTGTGGGTTAGTAGCCCCGACTGTGTGAAGTGTAAACTTTAAAGCGTCTTGCGTGATCTGAAATTGAAGTCGAGATAATCGGTTTAAAATGCTGCTTTTTAGCATTGTCAAATTAAACTCTTGCCATGGTGAGAATATAGAACAGTAACTAGTGCATGAATTGTCAACCGACTTCAAAAAAGGAGTAAGGTCCTCAATTCATTTGTAATTTTGTTTGGTTGTATTGTTTGATGCTTCAGGACTGCGTCATTTATGAATACATTTTGAAAATCATCTAATTACTTTCTTTGATTGTAAGAGTCATCTCCAAGTCGGTCCCTTCAAATTTTGGTTGACGAAATGCATGAGGAATCAAGGGGATTCTAAGATATTATACATAGACACATCTTTGACGATGTCGATGTTTTTCATAGTGACCATTTCAGTTGTTCTCGGAAATACAATTTCTTCTAGTTGTAGTCGGTATTTTTTTGTTTAAAAAGGTGATAATTATTGAATCAATAATTAACTATAAAACACTTACTTGACAGTAAATTTTCTTCTTATATTTCTCTTTCTAAAAATGATCGTCGAGTCTAGTGAATAAGCGTTCTCGTAAAAGCTAACATAACCTAATCCCATCTTCTATTTCCATTCGATCTAGAAATATTGTTCTATACATCTTCAGGATAAACATGTTCTATCATAAATCTCGTCTTCCCGTTCAAGAGACGTTGGTCAATCGCAAACCCAAGTGTTAAAAGAGTCTACTTGAGCCACTAACCTCTTGGTCCTGTACGTCAAAGATGTTGATCTCAAAGGCGCGGTCCTTGCCTCCAAAGAGCCGGTTGAGTGCACCGGAGTCTTCCTTGGCGTACAGAAGGACAGCGCCATCTGGCGCGACCACCACGTACTTGTTGTTCGAGAACCCGGTCACTTTCTGCTTGATTTTCACGCTGCTGAGTGGCTCCAGGCCTTTGATGCCTGTAAGAGTAGGTATTAATAATACTTTCAGAGACTCTGCTCCCCTGTTCCTCCTTATTGATGAGGATTGGAGAGCTACTAGGAGAGAAGCGCATAATAAAAAATAACACGATTTATTTAGTTCATATGTATGACAAGTTTCATCTAAATCTGTGCTACAGTAAATTAGTAACAAACTTTCACGTGTTAGGTATAATACCGAGGAATATTGTGATATATATGGTATAACTATCATATAATGTTCGCGTTACGCATAATGTATTACTTTACACACTTGCAGATAAATAACTAATCTATATATACATATTATAATTGCCAGATGTCGCTGATTCATCAGGCACGCGCTACTTTTTTTAATGTTTGGAAAATATAAATAAAGCATTGATACAAAGTGTGTTAATTAAAAAAAGTGTAAAATATGTGTAACCTAGCGGATGACACCGAGAATCGAACCCGGTACCTCTGGATTACCGATCCAACGTGTCAGCCACTTTTGCATTGTTTATCTGAAAGGCTTTACACTGCTTTGTATCAATGTGACTCTACATTAGATTAATGAAACAATGCATGTTTCACAATATTTTAAATATTAGTAAAAAAAACGCAATTGACACGACAATTATAATTTGAACCTCTTCTAAGCAATAGTGTATAGGTGGTTATTGAACTAGCGAGCTCATTCTTTGTCCTAGTAGAAATATCTAATCAATACAAACATACTTATCACATGAAAAATATATTTTAGTCTCAATTGCACAACGCTCTGTTAGTAATTAATTAACGTGTCAAATGGTCGGCATTAACAGGTCATGAAATCAACCATTAGTCAGTAAGAAATACAGTTTGGTGATATTGTGCCTTAGCATTTACAGCCAGGTGAGGTACCAAAATAAAAAGGCGAGGTTGGCTATACGCGACATATTTGTGGACCGCACTAAAACATAATGTGATACTTACGACTTACCTAAATGAACTGGGGCCGCCATTTTCCTATTATTATCAGTCTTCCGCACTTCACTATCAAGTTCAACACAACAGTTTATTCCTTCGTTTATAATTTTCACTTGTATCACTTCATCGTTTCATTTATTGTGATACCTAATGTATTAGTAGTTCTTTATTCACTAGACGAGACGACACAATTCTGAGGAAATAAATACTTAAATGATCTTATAGCGAATGCATTCAGTGTAACTGTCTATCATACTCGAATATTTCTGCTAGGGTCATGGTTGTTCTATGTATTTAAGTATATATTTATCTATATAGTATGTATATCGTCGTCTAGTACACATAACACAAGCCTTCTTGGGCTTAATTTGGGACTAGATCGATTTGTGTGAGGTTGTCTAATATTTATTTATTTATGTACATAAGTACATAAATAATCCGCGTATCACGGCGCGGCAGGTTCTAGCAACCTACACGTGAGCATAAATTCGGATAATCTTCGAACGTAATGAACTTTCATGAGGAGCTTCGCTAATTCCAGGTGAGTAATGTGCGCTACTGCGTTACCACGGTAACTCCAAGTATACCTAATAGCGACGTAGGTATAAAGATTATAACAGTGTGCTAGATAAAATAGGTATTCGACTAAGCTAACTTTTTTTATCTTTGAAGAGTCAATAAATGTACCAAAATAATCTAGTAACATAACGATTGATCTAGGGGCACGGCAGTGCCCCCGCCAAGACGAGCCAAGTGAAGCGCAAGGGCACTAACAGTGAATATTTTTTCACCTTTTGAATGAACCGAAGTCGCCAAGTCACATATTTTGACCAAGGTGTAGAGTTTGTGTAGTCCTAGTTCAGGCGCATGTCATTTTTTGCCAAGTAGAATGTCTTAGGCTATAGTTATTATTACTGTAAAATAAGTTATTATTCAATAAATTTATTATCTTATCTTATCTAGTTAGGGCGTGTAGAGTCAGAATCTGGGCTCTATATGAGATCTGATAACTTTCTGACAGTGCGAGTCATTTGGAGTCTTGGCATAATTTTACATGAAAATATTTTTGGTGGTATTTCTTTCCCGTTCCTCTCATTGGGTCTATTTCAGGTGATAAAATAATTATTTACTCTAATACTCTCACCACGTCAGTCAGTAATAAACCCGAGTGGCCGACGAGTTAATTCATCGGCTATAAATATACATTATTTCATCTAACATGCCATCACTGAACTGGACTTTTATAATTTCAATTTATTCCAATATTCCGGTCAAACGCATTCCATGTATCCTTGAAAATGAAATCTAGTTCAGCTGAAACGTGGCTGAGACTGAGAACAGTCCTAATAAATACGACATTTGATAAAACACAACAAGAGCTCCTTGGTACAATGACGTGTATAGACCCTTTTCAACAAACCATCACATGTGCAGACAAGACAGTGTGCAAGCAACGCACAGTAAACAGTATGAGTATGAGTATGAGTAAACAGGCATTACAGGCAGCGTAAAGAGAGTAAACTATTTCTCGACCTCAGTCTAAAATACTCATCGGAATAATAATTATTAGTTTTAATTAAAGCGATTATAGCATTGGTTATGTACAGTTTCTTCTATAGACATAACTACTCAATAATCTAGGGTTTTTAGCCCCCGACAATAAAGGGCCGGATGCTATAAGTTTAACATGTGTATTCAGTGTATATCTGTGGGTCTCCAAGCTATTCAGCTTTCAATTGAACTAGTGCAACATGCATCATGGAAGCGAAATACCTATAATGTGCAGTATGTTGTTTTATATAGAAGATGAAAAAAATATATACAAGAAAACATTAAAAAAACAAATAAACTTATACTAGAAGGTGGCTAAAACTATTATAAAGAATTATATAAACATGGCCCTTATCGTTTTATCTTTATTTTTAAACTCAAGCTGAAGTGTAGTCCTAAGTAGAAACACAAACATAAGTCAGTTAGAGCTAAAACATATTTCCACGTGTAAAGTTGCGTAGTCGGGACGTGGAAGTCTACGTCAAGCAACGTAAAAATTCACGGGACGACGACATGACGGAGATATAATCATCAATACCTCTCGCACAATTTTGACAAGCGAGGAAATTTAATCTGTATCTTTCTATGCAATATACTGTGAGAGAGTGACGGGTGACGCTATGTCGCGTCACAATGAGTCGCGTGGCATAGTTGTGCTGGAGGTGCAGCCCGTCCAGGCACAACTAGGCTTCGCGACTCTTGTCACGCGACATAGCATCACCCGTCACTCTCTCACGGTACTGTGAAGAAAGAGACAGGTGATACTTCTCGTGCGAGAAAGAGTCGTATGTCACGGTTGATCTAGAGGTGCTTTGGGAATCTGTAGACATGGGCCTAAAGGCTATTGTTTACCTCATGTCGAGCCATCGGGGCACATTGTCGCAACGTTCACGTCACGTCATCATACCGTTAATATTTACGTTATACGATATAAGTTGAAAACCCGCAGGGCCGTGATCTTGGGGGCATTGGTGGTTAGGTACTCTTATTTAGAAGGGGTTAAGTTGTTTATTTTTTTACTTGTTTCTCGTTTAATATATATTATTATACAGTATAAAACACATCCAAGATATAATGCAGGACTGTGCTGTAGCCATAATTGTAGACTGGAGCTTAAACATCGCAGTCGATTAGATAAATTTCGAGAACAAAACAGCCAAGCAGTTAACCAATTAAGATTCCTGTCTAGTGATATCATTTGTAAATTAGCTGGATTTTTGTTTGTGTGTAGGTACTTGAACGTAATCAGCTAATGTTTTTCGGATGTGAGACTACTGTTCAAGATTTTTTAGGATGAATAATTTAGAAATGACGGTATGTACCGTTAAAAATGGCTTTCAAAAGACAGCCTGATTTGATCGTACTTTGTTATTTATTAACTGCCAACTAATCCGTCAACGAAATTCAATTTCAATGTCGAATATTTTACAATTGTAATCAGCCGATAATAATGAACAGAGCATAGTGAAACTGGGTATTCATTTTGATTTAACCTCCAACGACAAAATATTAGCGATCCTTTCAGCCTCTAATTGTAATATGTCGTGTATTGTATATTTCGTGTTTGTTTTGTGATATACCTAATACAATACATGCCGCGTGTGGGCACAGTTTTGTAGATTTATTTTAGCGTAATTTACCTAGTTTATTTTAGATTTAAGTTCTTTAGTTTTATCTTTTTAGGTTTAATTTTAATTTAATTATCCTTTTATATTGTCTTTTGACATGTTAATTATAAATGCAATTATACAATACGTAATATACATTATTACTTATGTATTGTAATAGGCTTATTGCTATTAATAATAGCAAAATGCATAACAAGGATAAATAATGTATAGTAAAATCATAACCAACAACACAGACAGTCGTATTGAATTTTCAATTGCTTGATTTAGGTTTCCTTTTATTTTTAAATGGACAGACTAGACGGCAAAATAATATCTTCAAAATTTATATCACGAAGTCTTTGTTTACAAATTTTCAAGCAAGAACTTAATTAAACGTAATAGACATCCATTGGATAATGTAGATAATAACATCCATTTATTATTATTATGCTCAGTAACGGCACAGATTAATATAATGTAACGGCTTTACCTTGTATCCATTATCTTCGCAATTTTTCTAACTTGACAAACATAAAATTTGGGTACGCAGTAAAGAATATATCAACTTTTGTTGAGCATCGGGAACTATTGAAAATAAAGAGACAAACAGTAACAATTAGTACTACTCATACTGGAACTCCAAATGCCCAAGAAGTAAACGCAATAAAAAAAATTAAAACATCGCCAACACGGTCATCAACATACCCCGAGGTATACCGTGCGTGGATGATTTGACGCCTTATTGTCAGCCTAGTGTCGAATCATTCTTGCACCGAAAACCCCGTGGTATGGTCATCATGAGACCTTCGACAAAGTTTTTATATTTATACCTTATGATAAAGTATAGGAAATGCTGCCAAAACTCTACAGGCAATAAGGATTTCTATGAAAAAGTTGCATTCAAATCGGACCCGTTTGGGAGCTTCGATTCCACAGACAAACACACAAATAACTTTTAACATCCCAAGTATTTTGAAAATTCCTACTATTACATATATATACATCATACAAATCGGGAGCCGGCTCCCACCATCACAGTTAGGCAGTACATAATGAACGATTTTTTCCCCACTTTTTTATGTGTAAGATACTTAAATGTATAAGTAAATAAAAGGTCACCGTGTAATATGTATTATACTTATATCATACGCAAGGACGCGAAATAACATATTATAGGTACCTGTTCCTGCAACGAATGTTACTTTCTTTTGGCACCATGGTTGCCAGGTAGAGAATACCTTATGTTATTACGTCCACCATTTGTACTTTTTTTGTATTGGGCAACAAAGTTAAAAAAAAATAAACTACGATATACTATGATTTCGACTCTACCTCCTACCTCGTGACCACGAACACTGCATGACTCAAATTCAGCTAGGTATGAAAACTTGAACAGTTAACAGTTTAATAAGACTCCTAAACTGATGGGATCTCGTTTTGTGTGAAAAATATCATTTATCCTTGGATTTTAACATTGTTTGACCATGCAATGTCAAATAATTTTTCTACAGTTTATTATTTATACATTACAAAGCAGTTTCATTTTGCAAGGTAATCTTAATCATTAATTGTATAACCACTTATAATTTATCGACGGAAACAAAACATCATAACATAATGACCTAATCACCGTATTCAAATCACACACATTCAAGAGCCAACTCATCGAAACTAAACACTTCTCGAAACCAGAATCCGTGTGTTTTGTTTATGATAAGGTATCTATCTGTTTCGCAACGTTTCGTTGTGACACGGCGAGCCGGCGCCAGCGACGCGGTGTGACTGACGAACACTACTAACACAACACTGGGTTAGAACTGTGAGGTTACGGAAAATGGTTTCGGTTTCGTATTAAAGCATGGAGTCAGGGCCTTATCATTAACACACGTGCGATTTGCGAGCGATTTCTATACAAATAAGCGTCACGGCGAACTCGCTGCGTAATCAACTGATCACCATCATACAATGTTCGTTCGCAAATCGCAAGTCTGATAAGGCCCTTATGGTTGTGTGTTACGAAGTTGCGCCAGGCGTTCGGACCATCCAGCCTTTGTTTTGGCCGCCTGGCGACTGAAGGCCTTTTTTATGGAACCATTTGTGATGCATGCGGCGGTAAAACATCGCGGTACAAAAGAAATAGTGAACACAAAACTTTGGAGATCTTTAGAGATCTAAAAGCTGTGCGAAGGATTTCGTTGTCGCCTATAGTCAGACCACGTTAACTCTTCCAAGCAAATGAACTGTCAAACCATACAAACTGACTCACTTTGTGGTCTAACTCTACCTACCTATTAAGTATCTTAAACTTATAATACTTACCCCTATTTTTTCGTCGGGGGTTAAAAAGATACAAAGTTCAGTAAAAAGTTAATCTTAGTAAACTGTGATTCAACCGCTATCCAACAACCTCTCACATTCCCACTTCAACTAATGTTTAATGACCCACGCATCAGGAATCACCAGCGCACGCGCAGCGCCGACGACGGAGTTACGAGCTGCATTTGTATTTGTGGAGTAAATTCGATCAATTATATGTTTTTGCGTGTTTTACTATTCACACGTGGGAGAAAACAAATTTTATGTGATGTTTAGCAAATGCTCCTTATCCGTTCGCCATTGCGATGTATTGGTATATATTTAAAACCTACAGTTTCCAGTGATAATTTTTGTTTCAAAGACTACTCGAAATTGACAAAATTCACGCAGAAAACTATACCTCATCCATTTTTTTTCGATTTGAAGTATAGTATTAAAATATCTACGAACAGCGTTTACTCACGTCGTAAAAGTCGAATATCACTCGACATCTTTCGAATCGGTTACGCGATACATCCTCAGGAGAGCCGATCAGTGGCGGCGGCGGTCAACCGAGCACTACTATGATGTATAATGTTGAATGTGATTACGATACGATTTTACTCCAAGGACAACTAAATCAAACTAGATATTTTTGAAGACTACATTATTTAATTATACCTAGATATATTATAAATATAAGTACATATACTAATGCTGCTGCTTTAGTACGCATTTTCTTCATTTATTCTTTTTGTTTCGTAATTTTGCTCTTCGTGCCTAAAGTTGCCTAACTTTCCTATAAATCCATTCGTTCTCGGCTCGTTCATTCCCATCATTCGCGTAATGAATGTCCCTTGATTCGGGATGTAACTTTTACAACTCTCTCTGGTAGAGACCGCCGCCGACACGTTCCAAAGTAATGGATACACTACAAAACTCCGAAGTCTCATTTGTCCGAATCACTATTCCGAATTTTCATAATTCCTAAAATCATAGAATACTTTATACTCTCGCGGTTTGTACGCATAATTATCCGCGTTAATAAAACACATCGCAATAGGTTAATTTCCGAAAACCATTTTCTGCCAACCAACCAACCGTGTTCTGATGAAATATATAGTTTTTTTTTGATATAAATATAAGCCTAACTTAACTTAATTATATTGCATAACATATGATCCACAAAGGATGGTAAGGAATCCACGAAGCGGTTAACTTAATCTTTTTTTTCCATTTTAAAACCTTTTATTTATAAATCAAGAAAACGAAAAGTGCGTGTTACTGTTTATCTTATAACATGTATCTATCTCGAATGGTTAAAACTTGAGTTCTCTCTCAGTCCGTCAGCATGTCCCAGAAGTGATCCATCAGGTTCATATTGTTTTTTTCCTTGTTATTCGCACATTATAAAGAACGCTGTTTTATTATAATATATCATCACATAATCGCAATCCCTTCAGCGCTTGTCGAATAGCGGGCCTTTAAATCGTCTCATCGGTCGATCAATCAGCATTCTTTAATTCCGGGATAAACATTCCCGAGTCTGCTCAATGTTGTATCTATTGGCTGCGTCTCAAGGACAAGGGCACTATCGACCTTTGGATTAAAATACAG
Source organism: Apotomis capreana (assembly GCA_947623375.1). NCBI lineage: Eukaryota > Metazoa > Arthropoda > Insecta > Lepidoptera > Tortricidae > Apotomis > Apotomis capreana. Next base: position 30,559,641 of record OX392501.1, on the reverse strand, counting down.
TAGAGAAAATCCAAAATGAAAACAGTATATTGTTTGACAAGCCATTATGACACGAAGTGATTCGTAAAATGAAGTAGAATAAACGTTTTGAGCAGGAGAAGTGAAAAAATATATAATAAAGCATCTCAAAATTAACTATGAATAATAATAATAGGATTCATTACTAGCCATCTATCGGTCTGGCTACTCGGGCTCATGCCAAAATTATACTGGATGGATCGTAATTAATTTTGGTAGGTACAGTGGTAGATAAATCTAAAAATTATTATAGGATATCTGTACCGATTACAGCAAAAAAAGGACTTAATAAAAAGCACTGGTTTTTATTGGAAAAAAATGTAATCAATGACAAACGTCAATAAAGCAAAAGTAAAGAAAAAAGATGTAAAAACATAGATGATAAAATATTGTAAAATAAAGGATGTGCATCTTGCACAGGAGGGTTGCGCGGCCGAAGCCGCTGATATCCTCTAGTTTTAATAAATTTTAATACTAATATCATTTCATTGCTTCAAAAATACCATTAAATTGCAAGCTAATAAAACTATTCCGCTCACGTCTCGGTCGTCAAGCCAGAAAACATTTTTCCAATATTACATTCATGATAAATTATTTTTCATAAAGGGAACATTTCATTCCGCGACAATTCTCCGAGCAATATATCAAAGTGGCAGTGGCAATGGCCTCCATCTTGATGGTGGAATAAAATAATGCCGGCTCCCGGCGACCTTCGTGTGGGCAAGGTTAGGCAGCTGCTAATAGAAACTAGGGTTAATTATTAATTTATTACCTAATTCCTAATATATACAATAGGAAAACATTTGACGTTGATCTCATCTGGCGGGCTAGCGTAACTGGTTACGACTTCGGTTGTCGTGATGGAAGATCAGTCAGGACTAGTATCGAAAAGTACAGATGTTATATACTACTAACACCATCTTATTTTGCGCACTAACTAATAATAGGCATGACGTAAATAATAGGGAAGATGATGTACCTACCTAGTCAATTGTATTTAAGTGTGGGCATCTGTCAATTTTCGCCCACGTAATAATAGGCGTGCGGTCAATTCTTTTTGAGGATGTCAATCGATTCTATTTTTTATTGTGATCAAATGTCTAAATGGGACTAACTACACTTAGACTGCTTTAAAAGTCAAAAATGATCGTCTTTCAACATTCCTACGGAGCGCTACAAACGCTCACATACAAACGGCCACCTACTTAATCCTGACGACATTATTTATGTTATGGGTACGAATATTTTGTAGGGAAACATATTTTAATTTGCCATTTTCGCCGTGAAAATGTGCGTTTAAGTCCATGGTTGTGGTACAATCATTGTTTTGTTCAATAGTTGGGTACTTTTGAAGTCTTTTTTTATATTTTTTCTTTGTTTCATGGTAAATTTATTCATATTACTACAGTATGCTGTAGAATTTATCATCAGTCGTCATTCCTATATCCCGTGATTGTAAAATGACGTTAGTAGCATCTGTACTAGGTATTCGATATGGTATGTGCACTTGCCCCACTGCCGCATCTGCCCCAACTGACCTTACGGGCCGCCATCAGAAAGTGTATGTGTCTCTGTCTATCACATGGCGATGTCTCGATTGCTGACATTATTCTGTACGGAAAACGAACAAAAAATCGAACTGTGTCGGCCCTAAGTCTTGTAGAAATTTTAACGATTCACCGATAAAGCAAGCGTTTGGCTCTCAGTGGCATGAAACAATCAATGCGAGCATTTATCTGAATGTTATGTTTATGCTATTTTCCAATCCTCTGAAGGGGCTCCCAAGCGTGAAGACTAGGTGGTCTTAATGTAGCTAATATATTCGGCGGGTGATGGCTTCCAACACAGCGGTCAAGCGTGAGCTGGATGCTGGAGGGCGGTTCTGTTGTCTAATGCAATTTTGTGATCTACTGAAGTGGCCCAAGTACACGTTTGGACCACTTCGTAGATCAGAAGTCTGCATAGACTGGGTTATCTTAATGTATATATGCAGACTAGATGGTTTTGATGTACCCAATATTACCTACCTATATTTGATTTAGCTTCCCAAGTCACGGTTAAGTCTGAACTGTCTACGGCTGTAAATAAAAATTGCCATTTATTTATATGTAGGTAGGTACGCAATTTCACTTGACTCCATCTTAAAATCATCCTAATAGAAACGTATTTTTTTTTACTGAAAAATTAACAATCCTAATTAGATCTATTAAAACATGATGGAAGTTTTACATATGCCATTAAAAATGTATACCTACCTATAGTTTTTACAGTTTATTAATTTTTGAAATTTGAACAATTTGCTAAAATCAGTAACGGTGATTAAAGTCCAAATAAAATAAAAGAATTAAGTTTTCTGACCAACCCGTGCAACCGTAGCATATTGTTCTTTCATAAATATGTAACATGTATGCTACTATTTTCCATCAAAGATTTTTCTAATTCCCACGGATCCCCAATAATAATGGGCAATGCCACCCACACTCGGCCCCGGCTAAATAGTGTTTGATAATAAACATTACAATAGCGCACCATATATTTAGCCTGACAGACGTCCGTCTGCCCCACTCACCAGAGAAAACTTCCATACGATAAGTTTAGAGGGATAAATAAGTAAGGTACTCATCTACAAAAATCTGTATTGAAAATAAATTCTCTATGGAGAGCGGTCATTACAGCTCGATGCAGGAGTTTGGTGCCAGCCGTACAGCGTCCTCTGTTGGTAAAATTATGTTTGTCCTTTCAATACGCCGAAACGGTTGAACGGATTTGTATCAATTTTAGTACAGGGATACCTGGACATCCAAAGATTATTATGGGACACTTTTTACACACGTAGTTGTTGTATTTAATACACGAATGTAGTTGCCCCTTACCTATACTCGTATGTAGGACAATTGTTAAACAACTTAAACTAAGGAAACGGATGCTAGACGGTTACCTATCTAAAACACTAGTTTTTGTTTCCCATCTGTAACGTTTGGCCAAATTTGAATTTGTCTGAAAGCCCTTTTTTACCAAACCTGTAAATTTTGCAGAATAATTACTTATAAAACAATCCTAAACCTATCCTAATGGGTTCTTTAATATGATGATCATAACATCCTGAAAAGATTACGGATTCCATGGAAAAATTACTTTCGGACAAATGAAAATTGGGCGGAACGTTACAGATGGGATACAATCTTACGGGGTTGTGATAGGCTACCATGCTAGACAACGAAATTTCTCTCGTCATTTAGCGATAAGACCTCCTTTTGTTTACCTGTAATGGGTAATGGATGTTTTTTTTTTACATATATCTTGAATTTGCTTATAGGCAGGAATAACTCCTCTCATTCCTAGAAAAAGGTTACAGATATATTACTGTCGCAAAAATATTAAAATGATATTTTTTATTATTGGATCCGCGTTCATCACTGCGTTTTTCTGCGCTACGTACCTCACCTCACGTACCTGTACCTAATAGGTGTGTTTATAGCTAACTAGTTCACATTTCTATTTTTGACTCTGAGTATATTCTTCCGAATTTCCAATATCTCTCACACACACATCTCTGGGAGGTCTGTCGCAATTGGATTGCACAAAATAATCAGGTACCGAGTGGGGCCCAATTTGGAGAAAATACGGCCAATGTTGTCTTCAGCTCTTGAATTATTTATCGAACTTGGTGTGCCTATTTGGGACAAAAATAAAAACATATTATGTACATATGTCTATATTAAGCTGTATTTATTTGGACGTGTTGATAGAAGCAAAAATAAGGGTGATGTTTTCACATAGTTGCAAATTGAAGATTGAAGGCATACGTAGTATAGGTAGTTGATTTCATATGCCAAGGTTCGATTTCGATTCGATTCCACTTGAGTTGAGGCAATAATGACCATAATGTTTATTTTTTGCTCACTAAATGCTTATGAATGCTCAATGATATGGAGATAATGGATTCACGGGAACTTTACCCTGTATAAGACGACACTGACGCAATTCTTTCACATTAGGGATCCTTGATTTTCGTGCTAAAAAGTAAACTTGGCAGTAAAATTTTGTCTCATTAAAAAAACAGGCGAAGATAAAAAGTTAAAAATCATTTTTTACCTCCACCTGCTAACCAAATTGCAGATTTTATCAAGATGTAGATATTGCTACTTACTAATGTTTAGGCGTTGGTTTATTAGCAACTAAAAAAAGGGGCCCGCTAACTTCGGCTGTGTATTTTTTTGCGCTAGTAGTCGGCAAAAAAGTATCCTTTAGGTAACTTTTTCTGGACGCTCGACTATGTATAGTATAATTTATAGCTAGTGTAGTTTATGTATATAAATATTACTTTCAGAAAACGCAAACTGAACGTAAGTAGAGCCAGAAAATACGTATGCCTGTCTATGTAAGAAAATTAAGTACCTTAAAAAAATCCACCATTAGATAACGCTACTAACCATCTACATTTATTATAATGAATGTCAGACTATATTTGAGGAGTATGTTAACTATGTTTTATCTCTATGAAACTCATAGTCATAGACATAAAAGCCCTTTTGTAAACATACATTTTGCAAGCGTTTGGCTCGGTTTGTAGACACCTGCCTACTGAGTCGGCGGTCCTGGGTTCGAATCCCGGCCGGGGCAAATATTTGTGCAAAATATTTGTTCTCGGGTCATGGATGTTATCTTTATAATGTACTAGCGGCCGCCCGCGACTTCGTCCGCGTAGATTTTTGATGATGACAAAGATATTAAAATAGGTAAGTGAATTTTATTCTTAATCATAATCTAGACATATTACATTTCAAACAGTGGCAGACACTGATATGCAATTGTTAAAGAATTTTAGAAGATTTTCCAAGTAGATTACGGGAATTGTTTGCAGGATGCTTAATATTTATTCCGTCAGTTACCTGATGCTTTTAATCTTTGGAAAAAATGACTCTGCATGATATAGAGTGACGCATAGATTTGGAGTTAGAAAATGGGGATCTTAGTTATTATGAGTGAGCTTTAAAAAAAATGTTAAATATCGTAAGGCTGTTAAAACAATCTTAAACTCAGGACTGGAAATCGAGAGATGGAGGCAGTTTAATAAAGAGTATCTCTTTCAACAATAATAAATAATAAACTTTATTTCAAAACAATAATAAATAATGACCTCTTTTCATAAGAAGGCAGCACTGGTATTTGTACACGCCGGCCTGGCTATTAAACGAAAAGAGTGGTGTAGCGGAGTTCCCGAGGCTGGCCAAAATGTTTCAAATTGGTCTACCCCAGGCAGGTACCCCAGTTATTAAAAAGGCTAGTGTTTAAAGAAAATGCTGAAATATGACCATTAAAAACTTAATGCACATAAGCGAATTTAATTATGCGATTACTATTTTGGTCTACAGGCTAGTAGTATTGTTTGAAGAGTGATTCAATATATTCTGGTGCTAGTTCTCTATATTTCTCAAGAAGCTAAATAAAGTAAGAATAGGTATATAAAGTATAGATTATTCATGTGCTGATAGACAACTCGCTAAATGTAGGAACACATAAAGTTTGGAACACAATTACTTAATAAGAGACAGCACTAAGAAAATATTGTTGACAGTCAACCATAGAAAAGGGGGTGCAAGTTCGTTTAAAAAAAAATACGTAGTCACTGGGTAGAAGACAGGAAATAAAAAAAATATAAACTGATAACCTTAGCGTAACACTTCTTTATAAACAACATTAGCGGTGTTCCGCTTACAAACTTTGCACCCCTTTTTAACCCCCTTAGAGGTGAAATTTTCCAAAACGCTGAAATTACTTTTTTTGTATTTGATTAAGTAAGCTATCTACAAAGTTTTAAGTCTCTAGTTCAAAAAATAAAGTTTCTCCCATACAAACATTGCACCCCTTTTTAACCCCCTTAGGGGTAAAATTTTCTAAAACGCTGAAAGTACTTTTTGTGTTTATAAATAAGTAATTATTCTACAAAGTTTCAAGCCTCTAGCTCAAAAAAAAAAGTTTACCCCATACAAACTTTGCACCCCTATTTAACCCTCTTAGGAGAGGTATTTCCAAAAATCCCTTCTTATCCCTAGCCCACGTTATAAAAGTAACCTACTGTGCAAAAATCATCTCTCTAAAATTAGTAGTTTCGGCTGTGCGTTGATGAGTCAGTCAGGACTTCTTCTTTTATATATATAGATTTATATATTATGTATATCGTCGTCTAGTACCTACCCATAGTACAAGCTTTGCTTAGTTTGGGACTAGGTCGATTTGTGTATGATTGTCCCTTAATATTTATTTATTTAGTACTCAATAAAATTAATAGGTAGTTTCAATAAGATTGCCCCATTACATGGAAAAAACTCTTTCTACCATGCATTTAACCCGTTCACTGTCCGTGTCCTATATGTGGGGCCACGGCAAGCCTCTATTACACATGTCAAACTGGGACAGTGAATGTGTTAAACGTAATCATTACCTAAGGAATCATAAGTCATAACACGTTCACTGTCCCAGTTTGACATTTGAACCTTTATGTCTCTGTAATAGAATCTCGGCTTGCCGTGACCCCACATATGGGACACGGACAGTGAACGTGTTAAACAAAATCATAACTTTTAAAGACAAAAAAAACATGAAGATATATTATGGAAACATCAATTTATAAGAAAACCATATCAGAACGGAATTTAGAACTACCTAAGAACTTAAAATAATAATACTAATCAGTCTAGTTGGCAATCCTCTCCGGTTCCTTCTCGTCTTTGGCCTGGATCTTCACCGTTCTCTCCTCCACCGGCTGAGATCTGAAGGCTACCAGCAGCAGCTTTCCTTTGTCGAGATGGCACTCAACCCTCTCCGGAGGGAAACCTTCTGGGAGCAAAAACCGCCTCTCGAAATGACTCCTCGTCCAGCCATCTTCACGCTTCACCTCCTTCTTCCCTTCCACAAGGATTTCATTCCCAACTGTTTTCACTTGGATCTGGTCCGGTGTAAAATTCTGCACGTCCAATTTCACTTCGACTTTCTTCCCATCGACTTTCACTTCTGCGTCGGAGTATACGCCTTCAATCCCGTGCTCTTGCTGCAGGGCCTGCAGGGGCGCTGTGGCTTCCTTGATGAACTTGATGGGGTCGCGGAAGAAGGGGTCGCGGGCCAGCACGGTAAAGGGATCCTCGAATGCTCTCGCGACTGGATCACGGAGCGATAAATTCCTCAAATGACGCACCCAATACGGCATGAGTGACATTTTAGTCTTCTTGTTTTTCTTGTCGCTTAGTTACTCGCACGTAGTCTGATATTCAACTGTTGAGATGCCGCGCGCCGGCCGCAGTTTATATAGTCCCCGGAGCAGCGCTATCTATTGACAAGAAGCGCGGAGAACGTTCACGAAACTTCTCGTGAAGCGGTGGCAAAACAATGTCTATTGATATTTACGCCCCCTATTGGCGAATAGTTGAACTACGATGTAACAAAGAGAACATAGAGTAACAGATATGTTTTTCGATTATTTTCAGCTTTGAACAAGCTATTTGTTTTCCATTTCTAAATATATATTAAAATCTGTAATAATGCAAATTTTTAAATAAGTAACTAAATTTAAAATCGTTTTTAATTTGCTTCCATAAAGTAAGCGACATCTATTGACGAGTTGCGGAACTGAAGCGTACTCGCGAAAACGTACGTTACTAGCGACATCTTTGGACGAATGGCAAATGGAAATTACTAGACGTCCCTGGAAAGTAAACAAGGTTCAATGACTCTTTTTCTTAAAATAACAACAAAGTCCTGTCGGCAACTTCCACTGTTTGTCATTGAAATTGAGATTGAAATGTGTTCATTACCATTAAATAAAGTCATACAGTACTTTATTTACTTACTTGCTAGATATTACCAATTTGAAATTTATGTAGTGCATTGTGCAATAGGAATGAAAATCTGATGCAACATTTACAGAAAGTTAAACGAGAAAATTTATTGCTCTTCTGGAAAACTTAACTAGGCTTTTTGGCGTTAACTCCGCTTTTTGTTCATTCAGGATCAGGAATGGTTCATGTACTTGCTCTATATTGACGCCCATATATATATAGACATAGACACCCATAATTCTCGTCCAGACGGCGGAATATGTAAGGATCTCTGGTTGTTGACAGCAGAACTGGCAACTAGATTTTATATTTAAATATTCGAATTATGGCCGTCTCTGTCACACACCAAGGGAGCCGGGCATTCGTGTTTAAACCTTGTATCATAGCTGAAGGTGACTGAAGTCTAATAAAATTAATTTCCAAGTCCTATATCCTTTGTTCTGTAGGTACTTCCACTGAGCTGCACCCTCGTCACAGTACCATGGTATCCAGCAGAAGTTGCTACGCACGCCAGGTGCTCAAAATGATATACACACGGACTTATTATCTAGAGTACCTATAAGGGTTGTACAGGTCATTGTTAGCGTGTTATGTTTAGCTACTTTTGCTGCTGACTGTACACCCATATATATGTAATTACTTACAAGGAAAGGTAGGTACCCAACAGTCCGACTCCGATTTGATTCATTTCGATATAATATGTTAAAGAGTAGTCTAAAATAGCAGACACGTATTTTTTTTAGCTGCCCAAATTCAACCGGTTAGGTGAAATTGTCCTTCAAAGTACTGAAAATTGACCAAACCCTCTAACTTCTTCAGAGAGATTTGTTAAAGCAAATTGATAATTAGTTACTGGTTTCATTATAATTTATATGTTGGAGAACATAAACTCATATTTGAAAAATTAAAAAAATTAACTCATCAACTAGCTTTAGAGTTACTTAAGGAGTTAACCACTTTCCTCAGTTCTGAGACACTTATGTGGCCTTAGGCCTAAGAAAAATGTTTGCTCAAACTGTGGTACAAAGTCTGGGGGCACGGTAGTGCCCCCGCCAAGACGAACAAAAAAGAAGGGGGCACTACCTACCTTTTCTCGAACCGTTTCGTCTCATATTCAAACCCTCATAGTTTCGTCCCAGTTAACACTAGATCACTTATTCCCGATAAGCCTCGATCGATAGAGCAGTTATTCTTGACTACATTAATAAAAAAACATTAAAACTTCCGCTATAGTTTGAGGATCATTGCATAATGTCGTCTAGTACCCATAACACAAGCCTTCTTGAGCTTAATTTGGGACTAGATCGATTTGTGTGAGGTTGTCCGATATTTATTTATTTAATGTATCTTTATGAAGAATTTTCTGAATTTGTTGTTCATCAGAAGTTGTATATTTTTTTATAACATTCCAAGATGCTTTACATTTGTTGTTAGATTTGTTTATGTATGATGTATTTCTGGTTTTTTGTGTATAATTTAAACACTTTTTAAGAATAGTAGCATAATTACGATACATGTCTGAATTACTGGGACTTTTTATAGAACGACTTTGAATGTACAAGTTCCTTTTCTTGCAGCGGCAACATTTCCGCAAACCGCAATGGCAGTCGTGCTTCCCAATATCCTATACTCTGCTGAAACTTGGACCATTTACCGCCGTCATATCCGAATGCTGGACCGATTTCACCTCAGATGCCTACGCAAGATACTGAAAATCCGGTGGTATGATCGCATACGGAACACAGAAGTTCTGCGTAGAGCAAACGTGTGTGGCATCGAGGCGTACCTTATGCGACGACAGCTCCGTTGGTGCGGCCACGTTTCACGGATGGAGGAGCAGAGAGTGGCTAAGCGCATCTTTTATTCCGAACTTGAGGACGGTAAGCGGAAACAGGGCGGACAACTCCTCAGGTACCGTAGACTGGGGTTACTTTGATTCTTGGGGTTACATTGATAAAAACTTCATTTTATTTTTAAACGCAAATATCCATATTTCCGAACGCATCTGTACATAATTTTTTTTAAGGATGGCAATATCAATAGTTGCTGCATTTAGTTGCTCTGACGCAGTGAACAAGTATGGTCGTGTGCAGTGCGGATCACGTGTCAAAATGTAAGTATAATTTATTGCTATTTTTCATGTTCGAATAACTTCTAAACTAACGTAGTGGGTATTAAAGTAAAAGGTTCACAGTAAATATTAGCTTGCCAGAAGTATGTTTATGTATACCATTGTATTGAGTTTTGTGTCATAAATTCAAACTAAGTATTTTATTACTAATTATTTACTTGGTGGGGTGTCTTTGATCACCTGCATGGGGTAACATTGATCACTGATCAATGTTAAACTGAAGCCCCATGAGTGGGCATCTTTTTGCTCTCAGCGTCTTTTTCATTAATACAAAAGAGTATTATTGCTAAATCAAACTATTTATTTTTCAGAAAGATGCCTAGAAACTACGAAAAGCTTTTAACTAAGCAAGTACTTAAGCATAGGTAGTTGATTATTGTGTGATTATGTCAAGGTACTTATTGAAGGTGATAATTAATTAAGAACATTTTGTTATAAAAATTTTGAGGCAAACCTCAAATAAAGTTGTTTTTTCAAAGATAATAATTTTTATTTTTGATCAAAGTAGCCCCAAAACAACATAAACAGTTGTAACTTTTAAACCTGCGAACCAATTTTTTTCTCTCCTTGAGACAACATACTTCTGTAAGGGGTTACATTCGATTGCCCTTAAAAAACATAGGGAAAACTGATAGATACTGATAGATACTGATAGATACTATAGAGACACATACAGGCTTAGGGGCTTGTAAAACTACAGGGGATGCACTCAGATGGAGCTGATTAAAAGAGCAGAGAAAGGGCAGCGAGAGGTTTTAGATATTTATTCAGCCACGATCAGCTAAAGAATGCCTATCTACATTTATTACATTTGACGGACGTCACGCTTCTTATTCTAAACTTAAAAACGTATTTATTTTTATATAGTGGCCAACACCACTAAGAGTGAAGTCCAACCTTCACAGTATCAAAGTAACCCCAATGTCAGTTTCAGTTTGATCACAACGTTTTATTTTTTTTCTCCATACATTCTTATGTAAGCTTTCAAGATTTTTAGCAGCGAAAGTCTAATAAAAGTTGATGTTCCCATTTTTTTAATTTTTTTTTTACCACTTAATTGTAGAAGTTAGAGAAGTTTAAACTTTAAAATTGATCAAAGTAACCCCAGTTTACGGTACAAAGATGTGCTAAAGAGGCACTTAAAGAAGTGCGGCATACATCCGTCGCGGTGGGAGCAGCAGGCGGCCATGCGGCCAGAATGGAGAACTGTCGTAAATTCTAAAGTCTATGACTTTGAGAACCAACGGCGCATTGAACTGGACACTAAACGTGACTACGTAAAAGCCCGGCCACCTGTGGCAGAATTATATCATTATGTCAATGGTGTGCTCACATGTCCGCAGTGTTCGCGTAGCTTCATCAATAAGGTAGGCTACGTGAGCCACATGCGTTCTCACCAGCGACAAAATCGGAGTTAACAGCAGTCGTCGTGGCCGAAAGCGGCCGTGAAGAATAGTACATTTATGTGATGTGTTCTAGACTTTGACTCTAATTATGGAAAGCATAATACATAAAATAAATCGTAGAGTTCATGAAATTTATTAAAAGCTACTTCTGCATCACTTTCTTCTAAGACTTCGCAAAAGGGTAGACAAGATAAGTGATTCAGGAATTTAGCTTGGTTCTCCCTTGAGAAATCCCTCTTATACCGGTACCACCATGTTACAGTTTGAGGCTTTTCTTTTTCCTCTTAGTGATACATGATATGCAATGGAGAGGGCTATATGCTCGAAGTTTCTTTGCGAGATCGAATCAGAAATGAAGAGATCCGTAGAAGAACCAGGGTAACCGACATAGCCCGACGGATATTTAGCAAAACTTAAGTGGCAATGGGCAGGGCACATCGCTCGTAAAACCGACGGCCGCTGGGGCCATCGAGTTCTTGAGTGGTGACCACGCACCGGACGACGCAGCGTGGGTAGGCCCCCCACAAAGTGGACTTATGACCTGGTGAAGGTCGCTGGAGTCCGCTGGATGTGGGTGGCGCAGGACCGGTCATGGTGGCGTTCTCTGGGGGAGGCCTATGTCCAGCAGTGGACGTCTTTTGGCTGATAATGATGATGATGATGATGATACATGATAAACTCTGTGCTGTGCTGTGCTGTATGATCAGAGAGCCCCGAGTCGTGTATATATGCGCAGTGCCCTTGGTGAGTGTTTCAATTTAACTGCCTCCTTTGTATTTTTGATCAAATTGATATTAATATCACCACATAAAATAATCTTTTTCTTTTCGTTTTTAGTTAATTCACATAACATGTCGTTTAATTTTTGTAAGAAAATATCTAAATTCGACGCGGGAGTTCTGTAGATACACAATATAAATAGGTATTTACCATGATTTAAAAGCTCTTATAACCTAATCTAGGTTAACTTTTCAAGATTTCTGAAAACTTTTTTTTATGAAATGAAGCTCCGGTAAAGTGTTTTTTCTATAAAAGAGGATCCCACGTAAAGTAATACCTACAAAAGTACTAGCGTACTAGGGTGATTCTCATATAGTTTTAAAATATTAACATTTTTTTTTATTTTTTTTCTGTGATATATTGCGGTGTATATTAAGAGTACATACCAAAGGCTAATTTTTGGTGCAGATGGACAAGCTTAATACCCTCTGCAAGTGATTAAAGTAATGCATGTACACGGCTGTGACATCCCTAAGCATAGTTGTGAGACTGTATAACATGGGTGTGACAATTTCATCGAAAATCAAGTAATTGTGTCAAATAACAAGTAACCAAGTAGCCAGGATCATTCACCAGCAACTTGCTCTTCGATACGGTCTTGTGGGGTCTGAGGTGCCGTACTATAAGTACGCACCGATGCCAGTTCTTGAGAATGGTCGTGCCACGCTCTATTGTGATCGATCTATCATCACGGACAGGACTATTGTAGCCAATAAGCCTGATATCGTTTTGGTAGATCGATCCAAGCGCCAGGCAGTGCTCGTCGACATCACCATCCCCCATGACGAGAACCTCGTGAAGGCCGAGAAGGACAAACTCAGCAAGTACCTTACTTGGCTCACGAGGTGACCGCCATGTGGGATGTTGACTCGACGATCATTGTCCCGATAGTCGTTTCGGCTAACGGTCTTATAGCGAAGAGTCACGACAAACATCTTAAGAGACTCTCGCTAGATGGCTGATTTAATTTATTTTTTAACAAATTGATAATCCTACTTAGCAAACAAAATCATCAAGCATTACATGTCACAACCGAGGTTTGAAAAATTCCGTGGTCGTGACATTTAGATCTATCTATGGTCGTGACAAATTTTGAACATGTGCGACATAATGGAACAATTTGCTTTGTCTCGCCAATTTTAAACAATCACCTTATTCTGTTATTTCTGAGGTACAATTTATATAAGTATCAATAACATAAGAGTAGAACTTACATTTAAAACTCATTCCACGGTGGTGACGTACTAAGGTTGTCCTTTTCTTTAATAAATACAAGAAAATATTTTTGCTATACATTCACCGCACTTTGTCATAAGCAGAACCGACAAGAAGGTAGTTACAGAGTCCGGTATGTATAGAGACGGCATACTTAGCATTAATGCAGGTGCGTCCAAAAGTGCATAGTTTGCGTCTGGCGTAGATAAGCTTTAGAACCTAAGAACATTTTAATTAAATAAAGACAGTCTAATATCGACCACCGTACGAATAACTTGTATTTTAATTATAAGTTTAGTTTTTAAAAAGTAGTTTTCCCTCCGGCGCGATTTGACTGGCGCTGCGGACAGGATACCGGTACGAAATCCTGCGCCTGTGAGGATCACGAATTGATCCGAGTGCATGACTTTCGTTAACGTATTTACGTGATAACTGGTATCTTCGAACCAAATAAATTTGTCTCAGTGCCTGGAGGACAACACGAAAACGCCTGCGGCTATAATTGGAGGAAATGGGGAAAAGCGTACTGTGAGTAGACCTCTTCACTGTCCCGTCTATCCCTGTTCTTATTCCATTGGCTGTGTAATTTAGTGTAGACTTTATAATAAGCTCTCTATACAAACTCTATAGTTGCGAATTATATCGTCCTAATATTAAGTTAGTTAAGTGTGTTTAAAAAACGATTATTAAAATACTAAATGGAAGAAATAGGAATAGCTCCCAGAGATAATAATATTGAAGAAAATATAGTAAATCCCAGAGAAAATATGGATCAAATCAAAGTAATTCCTAGAGAAATGATGGATTTAATTCCGAAATTTGATGGTGATGAAAGATTGTTAAATTTATTTTTAAGTAAAAGTGAGTATGTAATTCAAGCTTTTAGAAACCCCGAAAATCTTGCTCAGGATTTGTATATATTTCATGCAATTACTGGCCGGCTAACTGGCAAAGCCGCCCACTTGATAAGCGAAAGACAAGATATCGATACTTGGATGCAATTAAAAAAGCTGTTAACTCAACATTTCGGCGACCCGAGGTCGGAAGAGTGTATTGCGATAGAATTAGATAATTTAAAGATTAGGCACAGTGAATCATACGCTAGCTTCTGTAATCGTATCCAAAATGTCAGAAGTACATTATTTGCCAAAATAAATTTAATTGAAGATCCTCGTGAAAAAGAAACGAAAAAGACAATTTATAATCACTTGTCTCTAAACGTCTTTCTTTATAATTTGCCGGAAGATATGTTACGCGTAGTAAGACTCAATAGCCCCAAGCAGCTGGAAGACGCTTTAACAATAGTGATGGAAGAAGTCAATTTCTTAAACCAGTATAACGCAAAAAATAGAAACAATAGTAAGCCTTCACAGCAAAGGCCCATTTTCCCACAAAATAATAATTTTGGACAGAATATGAGATTTTCTCAACCACAAAATGCAGGATACAATTTTAATACCGCACAAAATAAATTCCCACCAACTCAAGGTTTTAGATTTGGCATTCCCAACCAGTCAGCTCCACAAGGTTTTAGATTTGGAAACCCTCAAAATCAGGGATACAAACCTTTGATGCCCAATCAACACACACCAAACTTTAAATTTGGGATTCCCCAACAAGCAGGTTATAGACCATTTGTTTCTAATAACAATCAATTTAGATCTAATAATTTCCAGCCAGCACACCAACCGCAATTTAAATTCGGTATTCGACCTCCATATCAACAACCACAAGGTCAAGGCCAATCTTCGCATCAATATAATAACGATGTCTCTATGCGAACAGCACCCCAACCAAAACCAAACTACATACCCCCGCGAACAACTAACAATTTGTTTTACGCAAATGAACTTCAAGAAATCGAACCTGCCCCTGAAAATTTCAATGAACCGAACGCCCTTGACTCAAACTACCAACAGTATTACACGCAAACTGAAAACGAAGAATACTTCTTAGACGATCAATATGAGACTGAAATGTTACATAACTTGCCTGAAAATGAAAATTTTCCCATAAAAGCCTCTACGACAGATCCCCAGAAATAGTACACCTTAACCATCATAATGCCTTAAAACTGCCACACATTGAAATTCCCGAAATAAACTCCAAATTCATGATAGACACTGGAAGCACACGATCATTCGTAAGCCCTGATATTGCAAACAAATACTTTTCCGAATTCAAATATAATGAACCATTCGAAGTAGTACGAGTAAGTACCCATGCTCGAAGCTCTCACGCTGAAGTAATCGAAATCCCATTGCTGAAAACTTTTAAGAGTTGTGACACTCATAAATTTTATGTATACGAAGTCGATAATAGTTACGGAGGACTAATTGGCTCAGATTTACTGAAACAACTTGACGCGAACATTGATATGAAAAACCAAGTACTGATAACACGAGATACACAAATACCTATAATTTACCGTCCACCTTACACAATTCGCATTGAACCCCGATCTGAAACACGCACGAAAATTCCCGTAAATCTTTATAGTGGACATGCAATTATAAACCATATAGATTTCGGCGAAGGTGTGCGAACACCAACAGCACTTGTAGAATGTACAGAAGGCTTTGCAACCACAGTTATCCAAAATACATCCGAAAACCACTTTGATATAAAATTCAGTAAACCTCTCAACGTCACACCTTATGAACCAAAAGAAATTGAAATTAATGGTTTACATTCAGTAGATAGCTGTGAAAAAGATGAAATTTTAATACAAAATTTAAGTAAATTACGATTAGATCACATGAACTCGGAAGAACGAAATCAAATCTACAATTTGTGTTTAGAATACAAAGATATTTTTTACACTGAACATTTACCATTAACTTTCACAAATCAGGTAAAACACAAAATCCGAACCACTAACGAAGACCCTATCTATATAAAACCATACCGTCAGGCCCCAGTAGAAGCAGCTGAAATAAAAAAGCAAGTACAAACATTATTAAAGGATAATGTCATTCAAGAATCCCACTCACCTTGGAGTGCCCCGGTACATTTAGTCCCAAAAAAAATGGATGCTAGTGGAGAAAGAAAATTTCGCATGGTTATTGATTATAGACGGCTTAACGACATTACCATTGACGACAAATATCCACTCCCGAATATTACAGACCTTTTTGACAAGCTAGGTAAAAGTAGTTATTTCTCGGTACTCGATTTAGCGAGCGGGTATCATCAGATTGAAATCGAAAAAGAAGATCAGCCAAAAACAGCGTTTTCTACACAATACGGCCACTACGAATTCCTGCGCATGCCCTTTGGGCTCAAGACGGCTCCAGCAACGTTTCAAAGAGCAGTAGATAACGTTTTAAGAGGACTGCAAGGTATTCACTGCCTAATTTACCTCGATGACATTATAATTTTCTCATCTAGCCTGGAAGAACATATGACAAAACTTAAAGCAGTTTTCGAACGTCTCCGACAAACGAATCTAAAAGTACAACTCGATAAAACTGAATTTCTATGTAAAGAAGCTAATTACTTAGGACATACCATAACACCCGAAGGACTAAAACCTAACACAGACAAAATAGATGCTATACTGAAATATCCATTACCGAAAACAGTTACCGAAATAAAGAGCTTTCTTGGACTCATTGGATACTACCGAAAATTTATTAAAGACTTTTCTAAAATTACTCGCCCGATGACGTCTTGTTTGAAAAAGAATAGTAAAATTACTATTGACGAAAATTACCTAAAAGCTTTCGAAAAATGTAAAGAACTGTTAGTAAGTGCACCTCTATTACAATATCCCGATTTTACGAAGCCGTTCATAATGACAACAGATGCATCTGACTTCGCCCTGGGCGCAGTACTTTCTCAAGGTATCATAGGTAGCGACAAACCCATCGCTTATGCCAGTAGAACCCTAAATGATTCTGAAAAACGATACAGCACTATCGAGAAAGAGCTATTAGCCATCGTATGGGCTGTAAAACACTTTCGTCCCTACTTATACGGCAATAAATTTACCATTTTCACTGATCACAGACCCCTGGCTTGGTTAGACTCGCTAAAAGAGCCCAATAGCAAGTTAACTCGTTACAAACTCAGATTAAGCGAATATACATTTAAAGTCATACATAAAAACGGAAAACAGAACACAAATGCCGACGCTCTCTCACGCATACGATTAAACGCATTAGGAAATGACGGCGATAACGACCAATTATCAACAGCAGTTAACGTAGGAGATACTGACCAACTGGATGACTACATACAACGACTAACTGATGACATAGTCAGGTTAGGGCAACAAACACATGACCCTCAGAACCCTACTAATAACGAAAACCAGCCCGATATTAATTCTAACGCCTCTGAAAGAACTTTAAGTGCAAACGAAAGTACCTTATCAGCACCGACTGACACACAAACAAATTCTAGTACAGATACTGTCCATTCCGCTGTAGATATGGATACAAATGGCATACCCATTCTGCATGAAGCTATTGACACCAAACCGAACCAAATTCTAGTAAACGCCTGGCTTAAAAATGAACTTTTAGTTAAAATAGAATCACATCCAAAACAGAAAATCCTAAAGGTTTTCCTACCCTTAGACAACACTGAACTAATAAAGAAATTCCTCAAAGATTATATTAGACCCAAAATTAAATATTTTATACACTTTAACAATACCGAACACAGACGCCAATTTTCAGATATAGTCATTGCATTATTCCGAAAGGATACCATACAACTTTACGAATGTACTGAAAGAGTAGTAAACGTAACTGACGAAAAAGAACAAGAAGAAATTGTACTTCGATACCATGACGGCAAAACATGTCACCGTGGAATCAAAGAAACAATTTCTCATTTAAAGCGAACTTATTTTTGGAATAATATGGAACAAACAGTCACTAGTATAATTAACTCATGCGAAACCTGTAAAAGGATGAAATATGACCGACGTCCTTTCAAACCACAAATACAGCTTACACAGACTCAGACTAAACCGTTTCAAGAATTATTTATAGACCTATATACAATAGAAGGCAAATACTATTTAACTATCATAGATGCTTTTAGCAAATTAGCGCAAGCTTTTGAAATTCCCGATAGGTCTACCCCCGAAGTTGTTCGTGCCCTAATAAAGTATTTCTCATTTTATGGTATTGCCACTAAAATCAGTTCAGACCCTGGCTCCGAATTCAATAACAGACTTATGAGTGAAATGCTTTCATTTTATAAAATAAACATTCACATTGGAACCCCTAATAACCCGAACTCTTTGGGAATGATAGAACGCTTCCATTCCACAATCGCAGAAATATATAGACTTGCAAAGTATGAAAGGAAACATACAGATGCCGCTTCCGTAATGACGTATTCAATATTGGCCTATAATCAAACTATTCATTCAGTAACAGGACTCACACCGTTCGAAGTTGTCTTTGGACATACCGAAAGTAAAAACCAGTTTAATGCAGATTTTGATAAAGAATATACCCAGCAGTTAGTTAAAGACCATTGTAAAAGAACAAAATACCTATATAAATATTTGACAGATAAAATGTTAGCTAGGAAAGAAAGGGTTCAACAAGATAGGCAAGGAGAAACCAATTTCGACTTAGATGACAATGACGATATTTTCATTAGAGGCGTAAATAGACGACGTGCTAAGGACAAACCTAGGTATCAAAAGGCCAAGGCTAAGGGCAAGGTCCACAGAAATATAATCCCAGTTGAAACAAACGCGAGAGAAACCAGAGTCCCAATTAAAGATGTGCGACGTCCTCCACAGGTTCGTCCTGCTGCTGACCCAGGCAGTACTGACCCGGGCCCTTCAACTTAATAAAATCGAGAAGAACCCCGGCGTTTTTCCAATAAGAGAGGGTACCGCTCTTGTTAGTTATAATAAGTGGCTAGTTATTAAGATATTAGATATAAAACTTATTAAGCAAGACCTAGATTTAAATATACATAGATATAAGGAACTGGATAGGTTAGTTGGTTCATTTTCTAATATTAATGCCTCATACTTAATATACTGGGATGACGTAAAGCGACAAGTAAATCACATGTTAGATATTACAGTGGAAAAATACATTCAATTAGTTCCCAATAGCAGGCAAAAGAGAGGACTTATCAATCCTCTAGGATCTTTAATTAAACTTATCACTGGAAATTTGGATCACGACGATGCTATTAAATATAATAATCTGATAAATGAAGTCAAAACCCGACAGCATTCTGTAGAAAAGAAAACAACACTCATATCCGAAATGGTGAGACTTTTTACAAATACTACTGTAAATATAACTGACAATCTCATACAATTGAATACAGCCATAAATAAAGTTAATAATGACATAACCGAAATTTCAATAATATCTCATGTCAATCAGATAATACAGGTTTATAACTTGTTCTTTCATAATTTCCAACTGATATATTCTAAATTGAATGAGATTGAAACTGTACTCGCATTTAGTAAAATAGGTATATTGCATCAATCTATTGTTAACACTAATGAACTTGTAAAAGCATTTAAGCTCATAGAAAGAACAGATAAACTTATTTTTCCATCAAATCCTGAAAACATTGTAAAAATTGAACAGTCAATTACATTGAAATCATACTTTAAGAATTCTGAAATAATGTTCATCATGGAAATACCATTAGTTAAGAGAGAAACTCACTTTTACTATAAAATTGTTCCCTTACCTATTACCGAACCTGAAACAAACCTCACCCTAATTATTTTACCTAAATATCCTTACCTTATTGTGAAGGGGTTGAATGCTAGCTCGCTCTCCACCCCATGTAAGCTCATCGAAGACGAAACATTCCTGTGTGATGAAATGCAATTAACAGTACCCATCAAAGACACCTGCATTCTCGAACTCATGCGATACTCAAGTAATGCTCCGTGTATGCAAATCCCGATAGAAGTGGAAAATGTGAAGATAGAGTTTTTACAGAAAAACAGATGGATTTTATATACCAAGGCAACTACGGATCTTGAGAGAACGTGTGCTAACGAAATCCTTCATTACACACTTTTGGGCACATACCTGCTTACAATTGACGATAATTTCGAATATAAAATTGGACAACATTATCTGAGAGAACAAACTATAAATGGAGAGAAAATCATATATCAAAAACTACCTTTGGTAAAGTTTCCTGAAAATCTGAAAACCGACATAAGACGGAGCGCTGATCCAGTACAACTGAAAGGAGTTGAGCTGACCGACCTGAAAGTGTTATCGTACGCACTGAAAAATAGTGAAGTGGAAAGTGGAAGTGTAGTGAATACGGAAAGCGTTAGCATAGGAACCATTGTTTTATATGTAATCTTAATTATAGGTTTTCTTTCATTCTTTTCGTATAAATATACACTTTTGGTATGCAAGTCTTGCAAAAATCAAAATAATCCTCCGAATAACGGTTCTTCGGATAATTTCGAACTAAAGGAGGGAGGAGTTACAGAGTCCGGTATGTATAGAGACGGCATACTTAGCATTAATGCAGGTGCGTCCAAAAGTGCATAGTTTGCGTCTGGCGTAGATAAGCTTTAGAACCTAAGAACATTTTAATTAAATAAAGACAGTCTAATATCGACCACCGTACGAATAACTTGTATTTTAATTATAAGTTTAGTTTTTAAAAAGTAGTTTTCCCTCCGGCGCGATTTGACTAGGTAGTTTTTCCGTTCTTAAAAAGCCTAAATAGGGCTGCTAGCTTCAAATATAATTTTCTACCAAGTTACACGTATTTAAACAAACACAAATGGCTGTGACAAAAAAATTGATCACAAACTTTATGATGTTCTGAATTAGAAACTGTTACATTATACTTTTACAACTTTTTAATAATGTTATGTTATCAGACATTTATTAGCTTTGCGTCATTCGTATAACATTAGTCAAAATTACTTGATATTGTAGCAGAAAAAAATATTTTATTAGAAAATCGGGAGATATCACACGGCATGGATGTGACATTTTGGGCAAACATTCTTTTTTTTATATATATTTCTGAATATTTTAAGGTAAATGTGTTTATAAAAGATAAGTAGAGGATATTTGCTCAACAAAGGCATAAATAGATTTTTGATTTAAACAAAATAAACATGTGATTCTTACAAATCATAAAAAAATGCATGAGAATAAGAATTACCCACTACGCATTAGCATTCTACAGTCGACTAACAGCAGAGATTGAAGTTAAAGGTTTGCCTAGTCTTATAAAAAAGTGATAACTAATAATTTAATGGATTAGGAACGACCCTAGTTGGAGACTGACTAATTACTAAGTTGATGCACTAAACAGGAACTCAGGCGTAGGATAATGAATAAAGGCAATACTTAGCGTCCTCGATCTTACTTTGTAGCAAAGATAAATGTGAAGGAAAACAAATATTTCCTTATTTATTGTATTTTGCATTTGGTTATATTGGTTACTTCCGAAGCACCTACTAATGGTTACCTACTTTTAGTACGAGAAAAAACTGTTTACCTAATTTTTTCGATGTCACTTAGGTACACTACTTTTTAAGCACATTTGTGTGGAAGTATAACATACGTAATGGTCCAGCTTCAGTCCAGAGACCCGTGACATTGTGTTGTGTCTATCACAGAAATCGTGACATCAACATCTCGGTATCATATAAAAATTACATTCAACTTATTAACTAACTCACAAAATCCAACTTAACTTTTGATCCGTTTACGAAGGGCACACATCAGCCGATAATTATAGCTGATTTCTATAAATAGGTACCCCATTGACGTCCATTGGTGCCGTGTTGTTTGCTCGGTGGTCAGCACGTTCGCAGCTCACGAAGCGGTGTGCACCGGCACCTTACGTTGGTTTTGGTTGATAAGGGAGAACCGAACATTAGTGATGAGAACCCGTACAATTACATTAAATTTTTGTTATTGAATACCTGTAAGTCGGTTGTATAACTGATTCCTAGCCAGCGGCAAGATAGGGCGCTGCCCTGCCGTCCCTTACCTTCAAACCACTGGTAGCGCAGAATCAATTGTGATTAAATTATTTCGGGAATTATTTATGTTTTTAATTAAACCAGACTTGAGGTAGAGCGGAAATCCTGTGATGTGACCAAACCGAGCATGAACTAGCAAACAGGATACAGATTAACACTTGAAAAATCAAAATGTCATAATTACTTTTATTATATTATTATTATTTATTACTTTACCCTTTGTGTGTGTGTGTGTGTGTACACCACAATGTGGTAAAGACAGACAGTACGAAACCCTTCGATAAGGGCAGCGTAGGTACGATCAGTCGTGCAAATCTTCGGAATTTTTGTCCAACAGGCCTTCGGCTGAGAAAGGCACAAATTCTACCCTGCAGGCCCAGCCCCCTTGTCCACGTCCTTTAACCATGCAAGTTTTGTAGGTATAACTAATAGCTACGAACAATTAACTATTTTCTTCGTTGCTAACCCTGGTTCCTTTGGAGCCCTGCAGTTATGTTCGATCGAATCGAGTTCGATGTACCTAATTTCTAATGAACAAAAGTTGAAAATGAAATTAACATCCCCAGAACTAAAATGTAACGACTCATGTACTGCATTTGTGAACCTTGGAGGCTTAGGTGCTCGACGTTATTAACACTCATAATAGCTAGTCCGCGAATAGACATCAAACTCGGCGAAGACTCACTTAAGCAAGTAGAGCAGTTCAAATACCTGGGCAGCACGATGACAGCTAAGTGCCATCTTGATAACGAAGTCAACTGCAGAATTGGAGCCGCTGCAGCAGCTTTTGGCAAACTTCGTTCCAAGGTGTTCCGCTCGCACGACATAAAGCTCCCTACTAAAGTAGCTGTATACATGGCAATCGTTCTGCCAAATCTCTTGTATGCTTCCGAGACATGGTGCCTATACCGCAAGCATATTCGCTCATTGGATCATTTCCATCTGAGATGCCTCCGCGACATTATGGGCGTTCATTGGTCTGACCGTGTTAGGAACACGGAGACCCTTAGACGAGCCAATGTCGCCGGAATCGAGGCTTATCTAATGAGAAGACAGCTGCGGTGGTGTGGACATGTCTCCCGTATGACAGACGAGAGTCGCAAAGCGCATCTTTTACTGCGAATTGGAGAATGGCAAGCGAAAGCAGGGTGGTCAAATCCTGCGGTATAAAGATGTGCTGAAGCGTCACATGAAGAGGGCTAACATCGACCCGTCTAAATGGGAGACTTTAGCAGAAGGCCGGTCACAATGGAGGCACACTGTGAACACGCAGGTGCGTGAATTTGAAACGGGACGACGTAATGAGCTCGATTCTAAGCGCGACGAGCTCAAGGGCCGACCACCAGCGGCCATACAATATAAATATACAAAAAAAATACAAAAAAAAAATACAAAATCATTTATTAACATAAAACAGCTTTATACATTTTAAGAGTATCCATCAGTGACCAAACTAGTTAGGCTGAGCCTGTATCTTGGCCATCTGCGAGAGAGAATTATAAAACAAAGAAATTATAAATTACAAAAGTTTGACATAGGACGTTCGATATTGAATAAAAGTTTAAAATTCGCGGCTTTTACTTATTCTAAAATATTATTATATTGAAAAGTACAATACAATGCACGGAAACAAACGAATGTGTTTGTGTGTGTGTGTGTGTGTGTGCGCGTGTAAATGTGAGTAATATGTGGATATGTGTGTATAGGATACCACTGGTTATAATAAAACCCTGGTGGACGTAACATGGTTTACTTAATTCTTGTGCAATTCAAGATCTCTTCGGTAGCACTGTAAGTCAACGTGAATAACCAATGTTTTACTATCATTTTGGCTCTCGGGACTGAAAGAACTTAATATCGCAGTAGTTGCAAATATAGTTATATATGCAGCGATGCGCGTAGGCTGGTGACCGCCTAGCGAGAGCGGACCTGCATGGAGGGAGCGGAACCTTGTAGGTGCGCTTTCGCAGCATTCCTTGTGCCCATCGGAATTGAGTACGGTGCCATGAGTTCGAATCACTGCCTTAATGACGAAAAGCTGCCTCACACTCAGTAGATTTGTCTCGCTGTACAGCAGGTCAGTAGGGTACCGAAACGGCTTTTTTAGCATCACCTTTAATACTGCTCTCTGAGCACGTTCAAGAGGCAGCAGGTGGGTCTTTGCCGCGCATCCCCAGACAGCCGCCCCGTAGTCTAGGATAAACTGAGCTAGTGCCTGATAGACCAGGCGCAATGTATTAAGATCGGCACAGTTCCGAAGTCTCTTCATCACAAATATAAGCTTCCTTACTCTTGAGGCAAGAGTCGTGATATGCTGTGCAAAGGAGAGATGCTGGTCGAATAATATTCCCAGGTACTTAACAAAGTTTTGCCTCCGAATTACCTGACAAGAGCAAGCAGAGACTGAGCCAGTCTGCTCCAAACGACCCCTATATGCGCAGGTGTGAAATTTGATGTTTTTTTCTACTAAAGGTGATGTTGCTGACGTTTTGGAAAAGGCTACAAAGCTGGTTTTGTCAACGTTAAGTGTAAGCAGATTATTATTTAGCCAAGAGCCCACCCTTGCCAGCGCATCCTCAGCTCCAGAAAAGGTGTCATCCCACGTCTTGCCATTCACAAGTATCACGGTATCGTCTGCATAGCAGATGAGACTTGCATTCGGTATGGTATTGTCAAAAATATCATTTATATACAGAGTGAACAGCGAAGGGCCAGAACATGCAGTGAATGTGGTCGCACGTTCACGGCTAAAATCGGCTATGTCAGCCACCAGAGAGCTCACCAGCTTCGCTCTCATAATTTGTAAAAAAGTAGTCGCTGTAGCCGAACACGGCTTGGAGAGTATATAGGTAGGTACTAGTTATTCGGCGAATTAGTTACTCATATACCTAGGTAGACTTTTCTAAATATAATACGCAAACAAACTTGTGGAAAAATTATTCCTTTAGTAGTTAAACTTGGCCGTCAAATTTTCCCCTAAATCGGACCCTGAATCGAATCATCATCCGCAAACATAGTTGTTTAAACTGATACGCTCTCGTTAAATAAGCTAACTGTAATTCAATATTTATCCATGCAATTGGCAGCAACCCGCGTCATTATCCTTGTATATATTATAAGGGAAACGTGGTTGTCTGTCATTGTGAAAAGCTTAGTCAGAGTATTAGGCGCTGAAGGGTTGTAATACTATTTAAAGTCGTGAAACTACATATATATATTATTCTCTAAGAATGGTGCGATTATTAGCTGTTGTGATGGCTGTGGCCATGTTCAGTGTTGTTTTATGTAAACCTGCGGAGGAAACAAAGGATTTGGGTAAGCTATAATTTTCTTTCTAAGTAGGTACCTCGGTAACAAATATTTTGTTACCGCCGCCTATGGACACTAGCGATGCCAGGAGCATCACACGTGTTGTCGACCCTTTAAGAAGAAATAACTCTATACTGTAGCCCCCCGGGAAAGCCTCGACTTGTTGTTATCTTATCAGAAGTGTAGTGAAATATTAATAATGGCTTAATTTAAATGCTAACAATGAGTTAGGTGACCCACAATAACTACACCCCGTTTACCCAGACATGGTCTCCTTTTTATCTGGTCCACCAACTATCAGTTCTCAAAGATAACTGATTACCCATCTAATTGAATCTATACCCATATTGTTATGTTAATCAGCCAAAACTGCCGCGGACCAAAAAACGCATCACCTGTGGAAGAGATTCATCAACACAGCGTTGACGACGGGCAACTTCTTCAATGATGGTCTTTCCAAAATTAGGACCCGAAGAGGGTAAGTTTAATAATTATCAAACATAAATCAATTAGAGCTATCAATTTCATTGAGATTTACGCTAGTATTAAAAACTAGAACAATAAATACGTTATTGAGTTGCTGTCGCAAAATATTAAGTGTACGACTTATTTTTGGCGTAAATCAGCAATAGGTAATGTATTGCGTTGTTCACCTGTACTGTAGGTAACCTTTTCCTATACCTGATGAGCGGCGAGCATCTACAGCACCATGGAATGCCAACAAGCTTACTTTTAAAACCTTAATAACCCTAATGAATAAATAATGATGTAATGATCTTAAACATAAAGCAAATCATCTTTTCTTTGACTTACAACGAGTCAGTTGGATTGGACGCCACTAAGCGCCTACTGCGCAGTTACTGCTGTCCATGAGGTGGACTGCACGCTTGTCCATCACTTAATGTTATAAAACGTATCTATTTCCAGTGCGGAGGAGGACTGCGAAAAGCTAAACCTATGCAAGCTGCACGCGAGGTCCTCCCACAACTTTTTAGCAGCATACGAGCTCTACTTCGTCAAGTGAGTTCATTTCATCGTCTCAGCCGTAAAATGTCTACTAAACAAAAAAAAGCCCGGCCAAGTGCGAGTCGGACTCGCGCACCGAGGGCTCCTGGCCGGGTTTGCACCTGGTATAAATGGCGCCGCATACAAATGTGGTGCAAAGTTAACGCAACCGATCACGTTTGTTGTATGGGAGCCCCACTTTAATATTGATTTCATTCTGTTTTTATATCACGGTTTATGAGATACAGCCTGGTAACAGACGGACAGACGGACGGACAGCGGAGTCTTAGTAATAGGGTCCAGTTTTCTTACACTTTGGGTACGGAACCCTAAAAAGGTTCAGAACTTTACTTTTATTTTTGTGGAGATGTAAAATAGTGTGAATATAGCCTGCGATCCAGGAGTCACACGTGGGATAGGCGACAGACTTCAAGTCACGGAGATGCCACGACATTGCGCGGCGAGCGGTCGAGTGCGGCGGCCATGCGAGTGAGCGAGACAAACGTACCGCGCACTGCTTTCGCTCCCGCTGTCGCGCAATGTCGTGGCATTTGCGTTAGAGTATCTGTCTGTCATCGAATTCAACGATGTCGCGCGCAAGCCGGGCCTCACAAACCGGGACTACTGGCATATGTGAAGCGTACTAAAATTATCAGCTAAGTAATTTTGATGCTGACTGTACTAAGTAGGTACACGATTTCGGAGGACTTTTCGAATCCAATGTTTATTAGATTATTATTTTCCGGGGAGCTAAAATAATAACTTGGTATAGACGACCAGGGAATAGATGCGAAGTCATTAATTTACCTGCCAAGTTAATATTTTTGTAGGTTAGGTTAGGTAATAAGACTTCTATTATTTTAGATCATGTTTTTTAGGGTTCCGTACCCAACGGGTAAAAACGGGACCCTATTACTGGGACTTCGCTGTCCGTCCGTCTGTCACCAGGCTGTATCTCAAGTACGGTGATAGCTAGACAGTTGACATTTTCACAGATGATGTATTTCTATTGCCGCTGTAACGACAAATACTAAAAATAAAATAAATATTTAAGGGGGGCTCCCATACAACAAACTTGTTATAGATTATGGTACGGAACCCTTCATGCGCGAGTCGGACTCGCACTTGGCCAATTTATTTTTATAATGTCGTAATCCAACCCCTTGATGTATTTATTAGCCTATTGACCGCCAAGCGGTCTAGCAATTTACCGTGCCACTGACGCCAGAGTAAAAAAAAAAAGATGTGCCCAAAATCAACAGGGATTGAAAAATACTTGTAGCGGTTAGAATTACAAAGTTTTTGATCATTGAAATTTGGACGGCCGTGGCCGACGTGGCGTCAGGGGCACGGTTTTTTGTTGACGGCCACAGCCGACTGTGGCGCTCAAAAGGTTAGCTCTTGATTATAGTTGAGCATCAATTCTAACTATAGATATTGACCTGTAGCAAAGAGAACGCGCGGCTGTGGGACCACCAGCGGCACTCGGCGGCGGACTGCGCGCGCCGCTTCGCGCACTGTTTCGCCGACGCTGCGCCCGCGCACACCAACCACAAGGCCTACAGAAGCGACGATTACGACTACAACTACTAAACAGCGTCCACGCTAATAATGCAGAACCGGTCATTTTACTGTCTTAGCAGTTTGGCGTGTTAAAGAAATGTTGTCACCGGTTTTATACCTTAAATAAATAAATAATAAAAAATAGCCTTCTCTACTACAATCAGACTTTACATGATAAACTTAAACTATATATTATATTTAAATAAATAAATATTAAGGGACAATCATACACAAATCGACCTAGTCCCAAACTAAGCAAAGCTTGTACTATGGGTACTAGACGACGATATACATAATATATAAATACATATATAGATAACATCCATGACCCAAGAACAAATATTTGCCCCGGCCGGGATTCGAACCCGGGACCGCCGAGCCAAACGCGTCGTCACAAATGTATGATGATGACGATGTATGAGTCAAAATCTGAATATTGTCCATAAAGACTGTCAAGATTGTCCCGAAATCTCAAACTGACGTGGAGTTCATTTGCTAATTACGTCATTTGAGAAATAAAATTAAGTGTAATCACATTTAATTTAAGGGTTAATAGAGAATATAATCGACTTTGCATACAGTATCAACGCATCTCCTGACCGGTATAACAACAGTTATCCTACCATTGGCGAACTTAATGCCATGAGGCATTATCTACTACTCCACCATTGGCACCGCTCCGCACTCTTGTCTGTTTTTTTTTTGTTATTATGAACATGATTAATAGTTTTGCTTAAATGTACCGAACAACACATATTTGTATAATGTATACTATAAATGTTTGTATAAAAATAAAATGGTAAGGCAAGCTAATAATAAACTTGGCAAAGAATCAGTCAATTCGGCTGATACAGGTATAGTAAATAGATAAGTTATTTATTTAATTTTAAAGGTAAATAAATAAAATTCTTCATACCACAATTGTTTTTTATTTGACACAAATAAAAATAACACTCCACCAGAACATAAATGCATCTACATAAATTAAAACAACGGTAAACGTTTATAATGGTACTATGCACATTGCATGGCCCATTTATAAATGAATTCATTCATAAATGGGCCATGCATTTGTGCAGCCCATTGTACAATTAATTCACTCTTTGATCACTATAGAACTTTTAACGTACATTTTACACTTTTCCGCTTTGAAACCCTGTGTAGGGCACTGCAACATTTAATCATAATTTGAGAAGGTTCGTAGAAAACGTTCGAGTCTTTTCATGCACGTAACACTAGCTTATACGAATACAAACAGATTTCTTTTAATACCTACCATGTGAGAAAAAAAATCGGCATTTAAATTGATATTAATACCAAGACAGACAGCCATTTAAATTATACTATTCACCATTCTAGCAATATTTATTCTAACAATTTCCTCACACGTCATATGATTATACAGTCTGACCAAAAAGAGTAGAAATTAAAAAGTGGCAATACTGTAGTGTCGTTCCTTTCTTATCAATCTTAAGAAAACGGGGACGACATCGACATGTAATCTTGTTTTTTTTTTTTATTGGAATATTAGGAACATTCATGATTTAGGTAAAATTAATTGTTCCAATTATTGCGGTAATTAGGGTTTTTAATTTATTCATTAATATTAGCACATACTTTACAATGTGTTTAAAGTGCGCCAAACTGTGAAATAGTTTGTTGGGTTTAACAATTCAATTTGAGAATTATCAAGTAGTTTACTTGTATCGGCTTTTTTTTGCCATAGACGGCCGTTTTGTAGTCGGCGTAGGGTGCTATGAAAAGTTTCTTTCGGGGATTTTATATGTATTTACGGGATGAATATTATTATATTACAAATACAAAGATAGAGTTCTTTTTTTACTATGATCTTCGAACTGTATTGCTATGCTATGCTGGGGCGACAGCGGGGTGAAGTTCATGGTAGCAAAACATCATGACTTTTGTAAAACAACAATCTACGGGATGAAAATAGTTAGTGTGATTTTCATCGTCAACCGTTCGTTGACGCGTCTGCGCAGTCCTTACACCACAACACCCTTGCCATGAGTTCACAGTGACCGTAATCGTCTGCGACTTGTGTGTGAGTATATGATAAAGTATATTTATGTCTATACTAGTACAGGTATACGGCTTCTTATTTCTAATAAACCAGAGTTGATGCCCTACTTTCCTTGTTAGGGTTCCGTACCCAAAGGGTAAAAACGGGACCCTATTACTGAGACTTCGCTGTCCGTCCGTCCGTCCGTCCATCCGTCCGTCCGTCCGTCCGTCCGTCCGTCTGTCACCAGGCTGTATCTCAAGAACGGTGATAGCTAGACACTTGAAATTTTCACAGATGATGTATTTCTATTGCCGCTATAACAACAAATACTAAAAATGAAATAAAATAAATATTTAAGGGGGGCTCCCATACAACAAACTTGTTGTACCTATATATACATATATATAGGTACGGAACCCTTCATGCGCGAGTCGGACTCGCACTTGCCCAATTTTTATTTTTACTTGTCTTGTGGTGTCGTCTCATCCGCATCCCTACAGACTGCGTGAATAATTTGTATAAAGAATTGTAGTCGTATAAAGTGACCGCTAGAGGGGCGGCGTACTATTCTTCATTGAAATAGTTTACGCCGTCGCTACCGAGTACGGTCACGTCGACTCACGGTAAGGGTACCGTCACAAAACAGATAGGTACAGAAATCAATCTACATACAAGCGCGCTCGAGCAAACGCACATACGAGTATATACATTGTTCACGGACACGATATCTCGGACCAGTTCGGACCGGTGCGAGCGCGAGTGCCAATCCGCTTGACGTGTCCGTGAGCAACGTCTATTTGTGCCTTTGCTCGAGCGCGCTTGTATGTAGGTCAATCAACTATTTTCTGCCACTCGTCGCCATGGTGATGCCCCTGGGTCACTTTTTAAAACTACGATTTTCCGTGGTTATATTTAACAAAAGCTTCGTAATTTAAGCAGTTATAAGCCCATTATTATGTAAATTATCTCCTGACAATACCGGTAATATCAATTATCAACACTTTTTATCTCCCGGGTCACGGACAGAATAACATCAAAGGAGAAGTCGATCCACCCATGTAGATCGATTTGTGTACGTATCAGTTTAGTGTTAGAGTAGAGTGTGGCGCTCACTGCTTCTTCTTCTTGCCGGTAGCGTTGACGCTGTTGACGATCTGGTCGATGCTGGCGTGGTCCAGCACGTCGGCTTGGCGGGGGCGGGGCCGGGCGGGCGGCGCGCGCGCACACAGCGCGGCGAGGCGCGCGAGCAGCGCGCGGCGGCGGCGGTACAGCAGCGCCAGCAGCGCCGCCAGCGGCACCACCAGCAGCGACGTCTGCCGCAGCTCCTGCTCCGACGACTTCAGCTGGGGGGGGACATACATTTTACTAAGTTGTACAGTAGCCGGCAAACAACTTGAGCGTGACCTTGACTGCGCAGTAGCCGATTTACGTACAAATTTACATGCGCAGATCCGCCGTTTTGGTTCAAGTTGTTTGCCGGCTACTGTATCAATGGACATAAAAGTAGGTAAATTGAATATAAAATTAATTTCGGAGTCTCTTATAAGAGCCGGTTTCTATTTCATAAAAGCTCGGGTGCTCTCATAGAATTTTAGAGCAGAGCTCGAACTGTTTTTTATAAAAATCGTAAATATGTTCTGGCTATCAAGGAAACCCCGTACCGATAATAAATGAAAATTGATATAAAAATATAAAAAAGAAACATTTGTATTTCATTCATCTCATAGACAAGTCATTACAGCTCCACCGTGAGCCGCAAGTATAGCTGACTTAGAAGGACATTACATTCCATTAAAAATATAATTAGATAATTACAATAAAAAAAGGTTAATAAATGATTGTTTTTTTTTATTTGTTGTGTAGATTTGAAAAAAAACTAAAAATATGAAGCTTATATAACCTAAAAATAAGTACGCCTATGAAGAGTGCTCCTACTCCGACGACTTCAGCTAGGGAACAAAATAAACATTCCATTAAATTGTGCATATCGATGGGACATACAATACAAATAGGAAAATTTAATATAAGGCCCGCTCTAATTTAATTTAAAATTAATTGCTATTTGATAAAACCAAAGAATGCCATTCTACAATAAGTTCGCCATTTGTACTGACTTTTGTTTTGTGCAAAAAAGTTGAAATAAATAATTAAACCCCTCTTTACTTAAGATTTACAAAATAGCTTGTTTTCAGATATATCGCAGCATATAAGGCGTTCATAAATATCTACACATGACTCGACTGAGCATTACAGTACATATTTATAAACGCCTTATATACTACGATATATCTAATAGCAACTGTACCTACATCAAAAATAATAAGATATTACATATTTCATTTAGTTACTCTTTTTTATATTATAATTTTTGGAGTTTACTCCTTAAGAATCGATTTTCATATATAAGCCCGGGGTATGAAAAATATGGGGTATAAAATCGAACGTATCTGCCGTGCTAATTTAAAAAGTCGTATCTCAGTATACGATCGGAGTAAAAATACGACTTCTTAATTTAGCAGGTTATGCGTTACGCGTTATAGGCTAAGATCCCGATATAAAATGACCTTCACCGAGATGTTTATTTTATGAAATGTATTTTATAATCAATTTCATATGTCAATAAATATATTGCATATGGGTTGCCTAACAAATTTTAGTCCAGGGTATGTTTAATTAATAATAAAAAAAAATGTTTTAAACATTTCACCAGTTTGATTAATATTAGATAAATTCTATACCAATCGAAAGTATGAAGCCCATAGAATATGCAAACGTTAGGTTACCTATTCTTTTCCCGTCACAACTATCGGGTAGCCAGGTATAAACAGGTAAATCTATACCTACTAGCATTTTGCAACGGTCTGATTATTGAATTGAAACTGAATAAAAGTAAAGATTATTTAATTATAAATTTATCTAATAATCGAATCGGTGAAATGTTAAAAAAATATATATTTTTATTTTTTACTAAACATACCCTGGACTAAAAATTGTTAGGCAACCCATATGCAATATATTTATTGACATATTAAACTATACTACGATTTCTAATTCAAGACCAAAAAAACTACGACAGGTACGTCACTGTCAAAATTGACAACATTTAAATGACATCTGAGTTTGTTTCTTGGCTTGCACCAAATGCTCAAGTGTTACAAGTACAATACCAGATTTTGTACCAAAAATCTGCGATGTTTAAGTTTTTATTATCTCCTCTCGTAATTATGTAATAACAAATATATCTAGTTATTTTGTTAAAACAATGAGTTAAAGTTACCAATAAATAAATTATCTTAGCGTGTTTAAAAAAGAAAAAGGAATTTACTATTGTAAAAATATTTTATTGTAGTGGCAACCTTGTGGTAGTTTTTTTGGTCTTGAATTAGAAATCGTAGTATAAATATAAAATACATTCATCAAATAAACATCTCGGTGAAGGTCGTTTTATATCGGGATCTTAGTCTATAACGCTTAACGCATAACCTGCTAAATTAAGAAGTCGTATTTTTACCCCGATCGTATACTGAGATACGACTTTTTAAACTACCATTATGTTCACATAAACAAACTATAAAATTGTCAATGTCAACTTCATGTCGAGTGTCAACAAAATTTTATAAATAAAATAAAATTTAATCAAATCTACGCTTAACGGGTAAAATGTGCTGCTTTTGAAACAATAGCGCCCGTCACACAATCGGCTAAAAGATAAGTGTTCGTTTCAGCTCCCAAACAAACCTAACGAATTTTTGTGATATCCAAGATTACAACTTTTATAACGTGCAATGCAAAGACCGTGTTTTCTTGGTGTTTAAGCCGTGCTTGTATGGTGCTAAGATCGAAGAAGACGTCTTGCTGTAGAGAGAGAGACCGCTTTAATTGTGACTCAGCTTTAAGCTTAGAAATAGAGAAGGCGTGAATACTTTTCCATCACCACTGCTCTCATTTTCCTGCATTCAGCCGCAGAATGGTTTTGATTTCGTGAAACTTTCCAGGATAAATACATACATAAATCAAGGATCCAACACAACCGAGCCATTCATTTTCTAGACGGGAGTCTTGCCGACCGACAAGAAGCTATGAAGTTTAAATCGAAATTGTTATGTTTTTGATGTTGGCTTTTAAATTGTATCTTTTTTTATCATAATTGCTTGTATTTTTACTTTTATTTGTAAGTGTTAGTTATAAATATGAGTGATCCTTCTTCATCCTTGCGCTGTCCCCATTGTCCCAACTCAACTCGAACTTTTACCCCTCATGGACTTAAAGTGCATATAGGGCACATGCATAAACATTTTCCCCAAGTCATCCCCTCCAACCCTAGACTGTCGGTTTCACAGCAAGCTCATGGTAACAACCCCATCCATCTAGATTTTGGTGATCTAGCTACGTTAAAGCAGTCAGTACGTGTGTTACGGCATATCCCCAAAGGGGCGCGAAACTTGGCAGCGGCCAAATTGAGCGACCTCATTGATAAGTGTATCGACTCCAATGGCACTCTCGAATGGTTTAGTTTTCTGTCTTTTGCCTATTCCGCACTCAAATCGCCTGAAGCGTCGGCCACGGGCAATTTAACCACGAAAGTTAAGAGAAATATTAACTCTGCTTCTTTTGATATCAGTGGGAACATCGGTGCAGAGACCACGCCTTTGAGATCACACTCCATACTGAAGACAATTGAGCGTAAAGTACATGAAGGGGATCTCAGGTGCAGAGCGAGTGCTTATGTCGGATAAGGGCGTGGCGCCGTCGAGCCCTGAGACTTTAGCTACGCTGCAGTCGAAGCATCCAGCCCCGTCCCGGCCGCTGGTACTTCCACCGGAACCATATCTATTTCTGCCTTAACTGTTCAGCCGGAGGAAGTGGTGCAGGCACTCAGCTCTTTCAACAATAGTTCGGCCGCCGGTTTGGATGGTATCCGCCCTGTTCATCTTAAGGAGCTTACGTCTGCATCTGCGGGAGACGCCGATTTTCGGCTCCTGGAACATCTGGCCAAGCTTTGTAATTTTTTGCTCAGTGGTCAATTAAACCCTGAAGTTTGCTCCTATATTTATGGTGCTTCCTTATGTGCGCTGTCAAAAAAAGACGGTGGTATAAGACCCATTGCCATAGGCAGCGCTTTCCGCCGCTTAACGGCAAAGCTAGGATGCCGTGCAGTGAGAGAAGAAATGGCAGCTTATCTGCAACCTTGCCAATTAGGGTTTGGCACAAGATTGGGCTGCGAGGCTGCAATTCACGCTACGCGGGCTTTTTCGGTAGATAGGAAAAACTTAGAATCCGTTTTAATACGTATAGTTAAGTTCATATCATTGTAATAGTTAAGTACTTATGCTTTCTGAAAAAATGACTGACTGTTGAGTTTCTTTCGGCGTTTCTTCTCAACAGTGGTCTCCTCTTGTGAAATGCCGGTAGACTCAGACATGTAAAAGTGCCCTTGTGGCCTACTTGCAGAATAAAGTTCATTATTTCATTATTATTATTATTAATTAAAATTGATTTAAAAAACGCGTTTAACTCAGTGGAGCGTGATGATCCTAAACCCCGGACCACGGGAGCAAAAATGCACTTGTCACTAGTGCTTAGTTAAATATCGACTATTCTATCGACATCCATACGAACAAATTATTGAATCGGAAATTTATAGATCAAACTTATTATCTTACATGTCAGGTTGTTACACAATATAATATAATTCACTAATAATAAAATTCACTAATTTCATTTGCAATTGCATATCCGGAAAATTTTGTAAAGTACGTATTCCCGATGAATCTTTTCTGAGAAAAACTACTTTGGACATTGCATATAAAGAGAAAATGCACCAAATCAGGACTAAACTTGCAAATGCTAGAATTTACGTAAGCGTAGACGAATCCTCAGATGCAAACGGACGTCAAATCGGTAACGTATTGGTTGGAGCTTTATTAAAGTACCCCACACATTATATCGAGTTTTTGGTTAGACGAAGTTAATAATGTTACTATATCAACACTCATTAGAATTACCTTGGAGAAACTATGGGGGAAAGACCATAATAAACACGACAGAGTCTTGTTACTCCTTACGGATAGCGTAGCCTATATGTTTGTTATTTGATATCTGGTAAAGAAGTGGAAGTACGTTGTACAGAAGAAATCCATAACCACTATGAATTATTTAATTTTGCTCCTATTACTACAGTAGATTTAGAACGGTC
The DNA here is from genome assembly GCA_947623375.1 of Apotomis capreana. NCBI lineage: Eukaryota > Metazoa > Arthropoda > Insecta > Lepidoptera > Tortricidae > Apotomis > Apotomis capreana. The sequence goes on along the minus strand of OX392501.1, from coordinate 30,523,180 downwards.
CTTTAGTTGGATGAAATGGATTTTATCGCCAAGGCGAAGGAGTTTAAAATCAGAAAATTTAGAAAAAATGATAATTGTATACTACGAAAACTATATAAAATACTGAAAAAATACAAATATTGCGTTTTAATTTTATTTCACAACAATAATTAATACTTCTGCATATCATAGCGGTACCCAACAAACAAAAAATCCTCTTGTAGTGGCTTATATAGCCAAAAATATTATTCTTGTAAAGGCCATATTATCGCTAATAAGGGTGGATTTGGGCACAAATTATAAATACAATAACCTTATACTCAACTTATAGTTGCTTTATTATTTGCTTTATTTATCTTGTAAGTGCTTTATTGTGACAAGCAACAAGGTAGTCAAACTTCTAATGGCATGGAAAATGCACTAAAAAGGTTAATATACTTATAAGAACTATATTTAAAGCGTTTATAAGGGCGATCGTCCTTATACGCGTTTAGTTATGGTCCGATTTAAGGGCGTAAAATTCATAACGGCAAAACAAATGCCCCTAATAAGGTATTTGGCTCTTATAACTGTATGTTTATGACTGCGCAATAAGTTTATTATCTTTTTTGTAATAGTTTGACGAAAAATAATTAGTCAACATCTTCATGATTAATAGTAAACGGTACCTAAGTTATTTTTTTATTCTATGTTAGAGTACCCGAATCTATAGTGAAAACTGTGTGGGAATTTAAATTTGTGATAGATTATGGTATAAAACATGAAGTGTTATCAACGCGCCTTTGTATTATTGCGGTTTTGTACTGAAAATGTAGTTAATTATTTAGTCATGTTTTATAAAAGGCCATTATAAGAGCGAAAGAAATTTGCACATCATCTACAAATACACTATGAGATTAAAAATCTATCATTAGCAATAGGTGTTGCTTATGATTCGCCATTTTATATGTCGTTAGGGTTCCTTTCTCACAAGTGAAGTCCCTTATCTACTAAGTAACTAAGTAAGAAATGTTACGTCGTGAATATAATAGAAGTTTTGCAACAATTCACTTTCATTTTCTGTCAAAATTGTAAAGCGTATTTGATATACGACCATTTTATTGCAGATGAATGCGAATATTGTAATCCGTAATTTAAATAGTAACAATATTTCTAAATAAACATTGACACTTATTATTAATCGGACGAGTAAGTATAAATTTAATATTTAAAAAAGTTTGATAAATTAGTCAAATACCGATTATTATTACATATAAAAGTACAATAAAACCAAATACTTCATTAATTCATTCATTTAACACGTCATTAATTACATTAGATATAAAATTTGATTAATAAACGAACTTAAAATCGTTATTCATTAAATACATTTGGCTGAATGTACACGCGCTTGTGCCATTTTGATATAAGACGAATATTAAAAAAATGCTTTTGCACATGCGCAGTAGTAGATGTCAAGCGCGGTTTACAAATAACCCCGCCATTTTTTTATTAATTACTAGTTTATTTCGAAGTTTTTTCAATTCCTCATTTGACGAATTGTCTGTATCACTGTCACTGCCGCTACAAATGTATTCCTCAGTGCTTTCCTGCTCACTCTCATGTTCCATAAAATAATCTTCTACGGAACCACCGGCTGCTACCTCGGTACCAGATTGGTCATTTTGTAGATTTACAGAAGTATTAGGCGTAACCATATAAAACCTTTTAATATAACACTATAGAGAACATAGCCCTTATTAGTATTATATAAGTGAATAAGGATTGCTTTAATTCTTATTAAGACTATATAAAATGCTATAATTCATTCGTTGGGTAAACATCTTATAAAAAGCTCCTATAAGCCGAAAAGCTTTATAGGTACCTTGTGCATTACTTTTATAAGAATGATTGGCCATATAAAACGCCTTTACTAGGCTTTCAATATTATACAGCTAAAACGCAATGTAGCTAGCTTCTATAAGAATATAAAAAAATTAACCCTTATTGTGGCCATATTAATTGGTTTTATTAACGTTAACATAACCAAATTATAAGAATAAAGGCAATTTTAGCCAAATTGTCTTATAAAAAGCCGTTAAAAGGTACGTTGTTGTAATGAATGCTATTTTAAAACAACTATGAGACTTTAGTCCTTATAGATTTAATTTTATAAGGTCATTTTGTTTGTTGGGTAGTCCAGTAGGTACATCGTGCTTTTTATCGACATCGATTTATATGATATAAAATGTGTGTCCTCGCACTATAAAGCTGTCAACGCATTTTTGCTCCCGTCATCCGGGGTTGCACTTTATCCTTCACTTCGGACAGTGTCCGAAGTGAAGGATAAAGTGCCATCACTCTACCCCTTCATTTTCCAAGTATATTCTTCCGCTTCTAATCTTTTCTACAATGGTCCTCTTGTTCTTTCCCAAGTTGGTGCACAGCAGGGGGATCCGCTAGGCCCTTTAGTTTTCTGTCTGGCCATACAAAAGGTAATTTCAGAGGTTAAATCCCCATTGAATATCTGGTACCTAGATGACGGTACCCTAGGTGGTAAACCTGAAGAAGTGGAACAAGACTTGCTCATGCTCCTGCCTCGTTTAAAAGCTCTGGGTTTAGATATTAATTTCAGCAAATGCGAATTTTTCCCCTGCAGTACCAACTCACACGATTCTTTCCCCTTATTCAGTGCTCTGCTCCCCGGACTGAAAGTGTTGTCGGCGAGATCTTTCAACCTCTTGGGGTCCCCAATATTCCCAGAAGCCATTCCTGAAGCCTTCGAGGAGAGAAAGCTGCTTCTGCTGATGGCTGCGCAGAGGTTGAATGAACTTTCGGCTCACGTAGCCCTCGTTATGTTGCGAGTTTGCTTTGCCGTGCCTAAGCTGACATATTTCTTGTGCACCGTGCCAGCCTGGCTGCACCCTGTCCAGACAGACTCCTTTGACTTCGTGTTGAAGGAGAGTTTGGAAAAGGTGCTGAACGTCTCCCTTAACCAAGGTCAATGGGACCAGGTTTCTCTGCCGATTCGAATTGGTGGTTTGGGCGTGCGTCGCGCGCGAGATGTGAGCCTTCCGGGTTCGGCGTGTGGGGTGGTGGACCTTGTCACTCAAATTTTATCTTTTGATGGTGACAAGGCTATCATTCCTTACGCCTCCGATGCTTTGACGGCCTGGACGGCTCTTAATCCCGGCGTAGCCATACCCGTAGAATTGTTCCGTCAGCGTCTATGGGTTTATTTATATGAGAGTGCGCGCACCACGATTTTCATAAACCCATAAGTAAGCTTATTTCTGCGACAAAATTATCGCGCGACTAAAAAAAATCGTGGTGCGCGCCTGGCCTGAAGAGTAAACTCCAGTCGTGCGTCGGAGCTGACACACACACTTTTTTTTTTTTTTGTAAAACTTTCATATCGACGATTACAATTTTAGGGGGAGGTCATCTGTGACCCTCCCCCTCGCACCACGCCTGAGTGTATGAAAGAATCCAAATCCGTACTGAATTTAAGAACCGAATTCATCTAGAACGACCATGTACGTACTTTTTTTTTATAAGGGCCGCAAATAAACTGGTTTTGCCTATAAAGGAAACCCCGGAAAAAATATGAAAATAGATGAAACCATTTTTGATTTTATGTGTGCGTGTCTACGAAACAACAATAGAGAAGTTTTGCTTATGAAGTTATGACATTGACATTGTGACAGATACGTACACAGACGAAGCTTAGCTAACCAACACTAGCTTCACTTTCAAGCACTAATTAAGTTTCTAGGCATATTTATTCTAAGCTTACAACTAATCAAGATGACGGTGCACTCATCAAATTCAACTAATAAAACATTCCAAATATCACCCACCTTAGGCAAAAACTTCAAATGGAAGTGCTTAAACTGGCCATCCGAGTTGAAGTACTCGACCACCTGGTCGTAGCTGTGCGTGGCCCTCGACAGCGTGGAGTCCAGCTGCACGACGTACGTCTCGTTGTCGGCCGGCAGGCGCGGCAGCACGTACATCAGGCCCGGGTTCAAGTTCTGTCAACACAATACTTAATGGTACTACATACTGTTAGCGATACTTTGGGATGTGCTTGATGGTGCTGATAACCCAGTACACTGACAGATTTCCGCGGAATGGCGGCGTAGCGTCACGGATTCTATATACGATCGATAATTGTTCAATACTAAAATGTGCTAATGCTTTTATTGTTACTAATTATAAAAACGGTATAAACTCACGTAAAAATTGTCAGGAACGGCCCGACATGTTTCGAACTCATTTGGAGCTCTTCATCAGGGGTAGCTATCCGTGCTGCTACGCGACTCGCGACCCACTGCACTTTTAATCGCTCTTCTTGCCGCCCTCTGCGCACGCGCAGATAGCGCGGCGCGGGGAGGGCAGGGCTCTTGCGCTGTCACCACTGGACTGTCTGTCACTGCATTTTCACTATTACCCACTGATACCACGCACACTTGACTTATTGTATCAACGACATTGTCTGAACGCGAGATGTTTTTTAACGCCGGAATCACAGGTTTCCATGCTGGAGGTAGAGCCCAACCACCGTCTCGGTTGAAATTCGGGCGCCGTCCAATTTCGATAGCTTCACGTATCTTCCGTTGTACACAGCGTTTCTCACGAACCAACAACCGTGCCTTATCGAAACGTACGAAATGGGACGCACCGGCCTCGACAACATGCTCCGCAACAGCGGAGTCTCTCGTATCCATTTTTCTGACACTGCGTATATGTTCAGACAATCTTGTCGAAACATTACGTCCCGTCTCTCCTATGTATGCCTTGCCACACTCACACGGTATTTCATACACCCCAGGGGTTCCAAATGGATCTCTATCTTTAGGAGACCGTAGCAACTGCCTCATCTTAGTCAAAGGACGGAACCAGGTTGTAATGCTATATCTACGGCGTAAAATGTGTCCGATGGTATCCGTCACACCTTTGATATAAGGTAAGTACGCAGGCGCTCTCTCTACAGTCTGCGGGCGTTGTGCTGTACTGGGGCTCGCTACACGCTGACACTGTCTCCACTTATAGCCATTTTTCTCCAATACCTGTCGCACATGCGCTAACTCCCCATTTACGTATTGAGGATCACATAAACGGAGAGCCCTATTAATAAGCGCCCTCGGGACTGATGACAGGTGGGCCGGGTGGTGATGAGAATCAGCTTGTAGGTATCGGTCAGTATGCGTGGATTTACGATACACCGTATGACTCAACCGTCCTTCCGGCAAGCGTCTCACCAACACGTCCAAAAACGGAAGTGCTCCGTTCGACTCTTTCTCAATGGTGAATTTTATTCTTGCGTGTATCGCATTCAGATAGTCGAGAAACGGCTCTATATCACTATCCGTAACCACCGCGAAGACGTCATCAACATAGCGCCACCACAGCCTAGGTTTAAAGGGACAGTCTTCTAACGCCTTCTTCTCGAAGCTCTCCATGAAGATGTTAGCCACGACCGGCGCAATCGGCGATCCCATCGATACACCATCGATCTGCAGATAAAACTCACCTTGCCACATGAAATAACCGCTGGTCAGGCAAAACTCTATTAACATCATGTACTCAGTAGGTAGGTCGTTCTGAACCAACATGTCTCGTATTATGTCTAGAGTTTGCCTTACCGGTACATTTGTAAACAGAGAAGCAACGTCGAAACTAACCATTACCTCGTTGTCTCGTATCACGACATCCTCAAGTAACTGTACGAAGTGTGTCGAGTCACGTACAAAACTGGTCGTTTTCCCCGTTAATGGTTGTAGCATGCTGGCCATGTGACGAGACGCTTTGTACGTCGGGGAGTCTATCTGGCTAACAATAGGACGCAAGGGCCAGTCAGGCTTGTGAATTTTCGGCAGTCCATAGATCTTAGGAGTCGTCGGGTTCAACTGGCGCAATGTTTTCGATATGTTATCAGCGGGCAAGGAACCAACGATCTTATTCAATTTCGTAGTCACTCGAGCCGTCGGGTTATACGTTACCTTCTTATAGGTCTGAGGATCACCTAGCAGCTCAGTAACCTTCTCTTGGTACGCTTCCTTATCAACCACAACCGTCGCGTTACCCTTGTCCGCCGGTAACACCAAAATCCGGGGGTTTTTACTTAGACTCGTCAGTGCTTGTCTCTCGCATTTGGTTGTATTAGGCTTTGGCAGTTTGCATCTCCGTAAAAACGACGAGACATCCTGCCGTAGACATTCCGCCTCCATGTTCGGTATTCTGTTGCGAACAATGGTATCCTCTATACTGGCCACAATGGACTCAACCGGCAAAATATTCGGGGTGAGAGCGAAATTTAGTCCCTTTGCTAACACACTACACATATTCTCGGATAGTGGCTCTTGAGATAGGTTAACCACACTCTTATCTAGAACCCCTACTACTGCGGCACAGTTATTCTATTATTTTGACTAAGATGAGGCAGTTGCTACGGTCTCCTAAAGATAGAGATCCATTTGGAACCCCTGGGGTGTATGAAATACCGTGTGAGTGTGGCAAGGCATACATAGGAGAGACGGGACGTAATGTTTCGACAAGATTGTCTGAACATATACGCAGTGTCAGAAAAATGGATACGAGAGACTCCGCTGTTGCGGAGCATGTTGTCGAGGCCGGTGCGTCCCATTTCGTACGTTTCGATAAGGCACGGTTGTTGGTTCGTGAGAAACGCTGTGTACAACGGAAGATACGTGAAGCTATCGAAATTGGACGGCGCCCGAATTTCAACCGAGACGGTGGTTGGGCTCTACCTCCAGCATGGAAACCTGTGATTCCGGCGTTAAAAAACATCTCGCGTTCAGACAATGTCGTTGATACAATAAGTCAAGTGTGCGTGGTATCAGTGGGTAATAGTGAAAATGCAGTGACAGACAGTCCAGTGGTGACAGCGCAAGAGCCCTGCCCTCCCCGCGCCGCGCGATCTGCGCGTGCGCAGAGGGCGGCAAGAAGAGCGATTAAAAGTGCAGTGGGTCGCGAGTCGCGTAGCAGCACGGATAGCTACCCCTGATGAAGAGCTCCAAATGAGTTCGAAACATGTCGGGCCGTTCCTGACAATTTTTACGTGAGTTTATACCGTTTTTATAATTAGTAAAGATGTCTCACGATAGTTTTAATAACATTATTGCTTTTATTGTTAATATTACAGAATGGACGCGCACACCCCCGCACCGAATCAAGTTACCTCACCCCGCAGGGGCTGTTGGAATCGTGTTGGCTTGGCTGCGGAAATAATTTTGAAATGGTTGTGTGCATAAGTGGGCATTAACTCGTGAAATAGTGATGTTGTTGGTGTTGTGTAATGATGGTGACTAGTGGTGACTGGTGATGATGATGGCGGTGTTGGTGATAATGATTGTGGTGTGGTGGTGGTGATGACGGTGGTGGTGGTGTTGGTGATGATGATGTTGGTGGCGACTGGGGGTGGTAGTGGTGGTGATGATGTTGATGATGACGATGCTGTACCTGCGAGTAGCCGGCGCTGTCCAGCCTGGTGGAGTAGAGCGGCGAGTCGGGGCTGGTGTCCGGCGCCAGCGACAGCCGCAGCGTCCTGTAGTGCTCCGCGTCGTGTGTGTACACCAGCACGTGTGTGTCCGTCACCTGGGGCGGCTGTGTCCGCCCTGTGCTGTACCTGCGAGTAGCCGGCGCTGTCCAGCCTGGTGGAGTAGAGCGGCGAGTCGGGGCTGGTGTCCGGCGCCAGCGACAGCCGCAGCGTCCTGTAGTGCTCCGCGTCGTGTGTGTACACCAGCACGTGTGTGTCCGTCACCTGGGGCGGCTGTGTCCGCCCTGTGCTGTACCTGCGAGTAGCCGGCGCTGTCCAGCCTGGTGGAGTAGAGCGGCGAGTCGGGGCTGGTGTCCGGCGCCAGCGACAGCCGCAGCGTCCTGTAGTGCTCCGCGTCGTGTGTGTACACCAGCACGTGTGTGTCCGTCACCTGGGGCGGCTGTGTCCGCCCTGTGCTGTACCTGCGAGTAGCCGGCGCTGTCCAGCCTGGTGGAGTAGAGCGGCGAGTCGGGGCTGGTGTCCGGCGCCAGCGACAGCCGCAGCGTCCTGTAGTGCTCCGCGTCGTGTGTGTACACCAGCACGTGTGTGTCCGTCACCTGGGGCGGCTGTGTCCGCCCTGTGCTGTACCTGCGAGTAGCCGGCGCTGTCCAGCCTGGTGGAGTAGAGCGGCGAGTCGGGGCTGGTGTCCGGCGCCAGCGACAGCCGCAGCGTCCTGTAGTGCTCCGCGTCGTGTGTGTACACCAGCACGTGTGTGTCCGTCACCTGGGGCGGCTGTGTCCGCCCTGTGCTGTACCTGCGAGTAGCCGGCGCTGTCCAGCCTGGTGGAGTAGAGCGGCGAGTCGGGGCTGGTGTCCGGCGCCAGCGACAGCCGCAGCGTCCTGTAGTGCTCCGCGTCGTGTGTGTACACCAGCACGTGTGTGTCCGTCACCTGGGGCGGCTGTGTCCGCCCTGTGCTGTACCTGCGAGTAGCCGGCGCTGTCCAGCCTGGTGGAGTAGAGCGGCGAGTCGGGGCTGGTGTCCGGCGCCAGCGACAGCCGCAGCGTCCTGTAGTGCTCCGCGTCGTGTGTGTACACCAGCACGTGTGTGTCCGTCACCTGGGGCGGCTGTGTCCGCCCTGTGCTGTACCTGCGAGTAGCCGGCGCTGTCCAGCCTGGTGGAGTAGAGCGGCGAGTCGGGGCTGGTGTCCGGCGCCAGCGACAGCCGCAGCGTCCTGTAGTGCTCCGCGTCGTGTGTGTACACCAGCACGTGTGTGTCCGTCACCTGGGGCGGCTGTGTCCGCCCTGTGCTGTACCTGCGAGTAGCCGGCGCTGTCCAGCCTGGTGGAGTAGAGCGGCGAGTCGGGGCTGGTGTCCGGCGCCAGCGACAGCCGCAGCGTCCTGTAGTGCTCCGCGTCGTGTGTGTACACCAGCACGTGTGTGTCCGTCACCTGGGGCGGCTGTGTCCGCCCTGTGCTGTACCTGCGAGTAGCCGGCGCTGTCCAGCCTGGTGGAGTAGAGCGGCGAGTCGGGGCTGGTGTCCGGCGCCAGCGACAGCCGCAGCGTCCTGTAGTGCTCCGCGTCGTGTGTGTACACCAGCACGTGTGTGTCCGTCACCTGGGGCGGCTGTGTCCGCCCTGTGCTGTACCTGCGAGTAGCCGGCGCTGTCCAGCCTGGTGGAGTAGAGCGGCGAGTCGGGGCTGGTGTCCGGCGCCAGCGACAGCCGCAGCGTCCTGTAGTGCTCCGCGTCGTGTGTGTACACCAGCACGTGTGTGTCCGTCACCTGGGGCGGCTGTGTCCGCCCTGTGCTGTACCTGCGAGTAGCCGGCGCTGTCCAGCCTGGTGGAGTAGAGCGGCGAGTCGGGGCTGGTGTCCGGCGCCAGCGACAGCCGCAGCGTCCTGTAGTGCTCCGCGTCGTGTGTGTACACCAGCACGTGTGTGTCCGTCACCTGGGGCGGCTGTGTCCGCCCTGTGCTGTACCTGCGAGTAGCCGGCGCTGTCCAGCCTGGTGGAGTAGAGCGGCGAGTCGGGGCTGGTGTCCGGCGCCAGCGACAGCCGCAGCGTCCTGTAGTGCTCCGCGTCGTGTGTGTACACCAGCACGTGTGTGTCCGTCACCTGGGGCGGCTGTGTCCGCCCTGTGCTGTACCTGCGAGTAGCCGGCGCTGTCCAGCCTGGTGGAGTAGAGCGGCGAGTCGGGGCTGGTGTCCGGCGCCAGCGACAGCCGCAGCGTCCTGTAGTGCTCCGCGTCGTGTGTGTACACCAGCACGTGTGTGTCCGTCACCTGGGGCGGCTGTGTCCGCCCTGTGCTGTACCTGCGAGTAGCCGGCGCTGTCCAGCCTGGTGGAGTAGAGCGGCGAGTCGGGGCTGGTGTCCGGCGCCAGCGACAGCCGCAGCGTCCTGTAGTGCTCCGCGTCGTGTGTGTACACCAGCACGTGTGTGTCCGTCACCTGGGGCGGCTGTGTCCGCCCTGTGCTGTACCTGCGAGTAGCCGGCGCTGTCCAGCCTGGTGGAGTAGAGCGGCGAGTCGGGGCTGGTGTCCGGCGCCAGCGACAGCCGCAGCGTCCTGTAGTGCTCCGCGTCGTGTGTGTACACCAGCACGTGTGTGTCCGTCACCTGGGGCGGCTGTGTCCGCCCTGTGCTGTACCTGCGAGTAGCCGGCGCTGTCCAGCCTGGTGGAGTAGAGCGGCGAGTCGGGGCTGGTGTCCGGCGCCAGCGACAGCCGCAGCGTCCTGTAGTGCTCCGCGTCGTGTGTGTACACCAGCACGTGTGTGTCCGTCACCTGGGGCGGCTGTGTCCGCCCTGTGCTGTACCTGCGAGTAGCCGGCGCTGTCCAGCCTGGTGGAGTAGAGCGGCGAGTCGGGGCTGGTGTCCGGCGCCAGCGACAGCCGCAGCGTCCTGTAGTGCTCCGCGTCGTGTGTGTACACCAGCACGTGTGTGTCCGTCACCTGGGGCGGCTGTGTCCGCCCTGTGCTGTACCTGCGAGTAGCCGGCGCTGTCCAGCCTGGTGGAGTAGAGCGGCGAGTCGGGGCTGGTGTCCGGCGCCAGCGACAGCCGCAGCGTCCTGTAGTGCTCCGCGTCGTGTGTGTACACCAGCACGTGTGTGTCCGTCACCTGGGGCGGCTGTGTCCGCCCTGTGCTGTACCTGCGAGTAGCCGGCGCTGTCCAGCCTGGTGGAGTAGAGCGGCGAGTCGGGGCTGGTGTCCGGCGCCAGCGACAGCCGCAGCGTCCTGTAGTGCTCCGCGTCGTGTGTGTACACCAGCACGTGTGTGTCCGTCACCTGGGGCGGCTGTGTCCGCCCTGTGCTGTACCTGCGAGTAGCCGGCGCTGTCCAGCCTGGTGGAGTAGAGCGGCGAGTCGGGGCTGGTGTCCGGCGCCAGCGACAGCCGCAGCGTCCTGTAGTGCTCCGCGTCGTGTGTGTACACCAGCACGTGTGTGTCCGTCACCTGGGGCGGCTGTGTCCGCCCTGTGCTGTACCTGCGAGTAGCCGGCGCTGTCCAGCCTGGTGGAGTAGAGCGGCGAGTCGGGGCTGGTGTCCGGCGCCAGCGACAGCCGCAGCGTCCTGTAGTGCTCCACGTCGTGTGTGTACACCAGCACGTGTGTGTCCGTCACCTGGGGCGGCTGTGTCCGCCCTGTGCTGTACCTGCGAGTAGCCGGCGCTGTCCAGCCTGGTGGAGTAGAGCGGCGAGTCGGGGCTGGTGTCCGGCGCCAGCGACAGCCGCAGCGTCCTGTAGTGCTCCGCGTCGTGTGTGTACACCAGCACGTGTGTGTCCGTCACCTGGGGCGGCTGTGTCCGCCCTGTGCTGTACCTGCGAGTAGCCGGCGCTGTCCAGCCTGGTGGAGTAGAGCGGCGAGTCGGGGCTGGTGTCCGGCGCCAGCGACAGCCGCAGCGTCCTGTAGTGCTCCGCGTCGTGTGTGTACACCAGCACGTGTGTGTCCGTCACCTGGGGCGGCTGTGTCCGCCCTGTGCTGTACCTGCGAGTAGCCGGCGCTGTCCAGCCTGGTGGAGTAGAGCGGCGAGTCGGGGCTGGTGTCCGGCGCCAGCGACAGCCGCAGCGTCCTGTAGTGCTCCGCGTCGTGTGTGTACACCAGCACGTGTGTGTCCGTCACCTGGGGCGGCTGTGTCCGCCCTGTGCTGTACCTGCGAGTAGCCGGCGCTGTCCAGCCTGGTGGAGTAGAGCGGCGAGTCGGGGCTGGTGTCCGGCGCCAGCGACAGCCGCAGCGTCCTGTAGTGCTCCGCGTCGTGTGTGTACACCAGCACGTGTGTGTCCGTCACCTGGGGCGGCTGTGTCCGCCCTGTGCTGTACCTGCGAGTAGCCGGCGCTGTCCAGCCTGGTGGAGTAGAGCGGCGAGTCGGGGCTGGTGTCCGGCGCCAGCGACAGCCGCAGCGTCCTGTAGTGCTCCGCGTCGTGTGTGTACACCAGCACGTGTGTGTCCGTCACCTGGGGCGGCTGTGTCCGCCCTGTGCTGTACCTGCGAGTAGCCGGCGCTGTCCAGCCTGGTGGAGTAGAGCGGCGAGTCGGGGCTGGTGTCCGGCGCCAGCGACAGCCGCAGCGTCCTGTAGTGCTCCGCGTCGTGTGTGTACACCAGCACGTGTGTGTCCGTCACCTGGGGCGGCTGTGTCCGCCCTGTGCTGTACCTGCGAGTAGCCGGCGCTGTCCAGCCTGGTGGAGTAGAGCGGCGAGTCGGGGCTGGTGTCCGGCGCCAGCGACAGCCGCAGCGTCCTGTAGTGCTCCGCGTCGTGTGTGTACACCAGCACGTGTGTGTCCGTCACCTGGGGCGGCTGTGTCCGCCCTGTGCTGTACCTGCGAGTAGCCGGCGCTGTCCAGCCTGGTGGAGTAGAGCGGCGAGTCGGGGCTGGTGTCCGGCGCCAGCGACAGCCGCAGCGTCCTGTAGTGCTCCGCGTCGTGTGTGTACACCAGCACGTGTGTGTCCGTCACCTGGGGCGGCTGTGTCCGCCCTGTGCTGTACCTGCGAGTAGCCGGCGCTGTCCAGCCTGGTGGAGTAGAGCGGCGAGTCGGGGCTGGTGTCCGGCGCCAGCGACAGCCGCAGCGTCCTGTAGTGCTCCGCGTCGTGTGTGTACACCAGCACGTGTGTGTCCGTCACCTGGGGCGGCTGTGTCCGCCCTGTGCTGTACCTGCGAGTAGCCGGCGCTGTCCAGCCTGGTGGAGTAGAGCGGCGAGTCGGGGCTGGTGTCCGGCGCCAGCGACAGCCGCAGCGTCCTGTAGTGCTCCGCGTCGTGTGTGTACACCAGCACGTGTGTGTCCGTCACCTGGGGCGGCTGTGTCCGCCCTGTGCTGTACCTGCGAGTAGCCGGCGCTGTCCAGCCTGGTGGAGTAGAGCGGCGAGTCGGGGCTGGTGTCCGGCGCCAGCGACAGCCGCAGCGTCCTGTAGTGCTCCGCGTCGTGTGTGTACACCAGCACGTGTGTGTCCGTCACCTGGGGCGGCTGTGTCCGCCCTGTGCTGTACCTGCGAGTAGCCGGCGCTGTCCAGCCTGGTGGAGTAGAGCGGCGAGTCGGGGCTGGTGTCCGGCGCCAGCGACAGCCGCAGCGTCCTGTAGTGCTCCGCGTCGTGTGTGTACACCAGCACGTGTGTGTCCGTCACCTGGGGCGGCTGTGTCCGCCCTGTGCTGTACCTGCGAGTAGCCGGCGCTGTCCAGCCTGGTGGAGTAGAGCGGCGAGTCGGGGCTGGTGTCCGGCGCCAGCGACAGCCGCAGCGTCCTGTAGTGCTCCGCGTCGTGTGTGTACACCAGCACGTGTGTGTCCGTCACTTGGTGCGGCTGGATCGCGATTAGTTGGACGTCCGTGATGTCCTTGTTGTTTTTCACCTGGAAACAAGAAAAAACTTATTTTCAGTCGATATAAAAAACAATTATGACATTTAGACATATTTGTCCTCGCTCATTGCGTCCCACAGACAACCCCCACTAGACGGAGCATGTAAGGCGACCCGCGCGCACCAACGATATGGTACGGCAGAACATTAAAGTATCAACACGGCGGCCACCGTTTAGTTGCGTGCATGTTTATGATCCATGCGTACGTCAACGAAAAAAGAAATTAAATAAATAACATGGTAAATTGTAGTGTTAAGTGGTGTAGAGAGACCTCATAAACAAGGACGCAACTAAACGGTGGCCGCCGTGTTGATACTTTAATGTTCTGCCGTACCGTATCGTTGGTGCGCGCGGGTCGCCTTACATGCTCCGTCTAGTGGGGGTGGTCTGTGTTGCGTCCGCTCGTCCAAATAATCACTTCTCGGCTTATTTTTGCCCCTTGTCAAATAATCTACTATTAGGTATGGCACTAGACAATGATGGGCAAATATACTCACTTCGATGGTAGGCGGCGCCTTGGCGAGCTTCAGGCCGGCCAGCTCGGGCGTGGAAGACTCTTTGAGTTGCAGCGTGTAGACGCAGCCAGGCAATAGGCCGCGGATTCTGTAAGGGTTAGCAAAGGTTTAAGTCAACTGTTTATATTTAAATACCTGTATAATCTATTAATTACTATTTATGTGATTCACTACGTTAACGAATCAGTTTAAAATAACCAGCCCTCATCGACATACATTCTAATCTTAAAGTACATAATTTTCATCTTAAACTACGATTTCCTCAATCAGACTAAATATGTTTAAGCTCAGTTTTGAATTTGAAATTGCTTTATTATTTAGAGATAAGATCAGGAAGTTAGGTATAGGAATGTGTGTTACCTGAAAGAGCCATTGTCTTCAGTGGTGCCCTCCTCGCTGGCGCATTTCCCGCTGGACTTGGCCAGCACGGTGACGCGCGGCCAGCCCGCGCCGCCTAATGACACGAGGCTGCCTAGGCACGACCACGCCACGCGCACTCCTCTGTAACACATATGGATTTATTCTTACCAAAAAAGTATTGTCAAAGATTACTTTGTCACCGATTTATTATTAGAAGCGACTACTCACTGCATTTCGATCACTATTGTGGTTTTCGATTTTACCATTATATGTATACTCGACGCCACGTAGCTTGGCACTCCCTCCACGCCCAGACACCCTCTACCATGGTGTAGCAATAAAAGTAAAAATGGTCGTTACGGGGAACAAAAAAAAGTGTCGTTATTAGAAATGGAGTTTCATGGTAGGAGGAGTCATTGGTCGCTATTGCCAAGCTACGTGGCGTCGAGTATAGTAGGTAAATAGGGTCGATCAGTTCCCCAAGACATCAACTAACAGGAAATTGACGCAAGTTCTTGTAAGAAATGTCGAATTGAGTAGTGGGGAACTACTGGCTGTTACCTCAACGTCAGCCCGGCTCACTACTGTTTGTTACCTCAACGTCAGACGGGCTCACTACTGTTTGTTACCTCAACGTCAGACCGGCTCACTACTGTCTGTTACCTCAACGTCAGCCCGGCTCACTACTGTCTGTTACCTCAACGTCAGCCCGGCTCACTACTGTCTGTTACCTCAACGTCAGCCCGGCTCACTACTGTCTGTTACCTCAACGTCAGCCCGGCTCACTACTGTCTGTTACCTCAACGTCAGCCCGGCTCACTACTGTCTGTTACCTCAACGTCAGCCCGGCTCACTACTGTCTGTTACCTCAACGTCAGCCCGGCTTACAACTGTCTGTTACCTCAACGTCAGACCGGCTCACTACTATCTGTTACCTCAACGTCAGATCGGCTCACTACTGTCTGTTACCTCAACGTCAGACCAGCTCACTACTATCTGTTACCTCAACGTCAGACCGGCTCACTACTGTCTGTTACCTCAACGTCAGACCGGCTCACTACTATCTGTTACCTCAACGTCAGACCGGCTCACTATTGTCTGTTACCTCAACGTCAGCCCGGCTCACTACTGTCTGTTACCTCAAAGTCAGACCGGCTCACTACTAACTGTTACCTCAACGTCAGACCGGCTCACTACTGTCTGTTACCTCAACGTCAGCCCGGCTCACTACTGTCTGTTACCTCAACGTCAGACCGGCTCACTACTAACTGTTACCTCAACGTCAGCCCGGCTCACTACTGTCTGTTACCTCAACGTCAGCCCGGCTCACTACTGTCTGTTACCTCAACGTCAGCCCGGCTCACTACTGTCTGTTACCTCAACGTCAGCCCGGCTCACTACTGTCTGTTACCTCAACGTCAGACCGGCTCACTACTAACTGTTACCTCAACGTCAGACCGGCTCACTACTGTCTGTTACCTCAACGTCAGCCCGGCTCACTACTGTCTGTTACCTCAACGTCAGCCCGGCTCACTACTGTCTGTTACCTCAACGTCAGACCGGCTCACTACTAACTGTTACCTCAACGTCAGCCTGTGCTCCCTGCCCTCCCGCACCCCGAGGATCTCGTGCGGCGGACTGAACTTGTACTCCTTCATGAGCGGCTTGGCGTAGTACTCGGGGCAGTTACCTCAACGTCAGCCCGGCTCACTACTGTCTGTTACCTCAACGTCAGCCCGGCTCACTACTATCTGTTACCTCAACGTCAGACCGGCTCACTACTGTCTGTTACCTCAACGTCAGACCGGCTCACTACTATCTGTTACCTCAACGTCAGACCGGCTCACTATTGTCTGTTACCTCAACGTCAGCCCGGCTCACTACTGTCTGTTACCTCAAAGTCAGACCGGCTCACTACTAACTGTTACCTCAACGTCAGACCGGCTCACTACTAACTGTTACCTCAACGTCAGCCCGGCTCACTACTGTCTGTTACCTCAACGTCAGCCCGGCTCACTACTGTCTGTTACCTCAACGTCAGCCCGGCTCACTACTGTCTGTTACCTCAACGTCAGCCCGGCTCACTACTGTCTGTTACCTCAACGTCAGACCGGCTCACTACTAACTGTTACCTCAACGTCAGACCGGCTCACTACTGTCTGTTACCTCAACGTCAGCCCGGCTCACTACTGTCTGTTACCTCAACGTCAGCCCGGCTCACTACTGTCTGTTACCTCAACGTCAGACCGGCTCACTACTAACTGTTACCTCAACGTCAGACCGGCTCACTACTGTCTGTTACCTCAACGTCAGCCCGGCTCACTACTGTCTGTTACCTCAACGTCAGCCCGGCTCACTACTGTCTGTTACCTCAACGTCAGCCCGGCTCACTACTGTCTGTTACCTCAACGTCAGCCTGTGCTCCCTGCCCTCCCGCACCCCGAGGATCTCGTGCGGCGGACTGAACTTGTACTCCTTCATGAGCGGCTTGGCGTAGTACTCGGGGCAGTTACCTCAACGTCAGCCCGGCTCACTACTGTCTGTTACCTCAACGTCAGCCTGTGCTCCCTGCCCTCCCGCACCCCGAGGATCTCGTGCGGCGGACTGAACTTGTACTCCTTCATGAGCGGCTTGGCGTAGTACTCGGGGCAGTTACCTCAACGTCAGCCCGGCTCACTACTGTCTGTTACCTCAACGTCAGCCCGGCTCACTACTGTCTGTTACCTCAACGTCAGACCGGCTCACTACTAACTGTTACCTCAACGTCAGCCTGTGCTCCCTGCCCTCCCGCACCCCGAGGATCTCGTGCGGCGGACTGAACTTGTACTCCTTCATGAGCGGCTTGGCGTAGTACTCGGGGCAGTTACCTCAACGTCAGCCCGGCTCACTACTGTCTGTTACCTCAACGTCAGCCCGGCTCACTACTGTCTGTTACCTCAACGTCAGACCGGCTCACTACTGTCTGTTACCTCAACGTCAGCCCGGCTCACTACTGTCTGTTACCTCAACGTCAGACCGGCTCACTACTAACTGTTACCTCAACGTCAGACCGGCTCACTACTGTCTGTTACCTCAACGTCAGCCCGGCTCACTACTGTCTGTTACCTCAACGTCAGCCCGGCTCACTACTGTCTGTTACCTCAACGTCAGCCCGGCTCACTACTGTCTGTTACCTCAACGTCAGCCTGTGCTCCCTGCCCTCCCGCACCCCGAGGATCTCGTGCGGCGGACTGAACTTGTACTCCTTCATGAGCGGCTTGGCGTAGTACTCGGGGCAGTTACCTCAACGTCAGCCCGGCTCACTACTGTCTGTTACCTCAACGTCAGCCTGTGCTCCCTGCCCTCCCGCACCCCGAGGATCTCGTGCGGCGGACTGAACTTGTACTCCTTCATGAGCGGCTTGGCGTAGTACTCGGGGCAGTTACCTCAACGTCAGCCCGGCTCACTACTGTCTGTTACCTCAACGTCAGCCTGTGCTCCCTGCCCTCCCGCACCCCGAGGATCTCGTGCGGCGGACTGAACTTGTACTCCTTCATGAGCGGCTTGGCGTAGTACTCGGGGCAGTTACCTCAACGTCAGCCCGGCTCACTACTGTCTGTTACCTCAACGTCAGCCTGTGCTCCCTGCCCTCCCGCACCCCGAGGATCTCGTGCGGCGGACTGAACTTGTACTCCTTCATGAGCGGCTTGGCGTAGTACTCGGGGCAGTTACCTCAACGTCAGCCCGGCTCACTACTGTCTGTTACCTCAACGTCAGCCTGTGCTCCCTGCCCTCCCGCACCCCGAGGATCTCGTGCGGCGGACTGAACTTGTACTCCTTCATGAGCGGCTTGGCGTAGTACTCGGGGCAGTTACCTCAACGTCAGCCCGGCTCACTACTGTCTGTTACCTCAACGTCAGCCTGTGCTCCCTGCCCTCCCGCACCCCGAGGATCTCGTGCGGCGGACTGAACTTGTACTCCTTCATGAGCGGCTTGGCGTAGTACTCGGGGCAGTTACCTCAACGTCAGCCCGGCTCACTACTGTCTGTTACCTCAACGTCAGCCTGTGCTCCCTGCCCTCCCGCACCCCGAGGATCTCGTGCGGCGGACTGAACTTGTACTCCTTCATGAGCGGCTTGGCGTAGTACTCGGGGCAGTTACCTCAACGTCAGCCCGGCTCACTACTGTCTGTTACCTCAACGTCAGCCTGTGCTCCCTGCCCTCCCGCACCCCGAGGATCTCGTGCGGCGGACTGAACTTGTACTCCTTCATGAGCGGCTTGGCGTAGTACTCGGGGCAGTTACCTCAACGTCAGCCCGGCTCACTACTGTCTGTTACCTCAACGTCAGCCTGTGCTCCCTGCCCTCCCGCACCCCGAGGATCTCGTGCGGCGGACTGAACTTGTACTCCTTCATGAGCGGCTTGGCGTAGTACTCGGGGCAGTTACCTCAACGTCAGCCCGGCTCACTACTGTCTGTTACCTCATCGTCAGCCTGTGCTCCCTGCCCTCCCGCACCCCGAGGATCTCGTGCGGCGGACTGAACTTGTACTCCTTCATGAGCGGCTTGGCGTAGTACTCGGGGCAGTTACCTCAACGTCAGCCCGGCTCACTACTGTCTGTTACCTCAACGTCAGCCTGTGCTCCCTGCCCTCCCGCACCCCGAGGATCTCGTGCGGCGGACTGAACTTGTACTCCTTCATGAGCGGCTTGGCGTAGTACTCGGGGCAGTTACCTCAACGTCAGCCCGGCTCACTACTGTCTGTTACCTCAACGTCAGCCTGTGCTCCCTGCCCTCCCGCACCCCGAGGATCTCGTGCGGCGGACTGAACTTGTACTCCTTCATGAGCGGCTTGGCGTAGTACTCGGGGCAGTTACCTCAACGTCAGCCCGGCTCACTACTGTCTGTTACCTCAACGTCAGCCTGTGCTCCCTGCCCTCCCGCACCCCGAGGATCTCGTGCGGCGGACTGAACTTGTACTCCTTCATGAGCGGCTTGGCGTAGTACTCGGGGCAGTTACCTCAACGTCAGCCCGGCTCACTACTGTCTGTTACCTCAACGTCAGCCTGTGCTCCCTGCCCTCCCGCACCCCGAGGATCTCGTGCGGCGGACTGAACTTGTACTCCTTCATGAGCGGCTTGGCGTAGTACTCGGGGCAGTTACCTCAACGTCAGCCCGGCTCACTACTGTCTGTTACCTCAACGTCAGCCTGTGCTCCCTGCCCTCCCGCACCCCGAGGATCTCGTGCGGCGGACTGAACTTGTACTCCTTCATGAGCGGCTTGGCGTAGTACTCGGGGCAGTTACCTCAACATCAGCCCGGCTCACTACTGTCTGTTACCTCAACGTCAGCCCGGCTCACTACTGTCTGTTACCTCAACGTCAGCCCGGCTCACTACTGTCTGTTACCTCAACGTCAGCCCGGCTCACTACTGTCTGTTACCTCAACGTCAGCCTGTGCTCCCTGCCCTCCCGCACCCCGAGGATCTCGTGCGGCGGACTGAACTTGTACTCCTTCATGAGCGGCTTGGCGTAGTACTCGGGGCAGTTACCTCAACGTCAGCCCGGCTCACTACTGTCTGTTACCTCAACGTCAGCCTGTGCTCCCTGCCCTCCCGCACCCCGAGGATCTCGTGCGGCGGACTGAACTTGTACTCCTTCATGAGCGGCTTGGCGTAGTACTCGGGGCAGTTACCTCAACGTCAGCCCGGCTCACTACTGTCTGTTACCTCAACGTCAGCCTGTGCTCCCTGCCCTCCCGCACCCCGAGGATCTCGTGCGGCGGACTGAACTTGTACTCCTTCATGAGCGGCTTGGCGTAGTACTCGGGGCAGTTACCTCAACGTCAGCCCGGCTCACTACTGTCTGTTACCTCAACGTCAGCCTGTGCTCCCTGCCCTCCCGCACCCCGAGGATCTCGTGCGGCGGACTGAACTTGTACTCCTTCATGAGCGGCTTGGCGTAGTACTCGGGGCAGTTACCTCAACGTCAGCCCGGCTCACTACTGTCTGTTACCTCAACGTCAGCCCGGCTCACTACTGTCTGTTACCTCAACGTCAGCCTGTGCTCCCTGCCCTCCCGCACCCCGAGGATCTCGTGCGGCGGACTGAACTTGTACTCCTTCATGAGCGGCTTGGCGTAGTACTCGGCCGGCGCCAGCGAGCCGAACCGCAGCACGCCGGCCGCGCCCGACACCAGGTTGCGGCGGTACGAGCCGCCGCTCACCGACACCAGGGCACCCTGGAAGATGTAATAATAGGTTTAAATACGTTTTTGCATCCATCCTATCAGATACTTCGCAGACCGAACCGCACCCAATAGTTCGCAAGCACAACGTACTATAGGGAGTCATCGAAACTTGAAATACGACAGTAAGTATTCATGCGGTTGGATATGAGCGTCAATCCTCGACATAACTATTTGAAAAATACTCAAATTATCTGCAGTCTAAGGTATCTTTGCATTCTCGGGAAATATCAATATGTTTTGGAGCTGTCCGTTGGACACATGAGTCCTTCCTTGGTGGTGGAGTACTGCTTGCTGGCGTCCAGGGTCCGCAGCTGTAGCACACTGACCTGCAGAGGCTCCCCGTCAGCATCATCCACCAGTTCCACCAGGATCTCGGCCAGCTTGTGCGCGCTGACGGCGCCGGCGTCGTCGGGGCCGTGGAACACGTACGACTCCTTGCTGCAGCTGATGGAGTACTGCTTGCTGGCGTCCAGGGCCCGCAGCTGTAGCACACTGACCTGCAGAGGCTCCCCGTCAGCATCATCCACCAGTTCCACCAGGATCTCGGCCAGCTTGTGCGCGCTGACGGCGCCGGCGTCGTCGGGGCCGTGGAACACGTACGACTCCTTGCTGCAGCTGATGGAGTACTGCTTGCTGGCGTCCAGGGCCCGCAGCTGTAGCACACTGACCTGCAGAGGCTCCCCGTCAGCATCATCCACCAGTTCCACCAGGATCTCGGCCAGCTTGTGCGCGCTGACGGCGCCGGCGTCGTCGGGGCCGTGGAACACGTACGACTCCTTGCTGCAGCTGATGGAGTACTGCTTGCTGGCGTCCAGGGCCCGCAGCTGTAGCACACTGACCTGCAGAGGCTCCCCGTCAGCATCATCCACCAGTTCCACCAGGATCTCGGCCAGCTTGTGCGCGCTGACGGCGCCGGCGTCGTCGGGGCCGTGGAACACGTACGACTCCTTGCTGCAGCTGATGGAGTACTGCTTGCTGGCGTCCAGGGGCCCGAAGCTGTATTCGCCGTCGGCCGTCGTAGTCTGCGTCAGTTCCAGATCATCTGGACAGCGAATTAGAACATATTATGCTCTCGCGAATCTCGCACTAGGATTTTCTGAAGATATGAAACACTCAGTCCTGCCAGTCAGTTCGCGGAGCAGAGGGCCACAGAAGTGACTCGCGCCGCGGAGGCGTGCTCACCGCAACAGTATCGTATTTATATGTATACACATACATCGTCATATGTGATACTATTAGGGTGAGCACGCGGGGGATACGGTACCGTTATGAAATTACATCTCTGATTTTGGACGCTGTCAAGTAATGTAGGTCCTAAAGTATCGGAATTTGTTATAGTAATTTAACAATACACGTGTATATAAGTGATTAATGGTGCGTACTAACCCGAAGTCAACGTGACAGTAACTCCTTCCACCGGCGGCACGATTTTCCCTGTCAGCGCCAGGCCGCGCACGGCGCGGATGGTGAGCGCGGCGGGCTGGCAGTCCGCCGCGCCCACCACCTGCCGCGGCTCCGGGGGCGAGAACAGCAGCGCCGACGACTGCGCCGACACCACCGCTATCTCACCCTGGAATAAAACACCGATAAATAAAAAGTTTCTGTCAAAAATGACATTTTAGTGGCAAGCTTTTATAGGCGGTCAGATAGGAAGTCCAAACTTTCTAGCGAGACCCTGGATTTGATGCGATTTAGACGTGAGACACCAGAGGAAACTTTGTCAGATCCCCAGTCACTCCACAAGAAAATCAGGAGCTTGGTGAGACGCGACCTTCGCAGCTGGAACACTCGCCTAGTACATGAGGCGATCGAGCGAAATCGGGGGTCGAAGGTCTTTACCAAGACACTGGGGAGGAGTCATCTGACAAAGTTAGCTACCTCAAATGGTGAAACCGTCACATCAGTCCCGGGGATACTGGCTGAAATTGAGGACTTCTACGGACATCTGTATGCTTCGCATGCGCCGAAGCCTACACCTGACGCGAGAGACCCTAGAGCCCCACTTACCCGCCACTTCACTGAAGATCTCCCAGACGTAGATGTCGACGAAATCGAGGCGGCTCTCAAACAGCTTAGTAATGGGAAGGCTCTCGGTGAAGATGGAGTAGCCTCTGAGCTCCTCAAGGCTGGAGGTAAACCTGTTCTTGGGGAGTTGAGGAGGCTCTTCAACTCTGTAATAACCAATGGGACTACCCCGAAGGCGTGGAGCAGAGGTGTAGTGGCATTGTTTTTCAAGAAAGGAGACAAAACGCTCCTTAAAAACTATAGGCCGATCACGCTTCTGAGCCACGTCTATAAGCTGTTCTCGAGAGTCGTCACGAATCGTCTGGCATCAAGATTTGACGCCTTTCAGCCACCGGAACAGGCTGGGTATCGTAAAGGCTATAGCACCGTGGACCACATCCATACTGTTCGGCAGGTTATACAGAAGTCCGAAGAGTATAACCAACCGCTGTGTATGGCGTTTGTGGACTACGAGAAGGCCTTCGACTCCATCGAAACCTGGGCCGTTCTGGAGTCTTTGCAGCGATGCCAAGTCGACTGGCGGTACGTGGAGGTGCTGAGAAGTCTCTACCAAATGGCGACTATGTCCGTCCAAGTGCAGAACCACCAAACAAGACCCATCCAGTTGCTCAGAGGTGTAAGACAGGGTGATGTTATTTCCCCGAAACTCTTCACCGATGGATATCCAAAGAAAAGTACAGTTACTTTTCTTTGGATATCCATCAAATGCTCACTGAGACGATTCTAAAGAGCCCAAGCTCGGTAGGATTGCTTTCTCTATTATAGTTCCTATGGCCACCTTCCGGCTCCATCATCAGATCAGCCCCATGGTACCATATTATTGTATTGTCATCAAAGTTAAGTAAGTATGCAAAAGTTTCAGCTCAATCGGTTGACGATATCTGCTTCAAAATTGAGTTGCAAGATTTCACCCGAACAAACATACTTTAAACATACCATGCAAGCTAAATAAAAGCTTTAAAAATCTACTCGCGTCGCGGGTGACATTAATGAATCGTGCCCGGAATACCATGCTACGTTCCACAACTTGAATAGTAGACGTAGTGTAGACGTTCGGGAAGTCGGCGAAGCGAAAGTGGAACTGGGCTGGTTATATCTACTGCATGCCGAGTGAGTTGTGAGCTAAGATTACTACAGAGTGGATACCGAACAACTCCAAGCGGAGACGAGGCAGATCTCGCCGGTGGTGGCGGGATGAGTTGGACTCCTTTTTGAATCAATGGCCAAAGACTGCACAAAATCGGGTGGAGTGGGAGAAATGGGGGAGGTCATTGCCCAGAAGTGGAAAAGCCAAGAAAAAATAACCGTATAATCACATTCGAACATCATGAGCCACGAGGAAAGACCGAAGCCTAAAGACACCACGGTCAGACACCAGAAATCATTAAAATGACGCCGTGATGTCGGTCCCACGCGAGATCTGACTCGTCAGCAAGCAGGATGCACGCGAAACCGAACCGATGGCGTTCTTTCGGAGGTTCGTGACGGATCTCACCTCTTTCATGAACAGCTCGGGCCCGTCCCCCGCCACCTTCAGCAGCAGGTCCGGCACCGGGTCGGGCGCGTCACGCGGGTCTCACCTCCTTCATGAACAGCTCGTGCTCGAACACGAACCCGCCGCCCGGGCGCGGCTGCGCGACCAGCGGCCCCGGGTGCCGCTCCTCGGGCCCGTCCCCCGCCACCTTCAGCAGCAGGTCCGGCACCGGGTCGGGCGCGTCACGCGGGTCTCACCTCCTTCATGAACAGCTCGTGCTCGAACACGAACCCGCCGCCCGGGCGCGGCTGCGCGACCAGCGGCCCCGGGTGCCGCTCCTCGGGCCCGTCCCCCGCCACCTTCAGCAGCAGGTCCGGCACCGGGTCGGGCGACGTCACACGGATCACCACGGAGTGCGCCACGGCGACGAAATTGATTGTCTGTGGAACAGAAAAGTGGTCTGAAATTATTATAGTAATTTAACAATAAGGGTGATGACAATAAAGGGTGATAATTGTACACACACGGAGTGAGCGGCGAGCCCTGTCCCACGCAGTGCGTGCTGGCCCCGCCGGTAATGTCAGGTAGTGTACACACCTGCAGTGTGTGTGCGCCGGTGTCCGCGCTCGCGCGCGCCGGCTGCAGCAGGTGGCAGCCGCGCGGAGTGAGCGTGTACTTCCGCGGCGTGCCCTGTCCCACGCAGTGCGTGCTGGCCCCGCCGGTAATGTCAGGTAGTGTACACACCTGCAGTGTGTGTGCGCCGGTGTCCGCGCTCGCGCGCGCCGGCTGCAGCAGGTGGCAGCCGCGCGGAGTGAGCGTGTACTTCCGCGGCGTGCCCTGTCCCACGCAGTGCGTGCTGGCCCCGCCGGTAATGTCAGGTAGTGTACACACCTGCAGTGTGTGTGCGCCGGTGTCCGCGCTCGCGCGCGCCGGCTGCAGCAGGTGGCAGCCGCGCGGAGTGAGCGTGTACTTCCGCGGCGTGCCCTGTCCCACGCAGTGCGTGCTGGCCCCGCCGGTAATGTCAGGTAGTGTACACACCTGCAGTGTGTGTGCGCCGGTGTCCGCGCTCGCGCGCGCCGGCTG
This sequence comes from Apotomis capreana, assembly GCA_947623375.1. Lineage (NCBI taxonomy): Eukaryota > Metazoa > Arthropoda > Insecta > Lepidoptera > Tortricidae > Apotomis > Apotomis capreana. The sequence continues at coordinate 30,498,209 of OX392501.1, read as the reverse complement.
CAGCAGGTGGCAGCCGCGCGGAGTGAGCGTGTACTTCCGCGGCGTGCCCTGTCCCACGCAGTGCGTGCTGGCCCCGCCGGTAATGTCAGGTAGTGTACACACCTGCAGTGTGTGTGCGCCGGTGTCCGCGCTCGCGCGCGCCGGCTGCAGCAGGTGGCAGCCGCGCGGAGTGAGCGTGTACTTCCGCGGCGTGCCCTGTCCCACGCAGTGCGTGCTGGCCCCGCCGGTAATGTCAGGTAGTGTACACACCTGCAGTGTGTGTGCGCCGGTGTCCGCGCTCGCGCGCGCCGGCTGCAGCAGGTGGCAGCCGCGCGGAGTGAGCGTGTACTTCCGCGGCGTGCCCTGTCCCACGCAGTGCGTGCTGGCCCCGCCGGTAATGTCAGGTAGTGTACACACCTGCAGTGTGTGTGCGCCGGTGTCCGCGCTCGCGCGCGCCGGCTGCAGCAGGTGGCAGCCGCGCGGAGTGAGCGTGTACTTCCGCGGCGTGCCCTGTCCCACGCAGTGCGTGCTGGCCCCGCCGGTAATGTCAGGTAGTGTACACACCTGCAGTGTGTGTGCGCCGGTGTCCGCGCTCGCGCGCGCCGGCTGCAGCAGGTGGCAGCCGCGCGGAGTGAGCGTGTACTTCCGCGGCGTGCCCTGTCCCACGCAGTGCGTGCTGGCCCCGCCGGTAATGTCAGGTAGTGTACACACCTGCAGTGTGTGTGCGCCGGTGTCCGCGCTCGCGCGCGCCGGCTGCAGCAGGTGGCAGCCGCGCGGAGTGAGCGTGTACTTCCGCGGCGTGCCCTGTCCCACGCAGTGCGTGCTGGCCCCGCCGGTAATGTCAGGTAGTGTACACACCTGCAGTGTGTGTGCGCCGGTGTCCGCGCTCGCGCGCGCCGGCTGCAGCAGGTGGCAGCCGCGCGGAGTGAGCGTGTACTTCCGCGGCGTGCCCTGTCCCACGCAGTGCGTGCTGGCCCCGCCGGTAATGTCAGGTAGTGTACACACCTGCAGTGTGTGTGCGCCGGTGTCCGCGCTCGCGCGCGCCGGCTGCAGCAGGTGGCAGCCGCGCGGAGTGAGCGTGTACTTCCGCGGCGTGCCCTGTCCCACGCAGTGCGTGCTGGCCCCGCCGGTAATGTCAGGTAGTGTACACACCTGCAGTGTGTGTGCGCAGGTGTCCGCGCTCGCGCGCGCCGGCTGCAGCAGGTGGCAGCCGCGCGGAGTGAGCGTGTACTTCCGCGGCGTGCCCTGTCCCACGCAGTGCGTGCTGGCCCCGCCGGTAATGTCAGGTAGTGTACACACCTGCAGTGTGTGTGCGCCGGTGTCCGCGCTCGCGCGCGCCGGCTGCAGCAGGTGGCAGCCGCGCGGAGTGAGCGTGTACTTCCGCGGCGTGCCCTGTCCCACGCAGTGCGTGCTGGCCCCGCCGGTAATGTCAGGTAGTGTACACACCTGCAGTGTGTGTGCGCCGGTGTCCGCGCTCGCGCGCGCCGGCTGCAGCAGGTGGCAGCCGCGCGGAGTGAGCGTGTACTTCCGCGGCGTGCCCTGTCCCACGCAGTGCGTGCTGGCCCCGCCGGTAATGTCAGGTAGTGTACACACCTGCAGTGTGTGTGCGCCGGTGTCCGCGCTCGCGCGCGCCGGCTGCAGCAGGTGGCAGCCGCGCGGAGTGAGCGTGTACTTCCGCGGCGTGCCCTGTCCCACGCAGTGCGTGCTGGCCCCGCCGGTAATGTCAGGTAGTGTACACACCTGCAGTGTGTGTGCGCCGGTGTCCGCGCTCGCGCGCGCCGGCTGCAGCAGGTGGCAGCCGCGCGGAGTGAGCGTGTACTTCCGCGGCGTGCCCTGTCCCACGCAGTGCGTGCTGGCCCCGCCGGTAATGTCAGGTAGTGTACACACCTGCAGTGTGTGTGCGCCGGTGTCCGCGCTCGCGCGCGCCGGCTGCAGCAGGTGGCAGCCGCGCGGAGTGAGCGTGTACTTCCGCGGCGTGCCCTGTCCCACGCAGTGCGTGCTGGCCCCGCCGGTAATGTCAGGTAGTGTACACACCTGCAGTGTGTGTGCGCCGGTGTCCGCGCTCGCGCGCGCCGGCTGCAGCAGGTGGCAGCCGCGCGGAGTGAGCGTGTACTTCCGCGGCGTGCCCTGTCCCACGCAGTGCGTGCTGGCCCCGCCGGTAATGTCAGGTAGTGTACACACCTGCAGTGTGTGTGCGCCGGTGTCCGCGCTCGCGCGCGCCGGCTGCAGCAGGTGGCAGCCGCGCGGAGTGAGCGTGTACTTCCGCGGCGTGCCCTGTCCCACGCAGTGCGTGCTGGCCCCGCCGGTAATGTCAGGTAGTGTACACACCTGCAGTGTGTGTGCGCCGGTGTCCGCGCTCGCGCGCGCCGGCTGCAGCAGGTGGCAGCCGCGCGGAGTGAGCGTGTACTTCCGCGGCGTGCCCTGTCCCACGCAGTGCGTGCTGGCCCCGCCGGTAATGTCAGGTAGTGTACACACCTGCAGTGTGTGTGCGCCGGTGTCCGCGCTCGCGCGCGCCGGCTGCAGCAGGTGGCAGCCGCGCGGAGTGAGCGTGTACTTCCGCGGCGTGCCCTGTCCCACGCAGTGCGTGCTGGCCCCCGCCGGTAATGTTAGCGTTCCCTTCTCGGAACCGTCCTCGCTTACGAACTCCACCTAGTCAATAAATAAGTACATGTTTGAAACATTTATACATAACCGACCATATTTTCAGTCTCTTCACAAATAGCTAATAACGTATAATAATGCAAATATATGACTACACACTTTTTTTTTTTTTTTTTGTCACACGCGGTGTACCTCGAGCTGGTGCGAGCTGGTGGCACGCAGCACGTGTCCGCTGTGCACGAAGGCGGGCGCGTGTACGCGCGCCTGCGTGACGGCCAGGTTGTGCACGCTCTCCGCCCAGCACAGCCGGTCCGCCGGCACCGACAGCTCCACGCTGCCCGGCAACACGTCCGCGAACGAGTATTTGCCGTCTGAAATGGAAGGGGAATATTACTTGGGGCATTCATTGTCGGCCGCTTGAACTGTTCTGGCACGGGCACGGATTGTCGTTTAGCAAGAGTACTTTTCACAAACACGCAATGAAATGTCGTCATAACGTCTATTATAACAGGCTTCGATGTATCACGTTTCGTGAGGAACAACTCGAGAGGACTGTAAAGGTAATATTTAATACAAAATCGTTTGGAAAGTTTTTTTTTTTTACATGGCGTCTGCGATACTTCGAAGCCTGTTATAACGACCTTTCATTGCATGTTTGAGACAATAAAATATTCTATTCTATTATAGTCGGACACTACCGCGCCGGACACGGCGGCCTTCAGTGCGAACAAACCTTTAGCCTTGGTCACGACGGGGCTGCCGACGACTCCGCCGTCCGGCGCGAGCGTGCGCAGCGTGACGGACAGCTCGGCGCAGTCCGGCGCGTGCCGGCACACTACCGCGCCGGACACGGCGGCCTTCAGTGCGAACAAACCTTTAGCCTTGGTCACGACGGGGCTGCCGACGACTCCGCCGTCCGGCGCGAGCGTGCGCAGCGTGACGGACAGCTCGGCGCAGTCCGGCGCGTGCCGGCACACTACCGCGCCGGACACGGCGGCCTTCAGTGCGAACAAACCTTTAGCCTTGGTCACGACGGGGCTGCCGACGACTCCGCCGTCCGGCGCGAGCGTGCGCAGCGTGACGGACAGCTCGGCGCAGTCCGGCGCGTGCCGGCACACTACCGCGCCGGACACGGCGGCCTTCAGTGCGAACAAACCTTTAGCCTTGGTCACGACGGGGCTGCCGACGACTCCGCCGTCCGGCGCGAGCGTGCGCAGCGTGACGGACAGCTCGGCGCAGTCCGGCGCGTGCCGGCACACTACCGCGCCGGACACGGCGGCCTTCAGTGCGAACAAACCTTTAGCCTTGGTCACGACGGGGCTGCCGACGACTCCGCCGTCCGGCGCGAGCGTGCGCAGCGTGACGGACAGCTCGGCGCAGTCCGGCGCGTGCCGGCACACTACCGCGCCGGACACGGCGGCCTTCAGTGCGAACAAACCTTTAGCCTTGGTCACGACGGGGCTGCCGACGACTCCGCCGTCCGGCGCGAGCGTGCGCAGCGTGACGGACAGCTCGGCGCAGTCCGGCGCGTGCCGGCACACTACCGCGCCGGACACGGCGGCCTTCAGTGCGAACAAACCTTTAGCCTTGGTCACGACGGGGCTGCCGACGACTCCGCCGTCCGGCGCGAGCGTGCGCAGCGTGACGGACAGCTCGGCGCAGTCCGGCGCGTGCCGGCACACTACCGCGCCGGACACGGCGGCCTTCAGTGCGAACAAACCTTTAGCCTTGGTCACGACGGGGCTGCCGACGACTCCGCCGTCCGGCGCGAGCGTGCGCAGCGTGACGGACAGCTCGGCGCAGTCCGGCGCGTGCCGGCACACTACCGCGCCGGACACGGCGGCCTTCAGTGCGAACAAACCTTTAGCCTTGGTCACGACGGGGCTGCCGACGACTCCGCCGTCCGGCGCGAGCGTGCGCAGCGTGACGGACAGCTCGGCGCAGTCCGGCGCGTGCCGGCACACTACCGCGCCGGACACGGCGGCCTTCAGTGCGAACAAACCTTTAGCCTTGGTCACGACGGGGCTGCCGACGACTCCGCCGTCCGGTGCGAGCGTGCGCAGCGTGACGGACAGCTCGGCGCAGTCCGGCGCGTGCCGGCACACTACCGCGCCGGACACGGCGGCCTTCAGTGCGAACAAACCTTTAGCCTTGGTCACGACGGGGCTGCCGACGACTCCGCCGTCCGGCGCGAGCGTGCGCAGCGTGACGGACAGCTCGGCGCAGTCCGGCGCGTGCCGGCACACTACCGCGCCGGACACGGCGGCCTTCAGTGCGAACAAACCTTTAGCCTTGGTCACGACGGGGCTGCCGACGACTCCGCCGTCCGGCGCGAGCGTGCGCAGCGTGACGGACAGCTCGGCGCAGTCCGGCGCGTGCCGGCACACTACCGCGCCGGACACGGCGGCCTTCAGTGCGAACAAACCTTTAGCCTTGGTCACGACGGGGCTGCCGACGACTCCGCCGTCCGGCGCGAGCGTGCGCAGCGTGACGGACAGCTCGGCGCAGTCCGGCGCGTGCCGGCACACTACCGCGCCGTACACGGCGGCCTTCAGTGCGAACAAACCTTTAGCCTTGGTCACGACGGGGCTGCCGACGACTCCGCCGTCCGGCGCGAGCGTGCGCAGCGTGACGGACAGCTCGGCGCAGTCCGGCGCGTGCCGGCACACTACCGCGCCGGACACGGCGGCCTTCAGTGCGAACAAACCTTTAGCCTTGGTCACGACGGGGCTGCCGACGACTCCGCCGTCCGGCGCGAGCGTGCGCAGCGTGACGGACAGCTCGGCGCAGTCCGGCGCGTGCCGGCACACTACCGCGCCGGACACGGCGGCCTTCAGTGCGAACAAACCTTTAGCCTTGGTCACGACGGGGCTGCCGACGACTCCGCCGTCCGGCGCGAGCGTGCGCAGCGTGACGGACAGCTCGGCGCAGTCCGGCGCGTGCCGGCACACTACCGCGCCGGACACGGCGGCCTTCAGTGCGAACAAACCTTTAGCCTTGGTCACGACGGGGCTGCCGACGACTCCGCCGTCCGGCGCGAGCGTGCGCAGCGTGACGGACAGCTCGGCGCAGTCCGGCGCGTGCCGGCACACTACCGCGCCGTACACGGCGGCCTTCAGTGCGAACAAACCTTTAGCCTTGGTCACGACGGGGCTGCCGACGACTCCGCCGTCCGGCGCGAGCGTGCGCAGCGTGACGGACAGCTCGGCGCAGTCCGGCGCGTGCCGGCACACTACCGCGCCGGACACGGCGGCCTTCAGTGCGAACAAACCTTTAGCCTTGGTCACGACGGGGCTGCCGACGACTCCGCCGTCCGGCGCGAGCGTGCGCAGCGTGACGGACAGCTCGGCGCAGTCCGGCGCGTGCCGGCACACTACCGCGCCGGACACGGCGGCCTTCAGTGCGAACAAACCTTTAGCCTTGGTCACGACGGGGCTGCCGACGACTCCGCCGTCCGGCGCGAGCGTGCGCAGCGTGACGGACAGCTCGGCGCAGTCCGGCGCGTGCCGGCACACTACCGCGCCGGACACGGCGGCCTTCAGTGCGAACAAACCTTTAGCCTTGGTCACGACGGGGCTGCCGACGACTCCGCCGTCCGGCGCGAGCGTGCGCAGCGTGACGGACAGCTCGGCGCAGTCCGGCGCGTGCCGGCACACTACCGCGCCGGACACGGCGGCCTTCAGTGCGAACAAACCTTTAGCCTTGGTCACGACGGGGCTGCCGACGACTCCGCCGTCCGGCGCGAGCGTGCGCAGCGTGACGGACAGCTCGGCGCAGTCCGGCGCGTGCCGGCACACTACCGCGCCGGACACGGCGGCCTTCAGTGCGAACAAACCTTTAGCCTTGGTCACGACGGGGCTGCCGACGACTCCGCCGTCCGGCGCGAGCGTGCGCAGCGTGACGGACAGCTCGGCGCAGTCCGGCGCGTGCCGGCACACTACCGCGCCGGACACGGCGGCCTTCAGTGCGAACAAACCTTTAGCCTTGGTCACGACGGGGCTGCCGACGACTCCGCCGTCCGGCGCGAGCGTGCGCAGCGTGACGGACAGCTCGGCGCAGTCCGGCGCGTGCCGGCACACTACCGCGCCGGACACGGTGGCCTTCAGCTGCGAGAACACGATGTCGGACACGGCCGCGTTGGCGACGGTGATCTTGTGCGATAGCGGGTAGTATCTGGAACAAAACATTCATTTTAGACTTTTTCTATTGTTTGAATTGTTCAAAACGAGGTAATTAAATAAACACTTTTTGAGCGCAATTAAGCCAAAACGGGGCTTTAATAATGAGTGAAAATCAGTTATCTATCGAGAGGGTTGATGATTTCAGGAAAAATCTTGTAAGCGTGATGCAGGATTGTCATTTGTTTTGTATGGGCGCGCGGCGCCATCTGTTTTCATAATTTCTGTTCAGAACGCATCCAAACTGACGTCACCACCGACGTCTTCAGCCGACGCACGAAGATCGCCGATCATCGGGCCCTTCGGGTACAACCGACACCGGCCGCCTTTAACGGTCAATTTTAAACCATCCTTGGAACGACCAACACTCTGTAGTCCTTATTTTTGACAATATATTATTTTAATTTAAAGTTAAATACAATATTCTTATTGAATATCCACCTAGGCTATTCCCGACTACACTAGAAAGGAACCTAGGCCTCAACAATTTCCCTTGTCTTCTTATCACGTCGAAACTGCTGGACAAATTTCAAGGGATAGCTGATGGACATCTTAGGATGTTTATAATATACATTTCACCCGACTGCGTTAAAGAAAAAAAATACAAGTTATAACTTCAACATTCTTCTAAGTAATAAATATGTAGTTCATGACTCACTGTAGCCCATCCCTCTGTTCCTGCTCGGACACGTCCACGCGCGCCGTGTACACGCCGGGCGGCAGGTACGTGCACCAATTACCTGGCGACATAACATCACGTTATAGCGTACCGTCTAATGGGGTGAGTAGGGACAAGACCGAAGTTCAAACCTGGACAAAAGTTTATTTTTATATGTGTTTCATTTCAGAGTTTTAACGATAAACGCACAATAGTAGGAAATCCCAACTCACCCCGTAGTTGGGGTTAGGAGGGATAGCAATAGGGTGAGGTGGGAAAATTGCTAGGGTTGACACTTTCGGATTATGACAATAGCTTGAACTGTAATAGTAGTTTATCTACGCACATATCATTAGTGCTCCAAAATGCGTTCAGAAACCGTAGGAAATGACCAGCATTACTACAACCAATTTTACTATGAGAACTTTCTTATCTGTGGCAGTAGGTAAAATTTGTACTGTAATGTTATAACGCTATCAATTTTTGTAAGGTTATGAGTTTAAATTTGGAACAGCTGTCAAAACTGAAGTAGGTCTCTATTCTAGTATCCATAGATATTAATATTGTTATCGATACGAAACGTCAATTCAGTATGTTTTTTTATAAAAACCGCACGACATTTGATCTCGAGTGACATGAGAATATGGATACATTCGTTTGTAGGTATATGATTTAGAAAAAAAAAACATTCGTCTTGACGGAGGTCCGAATTGCCGCCATTATTGTTGTCATTTGTTTGTTGGTTCTTTGCTGTTACGAAAGTAGAATTGAGAAAAGTTTATTGTAATTCACATTTTAGTTGAAAATATTGTTTCAATGTAAATGTAAATTACAACTATTACAATAAATAATCTGTTTATGTATTTGTTCAGATTTATTTCTTACTGCATTAGTATATGTCGTTTTTAGATATTTTACAGGTAGCACTAGTGGTGCCGGTCATTTCCTTATGGCTTCTGAACCCATCTTAGAGTACTTATGATATGTGTGTAGATAAAGTAGTGTATACAACTGTACATAATTAGGCCTTAAAACACTCGTGTGATCCTATTATGAAACTCGCTGACGCTCGTTTCATAAAACCACACTCGTGTTTTAATGCCTCTCATTATGTATCAGTTGCATAAACTACTATTATGCAAATACATAAACAGATTATTTATTGTAATAGTTGTAATTTACATTTACATTGAAACAATATTTTTAACTAAAATGTGAATTACAATAAACTTTTCTCAATTCTACTTTCGTAACAGCAAAGAACCAACAAACAAATGACAACAATAATGGCGGCAATTCGGACCTCCGTCAAGACGAATGTTTTTTTTTTCTAAATCATATACCTACAAACGAATGTATCCATATTCTCATGTCACTCGAGATCAAATGTCGTGCGGTTTATATAAAAAAACATACTGAATTAGAATAGAATAGAATAGAAAAAGTTTTATTCAAGATAACACATCATTACAATTCACAGCTATTAGATAAGTGTTAAAGACAGTGTACATAAGAGATGTGCATCCGAAATGGTCTCCACTCAGCAATGCTGTTGGCTTTGCTAGGTATAGCAATGCCCACGGCGCTGGTTTTCTGTGGAGCCAGAGGGACGGTTTCGCGGGACAGCATACTGAGCGACTTGTGTCAAAGACGAAGTATAAAATATATAAATGTGTATAATATGCGTATGTAATATATATATATATATATGTATAAATACAAATATAATATAAATATTGCGATAGTTTTTCGGAGTTAATATATTATATATTTTTATAATGTAGGTAGGCGGTTGATTTTTGACGGCAGACTTAACATATCAGCATTTTATTTTATTTCGAGGCAGCAGTACTCCGAGAGTCTAGAACATATTTTTTAAGTATAGTTTTAAAGAGACTTTTTAAATTACAATCCTTAATAGGTGGTGGAAGATTGTTCCAACATTTCGTAGCGGCATACCGAAAGCTGCTACGAAATGCTGCAGTACTGTGCCTCGGACATATTAATCTGGAGCTGTGTCTAATCTGCCGTTGTGAAAATGTTAACTTATCAAATAAGTACTTGGGCTTCTTGCTGCGGTAAATACCAAAAAGAAGAGTGGCGAAGTGGAGGTTACGTCGTGCGCTCATATTTAATAACTTATTATTAATGAGATGCGGAGTTACGTGCGATCGAGGAGGTATGGGAAAACAAAACCGTGCGCAAGCGTTTTGGACGCGTTGTATAACCTTTTTAGTGCGAGCCAGCAAGCAATTCCCATACACCGTGTCAGCGTAGTTGAGTTTTGATAGTATTAAAGAGTCGCATAGCTTCACGCGCATATCTACACTGAGGTAATCACGTGCTTTGTAAAGGACCTTCAATCTGTAGAAACAATTTCGTGCCATTTCCAACACGTGATTTTCGAAGTGCAAGGAGCCATCCATCAGCAGTCCCAGATTGCGAGCTTCTGAGACCTGTTCCAGATTGCTCCCTGCAATGTTAACGCAAGGGTTTGAGGCGATTATCTGCTTTACTTGTTTCTTGGAACCCAATACAAGGAATTTCGACTTTGTGGGATTGAGGACTAAGCAATTATTTTCTGACCAATCGGCAATGCGACACAAATCTTCGTTCAATTTGGCTACAGCTTCGCGTGTGTCACCTGGCTTAAAAGATATAAAGAGTTGAAGATCATCCGCGTATATGTGGTATTTGCAGTGTCTGATGTCATCGACTATATTTGCGCTGTATATATTGTAAAGCACTGGCCCCAGGATAGAACCTTGGGGCACACCTCTAAAGACTTCAAGTGATCCCGAAACTGATGTTACACCTTCAGCATTACGAACTTCAACAAGTTGAGACCGGTCAGCGAGATAGCTGGCAAACCATTTTACAGCTGAACTACTAAAGCCATAATATGCTAATTTTGATAACAAGATAGACGTATTAATTGAGTCAAATGCGCGAGAGAAGTCCAGGAGCGCTAATATAGTCCCTCTACCTTCATCTTGTGATGTCAGAATCTCGTCCACCACATCCAGTAATGCTATGGAAGTGCTATGTCCTTTTCTAAAGCCTGATTGTCTATCCGGTAAGATACTACAGCTTTCCAGATATTCTGTCAATTGTATGCAAACCGCTTTCTCAAGAATTTTAGATAGAAAAGGTAATATACTTATTGGTCTCAGGTCTTTGTAATTTGATGGATTAGGTATTTTAGGAATAGGCCGGACTTTTGCAATTTTCCACATATCTGGAAATACACTAGTATCTATTGATTTATTTACAATGTCCGTGATTACACCTAATGTACTGGGAAGCGTTAGTAGTACCATATCTAAAGAAATGCCATCAATGCCTATAGCATTTGTTGAAATTGATTTTATGATGTTAGCTACCATAGTCGTGCTGACAGGCTTTAGGTTGAAAACAGCAGAGCTAAATCGATTAGATTCGAGATATGCTATATACGTTTGATCCACATTATTGTTGCCAGGTATATCAAGAAAGTGTGAGTTTATGAGGTCTGGATCAGAGAGATGGGAGGGTAATTCTAAGTCTTTCGACTTAAAGTCGATTAGATTATTTTTTAAATTTTTCCAGAGTTTTCTCGGATTGTTTATATTATTATTAATGTGACTCTGATAAAACGCACGTTGTTCATGATAAAGAGAGACATTCACTAAGCTTTTCAAATCTTTGTAATATTTTTTATGGCTGTCTTGTTTTGTACGGCGATATTTGGCGTGGGCATTGTCTCTCAACCTCATCATTTCCTTAATATTTGGTGTAATCCAAGGATTTACATGTTCTTTGATATGAACTGTTTTTAAAGGTGCGTAAGTGTCAAAAATGTCTAAAATGCAGTCGTTAAACTTTATCACTGTGTCATTGACAGAGACAGAGCCCGAGTCCAACTCCTCCCAGTTTATCCTTTCAGTTGTTTTATTGAGATCATTTAAGTCTATGTCTTTAATTGGCCTGTACGATACAATTTTAGGAGCTGGTTTGATTTTTTGGTCTGGTTTGAATTGACGTTTCGTATCGATAACAATATTAATATCTATGGATACTAGAATAGAGACCTACTTCAGTTTTGACAGCTGTTCCAAATTTAAACTCATAACCTTACAAAAATTGATAGCGTTATAACATTACAACATTACAGTACAAATTTTACCTACTGCCACAGATAAGAAAGTTCTCATAGTAAAATTGGTTGTAGTAATGCTGGTCATTTCCTACGGTTTCTGAACGCATTTTGGAGCACTAATGAATCATTAGTGCTCCAAAATGCGTTATCATTAGTAATGATATGTGCGTAGATAAAGAGAATATTGATGATGATGAGAGGGTTAGTAAGAAATTTTCTGATTATATAGGGGGTATTGGAAACGGTTAGTTTTAGGAATTTGGTGGACGATTTGACGGGGTGTAAGTTAGTGCGCGAGGAAAAATTAAAATATCGATTGAACGTAACAATCATTTTTGCAGACAGGAATGATTTACGAATCAATCTTTCTCTTTTGATGTTGGTAATTTCTGTCAATTTGTTTAGCGGATAGAGGCAGAGATATGTTGGAGCGACCTTGTCCGTCGGACTGGCATTGCTCTGTCACACACGTCACCTCGTGTGTCGACGGGGACCCTGGTGTCGCGCACCAGCACGCCGCGCGCGCCGGCCGGCGACACGGCGCCGCACACGCGCCTGATGGAGAGACTGGCATCGCTCTGTCACACACGTCACCTTGTGTGTCGACGGGGACCCTGGTGTCGCGCACCAGCACGCCGCGCGCGCCGGCCGGCGACACGGCGCCGCACACGCGCCTGATGGAGAGACTGGCATCGCTCTGTCACACACGTCACCTTGTGTGTCGACGGGGACCCTGGTGTCGCGCACCAGCACGCCGCGCGCGCCGGCCGGCGACACGGCGCCGCACACGCGCCTGATGGAGAGACTGGCATCGCTCTGTCACACACGTCACCTTGTGTGTCGACGGGGACCCTGGTGTCGCGCACCAGCACGCCGCGCGCGCCGGCCGGCGACACGGCGCCGCACACGCGCCTGATGGAGAGACTGGCATCGCTCTGTCACACACGTCACCTCGTGTGTCGACGGGGACCCTGGTGTCGCGCACCAGCACGCCGCGCGCGCCGGCCGGCGACACGGCGCCGCACACGCGCCTGATGGAGAGACTGGCATCGCTCTGTCACACACGTCACCTCGTGTGTCGACGGGGACCCTGGTGTCGCGCACCAGCACGCCGCGCGCGCCGGCCGGCGACACGGCGCCGCACACGCGCCTGATGGAGAGACTGGCATCGCTCTGTCACACACGTCACCTCGTGTGTCGACGGGGACCCTGGTGTCGCGCACCAGCACGCCGCGCGCGCCGGCCGGCGACACGGCGCCGCACACGCGCCTGATGGAGAGACTGGCATCGCTCTGTCACACACGTCACCTTGTGTGTCGACGGGGACCCTGGTGTCGCGCACCAGCACGCCGCGCGCGCCGGCCGGCGACACGGCGCCGCACACGCGCCTGATGGAGAGACTGGCATCGCTCTGTCACACACGTCACCTCGTGTGTCGACGGGGACCCTGGTGTCGCGCACCAGCACGCCGCGCGCGCCGGCCGGCGACACGGCGCCGCACACGCGCCTGATGGAGAGACTGGCATCGCTCTGTCACACACGTCACCTCGTGTGTCGACGGGGACCCTGGTGTCGCGCACCAGCACGCCGCGCGCGCCGGCCGGCGACACGGCGCCGCACACGCGCCTGATGGAGAGACTGGCATCGCTCTGTCACACACGTCACCTTGTGTGTCGACGGGGACCCTGGTGTCGCGCACCAGCACGCCGCGCGCGCCGGCCGGCGACACGGCGCCGCACACGCGCCTGATGGAGAGACTGGCATCGCTCTGTCACACACGTCACCTCGTGTGTCGACGGGGACCCTGGTGTCGCGCACCAGCACGCCGCGCGCGCCGGCCGGCGACACGGCGCCGCACACGCGCCTGATGGAGAGACTGGCATCGCTCTGTCACACACGTCACCTTGTGTGTCGACGGGGACCCTGGTGTCGCGCACCAGCACGCCGCGCGCGCCGGCCGGCGACACGGCGCCGCACACGCGCCAGCGCGCCGCGCGCACGTCCGGGATACGCACCGCGCCGGACGGCGATATTGTCAGCTGCACGTCGTCGAACTGGCATTGCTCTGGAACAAATAATTAACGAAATTTAATGACCAATAGGAGAGGATCGAAAACTCGAGAAAGTATACTATACTCATACCCAAAAGTTGGTAAGCTAGAGCACTGTTGAGAAGATCCTATTTAGATACTTGATCCCAATAAAAAATAGAATCGATTGACATCCTCAGTGCAGCGCTCACAGCACATCGAGGAGGGTCACGTTCAGATGATTATAATTACAAGTAAAGATTACCATGGTCCACGCTGACAGTGTAGGTCCCGCTCTGCAGAGCAGGCAGCGTGTAGGCGCCGGCGCCGTCGGTGCTGCCGACCGCGCGGCCGTCCAGCGACACGCGCGCCGCCGGGACGCCGGCGCCCGTCGTCGACACCACCGACGACACTACCGTGTATCCCGTCACCTGAGGGACAAACGTCAAATGTTTGTTCCGTGCAAAGGGTTAAACGGGACCCTATTACCACAAAACAGATAGGTACAGAAATCGATCTACATACAAGCGCGCTCGAACAAACGCACACATAGACATTGCTCACGGACACGATATCTCGGACCAGTTCAGACCAGTGCAAGCGCGAGTGCCATCCGCTTGTTCCTTTTTACTTGTATATTTCTTAATGTACTATTCTTAGATTAAAAAAACTTACTAATACTACAAATATAATTAGGTTTTGTTCAAACAGATGAAAATAACTAGTATGTTTCATTACTAACCTCAAACGCATTCTTAATATACAAGCTATCATGCAGCACAGCAAACGGAACCGACTCCGGTTTCACATTGTAGCTGACAGCAGTCTGTCCCGGGGTCTTGGCCATGGCGAGGAGTTTATACTCCCCGGCCGGCACCAGTCCGAACGTGAACTCTCCATTGTTGTCGGTGACAGAGTAGCAGATAGGGGAGTCGGGGACACCTTGGAAGACAGCCGTCTTGCATCCCTCTACACGGAACTTGGGGCTTTCCTGTTGACACAAATACAGTTTGTTTATAAGCTAGTAAGCGCTGAGTTGCCATTGGTTAGTTTTTATTTCATGACATGGTTTTATAATCATCATAAAAACTGATAAACTTGTAGAGTTTATTCAATTTTAGTTATTTATTAAATTCCTACCATTTAGATAATAAATACTAAGTAAATAAATACTAAATTAGAATACTAAATAAATGATAGACTCAATCATCAATATAAGAATATTCTATTTACAGAAATAATCATAGTGATGACATTGTGTATCACAAACCTCTTTAGAATACAGCAGGACATAGAGCCCAGCAATAGCATTGCCGTTGGAAGTGACGGAGCCTTTGACATCATAGCCTTTGACAGCCAGGACTCCCACAGGCAGAGCAGTGTTACCTTCCTTCACTTGGACTATGGCTGATGATGGCTCCAGCTTCCACCTAGGACCAGATGAGACATGGAAGAAACCAATAAAATAACCTAACTAGAGGTCATAGTTAAGCAAACTGTTAAGGTAACTGCTTAGAATCAGGCGGGCCGCATGCTTTTTTGCCACCATCGTAGTATTAAAAAAAAAAGCAAACCTTCAACCTTTGACAACGGTAACTAGAAAGATACCTAAACATCAGGAGGGCTCAATTCATTAAAATATGCTATAACATCGCTTTAAATTGTTTTACTATATGTTTGACATATTCTTTACAAGACTACTTCAGTGATTACATTACAAATAAAGAAAATAAGTTATTTCACATTATTGCTTATTTACTTTCATAATTTTATTAACACTTCCTTGCATTAAAGAGCATTTTGCCCTCAACTTTCCTAGCCTGATAAGTATGCATGAATTCTTTAATAATTCAAGGCCAGTCAGAAGATGCCAATTCACTCTAATATTAAAACTGATTTAATAAGATTATTGTAATAATTTTTTTACAAATGAGTTACTACGTTTTATGATTTTAAGTTAATTCATGATTAAAAAGTTCTTTACCTTGGATGGGAAGCCTTAACAGTATATTTCCCAGGGATCACAGGAGTGAAATGAAAGTCTCCACCGGCAGAAGTCACTGTATTCCTCACATCACCCTTATCGTTGACCAACTGCACCGCAATGCCCGCAGGTCCCTGCAGCTGTCCCGCCGTGATCACACGCCCGGTTATGCCGAAGCCGTTGAAGGTGAAATTCACATCTTGACCGGTAGAGCACTGGTCTGTTACTCCGTCTACTTTTAAGTTGACCTCTGAGGGCTCGAAGCTCCAGCCTGGAGGCGGGTGGACCTTCAATACGTATTCACCCTTCTCATAGAGTGGTAGGAAGTAGTAGCCATTGTTTGGTGCGCAATCAGTCTTCTCTTTTAGGCTACCTTCTTTGGTATACCTATAAAAGCAAATAACCGTTTTTTTAAGATTTCTGAATGGAGATCTGCTATATTAACTTATATTCATCGAGAGATAGATTTTTATTGTTATTCTACCATTTATTAAAGACATTGATAGTCTAATTAGATTAATTAAACAAGAAAATGAATAGAGTGAGGTTAACTTACAATCCGATTTCAATTTTAGAGTAATCCAAATTTACGTGGCTTTTAACAAATCCACCGCATCCTAATATGTCGTTGCCGTAACATTGTACAACTAATGGTATAATATAAACTAAAGAAATAACTCTTAAACCTATTAAAAATGTACCCATTTTCATTAAATATACGATACGGTACAGATAAGAGTAAACTGATAAGACCGTAAGACGTTAGACAATTATGATACGTCATCATCATAATAAAGGTAATGTCATTGCTACGGTTGGTTAACCGTATTTTACCCTAACTAAACCTAATAATCAATACTGTTTAAAAGTATCCTAAAGAAAAGAAGAAGAATGTTTTGACACAAATCAATATTTGATTTGAATGATTCGGTTTAGTCTTGGAAACAATGCTAACATTAATTTTAATATAAGAGGCCAAAATTTCATAGCTGTTGGCTCGTTAGCTGTAAACTGTAACAGTTTTCTTATCTGTTGTCATATCATATCACGCGCCAGTTCGAGTAGACCCAAAATCCATCAATATATTTATTTCATTATTTTTACCAATTACCACTAAGTACTAGGTTACATAAAATCAAGTTCCAAGACTAGGTTCGGACTTAAGTATTGTGGATATGGATTAATTTCTTCTTATATTGTAGAGCTTTACCTCGTATTGGAATAAATAGGGATTAATGAAAGATCTGAATTTTTGTGCCTTTGTATTCGTCTCACGCAGTTAAAAACAAAATTGTTTTGTATCAAATATGAGGTGTAGTGTTATACAAAACAAAATAAACTTAAAAGTAAATTTTACTATAACAACTTCCTTACAAATTCATTTGCATAAGTTGTTGATTATGTAGCTATGGTAGCTTTTGCCTTATTCTGTATTGGAAGGAATAGTTTAAACTCTGCTGGTAATTCGTCCTCAGAATACAATCTGTCAGAAAAGTAAACTCTCCTTATCCTACAATTTGCATGTATCTGTACCCTCAGAGTTTCAACATAGTTGGTTCCGTAAGCCCTTCGAGTGAAATCGGCCAAGTTAAATTGGATCTGGTTCCATCCTTCATCTAGACGCATAGGCATAGTGCAAATGAATGGCTTCACACGAGTCGTTGATTGGTAGTTGCTAGCTCTGAACCTTCGTCGTACATTCTTGTCATCCAAAACCTGTAATAATAATAAAACACACATTAGCGGCTTAAGTTAACCTTAAAATGTTTAGGAGAAATAATAGAAAACATAACCTTACTTTATTCTTTAAGATCACTAACACTTACAATCCAATTAAGTAATATTTTCTAAAACATACCTGGACTTCAAAAGTAAAGTACTTCTTTAGGTTCTTTATAATCATAACCAAAAACGGCAGCTTGATGCCAAGCGTCTTCTTAGGGTCAGCAGGACACGTTATATACGTGGTGCTAACATTGGTCCCGACAATTTCTAGCACAAGACTTTGAATGTCGTTGTCTGTGATCCTCTTTATGTGTCCATTTCGAACCTTCTTGTCCCATATCTGCAGAGGCTTACTGCCGATACTGTAAAGAATCGAGAGGAAGCCGGACTGAAATGTGTTTTTAAACATTTCGGCAGATGCTCACTACTGCAACTTCACATTTAGGGCACTGTTAACTATTAACTACAAATGTTTGATCGATATAGCAATTTGTTTCCCGGCCTCATTACAACTTGACACAGTGACAGTAAACACAAAAATTTAGGACACGGCCATTGGCCACTAGTTGTTATCAATACGGGTTACCGTAGCAACGAATGAAGGAAAACGTAACGCTCCATTTCATGAAAACAACGTTGCCTGCTTTGGTAAAAGTCCGAATTAATTTGCAATTTAATTTTGATTTAGCAATATAAACAGTAAGTGCAATGTTCCATTATAGCTGTTTTAATCATTAAAACTGATTATATTAATAATTTCAATCAATAATAATTTAAATAGGCAAGGACAATGTGTTGGTACAACAAAACCGTGAAACGTAACTTTCACTGTGTCGATTTGACAGATTCCATGCGATGCACAAAGTGCATAGAGGTCTCGACTTTTTTTTTGGTTTTTCCCACATTTTTCCAAAATAATACAGCGTTCTTTTGTGATTAGTGAAATGAACTTTTATGTTTAAGTGTTTGTATAATAGATGATGAACTTTAGTACGTTTATTTCAACATTGTGACTGAAAAAAGTGCTCCATCAAAAATGACGGCGGAAATGTCATCAAAGAGGTAAGAATAGAATTTATCCTATTCATTATTATTAAATTATAGTTTCGAGGAACCGTGTTTACTTACTTGACAGGGCCAGAAATTTCGTGGATTTCGGTGTTCATTTTGACTGACAAATGCGGGAACCTAACCCCAATAATGGCAGTTTTATTATTAATAAAAAAAATACTCGGCGGTACTAATAAACTGAACTCGTCAAAAACTATAAATCATATCAAAATCTGTGTATAATTATATAGAATATAAAATAATATAAAAAAAAGCAGCTGCTCTAGAAAATCACATATTTTTTAAAGATTGTGTATAAAATAAAATGATGACATTATTTATGTCACTATATTTTTTTAAATAATTTAAAGAATGACATTCAGCCACACCTTTAATATACTAGCGAATTGGCTACCTCTTAATGTTTTATTTTTATTTTCATGAACCTTAAATATTTCACATTGAAAGGAGACTAAATAATAGTAAGTAATTCTGCCTTAAATACAATTTGTTATTCTATCCAGGTGTACCATTAAACTCTTGATTTTCTTCTGCGATCTTGTGAATTATTAAACAATGATTTTTCATACACTGGAACTTAGCCCAGACAGACAATTAAAAAGTTAATACTTATCAAACTTCTACTATAACCCTTAGTATAACGAAGCACTGATTAGTGCAAAGTATCTAAAGCCTATGTAAGCATATAATTGAGCTTCAATTTAATTGCCAATGACATGACATATGAAGGGTTAAGGGCATTAAAGAGCATAAAAATTAATAAATAGAAAGCATTTTTATTAAATAAACCAACTAATGGAAATGTCTCCACCCCACAGAAGTGATTTTAAATAATAATCCTGATTGATGCATGTATAAGACAAATTATCAAAATGAATTAAGATAATAATATTATGGGCATCAAGATATGTGATTTCCAACACAGCATTCATGATCATATCAGCCAAAAGGCTGGATAGAGGCCTCCTCAAAAGTTTCAATAGAATTTTACACATCTCATATAAACAGTTCATGAGAGTTACAATATCAGAATAGAGTTAGTACTATAAAAATAAAATTAAAAAATTTAAAAACCCCCGACATGTCAACCAATAAAAAGAAAGAAATAAAATCTACGATATGTGCCTATACAATGAACAGTAGAAAAAGAATCCAAGCTTCGTTGCGTTCGGGGGACCGCTAAGTACCTAAATGAAATTAAATATATTTTTCAACGCAGAATTGCATGTATGCATTTGGGCTTCCCACTTTACGATTTTCAGAACATTGCATTTCATTTACTTAGCGGTCCCCTGACGCAACGAAGCTTGGATTCTTTTTCTACTGTTCATTGTATAGGCACATGGGGTATGCGTAGGTCACCTCCCCGAGTGCGAGTGGGATGAGCAGTCCGCGAGGATCCGTCCAAACGGAACGCTAATCCCTGAATCGCCGGTATACCCTGGGCAACAGTCAGTAACTCCCCGCAAGGGGTCTCACTGGCTGTTGGCGAAGAGCCACCAACAACCACCGGAGTTTTATCCGAAGAGGCTTCACCAGCGACCTTGCAGCAGTTGCAGCAAAAAGGACTGGTAGGTCATGACCTGTGGGCGTGTCAGACCGGCCTCTCCCAAGTGGAGAGTGCAAAGCCCACCTACGCTTTGTGCCGTGCGTAGTCGAGCGTCGTAGGGGGGATGATGGAGTCCTGGGGGGTTGAGCTTACCACAGGTCGGGTTGTTGTTACCTGTGGGGGCAACACGCCCTCTTTGGTCCGGATTTCCAGCCGAAACGACAGCCTCAGGGACTAGCCACCCTGAGGTAACCGGCAAAGGCACCTCTTAAAGGCAGCTGGCGAGGGTTACAGGATCATGAGGTGCGCAGCCGGCGGAGCGCGGATGCTACGGTGAGTACGGGTCAAAATCTCGGCCCGACAACCGTAGTACTCTTCGCATCGTTTAGGCTCGCTGCATCGCGGATCCTGGGCCCTATACTCTCCGTGGTAGGTCCTGGTGCTCGAATGAGCATCCCCATCTGCGGGCTCCCAGGAGGGTGGGACGCCATGGAGAATGAAAACCAAACCATGCATAACAATGGACAACATGAGTAAAGGTAAAAAACAACAAAACATTGACAAACGACAGGCCGCAGCTCCCAATGGAGCGCCCAGTCACAACACCACAACACCGACCGTCAGCGCCCCCGGCCCGTCAGTGCCGGGCGAGCAGCAGTGGGAGGTGGTCCAACGCAAGCGCACGTCCTCAGACCTGCGTAACAAAAAACGCACAGCCAAGCGTGCAGCTCAACGTGCCCAGGCTAGATTGGGAAGGAGGCAGCCACCGGCCGCAAGGCAGGAGGCAGCCGAAGGACTGGCAACAGTCCCCGATACCGGAATAAGCGCGAAGCCCAAGAGCCGCCCCAGCGAAAGCCAAGGTGGCCCTAAGCAGCGCGCTGAAACGGTAACCCAGCCCAGCCAGGCGGGTGCGAAGGAGAAATCCGACGCGCCCCACAAAAAGAAACGCGGAGGCAGAGGCAGGAAGGCGAATCCTGCGCCTAAAAAACCAGAAGGCCAGGGTAACGCCCCAACATCCAAACGCCCTCGGCCCGACGATACACAATCGCCCATTATCGGCGCCAACAAAAGAGCAAAGGCCTCCACAAGTTTAGTGAGCACTGCCGTCACATACGCCAACACAGTCGTGTTGAACGACCTCTTTGTCGCAGTGATGGCGGAGCCTTTCACTAACTTGACTGCTGACCAAGTGGAGAGCATCAAGAAAACCTTGGAAACCTGCATTGAAGGCATTGCGGATGATCCAGGTTGTCACAACGCCGTCCCGTACTGGCCCTCCTTCCGCGGAAAACCGTTTTTCAGCGAGGGAGTACTCAAGCTCCAATGCGAGGATGTCAAGGACGTGGAATGGCTCAAAGACACCGTAGCCACTCTTGTGTCACCAATTCCCGACACTGTGTTGGTGGTGAAGCGCCAGACGGACATTCCTAAACGGGTAAAGTCCGCTGTCCTGTTACCGAACTGTTCGGATGATGTCAAGATGATACATCGCATCTTGATAGGGCAGAACAAGCTGTATCAGGTCAGCAACTGGTCGCTTTACCATATCGAGCGCCATGAAGGAAATCCCCCGGGTACCTTCTTGGTGCTGGGTATTCCGGCCGACCAGATCCCAGGGATCCTAGCGAGGGGGCGACGCCTATGCTATAAGCTAGGGAACGCCTATATCCGTTTCTTCGGCAGCACGGGGAAGCTGCAAGATGTGCCGCCAGACCCTGCTGAGGCTGCGACAGCACCCACGGTCACCAGTGACTCCTCTGCTGAGAAGCAGAGTGTTAGCGCTGGACACGACCAGGGAGCAGACGCAGCTATGTCCACAGCTAGCCACGCTGGCTCTGTTGCAAGACAGAGTCACACCGGCGGGCTAATGGTTAGCCAACACTACTCTGCCGAAATGCAGAGGCAGGATGGCACCTCAGCTTGCTCGCTGACTAACTCCGCAGTGGATGTCGGTTCCGATGACCTAGCGGAGGATGTCGCGCAGCTGATGGACCAGGACATTCCGTTAGAAACGGATGAGGAAGTGAGCAGTCCTCTTCGCTCCTCCTCACCTCATTAACATCATTCAAACCAACCTCCAGCACAAACAAGCCGCGGCGGCTACCTTGCGAAGAGTGTTGGAGGTCAACAACAAGACCGTCGCCCTTATCCAGGAGCCGTGGATAAGGAAGGACAGGATTTGCGGTCTTAACAACATCGGAGGTAAGATATTACTCGACACCACTGTAACCAACCCACGCACCTGCATTTATGTACCAACATCTATCAATGCAATTTTGATGAATGAGTTCTGTTCCAGAGACCTGACCACGGTCAGACTCCAAAACAACTGCCCTAGCATCCCAGAGGTCATTATTGCGTCGGCCTACCTGCCGGGCGACGCAGACGTACCGACGGTTGAGCTGGCAAAACTCATCAGACACTGCGAGGAAAAAAGGCTAGAGCTGATCATCTCGGCGGATGCCAACGCGCACCACACACTGTGGGGCAGCGAATCCACTAACAAACGAGGTGAGGATTTTGTAACCTTTCTATTCTCAACCAATCTTAAGCTTATAAACAGGGGGTCAGAGCCAACCTTTGTTACCTCCAGGTTTCAAACTATTATAGATATCACACTCACTACGGAACGGGTATCGGAGCTAATCTCCGACTGGCACGTGTCAAAGGACCTGTCGTGCTCTGACCATAGATGGGTAAGATACAAACTAAACGTGGACTCCAAAAAACAGGAACTATGGCGCAACCCTCGACGGACAGACCGCGCCAGATTCAGTCAATTAATGTCCGCTAATCTAGCTCCACAAGTGACATTTAAGTATGACGGACCTGTTGACATAGAGAGACACGTTAATGAACTGACACAGACACTAATCAACTCATTTACAAGAACCTGTCCAGAAATAACGCCCCCCACAAAGGTCTCCAACCGCAATAGCTGGTGGGGGCCGGATCTGGAGAAAATGCGGCGCAAACTACGCAAGCTGTTTAATAGAGCGAGCAACACAAGGAAGGGCTCGGATTGGGATGCCTACAAGCAAACCCAATCTCTGTACAAAAAGCGAATCCGTGAGAGGAAACGCGATTGCTGGAGAGCCTTCTGCACTAACATAGAATCAAACAGTCAGGCAGCCAGGGTTAAAAACATCCTATCCAGCGAACCAAACCGTAACCTAGGCTCTCTGAAAAAACCAGACAACACTTATACTAACACTGATAGTGAGATGTGTGAATTGTTGCTTAATACACACTTCCCAGGCTGCTCCATTACGGAGAACTGTGCATGGGACCAGGCAGATCAACAGGAATTTGATCAATCACCTGTTGAAGCCACACACACTGCCCAAAGAATTGTAACACTGGAAAGGGTGTTATGGGCAATAAACAGCTTCTCTGCGTTCAAAGCGGCAGGCTTAGATGGTATATTCCCAGGGCTTATGCAGTGGTGCAAGGACACCATTGCGCCACACTTAGTCCAAATATATCAGGCCTGCCTAAGACATCGATATATTCCCAAGAAATGGAGAGAAGTTAAGGTGGTATTTATACCCAAACCAGGTAAGAGTGACTATACGCAGCCCAAGTCATACAGGCCGATAAGTCTGACGTCGTTCCTATTAAAAACTCTGGAACGCCTCTGTGACCGCGATCTCAGAGATGGGACCTTGGCGCAATATCCTCTTCACCCCCAACAACACGCCTACAGTTCAGGCAAATCAACCGAATCAGCACTACACAGCGTTGTTTCACCTATAGAACACGCATTATCAACACAATCCTCAGCGCTTGTGGCTTTCATCGATATCGAAGGAGCCTTCGACAAGACGCAATTCAACAGCATTAGCCAAGCCCTGCTCAGACATGGAGCCGATCAAACCGTAGCAGGTTGGATCGACAACATGCTGAGACAAAGGGCTGTACAGGTAACAGTGAATGGCACAACTCGAGCTATCGTGTCAAGAGGCTGCCCACAGGGTGGAGTTATATCACCACTCCTGTGGAACCTCGTAGTGGACGGATTAATCCGGAAGCTTAACGAGGCAGGCATCTACACTGTAGGCTATGCAGACGATGTAGCGATCCTCGTAAGAGGAAAGTTTGAGGCAACCCTCTGCGACCTTATGCAAGAGGCACTCAAAATCGTCGAACAATGGTGTTCTGACCATGGCCTGTCAGTCAACCCAGCTAAAACAGAACTAGTCTTGTTCACCAGGAAGCGAACCATAAATATCAGTCGCTTGCCAAAACTCCAAAACACAACTCTGACTCTCAGCAAAGAGGTCAAGTATCTGGGCGTCATCCTGGATGACAAACTACTATGGAACAAACACTTAGAAAACAAACTGAACAAAGCCTGCGTCGTATTTTGGCAGTGTAAAAGACTAGTTGGTAGAACCTGGGGCTTACACCCCAGGATCACAATGTGGCTTTACACTGCGGTGATAAGACCTATTATCACCTACGGCGCTGTGGTTTGGTGGCCCAGAACCAAACTGACAACAGCCAAACATAAACTGCAGCAATTTCAAAGACTTGCTTGTGTAGCAACGACGGGCTGTATGAGAACAACACCCACAGCGGCAATGGAGGTACTGCTAGGACTGCCACCCCTTGAACTGTTCATTCAGCAAGAGGCGGCATCAGCAGCTATCAGACTGAAGACGCTTAACCTCTGGGGTGTAGCACACGGGGGTCATGCCGAAATACTTGAGGAGGCTATTAAACACGAGCCAATGATAGCTGCTCCCAACGACAAGATACCCAAACAGCATTACTTCAATAAGAGATACGAAATCGAGTTGATTGAAGAACCTAACGATCAATCCGATATACACGAAATACGCATATATACGGACGGGTCAAAGACACAAACAGGGACAGGAGCTGGAATATACTCACCTGAAATAAACGTAAACATATCAATAGCCTTAGGCAAATATAGTTCCATCTTCCAATGTGAATGCCTTGCCATCACACAGGCTGCTAAGGCAGTTGCTGCGCGAGGTATCAAAGACCAAAAGATACGTATTGTTTCCGACAGCGCTGCAGTCTTACGAGCTCTGGAGAATAAAACAATCAAATCCGGGCTCATACTAGAGTGTCACTCAGCGTTGCAAACGATCGGTTCGAATAATCGGATCACGTTGCAATGGATTAAAGGGCATAGTGGGTCTCTAGGTAACGACGCAGCCGACCAGCTGGCAAGGAGAGGGTCCGATCAATCGGCAATTGGCCCAGATCCTTTGCTCCCCTTGGCGTTTAATCAGCTGCGTACATGGCTTCGTCACAGAACACGATCACAACACGCCGATCAATGGGCAGAAACCAGTACATGCAGGCAGTCCCGGGAAACAGTCCCATACCCGGACACACGCCTGACAAAGCGCTTATTATCGCTAAGCAGGCCCGCCCTGCGAGTAGTAGTAGGCACTATCACTGGACACTGCACACTTAACAAGCACTTATATGTTCTAGGAATGACTGATAGCCCCCTATGTAGGGGATGCCTGTCGGCCGAAGAAACAGCTACCCACGTGATCCTGGAATGCGCCGCCGTAGCTAAGCAACGGGCTGAAATCCTCAAAGCACCGAGGTCACTTCGTGAAGCCTGTGGAGACACCAGGAGAATCCTGCGCTTCTGGACGGAGTTAGGCTGGCTAGACTATTAGCTGGCAAACATGCACGCACAACGGCCCGAATATACACGGGCTAAGTGCGGAAAACGGAGCCCATAACCATAACCATAACCATAACCATGTATAGGCACATATCGTTGATTTTATTTCTTTCTTTTTATTGGTTGACATGTCGGGGGTTTTTTAAATTTTTAATTTTATTTTTATTTCATATTTTTCTAAACAATCAGAAGTTTTGTCCCGGAATTTTCTTCTTTTGACACTATTTTTGTTTTTCACCGTTTAAGGTCCAGGGTTTCCAATCTTTCGTCGAGCTTGATCCTTGATTATATATAGGTACAACAGGATCCCAAGCCAGTGGTAATGGATGCCGTCTTCTCTAAGATTGAAGTTAGGATATATTTTGATTTCAATAGCCTTAAGCAACATTCTGGGAAAAAAACGTTAAAGTATAGTTAATACTTATAATAGCAAAATGGCGAAGTTATCAGCCAAGACTTTAAATGCACTGCATGAGTCGCAAGAACCTGCTACTTATGGCCTAAAACAGAACCAGGTTTCTTTTCTACAGGATCCAAATACGGTATTGTATTGTATTGTATTGTCTCTTTATTGCAATTAATTGGTTTCACCATGCAACAATTTATAAATATACAGAACAAATAATTCACAGCCATATTCAATAAAATTATAAAGAACAATCCATTAACAGTAAAATTACAAATTACAACATTAAATTCATACAATAAAATTACAAATTCCAGATATTAAATCCGTAAACAGCATAAATATAATTAAACTAGAGACCCGTTGCGGCGTCGAACCGCCGCTAGAATATGGAAATCCGGTAGTGTTACAGAAAATAACTACTTTATCGATAAGAAGTTTTTGGGGAATGAAGAATAAATTAATACTGTAAAAAAACACATTAAAATTATGTTTTAAAAACGTTAAAACATGCCAGGCTAGAGGCAGGCCTGATAGCCAACTGCCAGCTTCATCGTGACAATTTATTCAACTCTTTTGTAAAAATAACTTGTGCATGACATGTGATCTGCTGATCTGTTTCACAAATAAAATGCATATTATTCGATTTATGGAAAAATATATTCATGACAATAGTCCCATATCTTAAAAATATAATTGACATATTTTCATAAGACCGAACATAAGATTGGTAGAATTTTAATTTGTTGTTCTTTCTTCAGGACATAAATTTATCGATTTGATCGATTTCTATCAATTTCCAGAAATAGCACATGAATCGAAACGACAGATTTGAGGAAACAGGAAATCATGGAGTGCGTAACTGTTTATGTATTCATTTATAATCGTAAATATTTCACAATATTAATAATAAAAAATGTTACAAAAACTCAATTGTATGAAATAGAGAGTAAAAAACGTTTATAGATACACGAAAAACCACTATTATCAATGCTTGTTTTTTTTTATGAAATTCATTAGATCGTGCAAGTTTTCTTAATATGGGTGCTGCCATGTCATCATCATCAATCATTTATTCAATAACAATTACACATTGTGTTTGAAATTCTTACGCTAGTTATACTTAATCAAACCCTACTTACTAATCTAAATAAATTACTGACCAACAATACTCCACCATAAAAAAAAGAATGTGTCAAATATGTGTAATAAGAAAAAACAATATATAAAACAGCTAAACATGTTTGAAAAAAGAATAATTCAAACTTTCGTGTCTTTCCTCTCATTGAAATTGTGTCTGACAGAAGAGTGAGGGAGATGCTAAAGACTCTCAAGCCTATAATATAAACCTAATTTTAGGGTTCCTTACCATATTCGGTAAAAACGGAAACCTTATAAAATCAATTTGTTTTGTTGACCGCAGAATTTGTCAATTTTTATTTTGAATGAGAATAAGAATGATCAGCCAGACGTCATTAATTCAAATATGATTAAGAATAAATCATCGATGAGCGCGTCGATTTTTTGAAATTTGCATCATATGTAGGTTATTTCTCCATCAAGTTTCGCATGTTAGCGTAACATGTTAATTATTCCACATTGCCAACTCGTCCACAATGTCAGCTCGTCTATATTCCCATCTGGGTCACAATGCCAACTTGTCCATACACCCAACACGTCTACATTGCCAACTCGTTCATACACCCAACTCATCTGCATTGCAAACTCGTCTATATTACCAATTCGTCTCCATTGGCAACTCGTCCATATTCCCAATTCGTCCATAATGCCACCTCGTCCATATTACCAACTCGTCCACAATTCCAACGCGTCCATATTGCTTACTCGTCCACAATGCCAACTCGTCCACAAATACAACTCGTCCACATTCTCAACTCGTACACAATGCCAAATCGTTCATATTGCCCACTCGCCCATACACCCAACTCATCTACATTGCCAACTCGTTCATATTACCAACTCGTCTTTATTGCCAACTCATCTATATTACCAACTCGTCCACAATGCCAACTCATCCATATTGCTAACTCGTCCACATTTCCAACTCGTCCATACACCCAACTCGTCTACAATACCAACTCGTCCTAATTATTAACTCATCTTTATTGCCAATCTCGTCCATATTATTAACTCGTCCGTATTAGCAACTCGTCTTCATTGCCAACTCGTTTATATTCCCAACTCATCCACAATGCCAACGCGTCCATATTACTTGCTCGTCCACAATGCCAACTCGTCCACAAATACAACTCGTCCACATTTCCAACTCGTCCATATTCCCACCTCGTCCACAATTCCAAGTCGTCCACATTGCCAACTCATCCACATTTCTAACTCGTCCATATTCCCAACTCGATGATACACCCAACTCGTCTACAATACAAACTCGTCCTTATTATCAGCTCGTCTTTATTGCCAACTCGTCCATATTCCCAACTTGTTCATTTTGCCAACTCATCCACATTTCCAACTCGTCCATATTCTTAACTTGTCCACGTTGACAACTCGTCCGTATTACCAAGTCGTCTTCATTGCCCACTCGTCCGTGTTCCCAACTTGTTCATGCCAACTCATCCACATTCCCAACTCGTCCATATTCACAACTCGTCCATAATACCAACTTGTCCGTATTACCAACTCGTCTTCATTGCCAACTCGTCCATAATACGAACTCGTCCACATTGCCCCCTTGTCCATGTTCTCAACTTGTCAATTTTACCAACTCATTCATATTGCCAACTCATCCACATTTCCAACTCGTCCATATTCCCAACTCGACGATACACCAAACTTGTCTACAATACCAACTTGTCCTTATTATCAGCTCGTCTTTATTGCCAAATCTTCCATATCACCAACTCGTCCGTATTACCAAGTCGTCTTCATTGCCAACTTATCCGTATTACCAACTCGTCTTCACTGCCAACTCGTCCATAATGCGAACTCGTCCATAGTGCCCACTTGTCCATTTTCCCAACTTGTCAATTTTACCAACTCATCCACATTGCCAATTCATCCCCAT
Organism: Apotomis capreana; assembly: GCA_947623375.1. Classification (NCBI taxonomy): domain Eukaryota; kingdom Metazoa; phylum Arthropoda; class Insecta; order Lepidoptera; family Tortricidae; genus Apotomis; species Apotomis capreana. The sequence goes on along the minus strand of OX392501.1, from coordinate 30,469,170 downwards.
TTCCAACTCGTCCATATTCCCAACTCGACGATACACCCAACTCGTCTACAATACCAACTTGTCCTTTTTATCAGCTCGTCTTTATTGCGAAATCTTCCATATCTACAACTCGTCCGTATTACCAAGTCGTCTTCATTGCCAACTCGTCCATATTCTCAACTCGTCCACATTGCCCACTCGTCCGTGTTCCCAACTTGTTTATTTTGCCAACTCATCCACATTTCCAACTCGTCCACATTGCCCACTCGTCCGTATTCCCAACTTGTTTACTTTGCCCACTCATCCACATTCCCAACTCGTCCATATTCCCAACTCGTCCATATTCCCAACTCGTCCACATTTCCAACTCGTCCATTTTACCAACTCATCCATATTACCAATGAAGATACATTCCCAACTTATCTACATTGTCAAGTCGTCCATATTCTCAACTCGGCCACATTTCCCATCCCGTCGACATGCAAGCGGAAGGACTAAGTTTCTTCTTGTAAAATACCATTTAATTTACCATAACTCATGCCATTTTCCTTGGAATTATTTTTTTGATGGACTTATATATTCATATTTATAATAATCTACCATAAATTTACATATTTGAATGACGTTTAAATTAGTTTTACTATTTTTTTTCTGCTTTGATTTAGATTTAGTAAAACTCGCCTATAGAAATAATCTATTCTTGAATGACGGTCAGTTTTTCTAGTCTTTCGAGCACCAGTCCAACTCACACTTGACCGGCTTTTTTCTCCACATTTTTAACAGGTATGCGAAATAAGTTTCCATATCAACATTTTAAAAAAAAAAACAACCTGGCAATTTAGAGCATTGACATAATAGCCCCCAATAAAAAAGACATTAAAAGTTGTCAGAATATGGCTACTGTCATTCATTGTCAACAAACTGTAAAATTATTTTTGCATTTTTGTACATGTTTTAAGTGTTGCGGATATTATGTTGCCGACTCAAAAATAATATTTCATCATGCTGAACAACTTACTACAGGTTTGTGAGCAAATCATGCTTATTATTATTTGGTCATCTTATGTCAAAATAGGGATCACAGGTCACGTGGTCAAAGTCACGTGGTTAGCGCACAGTAGTTTTTTCAAATCCATTTTTCAGTACCTTTTCAGGAAAAAATTAAAATTCCAAGAGTTTTATGCACCTCTCCAGCATGAGACGAATCTAATGACATATCATTTATCAAAATCGGACCATAACTGTAGATCTGATGGGATGTACAAAAATCGGCCTCGCGTAATATATATATAGATAACAGAGTACATCATTAACTCCTTAAACAATAGGTTTAAATGTAAGATAAAATATGTATGTCAGAACAAGTGTAAAATCAACTTATAATAATCATTATTTTATGTTATTTTGTATAATAGGACAGTTAAAATATAAATTATAAAAAGTGTATGTGAGGACTAAAATAATAGTACTTGAGTGACTAGTATGATTAGACCTTAGAGCATAGACAAATGGAGATGTCATAACGTAAACTCTTCGAACAAATTTTTTCGCCAATTTTAGCAGGGGGCGAGGTACACACGTACAGCACACCACCAAAAGACGAATAACTCAACAGACACAAATTTTGCTGTTGCGATAAACGCACACTACAGCAAAATTCAACACATCAAAAATGACATGCACACAGATACTGTTTTCACGTAACTGTGCAGCATACATAAGAAAAACATAGTGATGGGACACATATGAAGAATGAGTCAAATCATTTTAATGAATGAACTGAATTGTCTTATAGGTACTATTTATTGTGAAATTTGAAAACTGTAAATTCTGTATATTGAAGATGTTATCCAATAAATATATTTGTTTCTATGTATAATTATCTGTCTATATTTATTGTGTACTTATCACTCTCGCATAACTAAACTGCGAAATAAAACTGTCGCCCGCGGTTGTTTCGGGCTTAAACAATCACGGACTTCTAAAACAAGTACACTCGACTTCATATTGTTGTTGCTAAAATGAAACCACTTAATTTTCGCCATTTTGGAGCCGATAGCTATGTGCAAGTTGTGTGAGCGTCCATGGATCTAATATTAGAGATTCACAGATCGTCACAGATCAAAGAACCGTTTGCCTGAAATGTAAATTTTAGTAGACGTTCACGCAGGATGCTTTGAATGGGCACTGAAAACAACTGTCATTCCCTATGGAATATTTAGTCCAACGTGTTTGTAGTTTAGAGGTCAGTGAATATAACCTTCAGGAAAAGAACGTACGCCCCTCTAAAAATTAAGGTGATTATATGACACCACATATAAAGTGATTTAAAGATATGAGTAAATAATAAGTAAAGAGAAAACAATAAAACAAATTGTTATTAATTTAATTAGAATTGCCACATATGAAACAAAATAAAAAAAGTTATAATTAAGTAAATATATTCATCTATCTATCAGCCACAGACGTCCACTGCTGAACATAGGCCTCCCCAAGAATCATCACAACGCTCGCTACGCTGCGCTTTCCTATACGTGGCAACGGCCATCGATTCTCCGGACTACATGGCTTGCTCATTGCCACTTCAATCGTGCAGTCCTGTGAGCTATGCCGGTTACCTTGGTTCTTCTGCGGCATATCCTCATTTCTCATTCTATAAAAGAAAAGAAGAATACGGAAATAAGGAGGCAGCAGTGAAGATGGAAAGAATATGAAATAAAGTCTATAAATAATAGTATATGTATAACGCATATACTCATAGCCCAGCATTAAATGTTCCTTTTACCTAGATATACTTTTAGCAAACAATTATTTTCATTTTCATATTAAATTTAATCACTACATAGTATAGAACAAAGTCGCTTTTTGCTGTCTGCCTGTTTGTCTGTCTGTCCCTATGTTTGCTTAGATCTTTAGAACTACGCAACGGATTTTGATGCAGTTTTTCTTAATAGATAGAGTGATTCAAGTGGAAGGTTTATAATATGTATAATGCATTCATAATTTATCAGTTCTGCACCCGTGCGAAGCCGGGAGGGTCGCAAGTATCTAATAATACACTAACTATTAAACGAACTGCAGTGATCGAATGAATGAATGATTCATTCAAATGTTGAGTCGCGGTTTTGACTTTGTCACATCCCTCGCCCCTGTACCACCGTTTTATGGTTACATTTTTCTGTCGTTTACGTATCGCAACGGTTTTTTTCTTTAAATGGAGATTATACTTTAATACACATTTAACACTTCGTAAAAATACTTACCTGTGATAGGAAACGCGATCTTGTTACGTATTTGAGCTGTCAGATCGCCTTTTACAAGAAAATATCTGCACAATTCACCATTTTTAGAGAGAAGTGTCACGCGACACAGATCAATGCAAAATGGCGGTGAAGCGACTTCAAGTAGTTTTATATAGCGTGCTTGACCAGTTGACCAGTTATTTTGCCGGAGGGGGTCGCCCGTCCATGGCATCTCCTGTCATTAAATACTCAAAGGATTAGACCAATTTAAATGTCATGCCATGCATAATTTATTGTTTAGTATTTTCAAACTTTTTTCCAAAATACTCGTCTAAATTGTAAAACTTGTACACTGAGGACTTGTGAAGTTCGCATATTATTATCTTTGTGAAAAAACTAGTGCACAATGTGATATTTGAAGAAATAAGTCTGACTATTTCGACAGTGATAAAAGCATGCCCTCAAATTTCAACTTTTTTTACGCAGTTGTCAAATAAGCTATGACTGACACTTAATTGAGTGTTGCCAGTTATGGGAAACGAATCTCCCGACAAAGTCACAAAGAATGCGGGAAATCATGAAACTCCAAGGAGTAAGAACCTTGTACAGCAAGTATTTCATAAGAGTATGTTCCTGAATGAACCAACACCCCAAATGGGAGATGCACCAAAGGAAACACAGCCAGAGTCCGATTCAACTATGCATGCCGAGGGGTCGCAAGGTTTTATCCAACCACCATCATGGCAAAAAGTACCTGTATCCCATCGTCACAAGCGCAAGAGGACTTGTGATTCACCTCCTCAGCCGCCACAAGCAGAGAATAGGTTTTTAGCTCTGCCTTTGGACCACGAAGACATTGCAGAAGATACGGCATCGAGACCACCAATTAAAACCAGCAAACCACCACCAATCATATTTTACGGAATTGAAGACGTGAACAAACTGATTTCATTACTGGAAACGTCAGTCGAAAAAAACACATTTACATTCAAAACTTCTGGAAACCAGACGATTTTAAAAAGTGTGAACTTAGAAGTATATCGCAAAATTATGACCACATCTCGTGAACATGGCCTGATAGGCCACACATTCAACATAAAAAGCGAAAGAAACTACAGAGTGGTAATAAAAAATCTTCATCCCTCTACTCCATTAAATATAATTACGGAAGAAATTGAATCTACAGGTAACACTGTTACAGGAGAAATTATAAATGCCAGATATGGACCGGAAAAAAAACCTACCTCAACCTTTTTCGTTAATGTACTACCAGGAGCAAACAATAAAAAGATTTTTGATATGAGATATATTTATCACCAGTCTGTGGTCATAGAAGAACCTAAAAAGAAAAAAACAATTATACAATGTCATAGGTGCCAGGAATATGGCCACTCTAAGAACTATTGCATGCGCCCCCCTCGCTGTGTCAAGTGTGGACAGCCTCACTTAACTTCGGCATGTAAGAAAAAAGATCGAAATACACCTGCCCAATGTGCTTTATGTGGTGGGCCTCACCCTGCCAATCACAAAGGCTGCGAAGTCTACAAGGAATTGCTAGCTAGAAGAACTAACAACCAAAAACATAAAGAAATAAATATAAATATCAATCATAATTCAAATAAGGAATTTAATCGTAATATCAATCACAGCTCGACTAATGAAACAGTAAAAAAGTCATATGCGCAAACTGTTCAATCCACTGGAGAGGAACTCACTTCAGCAACACCAACCCATACTACTCTAGGATCTACCCTTGAGGAAATGCTTTTAAAACAAAATGAGAAATTTGACCTCATACTACAACAAATGAGTGCCTTTATGTCCCTCATAACTAAACTGGTAGATAAAATTTCAAAATGACTGCATTCAGATTAGCTGCCTGGAACATAAACGGACTAACTCCACACAAACATGAGATAGAACTATTAATGACGGAACATAACTTGGATATCATGTTGATATCTGAAGCGCACTGTACCTCGACTTCAAATATAAAATTTAAAGAGTTTAATTGCTATCTGACCAATCACCCAGATGGAACAGGTCATGCAGGTACGGCAGTGATTGTAAGGAAATCCGTTAAGCACCATGTTCTGCCTGAGTACAAAAAAGAACATCTACAAGCCACCACCATATCGATAGAAGATGCATCAGGTCACATAAATGTGTCAGCGGTCTACTGTCCACCTAAGCACAAAATAACTCATGGAATGTATACAGACTTTTTCAGAACACTTGGAAATAAATTTATTGCTGGCGGGGACTGGAACGCTAAACACACCCATTGGGGTTCCAGACTAACAAACACCAGGGGCAGACAACTAATGAAAAGTGTAGATGCTGCAAAACTTCTTACTATCTCCACCAGCGAACCAACCTACTGGCCAACTGATCCCAAAAAAAATCCTGATCTATTAGACTTCTTTATCACGAATGGATTGTCAAAACTCTATCTCAAACAAGAACCATGTCATGACAGTTCCTCAGACCACACTCCCGTGCTACTTACAATAAGTTCTATGATCATAGAAAAGGAAAGCCCGGAAGTTCTCTACAATAAAAACACAGATTGGGCAGCTTTTGGGGAATATTTAGATGAAAAAATTTCTTTAAAGGTTGCTCTCAAGACACCTGATGATATCGAAGACGCAGCTAAATATATCACTACTTTAATCCAGCAAGCTTGCTGGTTAAACACGCCGGAAATCGACCGCACAAAACGAACTATGAACTACCCCTTAGACATCAAAAGAGCACTACTCGAGAAAAGGCGCTTAAGGCGAGTCTGGCATCAAACAAGACTAACTAGTGATAGAATTTCATTTGAAAATGAAGCCAGAAAGCTTAGGGAAAAACTTCAAAACTGGCACAATGAAACTCTAGAGACACAGTTAGAATCCCTAACGGCAACTAAGGCAACCAACTACTCCTTATGGAAATTTACGAAAAACATAGATCGACCTCAGCTAGGCAAACCACCAATTCGAGATTCTAATGGCTGGGCACGAACCCCACAACAGAAGGCAGATGCATTTGCCAAACACTTGCAAAACGTGTTCTGCCCAAACGCCGCTTGTGACTTAGAATCAGAAGGAGAAGTCGATGCCATATTATGTCAGACTCTACAAATGTCTCCTCCGCCACTCCCTGTATCTGTTCGAGAAACGTGGAGAGTAATCAAGGATCTGAAAGATAAAAAAGCACCTGGCTTCGATCTCATAACAAAGGAAGTACTAAAAAATCTACCAAGAAAAGCCGTCGTGTTCCTGACAACTTTATATAATGGAATCCTGAGAGTACAATATTATCCGTATTTATGGAAGGTCTCACGCATACTAATGATCCACAAACCAGGGAAACCCGCTCACGAAGTTACTTCATACAGGCCCATTAGTTTACTACCGATCTTATCAAAAGTCTTCGAAAAACTGCTCCTGCGAAGAATTCGTCCCATCCTGGAGGAGTCAAAAGTTGTTCCTGCCCACCAGTTTGGCTTCCGACAACAGCATTCTACAGTTGAACAAGTCCATAGGGTGGTGGAAAGAATAAGGAAATCACTGGAAGAAAGAGAGTACTGCTCGGCAGCATTCTTGGATATCCAACAGGCATTCGATAAAGTATGGCACAAAGGACTGCTCTGCAAGATCCACAATTATCTGCCTCACAGCTACTTTCCTTTATTCGAGTCGTACCTGTCAGGGCGCCTGTTCCAAGTAATGGAGAGTGATACTACCTCGAAGCTCCTAGAGATAAACGCTGGCGTACCCCAAGGCTCAGTATTAGGACCTGTGCTTTATACAGTCTACACAGCTGACCTACCTCAATTGGACAGTATTACGACTGCTACTTTTGCGGATGATACTGCTATACTGGCAAGTAATAAGGATCCACGAAATGCAACCGCAATGCTGCAAAATGGACTAGACAAAGTAACGAAGTGGCTTCAGAAATGGAGGATAAAAGCAAGTGCATCCAAATCTGCACAAATTACATTCACTTTGCGGAAAGGCAACTGCCCGCCAGTTACACTTGAAAATGGCACACTTCCTCATGTCGATAATGTACGATACCTTGGATTACATCTAGACCGACGACTCACGTGGAATCATCACATAAAAACAAAAAGAGAAGAATTGCGGTTTCGGTTCAAGGACCTGTACTGGTTGTTGGGAAGAAACAGCAAATTGTCCATAGACAATAAACTATTAATATACAAGTCCATCCTAAAACCAGTGTGGATGTACGGAATACAACTATGGGGTACTGCCTGTAACTCCAACATCTCAATATTACAAAGAATGCAAAACAACTTGTTGCGATCCATAAGCAATGCCCCATGGTTTACAACCAACACGGAAATCCACAGATACCTTAAAATAAGTACAGTGAAGGATGAAATTATCATTGGAACTGAAAAATATCACGAAAGACTGAAACAACATCCGAATGAACTAGCAGTGAAGTTAACAGCTAGAGACTATGCGAAAAGATTGAAAAGGAAAGATATTTTCCCAGACTGAACACGGCTCCAAGAAAATGGAATTTAAATGAGTAGATGCCCTCATTGGAGGACACACTCGAATTGTCAAGCCTCACACAACTAATCTGCTTATAGTCTTACTGATTGCAGAAAAAATGGAAAACAAAAAAAAAAAAAAAAATTGTAAAACGGTCTTTCATTCAGGTATGTTTTTAGCTTCCGTATGAATTCCGTAAGATTATCTGACTTCTTTATTGACTCATCTAGGTGGTTGTAGGTTTTAATAGCTATGTAGTTCAGGCTATTTCTAAATAGCGCGGAATGAGACTTTGGAAGTTCTATGTCTAAGTTCCTTCGAGAAGGGTACCTTTTTGTTTGCTTGTTGGATTTGTAGTGTTGCAGATTTTTATAGACATAAATACAAACATGATAAATGTACAGCGAGACTACAGTATACATGCGATTTTTTATGAATAGATGCCTATGAGTGTCAGGAAAGTATCCCTCTATCAACCTTATACATTTCTTTTGTAAAAGTAAAACTTTATTCACGTCATTACTACTTCCCCAGACCTCTATCCCATAGCGAATTATACTTTCGGCGTATGCATAATACACTGTCCTAAGTGTAGAGTTATTGCTTACCCTTGATAGTGTCTTTAAGGAGTAACATGCACTTGCCAATTTCTTGGAAATATTGTCTATCTGATTATGCCACTTTAAATTAAATTCTAGATCGACACCCAAGAACCGAATAGAATCTGATTTACTTATTGGAAGATCAAGATCGTAATTGGTGGCAGAAATTGAACACCCAAAATTCAAATAACAACATTTGTCCAGATTTAGTTTTAATTTGTTTGCCTCAAACCATTCTGTTAAGTTTTTCCAACCCAAAGTTACTAATTCCGACAGTTCGTTATAGTTTTCAGCCCTAAATATAAGACTTGTGTCATCCGCATATATACGGTACGGGTGACTTACTTAGCTCCATAAAAATTGCAGTTGGTGCTAGGTAACTTGACTTAGTTTTGAGAGACCTAATCATCGACACCCCTCACCATGGGATAAACATCCCCACTTTTGTTACGTGTAGGGAAGGTACACAAAAATTGTTTTTAAAAATTTATTCAACCACTATGTCTCTGAGCTAAGCTGTGGACAGACTGACACAAACTACAAAATCCTAAAAAGCTGTTATTCACTTAGGCAAGAGTACTTTTGCTAAAGCTTACGTGTCATAGGCGCGTTAAAATCTTGCAGGGTTTTGCTATTTGTGACCTCAATCAAAGGAACCTGTTCAATAGTCCTAATAACAATTCAGCTTTAGTAGAATTCCGAAATTTAAAAAACATTTAACCAAAATTTGGAATCCTTAGCTTCAATATTGGCTGAGATCCATTAACAACTATCTGGTCATCATAAGACCCTCAATTAGTGAGTCATATAGAAAATGCTAATAAAACTTAACATTTAGCCAATATTTCGAATAATTGACTTCATTATTGGCTGAGATCTCGTCACTTGTTCCAATTAAAGCTGAATATCTTGGAAACTACTGGTCCTATTTCGACCAAACATAGCTAAGAACCATCTCGACGGAAAAGTCTTTCGATTAAAAAAAACCGCACTTAAATTGGTCTATCCGCTTGGGCGCTACGATGCCACAGACAGATACACAGATACACATGTTAAACTTATAACACCCCTCTTTTTTCGTCGGGGGTTAAAAACAAAGCAGATTTTAGCTGGTAACTCCTAGCATATAACTAAATACAATGGTGTACCTAACATAATCATAGCCGCGTGAGACCCAAGCCCAAATAAAACCATATGGCTTGAACATCCAATGTAAGCCCAAATAAAACCATATGGCTTGAACATCCAATGTACATTATTATGCTCTCAACTTCTCAACAATTGAAAGATGCTCTAGTCTAGGGTCTAGTAAAGTAGCAAAGTCTATTTGTCTAGCAAATAGAATGCACGAAATGCATAATGTACACTGGGCTTATGCATGCATATAGCACAAACTGTCTGGGTCTGAGTTATGAGTGTTACTTTGTGCATGGAGAAGTACATTGGGCCTCACAAGGATTGATGAAATGAAATAAATAATGATATCAGACAGTGGTCATTAAATGCTTCACTTGCGTCTGTGTCCAAAAAGTTGTAGTCATTACAAATAGTCCACGCTGCCCTAGCAACATGCTCAACACCTCTCACTTAACCTGATATCTTAATGTTATGCACCAAATTGCTTTATTCAATTACATGTTATTTAATCTTGTAACATAATAGGCACATGTAATAATATTGTCATGCATGCAGTGTAAAATATTGTGGAGGTATCAATATCAATATCATTTATTTTCAGGCAACTGTGGCTCATAGATGAATATGAACACCTTAAAACCAACATACATCTATACTATTATAAAAATCTAGATTAGTATTGAGAATCAGTTTTCTATGGAGGGGTCATGATTTCAGGAAAAATCTTAATAGCGTGATACAGGATCGTTATTTGTTTTGTATAGGCACGCGGTGACGTGCCAACCTGGCGCCATCTGTTTTCTTTGTCCTCGCATCACGCCGAAACGGCTGGACGAATTTTAACCAATTTTGGAATCCAAGCAGCAGGCACCTTCTAGTTTCTTTTATATTTATAGCCTTTTCTCAGATACATATTATTAGGTATAGTTCATTTATACAAATATTTTAATTAATTGTGTATCCGTGTGCCCTTTGGCAAAGGCCTCCTCCAACACTTTCCAATCTTCTCTTTTCTAATAAAACAATAATATAAAATATGTGGGTGTCGGGCGGGTGACGCCTTACGACCAGAATTCCTCCTGCAGGAAGGTAGACAGCTACTAGTACACCCTCACGACACATGAAGCGAAGCTCACACTGTGACGAGACTCCAACTGTTCGACCCTCAGGGTGCAGTTGGTCTTTACGCAAATACTCGACGATGCTATCTGCTTTCGCCGTGTAGTGCAGTCTGGACACATATTACAACAGCCGGTCTTCTACAGGTTACACTTCGGTGAGTGTGCACTGGGATTGCACGAACTGATTCCACCATCTCCATTTCGACATTACGGTACCCGGCGTGTAATTGGGTTCCACCCTTATGTTGTTGATATTCCACTGATTCGTAGAAAACGCTTTGCGTCTACTTTGCTTATCAGAACAGCAAAGTAGTGGAACTCTCTTCCTGCGCACTTTTTCCCTGAAAAATATAACTTAGATCTCTTTAAGTCGAGAGTGAATTGGCATCTTCTAGACAAGTATGCTTCATCTTAGGTTCATCGTTACTGAACATCAGGTTCGTTCGAGGTCAAATGTTTGTCTATCGCACATAAAAAAAAAACCGGCCAAGTGCGAGTCGGACTCGCGCACCGAGGGTTCCGTACACACACTTTCCATCCCTAAGTGGTTAAGTTAAGTTTGCACCTGGTGTATAGCGCCCCATATAAATTAGGTGCAAAGTTAGGTATTCAAATATTAAAAAAAAACTACTTACTAGATCTCGTTCAAAACAATTTTCGTTGGTAGTTTTTATCCCATCAAAAACATAAATGTTAAATTAGAGCCAAGTTCTCGCATGCAACGTTGTCGACTTCGCCGACAAAAGAATTGAGATCTATATGGGCGCCAAGTTCTTTGCCCTAAATTTTTTAAATACATGGACATGCGACATACTCAATGCATTTATTTTACTTGGGGTGTAATTCAATATCAAGACTGGACTTGGCTAGTTTTTACATATAAATTTATATTATATTTGTCTAATCATTAACCTATTTTCGTAAAGGTATGTACGCAAGTTAGTGTACGTCCCTGTTACTTATACTGTTAGCTTGATAATAATACTATGTTACTTTGATAAAATTAAGTCAGTTTGTGAAAACTAGCCAAGTCAAATCTTGATATTGAATTACACCCCAAGTAAAATAAATGCATTGAGTATGTCGCATGTCCATGTATTTAAAAAATTTAGGGCAAAGAACTTGGCGCCCATATAGATCTCAATTCTTTTGTCGGCGAAGTCGACAACGTTGCATGCGAGAACTTGGCTCTAATTTAACATTTATGTTTTTGATGGGATCTCATTACTTTTTGTACAGAAATTATTATGATGTGTAAATTATTTAATAATTAATTGTTAATTACTTGTGTGTGTGCTATTCTAGTACATCTTTTAAACAAACAAAGAATTTTCCAAATCGGTTAGTACGTGTTGGATTCTTGTGTGTGTGTGTGTGTAAGAGAGAGAGAGAGAAAGAGTGTGAGCTATGCTAATACATCTTTAAAACAAAGAAAGAATTTTCCAAATCGGTTAATAAATGACGGAGTTCTGAGGCAAGAAGCATAAATAATAATAATAATTAAAAAAGTAAAAAAATCACTGTTTTCGATTTTTTTATGTGTACACACACAATTACCAAGCTGAATGCCAAATTTCACCTTTCTAGGTCACCTGGAAGTGGGTTAGGTTTTTGATTACTAGTCAGTCAGTCAGTCAGTCAGTCAGTCAGTCAGTGATAAAAATACCGTTTTTTGGACTTTAATATCTCAATACCTATTTCACCTATATTTATGAAATTTGGGGTTCTAGTTGTTCTAAAGGATCTTAATACATAAGCCAAATTTCATGTTTTTATGTTAAATAGATTTGGAGTTATTGAGGGGTCAAAAGTGGCTCCAAACGGTTCGTGTAATATAACACACGGCTGCTGCTCGCCAGTTCTTGGGGTGAACTTGGCTGGACACGCTGCCGCGTGTCTAGATACTAATGTACATCATATGTTTTTTTTAGATTTTTCATTTTCGTATTTTAGAAGTTAGAGGGGGGGGGACCAACTTTTTTCCACTTTGGAAGCGTCTGTCACGCAAACTATTCGGTTTAGAAAAAATATATTTTAGAAACCTCGATATCATTTTTGAAGACCTATCCATAGATACCCCACACGTATGTGTTTGATGAAAAAAAAAATTTTTGAATTTCAGTTCTAAGTATGGGGAGCCCCCAATATTTATTATTATTTTTTTATTTTTGCATCAAAATCTTAATGCGGTTCACAGAATACATCTACCTACCAAGTTTCAACACTATAGCTCTTATAGTTTCGGAAAAAAATGGCTGTCAAAGTCAAAGTCAAAGTCAAAATATTCTTTATTCAAGTACGAGTAGGCCTAGCTACAAGCACTTTCGAATCGTCAGTTACAGAGAGCAGAGCAATTTATTGATAAACTTATACGAAAAATAAAATAAAAAAACATAAAAAACAACATTATAGAAATAAAAGAAAAATCCTAAAAAGGATCGTCAACACATAAAAAAAGTATATAAATAAAAAACTAGAGGCTAGAATATTTCTAGAATAAAATTCTAAATGTCAAAAATTATAATAAGAATTATTAAAATTAAAATATCAGTACCCTGATAGGTAGGTACTCGTTACAATAATTACACATAACATTGCTTGATTTTCACTAATCCCACGACACGTTATCATTCATGTAGTCTTGAGTGCTATAATAAGCTTTAGAAATAAGTTTACGTTTTACATAGTTCTTGAATTTACCAACAGACAAGTCAGTTACGCTTCTAGGAAGTTTATTATAAAATCTTACACAGTTACCCATGAATGATTTTCTTATTTTATGGAGCCTAGTGGCAGGCACTGTGACATACGGACGGACAGACGGACAGACATGACGAATCTATAAGGGTTCCGTTTTTTGCCATTTGGCTACGGAACCCTAAAAACCAGTGTCGTCGGGGCTACAGGCTGGTGTAGATGTTGGTATGCCCTCAAAGACTACAGGAGAACCAAGTGATCTGCATTGCATAGGGTTACTGAGGACGTCAGGGAATGTCTACCTAGACATTATATGTCTTCTTTGTTATGACTTTATGAGCATGACATGAGTTTTTATATTTTCTCAGAAAATATGCTCATGAGACAGTCAGAGGCTACTTGTATTAAAATGAGCCTCAATCACTCTTGTGACCTGTGGTACAGTCAGCTGCAGAAGCTGCTACGTACGCCAGGTGTTCAATATAATATGCAAACGGACTCTTATTTAGAGAATAAGGGTGTACAAATTGATCACCCTTTTTCTCTAAATAACAAAACAGTTCAATAAACAGTTCTCAGACGGATCTTTGCGAAGATCAGAAGATCGAAACATCTGTTTCATCCTGGTCTCATAGGACAAATACGTATGTTTCCCAGAAGTTGGTCAAGTCGCATAAATTACGGTAAACTCTAGCAACAATAAATAGAGATAATTGATAATAGTTATTTATTTACTGATTACTAATCAGTGGCATTTAACGATTTAAAATCAGTTTGCGTGCATGATTGGATGAGTGGCGAGGATTTCGCTTGTCACGCAAACTATATCGACCCGCGTGTCACGCGTGTGAGCTAATTGGTTGGTTAGTATCAGTATAATAAATTAACGTATCAGACTAACTGAAGATTGTCTTTTTTATATCAATAAGTGACAAACAAACATGCATGCACTCCATGTCATGGAAAGAGCAAAGAACCGCATCCAAAGGAGCCTAAACTGTGAAATCACTTTGGCTAATAAAAAAAAACTTTAGTATTTCCTACTCCGATTAAGGCGGCCTGTCGACAGAAGCGGAACGTAGCGGTAATACAGACCTGTAAGTGGGCCGCGAACTATAAAAGGTGTAGGAACACTTGGTCTAAAGCTGTCTGGGTCCTGGGGATCAATCAATGCTCCAAATCGTCGGTCCACTGTGATCCAAGTTACTCAAAGGGCGAGCTATAATCAGAATGTATTATACCATAGAGCCTACTTCCAAATGGATCACGTAGACTCCATATTTGTTTTGAATGCTCCTCCATTATTTAACAGACAATAGTCGTGACGTAACGAACGAATTCCGAGGGTATGTTATGATTTAATTCAATTAATGGCCACAGAATAGAACAGCCTAATTACTATTATCTACTAACGCTCCTTTCAAAGTAATGTATGATGAATATTTGGTGGAAACATGATAAATAATCATATTGATTTCCGCAACTGATTCAATGCGGCTCCTAGATACTTAGTCATAGCAACGAGTTCATCACACTTAAAGAGTCATTAAACGAGATAAGTAGCTCACTATCAACTATTCCACTGATAATTTTGTAAATAGTACAGGGTACCTATTTAATTATATTCCCCTTTTGAAAGACTGGCTACCATAAAATATGTCACCAGTATAGGTTAAGAATTAAGAATGTAAAATACCCCCAGACACAAATAGGCGGTCATCATGAAACCCTCATTTGAGTGTTGTACAATATGTTGTATTCTTAACTTGTAAACCGAAATCCTGTCACTAGTTCCAATGAAATTTGAATATCTTAAAGACTTTAGCTTTTTATTTCTGCTAAATATAGCTAAGAACCATCTCTACAGACAGGGCTTTCGATAAAATTAAAAAAACGCACTGAAATCGGTTCATGCGTTCGGGATCTACGTTGCCACAGACAACACACTGATACACATATCACTGATATACATACATGTTAGACTTATAACACCTCTCTTTTTTGCATGCATTCGTATTTCATTAAATCCACCTTTCATCCACCAAATAATTCCATTTGGTGTGGCATGTTCGAGGCGTTAGGATAAGAGGAGCAAGTCTATGCTTTTACGTCACCCTAGGCCGTAGCCCGGAAGTGGGGTTTTCTGGGAGAAAATCTCACTTCCTGGCCAAGGAAAGTCGTAAAACTCTAGAAAAACCGCAGGCGGTAATTAGTAAAACCCCAGATCGCATATGGGCCACAAACTCACGAATTCACCGCCCTAGGTATATAATGTATTAAATTCGATTCGAGTCATGTCTTAATGCGCTCCGCAAATAAATATTGCTTCGACCGGTTTTGTTTCTTGGTACTTTCTGAATAAGATAAGCGGTCACTGAACCAATGAGCTGCCCTGAACTTTAAGTAACCATCAGTACTGGAAGAAGTATGCGCCTCGCGATAGGTGAAATTGCGACTGTTTATGCATTTATGAATGTCACTACGTTTTATTCGTTGTTTAATTCGCCTTCGCTGTTTAGCTAATCTAGGTGACAGTAGAGCAAAAAGGCAGCGATAATGTCAGCTGACCGATCGCACGCCGGACGGGCTTCCGGCGATATCGCACTGATAATGCTTTACTCTCCCGGTTTTGCGTATGGAAGGGCTTGTTTGAAGGGTTTTGGAGGTTTAAGCAACACAAATTATTTGAAAAACGTCTAGGTTTGATGAGGGTTGGCGCAATCAAATAAAAGGTGTTACATTGCCGTTTGACGTTGCGATGACGTGTAAAACGTCGACGTAAAAAGTTTCTGTGTCACGTCGAAATAACGTCGCACGTTGGCGTATCCATGTAATGTAAAATTATTGTTTAGTGCATTAGTGGTAATGGCCTGTTTACAAATTGATTAGTGATTAGCGCAAATTCCTACATTTACCGCCTAATATTTGTGTGCTCTAGGACTTTTAGGCGGCCAATCATGGATGACGAGATTTTCGATGTGACAAATGGAAGGCTGGTACTCTCTTCCTCTCTTGGGCAGCTGTGGCTTAAAGCTGCCAATACTGCAAATCCGCCATTGAAGTAATCATTGTCTAAACATGTCTTCAGTGAGCCAAGTCGCCTTTAATCGCGACTTTAGCGTGTCTCCTATGGAATGTTTACATTTATCCGGGGACATGGAACCGCCCTGTTTGTACAGCTGAATGGAGAGATTGGAGAGCCGTACAAACGGGGTAGTTAGGTCACGGGTTAGGTCGCGGCGTTTTGTATCAAATAAGTCCGACGTACTGAACCGACCGAGATTTTCAAACGACTTCCAAAAGCTATACAGACTTCAGGAATAAATTCAATGATGAAATATGAAAAGGTAATGCGAAGTTGTGGTATTTAGTTTTGTATATTAACCCTTCTGTAACAAACAGAGCATCGGTCTTGTATTTTTTATTTGGCAAAGAGAAAATGTAATTTGGCTATTATTTCATAGTACAGGTGGGTTGGGTAACACGAACATGATACAGTTTACTTTTTATACTGAAACTATCTCAAGAAAATAAAAATAATCCAGTAAAATCGCAGGACTAAGTTATCTTTAATGAATTAATAGAGTTTCACTATGCTGTGTGCTGTGTTAGACATTAATGGGTGTAAACGCCTGTTAAATGTTCAGCATTGACAGGCGTAATCGGTTGTTAATGAAATGACTTGAGCATAGCCCAGGCAAAAAGTGCCCTGAAGCAAACGCCCTAACAACAAGGAAATAAGTACTTATATCCCATATAAATTTCGTAACCTACAATTTCACAAGGCCTAATAACATTTCATTGGTTTGCCATTCAATCCGTTCGATCGCTTTCTCCGCTGATTCGGAAATAATGAGCCATTATCGGTGGATTGGTACCGCTCTGCATATTGACATTTGCGGTACATTCCTCCCTCTGTACCAGTTTCGTCGTCATGCGTACTTTCACCCGTCTCGGTTACCGAGGGGTATTTCTGCCGAGTTTCAATCAATGTTTGCTTTTCTTACCCTTTATTGAACTTAAGACGGGCAGCAATTCTGTGACTGATGGAATAACGTCTGAGTTCGTTCTGGGGTGAAGTATTTGTCTACTCAACCTAATTAATCGCTACGACTTTGACTATTTCTTTCAGTATAGCGTGAAAAGCGACGGGTGACGCTGAGAAAGAAGCGAAACTCGATATGTTGCAGATTCTTCAGAAAGTCCCAATTTTCATTATAAATTCTTGTTGCCCAGTATGATTGCAAGTCCGTAAAACTACCAGCAAAATACCAAGCTTATACCTGGCCCTTATGACTCAGCGGGCCAATGACCCGACTACACTGGCTAACCAGCTGCCAGGCTAAAGAGATTATTAGCGTTGGTCCTTCCAACCAGATATGCCAATTGTTATAGTATTTTGTTCATACGTTTTATTAATTTACTAGCGAGCCGCCCCGGCTTCGCACGGGTGCAATATCGGTAAATTATGCATGTATTAAGCCCAAGACCGTTCGGGATGGCGACGTACTGTGGACGCCCTCTGCCCCATCCAGGGGACATAGGACATTAAGTCAAGTCAAGTAAGTCATACACATAAACCTTCCTCTTGAATCACTCTATTATCTATAAAAAAACGCAACAAAATCCGTTGCGTAGTTTTAACGATCTAAGCATACATAGGGACATCAGACAGACGGACAGCAGGAGCACTTCGTTTTATACTATGTAGTGATAATTATAGATAAATAAATAAATAAGTAAATAAATATTAGACAACCTCACACAAATCGATCTAGTCCCATATTAAGCTCAAAAAGGCTTGTGTTACGGGTACCAGACGACGGTAGATACATAGAAAATGCACTGTTCGCTGGGCGGCTGGGTGTACAGTTGTGACATTTTGCGTAAGCTGCTTATGAAAAGATGATTTTAAATGTTTTTTTCTAATACATTCCTTTCAATGCTACTCTTTTCAATTTGAACGATAATTTCAGAGCTACTGAATGTTTGCCACTGTATGACTGATAAGCTTCTTTAGTTGTAAGCAGAACTGAGTTGAAGAATGGCCGACGGACGGAGCGCGACGTATTGACTGCGGTTTTAAAAGGTTTTGCCGAGCAGTTGCCATTGTGATCGGAATAAGGTTTAATAAAGTCCCACGTTTTTGATTTAATATGATGTAGCCTGTTTTTACGAAACAACAAAAATATGTAAGTAACTATTAACTCACAATTGCAACGAAACTTTTGCAAGTTTCAAAACAAGGAATTTCGACACTTAAACATTACACTGTCGTGCAATGAAACATATATAATGATTTGAGATTGAAGTGTATTATAATTATTATAAACTAAACTTTTGGTCCTGGAGTAGAAATGTTCGAAATTGGCGTGTCGAATGGAGGAAAGCTTTGACAAACCAATAGTTTAACTGCTAAGTTACGAATTCAGGTATTATTATTGTGTCAAAGACGAGGTCATGGTCTCAACTCTGCTGAAACAATTTGCTGAATCTTGTAATACTTAGTCCTTACCTACCCTTGTTTCATAGGAGACTAAGATTTCTATTACGAGAATGTAAACTTTGCCGATGAAATATGTACACTTTAGCAACGCATCGTTGCATGTAGATTGTTAAATTGCCAGCTTTCGTCTAACTCCAACGTGTGGCCTATAAATTGGCACGTAGCGAACGCATCGCGCGGGCGTGTTTTTCTGGGGCGGTCTGTGACCCGAAAGTGCTCTCCTAATGATTTTCAGTACTAGTCTTTGATCTAGCGATACATAGATTTATTGTATTGTGGTATTTGTTGCCTACGACTTGGATTTGAAATGCACTAGTTGAATGGTGACCCCGATTTAACGCATTTTCACCTGCTTACCTAAAATAAGGCATATAATTATAGGGCAATACTTTGAAGAGTATCCAAACCAAGTCTGCTCAAGTTTATCACACCCATATTGACGCCATGCCATCGTGGAAGGCACAAAATGCTACAATACAATGCATTTAAACTATATATCTTGTAGATGGGTATTTTCTTTCTACATACAATAATTAATTTATCGTATCTTATCCCGGCAAGGGCATATATTTGTGAAACTAAATTACGAATTTCATTTTATGTCTACAAGCCTCATTACTGACGTAAATATTCTTAAGGTTTCAGAAGCAATCGTATTGAGCTCTTCAATTTGCATCTCTTTCTCCATTCCCCGAATCAATAATCCAAAACATCTGTTATTTATGTAAATAAGTTCCATTAAATCTTTCGTCGGCCCTTCTCGGTCGATACTTGCAATGATTTACGCGGGTTGTCCTCTTACAGGGCTTGAATCATTCGTTGAGTCATGACGCTTCGTAGCTAAACAATGATTGGTATGCTATTGATGACGTAAGGATCAGTAATCAAGATTGGCATATAGTGTTCATTTATAGATTGGCAACAATCCCAGTATGCCATTCAAAATTAAACTGTATATGTATTGTTGTAAATGACATTGCCATTAGAGAGTATTTAAATAATTTAATTTTCAATCTCGATCCCTTGTGTTTCCTGTTGAATTCAGCGTCATTTTTACGGTAACACTAATATCACAAGTATTTCAGTGTTGGATGCGACTTTACAAATTGAATCTTCAAGTTCTTCAGTTTCAATTTTATTCAAATCGTGGCAACATGAATAAATATGTCAATGTATAGCCCCACAAGGTGTTTATCAACCCACGCCATATTGCAGATTAGTGGTACTATTTTTTTTTAAATGATAATGACAACTTTTTGGTAACTGACGTTGAAAGTCGGTGAATATCACTGACGTAAACAAAGAGGAAACAGGACTAAATATTCCGCAAATTTCAAGTATTTTTTGCGTAATAAAGCCAAAACTATCCACAGGTATGAAAGTTAAGGTTTTCTCAATAGGATTCAGTATTTATTTTGCAAGAAACGAAGAATTGAGCAGCATTCCGGTAAACAATGTTTTGAATTTCGTTAATGAGAAATCATTGACAAATTGCTATGATGTTTAATAATGCAAATATATGACGTAAGGTGAGTCGGGGCTATTGTAGCTATGGGGTTATTGTATCTTCTTACCATTATAATGGTCTGTGACCATTATAATGGTCTGTGTATATATAGGATACACAGACCAATGGTATATATACACAATCCTATATATACACAGACCATTATAATGGTAAGAAGATACAATAACCCCATAGCTACAATAGCCCCGACTCACCTTATGCTCATTTATGCCATATGCAAGCTGTTTTTAGCGCCACTATCCCTGGGCTGGACCGACACTTGCTAGGCTATATATGTGACTCAGGATTCATTCCACCAACGTAGAATAGAATAAAGAATTTGTCACTGAATCTTATTCTGGTTTGGTTGAATTCAGCCTTGTAAACTGACTACGCAAATGAGGGACGCATGTTTATCATCGCGGAGTAGGTCGAGTCGTGATTACAAAATTGATTATTGCCATGGCGACTGGTAAAATTATGATTATAGTATTCAAAAGTAAATTGATTCGATTGCTACTATATAAATTGAATTTGTAACAAAATGCGTGAATGATACAAAAATTAAACTAAAGCTGCTTGTGAGGAACGAAGTCTTCGGAGTGCGAGTTCGCAATAGATAGCTTTTTATTGGGTTGATGTTCATCTTCTTTGGATGCTTTTTTCTGCCGGACGTAGCCATTGTCACATCGGCACATGCTTCGATACACAACTAAAATTTAATCAAAACACAGTGCAAATCTGTAATAAGGCGCGTAAGGCTCTCGGATTCGTCCTACGGCAATCAAAACTTTTTAACAAGCATCATGTCATTTCGTTACTCTATAACGCGTATGTCCGCAGTGTCCTGGAAAGTAATTGTATCATATGGAATCCACAATACCAAAAACACGTGACCTTAATTGAAAAAGTACAAAAATCATTTGTCCGTTACCTTTACCATAAAATTCATGGTTTTTACCCCTATTTGTACCCAACACTATTTATACTTGGAATGATCTCTTATCAAAGCCTTGAATTGCGTAGACAATTAGCTATGGTAAAATATTTTTTTAAACTGATTCGAGGCTCAATATCCAATCCCTCATTACTACAATTTGTATCGCTTAAAGTGCCATTACTCATAAGAGGATCACTCCGTCCACGCTTGCGGCCCCTATTTGTAGTCCCTCGTGCGAATATAACTCTTAGCACCTGTCCCCTGTACGTAGCCTTGAACCACATTAACAACATTTTGATGTATGATCCAACTCTGGACTTGTTCACGGAATCGGAGCCGAGATTTTTGTCCACAGCCACCTGCTATCTGGAATCAATTAGCAGGCCCACCACAGTACGACAGTAGACAAGTGTGACAAAAAAATGTATAATTACAACAATGTTTATTCTTGTTATTTCTAATTTAATTCTAATTTATTAATAATTGTTATTACTTTATTATTTTGTAATGTGACCTATAACTTTCATGTGTGGCAATTTGCTGTAATTGTAAGTTGGTTAATAATAATAAATAAATAAATAAACTTAATGCATACTCAAGTGCTGCTCTGAATAGCGATTTTTTGCACATCCCGATATCTTATATATCTAGTCTGTTGCGCCATATAGTTGTAGGTCACAATTTGTCTCCTTTGCCTGAAGGTTGACTGGTATATATGGTCGATAAGTTTCTTGTGCAATAAAGATTAAATAAATATATGGTTATTTGTCTTACACATAATATTAACGTATATATCTACCTCAGTTGGCTCCATATTCGTCCCGATAGCTTGTAAACGGTTATAATAATAATAAGTATGTAAGGAATGTTGATCCAAAGCTAGCCGTGGGCTATGACCAGTAATAGAGGATCAAAGATAAGGCCTAAGGCACTTAGCATATTCCCAAGTGCCGTAATGTCTAAGCGGTCCATATATGGGACACAGCGGTTACCGAGAAGTGTGCCATGACTAACGACGAGAATCTCGATGACGGAAGCGATCGAATTTTGCGGTCATCTTTTGTTGCTTTGTCCTTTTCACTGACCTGATGACCTGAATTGTTGCGGTGAGGAAAAAGGAAGGAACAGATTTTAAATAAGATATGATTACTCGTACAAATAAATATAATCGGTGGTAGTAGCACCGATTTCAAAAAATATTGTAGCCAATTTTTTTCATAATTGTTATATTTTTATTACAGTATTGTTTTGTTCTTTTTAGATAAATATGTTTACTCTGTGTCTCTATCGAAGTTCTCGGAAACTAATAATAACAAAAGAATTGACTGAACCGCCTACGTCATTTGGCGTGAAATCTAGACGGAGTGAAGTTCATTGTCCTGATCGCCAATAAATATACCACGCAGGTTCTTGTACGAAATTATATACTAAAAGTCTTCTTAGTTGTCAAATAAATAAAGGTATCTAGAAACGGTGTAGTGAGTGATAGACCAAGAAGTTTGCTTGCGTACTTTACCGTCCTAAATCGTCTTTCATCTAAAATACATCAAATTGTCTATAAAGTCAAATTTATTTGAACACACGAGCTGCATCAATTTTCGAGATATTACAATTTATATCAGTGACCCGGAATGTTTGCTTTCGAATGTATGTGTTAAATTCGTGATAATTTTGTTTTGGCAATTGGCAATAGTCACTGTTCTCCTGGTATTCGGAACGTCTGAAAGGAAATGCCTGTTAAAAATTCACACGGTCTAAAGTTGGCAGTAAAACATAGAATGAAGTGTTTCAGACGAGCTTACGTGTTCGCTCAGCCTAGTTGATACGGTATAAATCTTAATAGTAATGGGTTAAGGTTCCAATTTGCGGAACCCGCAAAAGCATAGTGTGATGTTTAGATATTGAAGCGTCTGTATTTAGTACAATACTATGTCATCTTACTTTTATTGTAATGCATTCCAATAGTCCGAGCAAGAATACAAGGCCTTGAAGATAATATTTTGAGCATTAGGTCTTTATGTGTTTAACCGATTGCCTTTTGGTCTAACGAATGCTCCATTCAACAAAAAAATTTGATGGGTGGCGTCCTGATTCCAATTTCCAGGTGAATTGCCTAGCTTTAGACCAGATCTATAATTGATCTTGTTAATTGACGAATTTATCATGATAGAATACGAATGTGGTTTAGTTACGTTGTCTATAGTTAAAAAAATCTTATTACTAGAAATAATATAGCATGTTCTATGTGCTAGAATGTTCCTTCTCCAAAAATCAGAGTCCCCAAAGCACTTTGTCACGACAGCGAAAAACTGCGAGATACCTTTTTTATTTTGCAGCCAATATTATTAAAACTAACACTTTCGTGTTGGTTTTAATATTAACTCCATGATACATTAACGATTAAATCGAATCACCTATTTAACAAATTGAATATTAGTATGTACTTACCTACTGCGATTGCATTATCCTTAATGTATTACCTATTGTCGTGTTATATCGTATATATCGTTGTCAACCAAAATGTAAGGATCTATTCGACATCCCCTAGAAGTGCGTTGATTTCCAAAACCACAAATTGCCGGGGGATTTTTTAATACCGCTAATGACCTAACGGCATTAAAATAAATAAAAGAAGGACCTGTCTATTTATAGATGGACCAACACGGGGCAGCCGCGCCGGTGCCATGCGTATACGCATCTAGTATTATAACGTCTTCAATCACAAAATGGCCAATTTGAATCCTATAACGTCTTCAGAAAGTCTACTGTACCTGATCTATAAAAGGATTCGATTATCTTTTCACTGCATAATACGAAAAAGATAGAACGATGGACTGAAAGTAATTTACGAACTTTATTACGATCGCGTCATGTTTGAATTTGAAGCAGATTTGCAAGTGGCCATAATAGTAGGGTTTGAGTAATTGATAGATCCAGTATTGATCATTTGTTTTTTAAGCTTTTAATCCTGTTGACGACTCATATTGTTATGCTGTCAGTTTGTGAGTGAAGCACAGTTTCGTGCGCTTGATTTTAGTACACATATTGATTTTGATGGGATACATGTTTGTTTATTAAATGTTTAAATCAGTTTGGCAAAACATGTTGATTTAAATATGTCTCTTTTTGTTACTGAAGTGGCATGTTTATATTTACCCATGATGCAACCACATGACACGGTAAATTAGAATGAATAATGACTGAATTCATAGTTGAAAGAAACACTAATACTTAACTTCGTGGACGATTAAGGAAGGAAAACGAACTTCCTCGCAGTCTCTATCAAATGAATGACGGCGCTCTATTTTAAATGTTGTATATGATTTACTTGAAAGAGAAATATACTTTACGCAGTACTTTTATAGATCTACCTAATTAAGAAATTGTTAGAGTGACAATGAAGTCGAAAAAGAAGCTTGCAGGCATGAGTTACACTTACACTGTACCCACTCGTCTCGTGGGAAAAGGTCTACTGCAAAAGAGTTTCAAAGTAACAGTGATTGTGTTATCTAAATATATTAGACTTTGGTTTTAGGTTTTGCATAAATAGGGAAGTTATGGGTACATAAGTTTGGAATCCGGGTATCGGGTTATCGGGCACAGAAAGAAAAATACTAGAAAAGCTATGGCTCATACTGATAGTGATAATGGACGTCAAATGCCGTTTGATCGTAATTGACACGTACGCAAATACCGCCCACGGACCCGTCACACGTGACAGCATTATTTCTCTCGTCTCGTAAACATTGAAGAATCATCTCCAGAGACATTTTGTCTTAAATTTAGCCTGTACGAGAAGGGAATGGGATTTCCGAACGGTCCAGATCTAGATGGCCAGCTCGTTCCAAGTTTGAAAATTGTATTTAAACTTGGAACATCAAAGCAGTCTCGGGGCAGAGCGCGTTGAGGACGGACGTCGGTTATTTTAACCCGTAAAGGATACGCGAGTTTATTTTTGGGAATAAACTTTTGTTAATCACTTTTGGATGAATGCCGTGGTTACATAAACGCGTGGGCCATCCACATGTGTCATAAGTTTATGAAGTGATCGTTTATTTCGGCTGCAATGTGACCCCGATTGTGATGCAGGGATTGATTATATTCAGTGAATAGTTAAAAAGTTTGTGTCTAACGTTTACATTATCTCCGTTCTGGGAACGGATGCAGTGAACTTGTTTTATTTTTGGATTTCAATGAATTTGCCAATATTGCGTTTTCATGAGTGAATTTTGATTATCTTTCCATGTGTGTTTTACCCCGGTAAACAGATCTGATAAAAGTGCTTAAGTTTTCTTTAAGGATCTGTGTGGACCAATGAATTGACGAACAATTAACTGTACTTTGTACGACCTACTACCTCATCTGTTGTTATCGGACTCCATGGGCCTCTGCCATGGGCACGTGGCCTCATGGACAGTGAGGGGCGACTTGTGTTCTGGAAAGGAGGGGTGTGGGAGGGGGGCGCCCCCACTCTGAACTGCAACACCTGCAAGAAGAGAAGAGCTGACAGGATGACTGCCAACGACAGGCCTCCGGGGTAAGAAGCTGAACTGAATTTGGTGCAGAAACCGCGATTCCAGGTTTCTTGAAAACTTCTGTATATACCTTATGGCAATACATGCCATCCAGAGCGTTTAATAACACATCGTTCAAATCGGAGTCATAACTCTTGTAATCAATACAACTTTTGCTTGCACTTGAACTTTTTAGGCGGCCTGCCAGGCTGCGTCTTTGTGAAGCCCACAAGAATTGCATTTAAATCTGAGGACTATGATTGGTCCATTTGACACTCCGCTCCGATCCGCTTTAGTGGATTGGCAGCCTTACGGAGGGTAATGTAAAATTGTCTGTCAATGCGAAACTGGCACGAATATAAACACGCTATCGCTAAGATATAGTTACATGTTACATTCTGTGCCAAACAGTGTAAGGGAATGCCGTTTAAATTAGAAGCATCGGTGCAATTATACCTATAATTTGGGAAAATATTAGAACATCGTTGATAAACAAACATCAGTAACATTACGTGTGATTTGTAGTAAACTTTAAGAACTCGAACTACATCCAAAATGTCAATTATCGATCTTTGATGATGGCTTCTTTATCTACCTTGTTACTGTAATATTAACTATATTACCCATTCTAAAACGTAAAGGAAATCTTAATAGACGTTCCGTAGGTTCAGATACATAAAATAAACACGTATGAAGTCTGTTGATATTAAACCAATAAACGCTTGCGTCATTATTGATAGTACTAAGAACTAGTCTAGTTATTTCTTAGATCGCCTCTGCCTTACATCAGCCCGTCTATCACGACTACTGTCCGACATAGCTTCGTCCGTCACTCTCTAACAGTACTGCGAAGAAAGAGATAGGTAATATTTGTCGCGCGAGAAAGTTGGTCACAGTTGTGCTGGAGCTAGAGGTTTTTCTTTGATTACTAATAAACACTTGGTAATACCTCGATATTAAAATTAAAGCAAAATAAATGTATCTACAAAAACAGAATTGAATTCCACGTTTCTAATTAAAATTATATATGTCTGCCACTCTACTATGGCGATATTCGGAGTGAGCAGAACGACATTTTCTTTCTTGAGATATTCAATTATCTCAATGAAGTATTATATAAGTTAGTTTGAGACTTTGCGATATTCCCAATTTTGTAATAATAGTTTTATTATTTCTGTTTATGTGTATGGTATATCTGACATTTAGTTGCATGAGACTTTGCGATATTCCCAATTTTGTAATAATAGTTTTATTATTTCTGTTTATGTGTATGGTATGAAGAAAATGCTTTAAATGGCTTACTTTATTAAAATTTAGATTTTTCTCCTTTTTAGGGTTCCGTACCCAAAGGGTAAAAACGGGGCCCTATTACTGAGATTTCGCTGTCCGTCCGTCTGTCACCAGGCTGTATCTTAAGAACGGTGATAACTAGACAGTTGAAATTTTCACAGATGATGTATTTCTATTGCCGCTATAACACCAAATACTAAAAATAAAATAAAATAAATATTTAAGGGGGGCTCCCTTGCAACAAATTTGTTACAGATTATGGTACGGAACCCTTCATGCGCGAGTCGGACTCGCACTTGCCCAATTTTTATTTGTAATTTTGCGGTACTTATAATTCAAATTTGAATATATGAAACATGTAATGTCTCATTATTTTAATGTTAGGTACCTACACCAAATTTTTTTTGTTGTTTAATTCAAATAGAGTTAATACAATCTGTATCTGACATGTAATTTTCTTTAGAATTAAGATGAACATTATGTGAGTTTATAGTAGTATAAAAAAGGGTGAGAATTTCAAATTATAATAAATTAATCTAGCTCGATTAGCAGACAAATATCAACCCTTCAAACGCCAACGCGTTAGGTACATTGTTGATGCATTGTTTTGAGGTCAGCGTGAACAACAGCATTGCTATGCGTTGAGTTAATAAATGAGGTTTACCCTCTAATGGTGATAAACAATGGTTTCAGGTTCCTTTTATCAACGTGATGGGGCTTTCAGGAAAAAACTTGTCTTTACTCGTGTAGGTACAGTTAGCTCTACTTACATTACTTTAGAGCAAAAATAAAAAGTACGAATACGTCTTGGTGCTCACAATTGCTATGCCGTATGCTGAGTGGATTCCATTTTTAGGGTTCCGTACTTCAAAAACAAAAATGGAACCCTTATAAGGTCACTTTGTTGTCTGTCCGGCCGTCAGTCAAGTCCCTTTATTTCTGGAACGCGTGAAGCCTACAGTCCCTTGAAGCTGTGTCAATTTGTTATAATGTTATAACCTAGACTTCTCAGTACTTCTATGTTTTTGTAATTAATGGATGACTGTTATTGGCCTTCTAATATGTAATCCATTTAATGTAAATATTATAATTACGGCTGTTGTTATCCTGAATACCAATAAATAAAATAAATAAAAATATCAAACTTCTAAGTTAATAAAAGAAAGTCGGCTGTTTATGCCACAGAAAACGTATATTTCGTAGCTTTCAAGGGAATAAAAATTTATACCTGGGTTATTTTCCGTTGACCTAGAACTATGAACCACTCTGTAAAGAGTGAAACGACTAAGACGAAATATGGCAAGTAATACCGTCTTTTACTACAAGTATATAAATCATAAAAAGTATACTTAACTAAAAACTCAGTCTTAGCGCGATGGATAGTAGGTAGGTGATTGATTTATCATTTATCTGTCGCTCGAGAAATACGACCATCATACGGCCCATTAGTATGCCTTTCCGAGTTGTAAATGTACAATTAAAAAAAAAATTAACAAAAAAAAGAACCGACTTCAGTAAAACTAAAAAGCCAACAATAACCCGTTCAAGTACAGATTACATTTGACTCACCCTTCGAAGTCGATCCCAAACCACTCAGTTCTTAATCTATATATATAAAAGAAGAAGTCCTGACTGACTCATCAACGCACAGCCGAAACTACTAATGCGAGAGAGTTGATTTTTGCACAGTAGGTTACTTTTATAACGTGGGCTAGAGATAAGAAGGGATTTTTGGAAATACCTCCCCTAAGAGGGTTAAATAGGGGTGCAAAGTTTGTATGGGGTAAACTTTTTTTTTGGAGTTAGATACTTGAAACTTTGTAGAATGATTACTTATTCAAAAACATAAAACGTACTTTTAGCGTTTTAGAAAATTTCAACCCTAAGGGGGTTGAATAGGGGTGCAAAATTTGTATGGGGTAAACTTTTTTTTTGGAGTTAGAGACTTGAAACTTTGTAGATAGCTTACTTAATCAAATACAAAAAAAGTAATTTCAGCGTTTTGGAAAATTTTACCTCTAAGGGGGTTAAAAAGGGGTGCAAAGTTTGTATGGGGAACACCGCTAATGTTGTTTATAAAGAAGTGTTACGCTAACGTTATCAGTTTATATATTTTTTATTTCCAGTCTACTACCCAGTGACTACGTCCTTTCTTTAAAACGAACTTGCACCCCCTTTTCTATGGTTGACTGTCAACAATATTTTGGTTTTGACGCTTTGTGCCAGATTTGCAAAGCACCAGATTCGTGGAACGCCAGATTCGCAGAACGCCAGATTCGCATAATGCCAGATTTTCAGATTCGCAGTATACCAGATTCGCAGAATGCCAGATTCGCACGATGCCAGATTTGAAATTCGCATAGTACCAGATTCGCAGAACGCCAGATTCGCGGAACCCCAGATTCGCGGAACGCCAGATTCGCAGAACGCCAGATTCGCAGAACGCCAGATTCGCACAATGCCAGATTCGTTTCTTGTCAGCATTATTTACCATTTTCCTGTAGATTCAGATTTGTATTTTGAGTCACTTTCTACCAGTGAAACCTAACGCCGTATAACTACCTAACCGTGTAACTGAAAACGGTAATCAAAATCTATGAAGTAATGGCAACAGGAGATTGACAGCGGTTAAACCACCGTGAGAACCATCCATCAACCTATCTTGAGAACTTAGCCCATTTAATGTAGTAATTTAATTTAATTTTACTCCTTTCGGGGTCGACACGCCTTAGGTCCGTGGGGTCCCAACGCCCACAAATTATTTAAAGACCTCTGTAAAGGAGTCTTTGAAACGACTGGTGACTCGAGAGCTGGCATACATACGCTCGAAAAACATAACCCTCGTCTCCTTCGGGCAGTCGGGTAAAAAAGAAACGCTCTCGAACAGTTTTTGTTGTCTTCTTTCCCATAGCTGTTTACTACATGGCTAAGTTCTCAAGATAGGTTAATGGATGGTTCTCACGGTGGTTTTGATTACCGTTTTCAGTTACGGCGTTAGGTTTCACCGGTAGAAAGTGACTCAAAATACAAATCTGAATCTACAGGAAAATGGTAAATAATGCTGACGAGAAACGAATCTGGCATTGTGCGAATCTGGCGTTCTGCGAATCTGGCGTTCTGCGAATCTGGCGTTCCGCGAATCTGGCGCTCTGCGAATCTGGTACTATGCGAATTTCAAATCTGGCATCGTGCGAATCTGGCATTCTGCGAATCTGGTATACTGCGAATCTGAAAATCTGGCATTATGCGAATCTGGCGTTCTGCGAATCTGGCGTTCCGCGAATCTGGTGCTTTGCAAATCTGGCACAAAGCGTCAAAACCAATATTTTCTTAGTGCTGTCTCTTATTTATTGTGTTCCAAACTTTATGTGTTCCTATATTTAGTGAGTTGTCTATCAGCACATGAATAATTTATACTTTATATACCTATTCTTACTTTATTTAGCTTCTTGAGAAATATAGAGAACTATAGCCACCAGAATATATTGAATCACTCTTCAAACAATACTACTAGCCTGTAGACCAAAATAGTAATCGCATCATTAAATTCGCTTATGTGCATTTAGTTTTTAATGGTCACATTTCAGCATTTTCTTTAAACACTAGCCTTTTTAATAACTGAGGTACCTGCTAGACCATTTAGAAACATTTTGGCCAGCCTCGGGAACTCCGCCACACCACTCTTTTCGTTTAATAGGCAGGCCGGCGTGTACAAATACCAGTGCTGCCTTCTTATGAAAAGAGGTCATTATTTATTATTGTTATGAAATAAAGTTTATTATTTATTATTCCATCTCTCGATTTCCAGTGCTGAGTTTAAGATTGTTTTAACAGCCTTACGATATTTAACTTTTTTTTAAATCTCACTCATAATAACTATTAAGATCCCCATTTTCTAACTCCAATTCCATGCGTCGCTCTATATCTTGCAGTCATTTTTGCCAAAGATTAAAAGCATCAGGTAACTGACGGAATAAATATTAAGCATCTTGCAAACAGTTCCCGTAATCTAATTGGAAAAATCTTCAAAAATTCTCTAACAATTGCATATCAGTGTCTGCCACTGTTTGAAATGTAATATGTCTAGACCATTTTAACTAAGAATAAAATTCACTTACCTATTTTAATATCTTTGTCATCATCAAAAATCTACGCGGACGAAGTCGCGGGCGGCAGCTAGTATTTATATATTATAGTTTACGCGAGGTTTGGCACCGACTTCGAAGGGTGAGTCAAATGTAATCTGTACTTGAACGGGTTATTGTTGGCTTTTTAGTTTTACTGAAGTCGCTTCTTTTTTTTTGTTAATTTTTTTTTTTTGCTTTTTAGTGATTCGTATGTGTGTTCATCATCAATTTCCTTACACCAAATCCTATTTACTGAATGTAAATTCTGGACCTTATCAATAAATTACCGAAAGCGCCGTACATGTCCCTATAACATTTGAAGAGTTCCCTCGATTTCTCCAAGATTCCATCATCAGATGCCGACTTAGTGCCAACGGGACCAACTCGGGGTTATACCCTCTCGATTAAAAAAAAATTATTGAAAACCGGTTCACGGTTCTCGGAGATATCGAGTAACATACATACAAAAAAAAAAATTTAGTTCGAATTGAGAACCTCCTCCTTTTTTGAAGTCGGTTAAAAATGTAGCACTACATAGTATAAAATAAAGCCACTTCTTGCTGTCTGTCTGTCCCTATGTATGCTTACCTTTAAAAGTGGGTCACGGATTATGATGCGTTTTTTTGAAATAGATAGAGTGATTCAAGAGGAAGGTTATATGTTAATACATGCATAATTTATCAGCATTGTAGGTACCCGTGCGAAGTCGGGGCGGGTCGCTAGTTGAAACATGTCATACCTCACTGCTCACTGTCTCATATTGCTGCTGTGTAATTCCTAAAAATATTATATTTTCTTAAGTACAAGTAGTTGTGGTTTTTAGAAAAGAATTCTAGTCTCCGACCTACTCCCGTGTGAGTACTGTGAGTGGTGGTTATGTTTATTTTTAAAGTTTCATTCTGAGTACTTTAGGAATACGGCATGCGTAGTGAATCAGCATGTTCCTGGTATAAGCTACGCGCAAAATTGAAATGTTTTCCTCAAATAACGTGGTCCCGTGGAATTCCTTGGTAGAATAGGGTTGCTTTGCGGTTTTATTTGCGTTGTTTAAGTGTTTGTTCACGAATAAATCTATAGAGTATGTTCTATAGTAACGGCTATTGCACATAGCCTGATTTTTTCATATAAACCCCAGCCAATTACCAATTGCAATCCGGACTCTTCTTGTGACAGAGTTCGAGCATTTGGGCCCTGAGCTCCTATAAGTTAGAGTTATTAACTAGGTACCGTGTAAGTTAAAAGTGCTACATGTCTTTCAAAACTACAGTGGCTGGCCGAGGCACCGCACAGCCAAGAATAAACCAATTAGTAAAAGAAAAAAATATATAAGAGAGTTCTTCTGTCTGTTACATACCTCATTTTTGCTTTACTTTATTTGGGTATAAATAAACTGTGACCTATAAGTTACAAATTATAGGTTACCATTATGGCCCAAGTTTACCCGTGTACCTACCAAAAATGCCCATAGTTTAAGTCCGTTGGTGATCGAGGCCGCAAAATAATGTTTATTAAATATATTAAACCCACGTAAGTACTTAGGTCCAGACATTTTATACCTACATATTATTCATCTGTGCATTTATACATACATACAGAATCCAAAAAAATATTCTTCGGTTAAATGACCACACAATGGCGAATTTGTTGAATCTCTCACTCTCTTCTCTCTCTCTTATAAAATTGCGGACAGATTCTAGTTATATTATGCTTATCGCAGTTTACAATTAAATATGAAAGGAAACAATATATTACGACTGCTCGGCGGTACAATATATGTATATTATACACGTGCGAAATAATGGATTTGTTTTATCGGAGCTCACGAGAAAAACGCGACAATGGAACAAAAGATCAATACAATTGTTATGTTCAGTTTATACACACTTTCTTAAGCGATTGTATCAAAATAAATTAAATACATTGTAATGATCAGGGTTCGTAAAATGCGAGCAAAATTCATTGAAATGCTGCTCGTCACTAGTTGTCAGACGTACTAATTTCAATCGATTTTGCTCGCATTTTACGATTCCTGGTAATAATACATGTTCTTTCCGTGTACCTACCCTTTATCTATACAACTGTGATTGCTGTAATAAATCGGTATTGCGGCATATGTGTACTTTAACCTTTTGACCGCCCGTCGTTATATCACGACATCGGAAAATTGCCACACGCTAACCGCGCCAACGTCGTCTAGTGACGTCCAAAATTCAAACGCTACAAGTGATTTCAATTCTTGTTGATTTTGGAGCACTCCTTTATTATTTTCGCCACCGTTTAAATGTTCGCGGCGTTTGGAGGTTTGACAACTTTGACAACCGATTACTTGTAGCTCCCAACCTTGACGCTGGCAGAATTGTCCCAATGGACAGTAGCCATTTATTTTAAAATTGAAATTGAAGTGTTGCGTGTCATACACTTGGGCCACTCGTTTTTGTTTCATCCGTGGTGGCTTGATGATCCATCCAGTCCAATCGATGCCTTGTGAAATTTTTAACTACCCGTGACAGTTAATTTATTAATGTAATACTTAAAGAACAAACTGTACTTGAATTTCAGGACATATTAAACAAGACATCGTTGTCTTCAATATAACCAAAGCCGAACAAAAATTAAATAAATATGTGAAAAGTTCCTTTAATTTAACGTAAAAGTTAGTGTAAACGCTAAAGTCTAAAATTGGTTCCCCAGAATCGGTTATACTGGGAATGCTTTTATGATTATTGCTTTCTTAAGAGCCCCAGTCTGGGACGATGGCATGCGTACTACCTACCTGAAGGATTCCATTCCGTCTGCGTTACTTTGTAGGTATTCCTTTTAACAGACTTCAAAAAACAAGACGTTCTCAAATCGATGTGTTTTTTGTTGGCATTTATGAATCAATTTGTTTATTTTAAAGTTGAAACCCCCGAATGTTTCCATTTTTAACAGAATTGATATGTTAAGATGGAGCCCATGAAGAATCACTTTCAAATCGGGAATTATCTACCAACCATCTCATAGACGAATTCAAGAGCAGATACTCGAACGTACCTATTATTATCATACCACCCAACTGTGGCGTGGCATCAATAGAAGCCAATTCCCCCCGGCTTGCCTATTTTAAATTGTTTATTCTCTCTATAGGCCTATTGTCTACCATTATTTAATTTATGATTTCTCATGTAATATTTTTCTTGTTGGTGTGCAATAAAGTATTGTTGTATTGTATTGTATTGTATTGTATTGTATAGTTAAACCACTGATACAACATCATGATCTTCTCTCTCGTACAAAATAAGTATTAAGCCAATTCTACACAGGGCTACCCAGCGCGTACCATGTGACGTACGACTCGTTGTCGCGCGATATATACGAGCTGTCACTTTCCTTTTAATATCGTGCGAGCAAGACAGGTGACGTTGAGTCGCGCGACAAGTGAAGTCGCAAGATATGCTAGCTCTGCAGGTATATTTTGTTGATGGCGTCAGCAGCATGCAGTCGTAGCATGGCCACTGCCACCCGATATTTCGTCTAGGATGCTACATTTCAGAGAAAAAAGATTAGTATTATTTATTATACTTGTAGTATACTTTTTCCCCTGAAATGTAGCATTCTAGATGAAAAATTGGATGGCAGTGGCATGGCATCAAAATATATCTACACCAGCGAAAGCTACTTATACAAGATAAATTATGAATAGTTTGTATTATCGTCGCGTAAGTTAGAGGGTTAAATCAAACGTCATATTTAAACAGCTGTGCCCAGCACTCGAGATTTTTAACATTTACTTTAAATATCCCGCGCAGGTCCGACTTGCTTACGATTCCTAACAATACGTATTTCACCTTAAGGCAGATCCGACTTGGCTTAGGTTAGGTACGACGACGAGCGAAGCGAGGAGGAGTGTTAGGTTAAACTGCGACCCGAACGCGCACCGAGGGTTCCGTACAAACACTTTCCATCCTTAAGTTTTGCAGGGAATTGAATATATTTAAGGTGTATACTTTGATTAATAAATAAATAAATAATAGGTAATAAAAAAAAACGTAAAATAATATACTGCACGAGCAAATTAGGCAAACTGAAATTATACAAAAATTGTAGTAGGCAAACTAGCTATAGGAAATGTTATTATATTAGTTGAATAAAAGATAAAATGAAATTATATATACAAAAATTAGGCAATATGAAAATTCGGCGAAACAAGATTATGCAAAATATTCATTAAGCGAAATGACTTTAGACTAAACGAATATTAGGCAAACTGAATAAATATGCAAAGTAATTTTAGACAAAATACCATGTGACGTACGACTCGTTGTCGCGCGATAAATACGAGCTGTCACTTTCCTTTTAATATCGTGCGAGCAAGACAGGTGACGTTGAGTCGCGCGACAAGTGAAGTCGCAAGATATGCTAGCTCTGCAGGTATATTTTGTTGATGGCGTCAGCAGCATGCAGTCGTAGCATGGCCACTGCCACCCGATATTTCGTCTAGGATGCTACATTTCAGAGAAAAAAGATTAGTATTATTTATTATACTTGTAGTATACTTTTTCCCCTGAAATGTAGCATTCTAGATGAAGAATTGGATGGCAGTGGCATGGCATCAAAATATATCTACACCAGCGAAAGCTACTTATACAAGATAAATTATGAATAGTTTGTATTATCGTCGCGTAAGTTAGAGGGTTAAATCAAACGTCATATTTAAACAGCTGTGCCCAGCACTCGAGATTTTTAACATTTACTTTAAATATTTGTTTACGTTGAAATATAGGCTTGGCCCTTTTTTATCCTCGATTCTCATCGGTGTCTGATAAAATAAACTTAATATCTCGAATTCGGAATTTTAAGTACCATAGGCCTCATAGCTACGCTGGAAACAACTGGAGGTCCCAACAACTCCCGAAAAAACATACGTAAATGATTTTTTGAGGCCCTTAATTATATATGGAGTGCCCAGTCCCGGTTTGTTTTAGACGGCCTTGGTGATGAGATGATGACTTTTATAACAAAAAATATTGATATCCAGGACCTCTAGCACAACTGCGATACGCGACTTTCTCGCGCTAGAAATATTACCTATCTCTTTCTTTACAGTACTGTGAGAGAGTGACGATATGCTATCGCGTGACTAGAGTCGCGAAGCATAGTTGTGCCAGACGGGCTGAAAACTATGAACGGTATCTTCGCATTAGTATTGATACAGAACTTAAATATAATTGATCTTTTTTTGATTGATCGACTTTGATTGGTCGACGCTTTAGCTGCAATAGAAAGCTATCCATCGATGTCGACCAACTATTTGTGGCCGGCAACTATGGACGTCCTAAGCTAAGCTAGAGCAAGATGCAAATAATGGGTGGGTCACAAATTGCAGCAAAACGTGGTCCGTTTAGAAGCCCCTGAAAACTAACAAAAAAAGTATAATTTATGGTAGCTTCTCTGGCAGGTATTTTGCAATGATGGCTGAGTTCTATACTATTTCCTACGTATAGCATCAGCATCACAGACTACCGGTCGTTTAAATTTTTAGAAATGTAACGTGAATATAAATCAAAAGTTAATAGGTAGTTAAATTTAATTTGGCCGTGAGGGATAGTCCGATGTATTTTGATGAACCGGCTCAGCTATAAATCTGAACTAAACCAAGGTAGGCAAATATAAAGTACCTACTTAGGTACTCATGTCATTAACGCATTCATGAACTTCTGAGCGTGAGCTCCATTTTTGTAGGAGTATAAATTATTTATTATTTCAAGATATTTGTAAATACGTTAATTACGTACATGTGAGTGCAGCTGATGGACTCAAATGTTGGACAAACATAATTTTTCTAAATATCATATCTTGATCACAAAATGTGTCATATTTTGATGGTACTCCTGATGAGAACCATTGCTTGAAATTGTTTTTTTTTTAAATCTCTCCCGTAAGTTATAGTCTTGTAAGAAAACAACAAATGACGTCGAAATGTGCACATAGTTTGCCATTCTTGCCTTACCTTACCTACCTTACCTACTAATATTACGAATATGCGAAAGTATAAGCGAATATATAAAGTGTTGATGTTTGGATAGACTACTGATAAGTGATAAATCAAGTCAGGACATGGTTACATAAGGTACTCAATTTCCTGTACGGCGGCGCTTAAAGGCTATAGGTATTTTAAGAATGAATGAATCGAGAAAGCGGTTCGGAATCAAAGGTACCCTTTCGTGAGCAACATTATGGCTGCCCTCATAAATGGGGAAATCACGTAACCACTCGTAATACCGGAGGTTGTAGTTGTAATAGTTTGAATAATAGGGCACTATGCCGTGCAAATAAAATGCCTTAAGTTCCAGTGAAACCTGTAGGTATTTAAGACTTTTTAAACTGACGGCTACAAGGGGCGGCCCTTCGTGATAGTAGGTCGTTGACACTGAAAAATTATACCTATAAGTTGCATTATTTAAACGACGTACCTACGTTACACAATTTTGTATCGTCTTAAAAACTATTCTAACTTGTTAGTAAGAGACTTTTAATTAAAAAAAATACGACTGTATTCAAATGAAATAATCTACAACTCTTCTAGTCTTCACAAGCTCTTTTAAAACGTATACGTAGTTTCTAAATTGGATTTTATTTCCTCTAAGCAGGGCTCCTTATCTGTGTTGTATGTTCCGCGAAACGAGAGTCGGCTGGGTTACTATTCTGTACATGGTTGGTATTGGAACTCGGCCAATGAACTTGGGTTCGTAACGCGATGTTTTTGTTATTAATCAGGGAAGTTTATCAAGGTTGACAAGTGACAGAATGATTTTGTAATTGATATGTTTTAGTTATTATGTTACTAGAATATTTTTTTATTGATACTCTAATATGTATGTGATATATATCTAGTAGATTACAAAAGTTTTAGACGCCTTGATCACATACGGAGAGTTTTAGATATGAGTAGCATTTTATTTTTAATCAACCCTCGCTCGAATCCGAAATTGGCAAACGATCTTCATCAGCAATTCGCCTGACTCGCCCCAGACAAATAATTAAACTACGCTAGAATTAAGATTATACAAATCCCGGCAAAATGGTTATTGAGTGTTGTTTGTTTGTTGCAGTGAGTTGAAGAAGCTCTCAGAGGAGAGTCTCACTCGGCAGCCGGAGGAGGTGTTCGACATCATCTGCAAGCTCGGAGAGGGCTCCTATGGCAGCGTCTATAAGGTGAACCATATCTTTCCTTCTCAATCTCATCTTTAGTGTGACACCTAAACTCAAAGCTAGCTATGCCAGTCAAGAAACTTTACTTTACACATGAAATGCTGATGAAGTTGATACGATATGGAGGATAAGACTCTATTTTCGGCAATATCGTCTCATCCCGTGCAACATGCACTTATACACATACACATATCCTTTAGGAACTTGTTCATTCCCCTATACTGTAGTCCTCTGAGGAACGTCATCAGAGAACTGATGCCTGAAGCTTTCTTGCTGAAGTAATGATATGCGTGACTTATGAAAACGTGTTTGTATTGATTCCAGGCCCTCCACAAAGAGAGCGGGCAGGTGCTGGCCATCAAGCAGGTCCCGGTAGACACGGATCTCCAAGAAATCATCAAGGAAATCAGCATCATGCAGCAGTGCGATAGCCCCTACGTCGTCAAATACTATGGCAGCTATTTCAAGAATACTGACCTCTGGGTGAGCATAATTTCACTGATATAATGCTCTCAAATAGCACCAGAGCATCACTCGTCGTTGCTGTACTGTGTTGAATAATGGAGGATACAGTATTTGTTGATGCGTGACTAAAAAGTCTCATGTAATAGTTGTGGAGTAAACTTTCTCCCATTGTTTTTATAACATCAAAAGGTTAGTTTTTAAACGGCGGACCGAACCTAAGGAAATGTTTCTGTTAAACAGTCATATACTTACTAAGTAAATACAAGTTTTTTCTTGGTAAACTAAATAGGTCTTTCTATAGCTCTGTGTAAACACATGTTTCCACACCAAAGTAGAAGCCAATTCGACCACTGGAAACGGATGAAAATAGACTCGCCTTACCAATAACCTAAAATTCTCAAACCCTCTTTCAATTCCAGATCGTAATGGAATACTGCGGCGCAGGGTCCGTCTCCGACATCATGAGGCTCCGCAAGAAGACCCTCTCTGAGGATGAAATAGCGACCATACTGTGTGACACGCTCAAGGGGCTGGAGTACCTGCACCGGCGGCGCAAGATCCACAGGGACATCAAAGCGGGGAACATCTTACTGAATACCGAGGGTCACGCTAAACTGGCTGACTTCGGGGTCGCTGGACAGCTTACTGTGAGTATTTGTTTTCTTTCCCAAAAAACAGTGACAGTGTGGATTCATCCAGCCAAGAGTCCTCGGAGGATGAAATAGCGACCATACTATATGACATGCTCAAGCGGTTCAAGTACCTGCACAACCAACCACAAAAACCCTTTGTTCAGTCCTATAAGACTTGTTAATTCACACAAGATTCTCGGCGACATCAAAGTTATCGACCTTTGTGTTTTCGACAGCCAAAAAGGAAAATATCAGCGAAAAAAAGCAATCTAAAGGTGATATATAGGATTCTAGGTCAACGAACAGGTCATCGTATCGTATCGTAACATTTGTAATGATCTTCTCCTTAGGACGATTTCACAATCTCCACAACACACACACCTCGAACTCCTCGAAGCTTGTCACTGACTTCTTGTTACTTCTAATTACTTTTGGTAATCCGTCACCTCACCTGCATTCCAGCCGTTAAGTTTAGCAACAAAAAGTAATCGTCTAAAACATATTTCCAGGACACAATGGCGAAACGCAACACCGTGATCGGAACTCCGTTCTGGATGGCGCCGGAAGTGATCCAGGAGATCGGCTACGACTGCGTGGCGGACATCTGGTCGCTCGGCATCACGGCGCTGGAGATGGCGGAGGGCAAGCCGCCCTACGGCGACATCCACCCCATGCGCGCCATCTTCATGATCCCCACCAAGCCGCCGCCCTCCTTCAGGTCTGTGCCCTCCTTACTGCTGCCCGCTGTAGGGGCCCGCCCCACAGACCACCCCCACTAGACGGAGCATGTAAGGCGACCCGCGCGCACCAACGATACGGTACGGCAGAACATTAAAGTATCAACACGGCGGCCACCGTTTAGTTGCGTCCTTGTTTATGATCCATGCGTACGTCAACGAAAAAAGAAATAAAATAAATAACATGGTAAATTGTAGTGTTA
This sequence comes from Apotomis capreana, assembly GCA_947623375.1. Classification (NCBI taxonomy): domain Eukaryota; kingdom Metazoa; phylum Arthropoda; class Insecta; order Lepidoptera; family Tortricidae; genus Apotomis; species Apotomis capreana. Next base: position 30,428,763 of record OX392501.1, on the reverse strand, counting down.
AGTGGTGTAGAGAGACCTAACCTAACGTTGCAGCATGCTCCCTCCTCACCGCCCGCTGTAGGGACCCGCCTGGACCGGTAGCTCCACGCTTCTCTCGCCATTGCTCTTTAGTAGCAGAACCAAGGGTTCTAAGAGCTGTTCTTGCGGACATACTCATGTTCCACCTTTCCAGGCGACCAACCTAACGTTGCAGCATGCTCTGATGATTGGACTCTTTGAATCACGCGAATCTCTCCCATTATTCCAAAACTACTAAGCCTTAAGTGTGTGTTCTCGTCACACCATTTATATTTGCTTCTCCCACCACCATTCACTATTTTTTTGGCTAGGAGTTTTACGAAGAATCTTTCATTCTGCCGGTAAAACGTGATGTTCTTCCTAAGTATACACCGCCAAAGCCGAACCTTAGATTAATGTTTGGTTATCAATTTCAGGGAACCTGATCAGTGGTCCCCGGAATTCATCGACTTTGTGACGCAGTGCCTTATCAAGAACCCGGAGGAGAGAGCGACGGCGGAATACCTGCTAACACATGAGTTTATCGGTATGTTGGATCATCGTATATTTTTTTAGGATTTGCTCATTTCTTACAGACAAATATTCAGTTGTTAATATTGCCATAGAAATTTTTAAGTAAACTAAATTAAAACCTTTTTTTCCATATCTTTGGTGTGAGTAGCTTGGTGCGACCTGGTTTTCCGTTTTTGCAGGCTTACCACGGCAGGTCTTGTTCAAACTGGTATTTGCGACATATGCATATAATCTCACTTCCTGGCCAAGGCAAGACGTAAAAATTTAGACAAACCACAGGTAGTAATTCGTAAAGCCCCAGATCGCATATTTATGACCAACAAACACCTGCGATCTGGGACATTCACGAATTCGCCGCCCCAGGTACAGTCAACCAATTTGATCCCTAGGCCATTTTGTACCTTGCCACAGTGAACGTCAATATGAAAGCCGTTTCAAATCTCTTATCATTGTCATTGTGCCAAGGTTCTATAGTGGCCTAGAAATCAAATAGGTTGGCTGTATGTAATGTAGTGTTACAATTGCAGGCAACGCGAAACATCCGTCGATCCTCAGCAGCATGATCGCGGAGGCGCGCGAGATCCGCGAGACGCAGGCCTTCCGCCACGCGCCCACCGTCACGCCCGACGGCAGGATCGTGTCCGCGGTCAGTACTCGTACAATACATAAGTAAGCTCTAGTCGGCTCGTGTTACGGCCACTAGATCCGCGAGACGCAGGCCTTCCGCCACGCGCCCACCGTCACGCCCGACGGCAGGATCGTGTCCGCGGTCAGTACTCGTACAATACATAAGTAAGCTCTAGTCGGCTCGTGTTACGGCCACTAGATCCGCGAGACGCAGGCCTTCCGCCACGCGCCCACCGTCACGCCCGACGGCAGGATCGTGTCCGCGGTCAGTACTCGTACAATACATAAGTAAGCTCTAGTCGGCTCGTGTTACGGCCACTAGATCCGCGAGACGCAGGCCTTCCGCCACGCGCCCACCGTCACGCCCGACGGCAGGATCGTGTCCGCGGTCAGTACTCGTACAATACATAAGTAAGCTCTAGTCGGCTCGTGTTACGGCCACTAGATCCGCGAGACGCAGGCCTTCCGCCACGCGCCCACCGTCACGCCCGACGGCAGGATCGTGTCCGCGGTCAGTACTCGTACAATACATAAGTAAGCTCTAGTCGGCTCGTGTTACGGCCACTAGATCCGCGAGACGCAGGCCTTCCGCCACGCGCCCACCGTCACGCCCGACGGCAGGATCGTGTCCGCGGTCAGTACTCGTACAATACATAAGTAAGCTCTAGTCGGCTCGTGTTACGGCCACTAGATCCGCGAGACGCAGGCCTTCCGCCACGCGCCCACCGTCACGCCCGACGGCAGGATCGTGTCCGCGGTCAGTACTCGTACAATACATAAGTAAGCTCTAGTCGGCTCGTGTTACGGCCACTAGATCCGCGAGACGCAGGCCTTCCGCCACGCGCCCACCGTCACGCCCGACGGCAGGATCGTGTCCGCGGTCAGTACTCGTACAATACATAAGTAAGCTCTAGTCGGCTCGTGTTACGGCCACTAGATCCGCGAGACGCAGGCCTTCCGCCACGCGCCCACCGTCACGCCCGACGGCAGGATCGTGTCCGCGGTCAGTACTCGTACAATACATAAGTAAGCTCTAGTCGGCTCGTGTTACGGCCACTAGATCCGCGAGACGCAGGCCTTCCGCCACGCGCCCACCGTCACGCCCGACGGCAGGATCGTGTCCGCGGTCAGTACTCGTACAATACATAAGTAAGCTCTAGTCGGCTCGTGTTACGGCCACTAGATCCGCGAGACGCAGGCCTTCCGCCACGCGCCCACCGTCACGCCCGACGGCAGGATCGTGTCCGCGGTCAGTACTCGTACAATACATAAGTAAGCTCTAGTCGGCTCGTGTTACGGCCACTAGATCCGCGAGACGCAGGCCTTCCGCCACGCGCCCACCGTCACGCCCGACGGCAGGATCGTGTCCGCGGTCAGTACTCGTACAATACATAAGTAAGCTCTAGTCGGCTCGTGTTACGGCCACTAGATCCGCGAGACGCAGGCCTTCCGCCACGCGCCCACCGTCACGCCCGACGGCAGGATCGTGTCCGCGGTCAGTACTCGTACAATACATAAGTAAGCTCTAGTCGGCTCGTGTTACGGCCACTAGATCCGCGAGACGCAGGCCTTCCGCCACGCGCCCACCGTCACGCCCGACGGCAGGATCGTGTCCGCGGTCAGTACTCGTACAATACATAAGTAAGCTCTAGTCGGCTCGTGTTACGGCCACTAGATCCGCGAGACGCAGGCCTTCCGCCACGCGCCCACCGTCACGCCCGACGGCAGGATCGTCTCCGCGGTCAGTACTCGTACAATACATAAGTAAGCTCTAGTCGGCTCGTGTTACGGCCACTAGATCCGCGAGACGCAGGCCTTCCGCCACGCGCCCACCGTCACGCCCGACGGCAGGATCGTGTCCGCGGTCAGTACTCGTACAATACATAAGTAAGCTCTAGTCGGCTCGTGTTACGGCCACTAGATCCGCGAGACGCAGGCCTTCCGCCACGCGCCCACCGTCACGCCCGACGGCAGGATCGTGTCCGCGGTCAGTACTCGTACAATACATAAGTAAGCTCTAGTCGGCTCGTGTTACGGCCACTAGATCCGCGAGACGCAGGCCTTCCGCCACGCGCCCACCGTCACGCCCGACGGCAGGATCGTGTCCGCGGTCAGTACTCGTACAATACATAAGTAAGCTCTAGTCGGCTCGTGTTACGGCCACTAGATCCGCGAGACGCAGGCCTTCCGCCACGCGCCCACCGTCACGCCCGACGGCAGGATCGTGTCCGCGGTCAGTACTCGTACAATACATAAGTAAGCTCTAGTCGGCTCGTGTTACGGCCACTAGATCCGCGAGACGCAGGCCTTCCGCCACGCGCCCACCGTCACGCCCGACGGCAGGATCGTGTCCGCGGTCAGTACTCGTACAATACATAAGTAAGCTCTAGTCGGCTCGTGTTACGGCCACTAGATCCGCGAGACGCAGGCCTTCCGCCACGCGCCCACCGTCACGCCCGACGGCAGGATCGTGTCCGCGGTCAGTACTCGTACAATACATAAGTAAGCTCTAGTCGGCTCGTGTTACGGCCACTAGATCCGCGAGACGCAGGCCTTCCGCCACGCGCCCACCGTCACGCCCGACGGCAGGATCGTGTCCGCGGTCAGTACTCGTACAATACATAAGTAAGCTCTAGTCGGCTCGTGTTACGGCCACTAGATCCGCGAGACGCAGGCCTTCCGCCACGCGCCCACCGTCACGCCCGACGGCAGGATCGTGTCCGCGGTCAGTACTCGTACAATACATAAGTAAGCTCTAGTCGGCTCGTGTTACGGCCACTAGATCCGCGAGACGCAGGCCTTCCGCCACGCGCCCACCGTCACGCCCGACGGCAGGATCGTGTCCGCGGTCAGTACTCGTACAATACATAAGTAAGCTCTAGTCGGCTCGTGTTACGGCCACTAGATCCGCGAGACGCAGGCCTTCCGCCACGCGCCCACCGTCACGCCCGACGGCAGGATCGTGTCCGCGGTCAGTACTCGTACAATACATAAGTAAGCTCTAGTCGGCTCGTGTTACGGCCACTAGATCCGCGAGACGCAGGCCTTCCGCCACGCGCCCACCGTCACGCCCGACGGCAGGATCGTGTCCGCGGTCAGTACTCGTACAATACATAAGTAAGCTCTAGTCGGCTCGTGTTACGGCCACTAGATCCGCGAGACGCAGGCCTTCCGCCACGCGCCCACCGTCACGCCCGACGGCAGGATCGTGTCCGCGGTCAGTACTCGTACAATACATAAGTAAGCTCTAGTCGGCTCGTGTTACGGCCACTAGATCCGCGAGACGCAGGCCTTCCGCCACGCGCCCACCGTCACGCCCGACGGCAGGATCGTCTCCGCGGTCAGTACTCGTACAATACATAAGTAAGCTCTAGTCGGCTCGTGTTACGGCCACTAGATCCGCGAGACGCAGGCCTTCCGCCACGCGCCCACCGTCACGCCCGACGGCAGGATCGTGTCCGCGGTCAGTACTCGTACAATACATAAGTAAGCTCTAGTCGGCTCGTGTTACGGCCACTAGATCCGCGAGACGCAGGCCTTCCGCCACGCGCCCACCGTCACGCCCGACGGCAGGATCGTGTCCGCGGTCAGTACTCGTACAATACATAAGTAAGCTCTAGTCGGCTCGTGTTACGGCCACTAGATCCGCGAGACGCAGGCCTTCCGCCACGCGCCCACCGTCACGCCCGACGGCAGGATCGTCTCCGCGGTCAGTACTCGTACAATACATAAGTAAGCTCTAGTCGGCTCGTGTTACGGCCACTAGATCCGCGAGACGCAGGCCTTCCGCCACGCGCCCACCGTCACGCCCGACGGCAGGATCGTCTCCGCGGTCAGTACTCGTACAATACATAAGTAAGCTCTAGTCGGCTCGTGTTACGGCCACTAGATCCGCGAGACGCAGGCCTTCCGCCACGCGCCCACCGTCACGCCCGACGGCAGGATCGTGTCCGCGGTCAGTACTCGTACAATACATAAGTAAGCTCTAGTCGGCTCGTGTTACGGCCACTAGATCCGCGAGACGCAGGCCTTCCGCCACGCGCCCACCGTCACGCCCGACGGCAGGATCGTGTCCGCGGTCAGTACTCGTACAATACATAAGTAAGCTCTAGTCGGCTCGTGTTACGGCCACTAGATCCGCGAGACGCAGGCCTTCCGCCACGCGCCCACCGTCACGCCCGACGGCAGGATCGTCTCCGCGGTCAGTACTCGTACAATACATAAGTAAGCTCTAGTCGGCTCGTGTTACGGCCACTAGATCCGCGAGACGCAGGCCTTCCGCCACGCGCCCACCGTCACGCCCGACGGCAGGATCGTCTCCGCGGTCAGTACTCGTACAATACATAAGTAAGCTCTAGTCGGCTCGTGTTACGGCCACTAGATCCGCGAGACGCAGGCCTTCCGCCACGCGCCCACCGTCACGCCCGACGGCAGGATCGTGTCCGCGGTCAGTACTCGTACAATACATAAGTAAGCTCTAGTCGGCTCGTGTTACGGCCACTAGATCCGCGAGACGCAGGCCTTCCGCCACGCGCCCACCGTCACGCCCGACGGCAGGATCGTCTCCGCGGTCAGTACTCGTACAATACATAAGTAAGCTCTAGTCGGCTCGTGTTACGGCCACTAGATCCGCGAGACGCAGGCCTTCCGCCACGCGCCCACCGTCACGCCCGACGGCAGGATCGTGTCCGCGGTCAGTACTCGTACAATACATAAGTAAGCTCTAGTCGGCTCGTGTTACGGCCACTAGATCCGCGAGACGCAGGCCTTCCGCCACGCGCCCACCGTCACGCCCGACGGCAGGATCGTGTCCGCGGTCAGTACTCGTACAATACATAAGTAAGCTCTAGTCGGCTCGTGTTACGGCCACTAGATCCGCGAGACGCAGGCCTTCCGCCACGCGCCCACCGTCACGCCCGACGGCAGGATCGTGTCCGCGGTCAGTACTCGTACAATACATAAGTAAGCTCTAGTCGGCTCGTGTTACGGCCACTAGATCCGCGAGACGCAGGCCTTCCGCCACGCGCCCACCGTCACGCCCGACGGCAGGATCGTGTCCGCGGTCAGTACTCGTACAATACATAAGTAAGCTCTAGTCGGCTCGTGTTACGGCCACTAGATCCGCGAGACGCAGGCCTTCCGCCACGCGCCCACCGTCACGCCCGACGGCAGGATCGTGTCCGCGGTCAGTACTCGTACAATACATAAGTAAGCTCTAGTCGGCTCGTGTTACGGCCACTAGATCCGCGAGACGCAGGCCTTCCGCCACGCGCCCACCGTCACGCCCGACGGCAGGATCGTGTCCGCGGTCAGTACTCGTACAATACATAAGTAAGCTCTAGTCGGCTCGTGTTACGGCCACTAGATCCGCGAGACGCAGGCCTTCCGCCACGCGCCCACCGTCACGCCCGACGGCAGGATCGTGTCCGCGGTCAGTACTCGTACAATACATAAGTAAGCTCTAGTCGGCTCGTGTTACGGCCACTAGATCCGCGAGACGCAGGCCTTCCGCCACGCGCCCACCGTCACGCCCGACGGCAGGATCGTCTCCGCGGTCAGTGCTCAATAATAGTATTTTCACCTCACTAGCTCGGAAAGCCCAGTTTGTTTGTTTGATATCTATTGAGAAAATCGCTTTTTATCCACATGTGGAGAAAGAGTTTTGACGTTTCAACGCAGCTAAAGTAAAATTTGACGTGAGCTTATTTTCTGAAAAATCCCGTTTAGAATACCTACATGAAAGCTAATTAGACCTTTGTTTTAATAAATGGCAAATTGGTTGATTATTGCAGATATTTTTCAAAGATATAGTACAAACCCTTATTCTTTTTTCCTCGCTGTAGTGAGATGAAAAGTTTTGTGTTATACAAGGGCGAAAAGTTATTTTACGTCTCGTGTATTGAAACACTCGCTACGCTCAGGATTCTATTTTGAACCACTCGCTTCGCTCGTGGTCAATCATAGGATCCTTTCGCTAGCTCGTGTTTCAAATAAACACTCGCGGGTAAAATACAACTTTCCCCCCTTGTATAACAAATAACTATTTCATCGCTCCTGTTCGGAAAGTGTAATTTTCATGAGTAGATAGCCGGGTGGAAAATAGCTTTTCCATCCCTAGGGTGGAAAGTAATTTTTTTTTAATTGCCACGGAGTCAAAGATAATTGCCTTCTAGATGCATGTCGTGACCAACTAAATTAGGTACAATCTAGTCGGCCGTGGTAAGTGGCATTGAAAAAAGGTTTCCAAAGGTTAGATATAGGCAAGCTTAATTTATTTATATCTAATTATTAAATATAAATTTCCCTTATCTTCATAATACGTACATATAATTCCGTCCCACATTTATTGATAGATCGTACATTTATTTAAAAAATAAAATTGAAACCGTTGGATTGTTTTTTTTACTTTTTAAATGTTGGCGGTACGTAATCGTATATCTAAACTTTTTTTATCTATTCCAAGTAAGAAGAATGAAAGTTTGCAGTAGAAAAATCGGGAACACGAGATTAAATATAAATACCGTGTCTTTAATTGATTATTTGTTAAAAATGACATGGACATTAATATAACTCACTCTTGACATTTATGTGCGTGTAGTATTTTATTTTCCTCGCAGTCGAAATGAAAAGTAGAGTGTTTAACTCGGGTGAAATTACCCATTTCACCCTCGAACTATTGGCGCTCTCACTTCGTTCGAGCGCCAGAAATATCTCGGGTGCAATGGGTCACTTTCTACCCTTGGTTAACAATCTACTATTTATGCAACCGTTCTATAAGAGGGATCACCATCAAGAGGGGGCAGAAAGCGCGTTTTTTGACCTACTTATACAACGTTGCATACAATACTTTTTCTACGACTCGACATTTCATAAATAAAATGCGAATAAACAACAAAGAAAATAATTACATGTTCCCGCTCGAATTAACAAAATTACAAAAAAATAGTCTCTGATAAACTTTTTTTTTATTGACGTCCATCTGTTAAAAAATAATGAACTTATACATAAAGGTATACGTTCACTATACTAAACATCTGTCAAAATATTTTTTTTAAGTTGGCAGCAATGCCTTAGTACAATAAGCTTTTTTTTAATTGCAAATTGTGTAAATGCAGCTGTTTATCTTGTAATCTGTGGTACTAAGTGATGTTTTTTTGGCGACATTATAACATCGCTTAGCAGTGTTTTTTTGGGCAATAGAGTATAGACTTTTACAGACTTTCATAATTTATGTCTTTATAATAGAGTTAGTAACTATATAAATGACAGAAAAAAGTACTGGAGTAGAAAAATAAAATAAATAAGCTCTAGTCGGCTTCATTAACGACGGCGACGATAAGCGTACTTATATAGATACTTAATGAACTTTTTTTGTTAGCGAAACATTCAGTATTTGTTTTGTGTTCAATTTCGTCCACCCGATCAAAAGTCAAGGGTTTCAGGTTTTTGTCGCTCTAGGAACACACTACGTTGTGCTACCAATTTAGCTAAATATGCCGAAAAGAATAAACATTATTCGTTTCTATTTTCTCGGACGATGCATAGTAAAATGTTGTATAAAACGCGTGTAAATGATTTCCGACTCGAGTTATTTATTCATCTGAAATCACCTAACTTACACACTTATTATCATAAATGACTACTTCTACGCGGCTATTATTCTTTCCTAAATTAGTCACTGACGAGAGGTATGCAGCAATATGTAAGACACCACACCACCATAGATAACTCCGTCTTACTCCTACGTATTGCTGCACCCCTCTGGTCAGTGACTAATTTAAGAAAGTGTAATAGCTGCTAATTCGTTTTCTTTTGAACAGGGTGACTACGACGAGGCGACGATGAAGAAACGCGACGACGGAACCCTAGTTCCCACGCGAGACGGAACCGCCGAGCTCACGCACGACCTGGGCACCATGGTCATCAACGAGCCCGACGGAGACCTCGCCACCATGAAACGTGAGTCTTCATTCTATTCAATTTACAATTTATTTTAAATCGATATTCAGCCTCAAATTTCTGTATTATACATGAATTACATCAAATCATAATTATTTAAGTTATGCACAAAACAATTTACCAAAATTAAATGACAAAACATGCACTTAATTTACACATAATTTGGTTGCACTGGCTCATGGACTAGGCGCGGCCGCAGCAAAATCAGCCTACAATGTTTTTGTCATTTCACTAAACTGGTTTAGAGATTTGACCAAATCACCGACCTTGTCTAGGGAAATGGCAATAGAAGTTGGGACTACTAGCTTGTTTTGTCATTTCACTAAACTGGTTTCCAGATTTCATCAGAAGAAAAAATTCAGTAAAATGGCAATACAAATTAAGTTACCAATCCGATTTCGTCATTTCACTAAACTAGTCTAGCGAATTGATCAAATTCCTACATTTGTTTAGTGAAATAACAAAACTTGGTTGCGATTTTGTCACCTGCCGTGGATTTATCAAATCCCTTAAGGATTTGACTAAACGTTTTACCATTTCCCTGCGATATTTACATATTAGGGGCCTGGTACGCTTTTCAATAGAAACATGTCTTTTTAGGTCACGATACGGATCCGATGGACACCAACAGGCCAAAATACCGACCACTATTCCTCGAGCACTTCGAGAAAAAGGAAGTGAACCATCTCAACATCGGCGCCGCCAACGGCACGCTCCCCGGCCCGCTGCGGCTGGCGGACGACACGGTCGGGTATGTGGTCGATTTCTTTTTTATGTCATAAGAGGCAAACTAGCATACGGCTCGCCTGATGGAAGGCGATCATCGTAACCAGAACACCAGAGGAGTCACAAGTGCGTTGCCGAATAGAAGATAAAGATCTCAATAATATTCGCAATTAAGTTGATTGGTCTTGGTATAACAACAACGACACTGATTGGCTGCAGAGTTAGTGGATCGTTTGTGTATAAACAAAACCGAGAATCCGTAAACAAAAAGACCTCAGTTCGAGAAGAAAGAGGTCAACTATCTTTACTTGAGGGATGGATCTGTCAAGTATGTTCAGCATCAAACGTAGCTGTAAATTTTGGGTCTATATTGACTCCTAGAATTATTTTTCGTCGAATATTTCATTTCGCCGACAAAACATTTCGTAACAAGCATTCATCTTTGCAACCGTAAACTATTTGGGATTGTTATATTTAGAAAACAAACCTAACCTAACCTAATCAATAGGATGATACTCGTAGTTACAAGAATTATGAAAAATGTATGACTACAGATGAATAAAATTTCTGCGAAATGATTTTTCGGCGAAATTAAACATTCGACGAAGTAAGTTTCTTGGAGTCGAAGGGTTCCCATAAATCTTAGTATGCAATGTGACATAGCCGGTAGTAGCTAACGACTATTATAGTTATCGCTAAGTCTATAACCTTCAGAGCGTACGTCATAAATGTGTCGTAAGTAATGCTACTCCAAATTAAAATTATTGTAAATCAATTTTATACCATAAATAAAGATATAATGATAATATCTCAGTCAATAATTCCCATAGCAACGAATATTTATTTAATTTCAGAGTGGAAGGCATGGTGGGCGAGGCGGGAGCGCTGGCCTTCCAGCGAGCGCTGGTCGAAGACGGCAACATGGAATTCGTAAGTCAACTGCACGTGGTCAGCCTGCTACCGCTCGACACCACTCACTGACCGGTACTGCGTGCTACCGGTACCTCGGCCACCGGTATCGGTACCGGTACCAAGTTGCGTAAGTTCGCACGGCTTGCGTAGCGTGCCGCATGCGAGTGGTGGTGCCATCGGAAATACGCAAATGATCATTACCGTTGGCCCTTTGTAAACTAAATAAGATGTTTGCAGAAGGTTTCAATGTAGCCATTTACCTATTTTCCATGGTATTGAGTCAATAACATGATTAATAATCATTAATTGTTCGTGAATTTAAAGCTCCAACTTTTAAGTTACAGTTTGTGGTTCCTCTGTAATTTAACATTAATGTAGACAGATTTTGGTAAATAACATATTAACGACAACGTATTTTTGAACTGTAGTTATTTACTGCTTGACACTGATTACTACCGCTCCCGGTATCAAGCTGCGGTAGTTTGCGGTAGTGTTAATAGTTTCGACGCTATTAATATAAAACTTACGGATACTACAGAGACTTAAGTCTATTTCATAAGTAACCGGGTCTTTATTTCGAAAAGTCGCACGCAAGAGACACTGAATTATTAATTAAGGAGTACTACTAGGAGTACTACTTATTCTAGTGAGAGTAGATTTTATTTTCTTTCACCTAATTACTACGCACACTAAATAAATAAATAAATATTAAGGGACAATCATACACAAATCGACCTAGTCCCAAACTAAGCAAAGCTTGTACTATGGGTACTAGGCGACGATATACATAATATATAAATATATATATAGATAACATCCATGACCCAAGAACAAATATTTTGCACAAATATTTGCCCCGGCCGGGATTCGAACCCGGGACCGCCGACTCAGTAGGCAGGTGTACCAACCGAGCCAAACGCGTCGTCAACCAAAACTTTACCAACGATCGTATTTCTCCCCAGCTGACATTCTTGTCGGTGACGGAGCTCGAGGCCCGCATGGCGCGCCTGGACTCGGAGATGGAGGCGGAGATCGAGCAGCTGCGCGCGCGCTACAACCACAAGCGGCAGCCCATCCTCGACGCCATCGACCTCAAGCGCAAGCGCCAGCAGAACTTCTAGCCCGGGCCCTGGGACCTGTGAGTGGACTTGGAAACGTTAAAGTGGCTGTTTAAGAACTTTTCGATAGTGCGGTCTGTGCTCGCGAGCGAGCTCCGTTTTTGAACATACTGAATGGACTGTTATGTTTGGAATGTGCAGCGTTAACGTAACTGTTTTAAAACTTGTATTCTCTGTGTTGACGTGTCAAATTTGATTGAAGCAGTTATATTTTGACTTTGCTTAAGATCTGTTTGGATGGGGTTATTTCTAGCCAAGTACAGAAAGTCACAAGATAATGTTAGTAATAGGAACTATTGACGACGGGGGTGCGTTACAATGTGGTGCCGTGACCAGGATACTTTGTTTGTCATGTTCAATATAGTAATGTGAATTATTGATAGTTATTATGTGTATCACTGTTTAAGTTCAAGAGCAAACCACATCAAAACGGATACCGAAAAGACAATGAAAGTGAGTACTGAAAAAAATATTAGTGTGACATATTGACCAAGTCTTTCATCTTCGTTGATGTCGAAAACATAAACTTGAGCTGCTTAAGGTTTTTTAACTGACTATTCAGTACACTAGCACTACTCAGGATGCTATTGAGTATCAGTACTGTATAAAAGACCATACTGTGTCAAATTTACATACTTATTGAAAGGTACTTGAGGTGCTAGATTTGGTATGATTGGGCTATTATTTTTTGGCGACTATAAACGCCATCGCTGTTCTATGAGTGATTAAAAAGACCAACGAACAACCATTTCCGAGAGACAGAAGGGAAACATTTTTGTCATTTGTGCGTAGCAATGAATATCGTCGTAAGCTTTAATTTCGTTGGCGATTTTGGAGTAAATAATAGATATAATGATATTCATAAGAAAATGCTTAACCCTTAAATGCATGGTGTAAGATGCAGCTTACATAAACGAAAATGAATTACTGGTTGAAAACAAGAAACATTTATTTGAAATAAAATAATATTTTATAATATTGTGTTGTTGTAATTCATGCATTTAAGGGTTAACGAGCTTTTTATTTCAATAGTATATCAAGAAACCTTTGCAATAGCTTCTTTTGAACTCTTTAACATTCTTAGAATTTAAGTTTCAAAATGTATGGTTACTGGAAAAATAATCTAGCCTTTCTTAGTATATTTTGATAGCATATTTTTGTCGCCGTTTAGCCTAATATATATTTTGTAAAAGATCTATTGTTGAAACATGTCATCGAAGGCCTAGTTACAAGTATTTTTTTTTTCGATTTATGACTTTAGTTTATAAATTAATATGCCAGTAATTGAAAAAAATAATTTTCTTCAAGGATAAATTGGCATTCAAAAAGCCTATTTTTGGTATAATATTTGCTTGTATAACAATGCCAAAATGTCAAAAATTTCAGTAATCGCTTTTAACATTTTGAATAATCCATGTTTGGCTGAATACCATTTCGGAGGAAAATCGTAATTTAATATAATATGTAATACAGTCCGACCAAAAAGAGTAGAAATTAAAAAGTGGCAATACTGTAGTGTCGTCCCCGCTTTCTTATATTGTTTGGAAAAGGAGGACACTATAGTATTGCCACTTTTTAATTTCTACTCTTTTCGGTCGGACTGTAAGTGAGAACAAACAGTTACATAATATCACTGCCACTCTTCGGTTCTATTGTTCTAATGAAATGTCACGAGCAATTTAATAAAGCAGTGACTTTATTACAAAACACCATTTTATAACGATCGTATATTTATTTAAAACAAAAAACAATTATTTGTCAATTTTCAATCATTTGACGTCTCGGAATTGTATGAAAAAAGTTTGATGAAGTAAAACTGTTTTCTTTCATAGTTTTCCTTCTGATTCCGCTATACTCTCTGTGATTATCGTAACTCGATCAATGGGATGCGCGAATTTCAAAAAGCAGCGATAAAAAAACAGTGGGCGTATGATGGTCGCGTTTGTCACGAGATCTATAGATAAACGAGAAAACACTTTCTGACAAGCATGTGACGAATGATCCATGTGTTTATTGCGCATTAACCCATCCAGGGCCAGTGACTCAGCGTATGAGTCATGCTCAAACAGTCGCGCAGGGCCACAGTGACTCGCATGTGAGTCATGACGAAATCCAAATTAAAAAAAAAGAAATCTTACTATGACTTAATAGTATTAGTATAATAGCTACCTGGCTTCAGAAGCGGCGGTCTATTTAGCGTTCGCGCCGGGGTCATGACCAATACGTTGAGTCACTTGTTTTAGCAAAAAAATGGTTGTATGGTGGCCTGGCGTATAGTGTACGGTCGACGACGCTTGGCCGTGAATGGGTTAAAACAATCATCATAGGGCCTGCAGTTGATACCAATTACACAATATGTAGAATTCTATGTATTTTAAAACTCGTGTGTTGATGTGAGTCCAAGCCAATATCAACGGCGCTAAAATGTAAAAATTGCGGCCTATACCCGTCTCACTTCTTCACAGCTTTGAGAGAGAAGCACCGCAATAGTTTAGTGTAATTCGACAATATGTGTAGATAGCTTTTCTTTTGGTCTTATTTTTAGTACGTATGTTATTATTTAAATTATAAATAATACTAAACGTGACTGTTAATATCTTTGCATTTTGTTAAATATAATAATTTAATCACACTAATGTAAGCATTAGTAGTATAAATATTTGTTTATATTATTTAATATGTAGAATAATTTAAGTAACTTTTTTTTATTTTAGTTCCTTTATAAATTTAGATCTCAAATGATTATCGTCTCGCGATTGTACATTAAATATTAGATTATATCCACTCTTGTACAGTTTTCAGTAGTTGGTTGTGAGTTTCATGAATTTACTAACAGATTCGAAGGTTGGGTAGTTTCGTTAGTTGGATAGAAAACAACAGAATGTATTTCTAGCTAAACTCGCGTATAAAGTGAATACCTTGCTTAATCGTTATCGCAGATAGATATACGATTTAAAACTACACAAATCTTATGATCGTCTTGTAGTCTAGAATAAATACATCCTGTGACTATCTTTATAAGTACCATGGTTCCAACATTTAAGTCCTAAGTAAATTGGAATACAATATGTCTCACTTTATAATTTGCATGCCAGATTTGAACTGACAGTCATCTTGCAAACGTTTAGTTTAGGTAGGTGTCGGTTTTAAAAGTGAGATAATGATCGTGATTTCCTAATTTATGTACTTCGAATCTGATGCACTCATTAATGTTCAAACTTTCGTTTGTAAATTACAAAAGTTAGAAGTGCCATTATAAATATTATATTCATAGTATTTTCGTACTTCGACCATAGGTATAAGATATTAGACATATCTGTCTTTTTTTAATTAGAGAAGGCACGGTCGGCAAATGAGGCGAGATAACACAAATCTTATAAAATTGAATATCTCAGAATTTCAAATTTAGTTTTCTGTCATTACATTATGGATAGACTTTGATCTCACGGGACCACATTGTAATAATAGTAAAACATAATAGGTAAACGTTTGTGAAAGAAACTACATAAGTATGAAATTTCTATTTATTTTTTTGGTCTTAAAGAAAAACTTGCGGCTGTAAAGAAGTTTACTGTTTACATTATTTCGCCTCCTTTTTCACCGTTGGATGCGAACCCAAAGATAGTTTATTTCGTGCCATTAAAAATAACTCCACAAAATATAAAGTATTAGCCAAGTACGAATACAAATATTTTTTTAAGGTTTAAACGAAACTATCTGGATACATTTTAAACTTTACAATCGTAATTTATTGTATTGAGAAATTGGGCCTATTTCCTTTTGTAATTGTACAGGGTAAGCATAGTAATATAATATGTACTGTTTTGTTTGGACGTTTGCTTGAGCGATGGCTCCGCTTTCGACGCGTTGGTTTGTTGGCTAGTATAGATACACGTGTGATACCTAAACCTAATTTAGCAAGACTACTATTATATTATAACTAACCCACTAAAATAACACGTACGATTTTCTAGGCCTGCTAGAGTAATGCATACAATGTGCGTTACTGTAGCATGACCTGAATTTTAAATTAGGAGTAGTCATGCTGAAGTAAAGGTTGCAATGTCGGATGTAATTTAGTAGTTTTGAAATATCATTAAGATGTTGCTGATTTCTGTTTACATGAGACCTTTTAAGAATGTTGGAAGTCTAGTTGTTTTGCATTTACATGTCATAACATTTGAAACGACCTATTTAATGTCGAACTCGATATGTAACTAAAGGCTCAGTTTCATTGGTCCTTAACTCGATAAAGCTGCATTTCCGCCATTGCGAGGATGCGTAGCGAGAGCGAAGGATGTGTTTTGGTTAACCGATAGAACCAGTTGCGCTGAGCGAGGATAAGTGAATGAAGTTATTCCATTGGTTAACAAAAACACATCCCTCGCTACGCATCCTCGCTCATCTCTGGTGGAAACGCAGCCTAAACAGCGTGTTGTGACAGGTAGTATAACGGCTAGTGACACTCCTAAGTCGACGTATATGGAATGCGTTATGGAAATTTCCTGTACCCCGCATGTATCCCTATTGACCAATGTGACTAAAGCTGAAGTTCGGTCGGTCCGTTTCCTAAAATGTGTGCCTCTCTCCGGTCTTCTTCCCACATTGTCAGTTTCCTATGTCTACTTCTGAGAGTGTATGACTCCTAAAATGTCTGCATCTCAGAATGGCCTTCTTCCCACTTTGTCGCTGTATATAATGTCTACTTCTTACACTGCATGTTTCCTAAAATGTAGGAAATCGTAAGAATTAGACATCATAATAAGCGGACATTTAGGAAGCAGGACAATTTTCGAAGTGAACATAATAGGAAACTATCATTCTTAGACAGCGTCATCATAGGAAGACTTTCGCTGTCATTACACGAAAAAGTAATTGCTTAGAAGAAGACCAGTTTCAGAAGCAGACATTTTAGGAAACGGACCGAACAAATTTGAGCCGTAGTCGTGAGTTTCGAATGTCGTGACAATACCAACCTTAACGTAACTAGGACTTAGGGTCCATGCCAAAATGCATCCTGTCATATTCATAAGGTCTGATATCGAACAAATAGCGTAGGCGTTTCGTTGTTCATGAGATGTTTATTGTTGAGACGGAATGCTTATGAAAGCTCAGTTGTGAAGCTTCGAGCACATTACAGGCAGAGTTTATATTAAAAAATTAAAAATATCAAAAGCTATAGAAAGTTTTGACGTTTGTCATAAAAGGGACATGCTTTATCCTTGATGAGTGCGAGGGAAAGAACTTATTTCTTCGTATGTTTCATTTGGTCGATAAATCATTTCGCAGAATTTGTATTCCTCTGTAGCCATAATTTTTTAAAATATCATCCTATTTCATAGGTTAGGTTACAACAGTCTCAAATAGTGTACGGTCGCAAAAAAATGCTTTCTACGGAATGATTTTTCGGCAAAATTAAACATTAGACGAAAAATAATTCTATGAGTTAATATAGACCCAATTAAATTAGTATCTGTATAATACTTGGGTTCATTTATTTTCACGGAACAAATCGTTTCATTTTTAATTAGAGTTTAATTATCTACACTAGAATATTCTTATTCAACATTCTGCCAGTACTGTGCTCTGGGCTCATCGGTATTTGTCAATGTGTCGTTTGATGAAGACCCACATTGGTAGGTGCTTTTAACTAATATGTAGGTATAATGATGTATTGTGTCTGCAACTGTCTTTATTATATAATTCATTTCACATTTCAGGTCAACGTTTTAAAAGCCATATCACAGATTAATATAATAGTTCTTCGAACAGATACCCATGTCTGAATAAAAAGGCAAATACCTACTGCTTTTCATGCCTACTCAATTTAACAATGGAGCGACCTTGAACGCGCGGGTCGTTGGCCGCACGTGCCGGCAAAACGAGGCTAGGGTTGACACCGCTTAGAAACGATTTCATACAAAGTAAAGATAAATGAAAATACGATCGATTAATTGAAATTTATTAGTCAAATTTAATTATCATTAGGTACCTACTAGAAATAGGTATTCACATGCGCTGCGGCACACCATCAAAATCGTTTTAATTTCCGAGTAGGTATATCGGAATCTTACCTACCTATTCTATCTGAACATACCAGAAACCTGAAATAAAAACAACTCTCTGTGTAGGTACCTAAGTAACCTAAATATATCCCGATGACAGTAGGTACTTACTAAATAAAGTTTGGTAGGTGCCTATATATAATGTGTTACATATTGTATAATACTAGCATTAAGTACAAGCTTCGAAACAGTCACTAGGTACAAGTTGTTTTATAATAATCTGATCACGCGTTTCATCTTTGCGAATGCATTCCTTGCAAAAGGTCTTAAGTGTCAAGAACAACGCCGACGTTTACGCCCTTTTTAGGCCGTGCAATGCTCTCTCCCGCCACACTAAACTGATTTGGTAAATCTTAGTGAGTAAATTATTGTCACTTGTTGATATAGGTAGTGGATGTTTTCTATGAATTTAAGTATATTAAGTAGGTAGGTTTATTTATTCAACATTACATGTATCTATTATAACAGTGTATGCAATGCGTTTCTAGGTAGGTGCTTATTAAGTTCTAAGAATTTTTAGTAACATTTCATCGTCTGTCAGCAAAGAAAAAAAGGATAAATGTCTGTTGCTTTTATGTTTTTACACCCCGCAACACTGCAGCGCGTTGGTCTCATTCGCGACGAAGCCATTTTTTTGGTGATTTTATAGCGCGACAGGCGGCGTCCGGCCGTGAGCGCGTGTGGCAACCGACTGGCTGAGCGTGTCGGCCACGACAGGCGACGTGTAGGTATCGTTCTGGGTTCCCACGGTACAGATGGGGGGCACTGGCCATATACATTCCCGAGTGGCACAGAGGTTGTATATAAGCGTTTATACAGCCTTTATTCAGCTTAAATTAGTTGTTTAAGGGCTGTATAGCTTGTGTGCTGCTTGGGTTTTCTTAATGCAATTACAGTTCGACCAAAAAGAGTACAAATTAAAAAGTGGCAATACTGTAGTGTCGTCCCTGTTTATATATACATATATGTAAAGGCTTATATTGATTAGAAAGGGAGGAAACTACAGTATTGCCACTTTTTAATTTCTACTCTTATTGGTCGGACTGTAATGTAAGGCTCAATAAATTTTATAGACCATCACAAGTTTAAACTTTTCTAATCTTTGTTTTACTTGTTTTAAATTATTCATATGCCTCGTAACTAGTAATATTACCTATTCATACTATGTACTCTTCTTAGCATCATCTTTTTTATTACCTAAAGTATGACCTCTCTTATAAATTCAACTGTTGCATAAAATACTATACAATTTGGCGCCAAGTGGTATGTAGAAAATATCAATGTTAACCATTCCATCATCTATAGAAGATCGATTCCGAATATCTATTTTTCAATTAAATACTGTATTTTACTAATCTTTAGTAGATAAGTACAAAACGACAGTTGCAGACACAGACTGAGCGCTCCGGTGCTGTACAGAGGTGTTACTCTCTTATTTACGGTCGCTGTGGAACGTTTATAAGAGAACGACAGTTGTTAGGAAGTGCACTTGATTAGGCGTTGCTAGCTGTACGCATTATATTTTTGGACAGATTCACTGATTAAAAAGATATGATGATATTTTTGTAGTTTTATTCTAATGATACCCAATTGTATAAGTTAAACAAATGAGGGTCGTGTTGTGGACATGCCCATCTCCTACTTCGTTTGCTCAAGGCTGAGGACAAGACAAATTGTGAAGTCCATATGATGATTTAAAAAAAAATAGGATCCTCTCGTAGTATGTGATTGAGAGTCACTTCTTGTATTTCGACCTTATTAGGAAAATTGTTTTACTTAGGCTTAAGAATAGTCATAATCATAGGGGGCGTTCCACTAGTACGTCTACTTTGTCGGGCATATAACGGCTATAGCAGTCACTTTAAAAATATACCAGATAGCCCAAAAATTCACTATAAATACAAAAACCAAGTTATGAAATATAGACATACTAATTACGTGTTTTTATACAATTGCTTTAACTTCGACATAGTGCTTGGAACATTAACGTAAACTCATCCCTTAAACCGTTTAATGATATTCGAAAAATATTTTTTTTTGGTATCCCATACAAAGTAATTAATTATTTAATTGGTGGCTATTGTAAAAGGTCCTTTTGAGTTAGGCAATAGTTAGAGTCAACTTGTTGTCATTTTAACGTCACTGATAAAACTTCATCGATGACAGAATTGAGAGCTCGTTAAAAACTTTAGCTAGGTGGAATGCGTGTGGATGGTCTTGGGTTCAAACCCCGGTAAAGAATTTTCTTTTTGTATTTATTTTTGTTCATTGGCAGTGAAGGTTAAATTTTTTGTGCTTATTTTTTATTTCAGAACAATTTTTGCGATGTGTTTAATCCATTTTAATTTTAATTCACTTTATTTAAATTCTTTCGGGGGTATGGTATAGTCACAAATGAAACTAATTAAGTTTAAGTATAAACATTTAATTACATAAACAATATTGGCCTAATAAAATAAAATGATCTCCTCATCAGTATTTAACACTCAATATTTTTTATTTAAACCAAAATAATAATTTACTACAACTTGTTTTCAAAGTGCCCGCCATTATTTTCTAAACAAATATTTAACCGAAATCGTATCTCGCGATTTAGTTTGACAGGAGTGGCACGCATGGCATCGGCTTCTTCCTGAATTCGTTGCAGTAGGTCTTCCCTCGAAGCCACAGGTTTGGAGTAGACTTTTCTTTTAAAGTACCCCAGACATTAAAGTCTAAGGGTGTTCGGTCCGGAGATCTGCATGGCGGGCCACGCAAAAGCTTGACTGCCGCGTGTCTAATCCAACGCCGAGCAAAGTGCACATCCAAATACTGTCTAAAACGGCCAGCAAAATGTGCGGGTGCTTCGTCATGCTGGATCCAGTGTGTCCGCAGTGTTTCCAATGGAATATCATTGAAATAATCCAAACTATGCAAGTTCTTATTGGGATATCGACGTCGGTACTCCCTTGCTGCTTCCGCCGCATATCCATTGCAGAAACCGTAAACAAAGTGCATATTGGCTTCTTCTTCGGCCGTATAATTTATCCGTGGCATCACAAAGCAAGTGAACACAACAATAATAAATTACTATTGTCAATTTGACGTGACACATGCGAGTCAAGTGAGAGCAAAATAAAAAAGAACTTATTGATTTAGACCTTGTCGTACATAAGGAACACTGAAAACTCTTTACATACGAACCAGCAGATAATAGTCTTTGGTTATAAGAAGATTTTACACTGGTTAAACTGAGATTAGTGATTAAATTTGAATATTAAATAATTTGAAAAGGGTGAGAGTTAGGAACTTGGTTTCTTTGAGAAATTGACTCAATAAGACGTAAAGAATTACCCCTTAAAGTTAAAGCAATTGAAAAAGTACACCCTGTATAATGTCTACTTCTTATACTGTCTGTTTCCTAAAATGTAGGGAATCGTAAGAATTAGACATCATAATAAGCGGACATTTAGGAAGCAGGACAATTTTCGAAGTGAACATAATAGGAAACTATCATTCTTAGACAGCGTCATCATAGGAAGACTTTCGCTGTCATTACACGAAAAAGTAATTGCTTAGAAGAAGACCAGTTTCAGAAGCAGACATTTTAGGAAACGGACCGAACAAATTTGAGCCGTAGTCGTGAGTTTCGAATGTCGTGACAATACCAACCTTAACGTAACTAGGACTTAGGGTCCATGCCAAAATGCATCCTGTCATATTCATAAGGTCTGATATCGAACAAATAGCGTAGGCGTTTCGTTGTTCATGAGATGTTTATTGTTGAGACGGAATGCTTATGAAAGCTCAGTTGTGAAGCTTCGAGCACATTACAGGCAGAGTTTATATTAAAAAATTAAAAATATCAAAAGCTATAGAAAGTTTTGACGTTTGTCATAAAAGGGACATGCTTTATCCTTGATGAGTGCGAGGGAAAGAACTTATTTCTTCGTATGTTTCATTTGGTCGATAAATCATTTCGCAGAATTTGTATTCCTCTGTAGCCATAATTTTTTAAAATATCATCCTATTTCATAGGTTAGGTTACAACAATCTCAAATAGTGTACGGTCGCAAAAAAATGCTTTCTACGGAATGATTTTTCGGCAAAATTAAACATTAGACGAAAAATAATTCTATGAGTTAATATAGACCCAATTAAATTAGTATCTGTATAATACTTGGGTTCATTTATTTTCACGGAACAAATCGTTTCATTTTTAATTAGAGTTTAATTATCTACACTAGAATATTCTTATTCAACATTCTGTCAGTACTGTGCTCTGGGCTCATCGGTATTTGTCAATGTGTCGTTTGATGAAGACCCACATTGGTAGGTGCTTTTAACTAATATGTAGGTATAATGATGTATTGTGTCTGCAACTGTCTTTATTATATAATTCATTTCACATTTCAGGTCAACGTTTTAAAAGCCATATACATTCCCGAGTGGCACAGAGGTTGTATATAAGCGTTTATACAGCCTTTATTCAGCTTAAATTAGTTGTTTAAGGGCTGTATAGCTTGTGTGCTGCTTGGGTTTTCTTAATGCAATTACAGTTCGACCAAAAAGAGTACAAATTAAAAAGTGGCAATACTGTAGTGTCGTCCCTGTTTATATATACATATATAAAGGCTTATATTGATTAGAAAGGGAGGAAACTACAGTATTGCCACTTTTTAATTTCTACTCTTATTGGTTGTAATGTAAGGCTCAATAAATTTTATAGACCATCACAAGTTTAAACTTTTCTAATCTTTGTTTTACTTGTTTTAAATTATTCATATGCCTCGTAACTAGTAATATTACCTATTCATACTATGTACTCTTCTTAGCATCATCTTTTTTATTACCTAAAGTATGACCTCTCTTATAAATTCAACTGTTGCATAAAATACTATACAATTTGGCGCCAAGTGGTATGTAGAAAATATCAATGTTAACCATTCCATCATCTATAGAAGATCTATTCCGAATATCTATTTTTCAATTAAATACTGTATTTTACTAATCTTTAGTAGATAAGTACAAAACGACAGTTGCAGACACAGACTGAGCGCTCCGGTGCTGTACAGAGGTGTTACTCTCTTATTTACGGTCGCTGTGGAACGTTTATAAGAGAACGACAGTTGTTAGGAAGTGCACTTGATTAGGCGTTGCTAGCTGTACGCATTATATTTTTGGACAGATTCACTGATTAAAAAGATATGATGATATTTTTGTAGTTTTATTCTAATGATACCCAATTGTATAAGTTAAACAAATGAGGGTCGTGTTGTGGACATGCCCATCTCCTACTTCGTTTGCTCAAGGCTGAGGACAAGACAAATTGTGAAGTCCATATGATGATTTAAAAAAAAATAGGATCCTCTCGTAGTATGTGATTGAGAGTCACTTCTTGTATTTCGACCTTATTAGGAAAATTGTTTTACTTAGGCTTAAGAATAGTCATAATCATAGGGGGCGTTCCACTAGTACGTCTACTTTGTCGGGCATATAACGGCTATAGCAGTCACTTTAAAAATATACCAGATAGCCCAAAAATTCACTATAAATACAAAAACCAAGTTATGAAATATAGACATACTAATTACGTGTTTTTATACAATTGCTTTAACTTCGACATAGTGCTTGGAACATTAACGTAAACTCATCCCTTAAACCGTTTAATGATATTCGAAAAATTTTTTTTTTTCGTATCCCATACAAAGTAATTAATTATTTAATTGGTGGCTATTGTAAAAGGTCCTTTTGAGTTAGGCAATAGTTAGAGTCAACTTGTTGTCATTTTAACGTCACTGATAAAACTTCATCGATGACAGAATTGAGAGCTCGTTAAAAACTTTAGCTAGGTGGAATGCGTGTGGATGGTCTTGGGTTCAAACCCCGGTAAAGAATTTTCTTTTTGTATTTATTTTTGTTCATTGGCAGTGAAGGTTAAATTTTTTGTGCTTATTTTTTATTTCAGAACAATTTTTGCGATGTGTTTAATCCATTTTAATTTTAATTCACTTTATTTAAATTCTTTCGGGGGTATGGTATAGTCACAAATGAAACTAATTAAGTTTAAGTATAAACATTTAATTACATAAACAATATTGGCCTAATAAAATAAAATGATCTCCTCATCAGTATTTAACACTCAATATTTTTTATTTAAACCAAAATAATAATTTACTACAACTTGTTTTCAAAGTGCCCGCCATTATTTTCTAAACAAATATTTAACCGAAATCGTATCTCGCGATTTAGTTTGACAGGAGTGGCACGCATGGCATCGGCTTCTTCCTGAATTCGTTGCAGTAGGTCTTCCCTCGAAGCCACAGGTTTGGAGTAGACTTTTCTTTTAAAGTACCCCAGACATTAAAGTCTAAGGGTGTTCGGTCCGGAGATCTGCATGGCGGGCCACGCAAAAGCTTGACTGCCGCGTGTCTAATCCAACGCCGAGCAAAGTGCACATCCAAATACTGTCTAAAACGGCCAGCAAAATGTGCGGGTGCTTCGTCATGCTGGATCCAGTGTGTCCGCAGTGTTTCCAATGGAATATCATTGAAATAATCCAAACTATGCAAGTTCTTATTGGGATATCGACGTCGGTACTCCCTTGCTGCTTCCGCGTGAGAGTCAGAATGGCGGGTGTACCATCACGGATTTGTAAAACAATTATACCAAAAAAATGTACTCAAAATGTACTATTTTGTACCAGCTTTAAAAAAAATTGTACCTCTCCGTACAAAAAGTTATTACAATGTTTAGGTACACCCGCCATTCTGACTGTCAGGATGGCGGGTGTATCGCAGTTTACCATGAAGCCCTTGTTTATTGAGAAATGTTATTACTCTAAAAAAATGTACCAAAATTGTACTCTAACATACAGTTAAAATATTAGAAATCGGATGTGTAACTTGCGAGTTATACACAAATTAAATTTTGTTCGTAGTAAGTGGAGGGCCAAGGGGAAGAACTGGGTAAGTCACATTTAGCAAAATTTTACAGTACTGAAGATTGATGTTGGGTAATCCTTTGATGGCTGTATGGCTTCAGTAATACCGGCCAAGTGCGAGTCTGACTCGCGAACCGAGGGTTCCGTACAAACACTTATCTTAACTGGCCGGTTAAGTTTGCGCCGGATACAAATGAGGTGCAAAGTTAAGGCAACTGAGTTCGCCAAATATGATTTTCGAAAAGGATAATATTTTTTATGATTTACCTACAAATGAATAGTTTTCTGAGCTTTCCCTATACTTGTAGTATAAGACGATATAACTTGTAAATTTCAGTTCTAGAACAACGAAAAAGACCCTATAAATTTTGAATAGGTAGGTACCTTGAGAGTGTGTGTCGAAATAAACGGTTATGCCAGGACAGGAAGTACCAAGCACCAGTATATATTCACTAAGTATGGCAATATAACGAAATGGATCTAGAG
The DNA here is from genome assembly GCA_947623375.1 of Apotomis capreana. Taxonomy (NCBI): domain Eukaryota; kingdom Metazoa; phylum Arthropoda; class Insecta; order Lepidoptera; family Tortricidae; genus Apotomis; species Apotomis capreana. The sequence continues at coordinate 30,403,417 of OX392501.1, read as the reverse complement.
ACACATGGTGGTTTGAGTAACCCCTTTATTACTGTAGTGCCATTGGATAGTACCATCAATGGAACTAGTAAGACAGGGGGCGTTCAAGTATTACGTAACGCAATTTAGGGGGGAGGGGGGTCTCGTAAAACGTTACGATGCGTTACAGGGGCGGGAGGGGGTCTCTCTTACAACACGTTACGTAACATTGTTTCTCTTTTTTATAAAAAAAATTGGATTTAAAACGCCCAAGTTGGCAACCCTTGTCGTTTATTTCACGGTCTGGTCGTCATTTTAATCATTTTAACATATCTTTTGTGACTTTTGGGTAAAAATGGTCACTTTTTGTGTCACTTATGGTGTTACGTAACGTTTAGAGAGCGGGAGGGGGGGTACAGAAAAACGTTACGGCGCGTTACAACGGGGGGAGGGAGGGTCAAAAATCTTCAAAAATTGCGTTACGTAATACTTGAACGCCCCCACATTTGTATATTGCTACTTTAATTACCAGACATGTTGGTTTTAGTAACATTGACCGATATTACTACGTCATGCTCCCTGGAAACCCCACTGTCTGTTTTGTGATTTATTACTGATGTACACAATATGTACTGAATTAGTACAGACTTAAAAAAAATGTACCTCTATAGATCGAGAGTACAATAAACTGAATTCGGAGTTGCTGTAGAGCATCTCCCCAGCAACCCCAAAATTTTATTGAAAAGAAATCACGTAAATACCGACTTTTTCTAGGTCCAAAAAAATTGTACTATAGTTTTTACCGTTGAATGAGTTAGCTATGGCTACTTAAATTACTTAATTGTGACCAGGATGCGAGTGCCTCCAGGCGATAATATTTATATTGTTTCTTCCTCCCGTGCTATTTCTTATTTCTAGCTAGGAGTTCAAGTGATTGTTAACATTACTTCTGCCCTGCCACCTAACACCCCTACAAGTTAATTTAACTAGTGTAAAACCGTAGTACAATTTTTTTGGGCCTCTTATTTCCATAGAAAGTCCGTATTTACGTGCATTTTACAATTTTAGGGTTGGTCTGCAGCAACTCCGAATTTTGTTTATTGTACTCTCGATCTAATGAGGTACATTTTTTTTAAGTATATACTAATTCAGTAAATAAAGTGTACATCAGTAATAAATCACAAAACAGACAGTGGGGTTTCCAGGGAGTATGACGTAGTAATATCGGTCAATGTTACTAAAACCAACATGTCTAGTAATTAAAGTAGCAATATACAAATGTCTTACTAGTTCCATTGATGGTACTATCCAATGGCACTACAGTAATAAAGGGGTTACTCAAACCAACATGTGTCTCTAGATCCATCGATGGAACTAGCAATATACAAGTGTGTCAGTAGTTCAATTGATGCTACTGTCCAATGGTACTACAGTAAAGGAGTCGGTCCGCACTTCGCAGCCGACGTCCGTCGTCTTCTGTTGCTGGGCTTCAAAAAATATGCCATTATAATTCGTTATATTGCCATACTTAGTGAATATATACTGGTGCTTGGTACTTCCTGTCCTGGCATAACCGTTTATTTCGACACACACTCTCAAGGTACCTACCTATTCAAAATTTATAGGGTATTTTTCGTTGATCTAGAACTGAAATTTTCAAGTTATATCGTCTTATACTACAAGTATAGGGAAAGCTCAGAAAACTATTCATTTGTAGGTAAATCATAAAAAATATTATCCTTTTCGAAAATTATATTTGGAGAACTCAGTTGCCTTAACTTTGCACCTCATTTGTATCCGGCGCAAACTTAACCGGCCAGTTAAGATAAGTGTTTGTACGGAACCCTCGGTTCGCGAGTCAGACTCGCACTTGGCCGGTATTACTGAAGCCATACAGCCATCAAAGGATTACCCAACATCAATCTTCAGTACTGTAAAATTTTGCTAAATGTGACTTACCCAGTTCTTCCCCTTGGCCCTCCACTTACTACGAACAAAATTTAATTTGTGTATAACTCGCAAGTTACACATCCGATTTCTAATATTTTAACTGTATGTTAGAGTACAATTTTGGTACATTTTTTTAGAGTAATAACATTTCTCAATAAACAAGGGCTTCATGGTAAACTGCGATACACCCGCCATCCTGACAGTCAGAATGGCGGGTGTACCTAAACATTGTAATAACTTTTTGTACGGAGAGGTACAATTTTTTTCAAAGTTGGTACAAAATAGTACATTTTGAGTACATTTTTTTGGTATAATTGTTTTACAAATCCGTGATGGTACACCCGCCATTCTGACTCTCACGCTTCCGCCGCATATCCATTGCAGAAACCGTAAACAAAGTGCATATTGGCTTCTTCTTCGGCCGTATAATTTATCCGTGGCATCACAAAGCAAGTGAACACAACAATAATAAATTACTATTGTCAATTTGACGTGACACATGCGAGTCAAGTGAGAGCAAAATAAAAAAGAACTTATTGATTTAGACCTTGTCGTACATAAGGAACACTGAAAACTCTTTACATACGAACCAGCAGATAATAGTCTTTGGTTATAAGAAGATTTTACACTGGTTAAACTGAGATTAGTGATTAAATTTGAATATTAAATAATTTGAAAAGGGTGCGAGTTAGGAACTTGGTTTCTTTGAGAAATTGACTCAATAAGACGTAAAGAATTACCCCTTAAAGTTAAAGCAATTGAAAAAGTACACCCTGTATACTACAGGTTTTTTTTTCATGACTTATAAGTTATAAAGTTACCAAAAAAACCGAATTCGGACTGGGCTGGACATGTCTGTCGCATGCATGCGGAAAGGTGGGCCACAATAGCAACCCAATGGATCCCACAAGATGGATATCGGAACAGAGGCAGACCGAATAGGAGATGGCGGGACGATCTGGACGCATTCTGCAGAGAATGGCAGAACCGCACTGGCAATAGGATCGAATGGAGAAAAGAATGGGAGGCCTTTGCCCAGCAGTGGGACACCTAAACAGGCTATTAAAAAAACAAGTTTAACTCTCCAACTCTTATAGACACATTTCGTAGGTCTTGTAAATGTGTAATAGTCTACTGCCCCAAAGAGCAGTGCATGCTTTTTGGTGTTGTATGCAATGTTGAATAACTGTCAAAAAATACTCGAGGCAGCTTTAGGCAACCCATGCACCATGTCACTCGCATTTTATGACCCCTCTTATAAGTAGGTACAACTTGCATAAAATACTAAATTTTCTGGGTGAATGCCCCATAACCATAAATGTTTATTATTGGAAAAGTTACCTAGGACATAAATAAAATAAAACAATATCTTGTAGAGCTATACGTTTTATTGTTCCTCCATAACAACCTATGTTCATCTATTTACAGTATTACGTACAGACATTTCCGACACACTTAAAAAAAAGTAACAATCCAATCTTATCGGGAACTGAAAAGCACCAAACGTTTTTGACTAGAATTTAGAAATGATTTTTCATTGCAAATTCAATTAAATTGATTAAACTTGTAACTTGATTGGTGGGAACAGGTAATTATAAATGAGTAATTTTAAACTATACACCTTTAAAATAATCCAAAACAATATTAGACTAAGACATTATACCTCAAATATACAATATAATTCAAATTAAAAGCGTATACATCAAGCTATTCAAATACATCAGTCGATCATATTCGATGAGTTTTTTCTTATATACCTAATAAAATAATACTCATAGTATGTATGTTAGCACATCACATGGCAGATATTTACTTAAATTTCTGTGGTTTAAAATGTATTTTTAAATGATTTTAGCGTGTTATTCATAAGGTAATATTTAAAGGAATAAGGCTAATGGAATATATGCATTAATTTAATAAAATCATTGCTATTCTAATTTAATGTCTACAAGTGGTGCCTAACCTAATGAGAGAAGCTAATGAGATACAAAATAGCGCGAGTATTTGACCTTGGTTTCATTTGGGAAGCAAGTATTAAATAACCATTTTAGTGTTACACCACAATAGCTGCCCAATATTCACGTTTTTTTTTAAAACTTGAACTAGTATAAAATAATGGTAACTCCCGTATCCGCAGCACACTTTTGGGCCGTTGTTATTTTATTACAATATTACAATCCACGACTTTCGCTACACACTTGGCGCTAGTTCAGATTAACGGGAGAATAATAGTGAACTAGGGAATGCAAACCGGTAAAATTTTCTATGGATATTACCGGTAATTTCCATACAAAAATTTGCCATTCCCGGTTTGCATTCGCTATCGTGAGTTCCCTATTGTGGGTCCACACATATTTTCGACAAGATAGATCCAATTTTAAAATTTGCCGCGGATTAGGCTGTCTGTCCATAGAAGCGAGCGGAGCGCAGATGCGTACAGTCCGACCAAAAAGAGTAGAAATTAAAAAGTGGCAATACTGTAGTGTCGTCCCCGTTTTCTTAGATTGATTAGAAAGGGACGACAATACAGTATAGCCGCTTTTTAATTTCTACTCTTTTTGGTCGGACTGCAAAATAGTCCAATCACATTTCTCAGATTTAGGTAAATGCACTTTTTTCGGGCTTCACAAAGACGCAGCCTGATTGGTTCATTTTCTCCGCTCCACTTCCAGCCCGTCTAGCACAACTATGTTTCGCGACTCTTGTCGCGCGACATTGCTACCCGTCACTCTCTAACATTACTGCACAGAAAGAGACGGGTAATTATCTCGCGCGAGAAATACTCGCGTATGACAGTTATGCTAGGGGTGCAGGCTGTCTTATATGACACTTACCTTCGTTTGCTTGTCTTTTTAAAGGTTAAACAATCAATAAAGCGTTGGCGAGGCCATTGCACACGACTGCATATACACAGCAACAGTCACCCTGTTCCATAATTTAAATATGTTTACAATCACAGTATTTTAACAATGGAATGTAATGTACCCTACATAATCTCACTTTTTTAGCTTCTGAAGTTACCTACATCTAAAAGTCTAGTTTTATTAAAGAAGGTATGGAAAATCACCAAGTTACCCACTAGAATAGAGTAAAAACATGGTTAAACATTTAAGGTATACGTAACATGCCAAGTTTAAAATTGAGAACTTAATTTTCAGAGTAAATTTTAGCAACAAAAAATAGGTACTTCTAGGTCATACAGATTTTAGAATAGCCGTTTTCCTTCAAACAATATTCTAGCGAATTCTATACCTGCGGGTTTTACGGAGATGACTCGACTTTGCGCGACCAGCGGCTCGGCGAACGGTTGGGCGAGAGATTTGATCGCGGCGGCCATACGAGTGAGCGAGATACACATACCGCGCTCCGCTGCCGCTGTCGCGCCAAGTCGTGGCATCACCGTTACTGGCTCCGCACACTACGGCTTCTCGTGGCCACCACAGTACAATTGTCTCTTTTCCACGCTCGAAGTGAGAAAAAGAGAGATGTACAGTCAACCAACTTGATTTCTAGGCAGTGGCCTAGAAATCAAATTGGTTACAACCTTGGTATAGAACCTTGTCACAATGACAATGATACGAGATTTCAATTCAATTCAAGCGGCTTCATATTGACGTTCACTGTGACAATGTACGAAATGGCCTAGGAATCAAATTGGTTGACTGTACCTACTGTCACGGCCACAAGAAGCCGTAGAGTGCGCTGGCTCTTAGTAGTAGAGATTTTGTATGTCTAATACAATAATAAAATTAGCATATTAAGCCCTTTGAATATTAAAATATTAAGCAACTTCAGGGTGTCCCCAGGAAACCTACATGGCCCTTCTGTAAGAAGGACACGCATATAAGTAAAATACAATAATTAGTAGCTACGAGAATCCAATAATACCGTCAAAATAAATATTAACCTGCAATGGCAATTAATTAAATGTCACTTATTTCTCACTCCATAACCCGGACCTTAGCGGCCATTTGGTCTTAACTTACATGAAAGTCATTTGATCAACTATTGTAAGGCTAAATTCGACATGACATATTAGTTAATAGATACTTCTGCCGCTCAAAAGAAAATAAGGCCGACTTGAATTACACTTTACAAATACATTTCCATATACAATCTGAGAAGGGAAGGCTAAGTTCAATTTTTGGAAGACCATTTTTTAGGGTTCCGTACCCAAAGGGTAAAAACGGGACCCTATTACTGAGACTTCGCTGTCCGTCCGTCTGTCACCAGGCTGTATCTCAACAACGGTGATAGCTAGACAGTTGAAATTTTCACAGATGATGTATTTCTATTGCCGCTATAACAACAAATACTAAAAATAAAATAAAATAAATATTTAAGGGGGGCTCCCATACAACAAACTTGTTATAGATTATATATACGAGTATGTATAGGTACGGAACCCTTCATGCGCGAGTCGGGCTCGCACTTGACCAATTTTTTTTCGATAGTCCTTGCAGTAGGGACCTACAAAGCTCGAAAATGCTTTTATAACTTTACAATTTGACAGTTCGCAATAAAATTGACTAAAGGGATCTTTGCCTTCGAAACCCAATAGAAAAAGATATTTAAAGATTAAAGATATTGAGTTAAAACTACGTAATTTCAAATTACAAATGAATACTCTTTACTTAATATGGTCATGTTGTGGTTAAGGAGTTTAAAATCTGCATGAAAAATAACGTGGTCCTCTGGTCCTTGTATTATTTTGAGTAGTAGGTATATTATATTCATTATTTTTATTAAAGCAGTAACGTTGACCAAATGTTTACAATGAAATGTTTAAAATTTAATCGCTCTCGCATTAGGTTCGGTGGTCCAATAGGTAGGACGTCAGTGTTGGCCCGGAAAGCCGTTGGAGACGCAGCTTCGAACCCTGCCTGGACCGTTAAATTTTTCAATTTTTCGCTACATTGTATACATTTGATACCTATTATATTCATGACAGTTTTGTTGGCTACAATGGCGAATGGATGAAGATTATCCAAAATCTCGAAATTTATCAATATCAATGTCGCCCTAGCTGTACTGCATAAGCCCGCTCGCGCGACTAGCATAAGTTCTACACTTAACCTGTCACTTTCCTCTCAATACCATGCGAGCAAGACAGGATGCTGATTCGCGCGACAAAACATTTTCATTGTTTAAGTTTCAATAAAATTAAGCTACGAAACAATCCCCTTACAATACTGATTATTCCTTACATAGGAACGAGATTTCAAGATTTTTGAAAATTTTCATCTTTTCCCCTCCCCATCTTCATACATTATCACATCACATCTTAGAAAAATACATTTCAGATCATAACATTGAGAAAATTAATAAACTATGTTCATAGCCTGGCCATTAACATGTTTTGGAAGTTTTTCACTAATCTATAATCTATGTCTAGTGCTATACTGAATGATAATTTAAAACTACGAGTTACCCACCCGTACTAGTGTCTGAGTATCATCTGGCAGTACAGAAAGCTGTCCAACACTGGAAAGAAAAATAATCAAGTTATTGCAAGGTCTCATAAAAAGGCTCATAGTTACTCCAAGTGCAGTAGAGCGAGCTTTGCTCGGAGTTTCCTTGCAGGATCGAATCCGAAATGATGAGATACGCAAGTGAACCAAGGTTGTAGATATACAATCGACAAACTTAAGTGGCAGTGGGCGAAGCACATTGCTCGTAGAATCGATGGCCATTGGGGCAGAAAGGTGAGGTGAGGCAGAGAGGTGGCGACCGCGGACTGCAAGGCGCAGCGTAGGAAGGCCTCCAACAAGGTGGACCGACGACCCGGTTACGATCGCGGGCAGAAATATGATGGGGGTGGCATTGATGGATTGATCAATCGTTGTGGAGAACTTTGGGGGAGGCCTTTGTCCAGCAGTGGATATCTATCGGCTGATATCATGATGACGATGATGAGTTATTGCAAATTCCATGAAAATGCTTCACATTTATGGAAATCGAGGCCTTATCATAGGCTAACTTTGTACTATAAAAAAATCTATTAAACATCAATTAATCTAAGATAATCGGAATGGAAGAGTAAATCTAGAAATGCATCAGTGATTTTATCTTAGTTGCATTCCAAATTGCTGGTGAAGTTGAAAAGAAACCTAAGGCCTACCTACTTGGAAGAATAATGTTATTTCTTTTAAAAAACAAAGTTAAGTATAAACAATATGATGGTTTGATAGAATTTTGTGAATCCAAAACTGTGTGCACATCGTCAATTTCATTAACTTAATTATACCAGAATAAAATAATATCATGTAAAACTCATGTAAATTGTAGTCTCAATACTCACAATACTGTGCAGCGCTGATCAGCAAGTCATAGAGCTGCACGGGGCCCTTCCCCTTCAGTACCACTTCGGACACAAACACGTACACCACCCGACTAGTCTCGAAGAGCGAGTCCAGCAACAACCAGGTCGTTATGTTCCGGCCTGTGTTCAGCACGGTGCTGCGGTTCATCACTATACAGCTGTTCAGGAAACCGATGGCACTTGTGACCACCATCAGGCCAGAGATGAAGTAATGAACGCCTGAAGAATAAGACCCCATTGAATGATATGGTAATTAGTATAATTTCTTATTAGGATATATGTATTTGAATTCCAAAAATTTGTAGCGTAATAAATTCTACATATTGCCATGTAGATAATTTTCTACATCTTTGCATGTTGTATGTAATGTAATAAATAAAAACCAGCCAAATGCGAGTCGGACTCTGACACCGAGGGATCCATACAAACACTTCCCATCTTAACTGGCCGCCTTAAGTATGCAGATATGTACGGTGCCGCATACAGATGAGGTGCAAAGTTAACGCAACGGACATTTGTTGTATGGGAGCCCCATTTAAATATTTATTTTATTCTGTTTCTATTATTTGTTGTTATAGCGGCAACAGAAATATTCATCATCCGTGAAGATTTCATTTGTCTAGCTATCACGGTTCATGAGATACAGCCTGATGACAGACCGACGGATAGACACACAGTGAAGTCTTAGTAATAGGGTCCCGTCTTTACTCTGGTTACGGAACCCTAAAAATAGGTCAAGTTGTGCAGTCTAAAATAATGTAATTTTCAATGAAGTTTTGCACATAACTAAATATAATTCCTACGCTACTCAACAAGATACATACCCAAATCACTACCGAACAATGGCTCTAAATAGAATAATTCCGGCTTCAATAACCGGAGCAGAGACATCACAAACGCAGTTGAAGACGAGATCTGCAATCAAATAAATTAAATAAACATCCGCTTTATGTAGGCCCCCCTTGGTCTCGCTCCTCGAAACGTAATCTGCTACCATTTAAGCTAATTATGTTCTTAATTCGTAAGTCAACAACCTTGTACAAACGAACACTGAACAAATAATAAATATCACAAAATAAATACATTGAAACTCACAGAAAACACTGCCGCTACAACTCGCACATACATTTTCAAGTCTAATAAAGGCATGGCTTTTGTTTTCGATTGTGTTGACATCGAGGCGAGGGTAGTTAAATAACTTGGAATGCTATAAAGCTACAACAGGTCGAGTTTTAATATTTACGGCAGTGAAAATCGATACGAATTCCGTAATTTGCGCGGTCGGATTTCATTGGACGTCAGTTTTGACTTTTGTTTGACAGCGACTGATGGTTTGCGTTCCGTTGCTTGTAGTGAAACATAAATAATTGTTTAAATTTGTAACATGTATTTTGTTAAATACCAGTAATTTAAAAAAAAGTCGGTACATTGCTTTATGGCTTGTCATGACTGTTTTTGTCTTGTTTTTGTCAAATGGTGATAATACTTCATTAAACTTGCTCTCTCCACTAGTGTCCTCTATAGAGAGAATGATGTAACTTCTTCTCAAAACTCTACCGACAGATGGCACTAAAATGTAGTTTAGTGCATATCGCGCTCAATGGTAGAGAATGCCTCATGGCATTAAGTCCGCCATTTGTACTTTTACTTATGTATTTTGTGCAATAGAGTTTAAATAAATAAATAAATAAAAGTTTAACAACGCCTGCTGTATTTGATTTCGTAACGCTGGCTATGATGGCTGTTTGTTTTTACGCACTAAGAACTAGGATACAACACATAACACAACACAACCACGGGTCTATAGATCCCAGTTACATGTTACTAGCTACAGTTAACTTATTTTCACGGCTACGCATGTATAGTGCTTTTCGCAAACCTATGCAATAAAATAAAAAATACACCACTCGAAAAATAAATAATTCAGCTTTTTAGCCTGTTCATGAATACAGATGCCATGTTAAAAAAATACTTGAGCTAGGCTAGCTAGGCTAGGCTTAGGTCTTCAATTTTGTATTAAATTCCTTTACAGTTCTCTCGAGTATTTCCGCCCGAAACGTGATACCTACTTCGAAGCCTGTGGTTATAACGCACGTTATGACGACATCATTGCAATTGCATATATTTGAGAAATAGTAGGTACATTACTGCAGACGCCGGGATATACGGGCTTGCCGGCTGAGTAGGTATAGACGGTCGACCTTAGGGAGGCCGGATAGTGATACATGGTGATGTGATACGAAGCCGGCAAGCCCTTTTCACGGCTAAGGCATGTATAGTGTTTTTCTTAAACATATGCAATGAAATAAAAAAAATACACCACTCAAAAAACATAATTCAGCTGTTTAGCCCGTTCATGAACACAGACGCCATGTTTAAAAAATATTACTTACCGGCCTAGGCCTTCAATTTTGTATGAAATTCCTTTACAGTTCTCTCGAATTGTTCCGCCCGAAACGTGACACTTCGAAGCCTGTTTTAACGCACGTGTTGTGACGAAATTTCCTTGCATGTTTGAGAAAACTTATTTTCTACCGGCGTCAATAACGGAGCACGTCCATGGCAGGTTTTTCGTTCGTCGGAGAGTTAGTTTTTGTTGTTTATGAATTTAGTAATCTGGGAATTACTCGAAAGCGGCTGAACAGATTTGGAAAAATCCTTTTTTGTTTGTAAGAGCATAGTTTCTAGTTGGTCCCATTGTCGTATAACATAACTTCGTTCCGTTGACCGACGAAACGAAGTTATTATACGTTGTATAACAATGGGACCAACTAGACCACATGTACGCCATGAAGGGATTAATAAAACTATTAAATAAAATTGAGTGGCAACATTCAATTATTAATTAGTAAACCCATAGATAATTGATGCATTTTTCGTAGTAAATTCCATCCTCCACAGTCCAACACAACTTACACAACACACTTAGTACTCCAATCTTAGAACGGACGATTTTTAGGGTTCCGTACCCAAAGGGTAAAAACGGGACCCTATAACTGAGACTTCGCTGTCCGTCCGTCCGTCCGTCTGTCACCAGGCTGTATCTCAAGAACGGTGATAGCTAGGCAGTTGTTATTTTAACAGATGATGTATTTCTATTGCCGCTATAACAACAAATACTAAAAATAAAATAAAATAAATATTTAAGGGCTCCCATACAACAAACGGGATTGGTTGCGTTAACTTTGCACCTCATTTGTACGGGGCGCTATACATACCAGGTGCAAACTTAACTTAACCACTTAAGGATGGAAAGTGTTTGTACTGTACGGAACCCTCGGTGCGCGAGTCCTACTCGCACTTGACCAGTTTTTTTACAATCGTCAGTAAAACAGACAGACATTCGCATTTCGAATATTAACTTGGGATTAATAAGGATAACCCCGTTTTACATTTAATTCACGCTAAATAAACTAAAATCTATGTACAGTCGCCATCAGACATATCGTAGCATGTAAGGTATTCATAAATATCTGAACACGACTCTTATTGACTGGGCGTTACAGTACATGTTCACATATTTATGAACGCCTTATATGCTGCGATATATCTGATGGCGACTGTACCTACGTCTTAAATGGATTTCGAGCTTTGCAACTAAATCGAGCTTGATATACTTAAAACATTTTTTGATTAATTAAAGCAGAAATTAAAAGTAACATTTAGAGTAAAAAAAATGTGCCCTTTATGATAAAAAATATGTTCAAATTTATAATTGAATGCTTTCACCATTTATACCAATTTGCCACGGTTGTCGCTCGCGCGTCAACTTTACACTCAACAATCGACTTCATAGGACTTCTATGAACAATTAATTTCAACACGTCTGTCACAAATCAACGGAGGGCAATTATAAGCGTGCAATCATTATTTTTCTTATTCTATATCATAAAAGAGCGTCCATGAATGTTAATTTTAATTCTTATTGACCCATTTAGAATAAAAAGTTTTGAATTATACAATTGCTCAATTTAGGGAGATTACAATGTGCAAGCACTTTATCTGAAGATTTTAAAAGTTAGGTTAGTTAGTTAAACGGAAAGTGGTATTCTGAAAAGATTAAGCCTTAACTTCCCTTGCGAATTCGGTTTTTAAGCTCCTGTTAATACATAGGTAAGTATTACGGTAATAAATAGGAATGTTATCAATAAATGTAGGTAGTAGGTACACAATTACTCTTTTTGGGAGAGTAATATGTTGCAGGCTTCTCAAATTTTTTACTTTTACTTTCACTATAAGTAGGTACATATTTTTCTGCTAAGCTAACCGTTCCTAAACGTTATCTGACCTGAAGGTGTTAATGTTGAAACAATTAAAGCCAAAAAAGAAACAATTCAAAAGGCCTTAATAACTATGTTTGATGTTTTTTTAGAAAAAGTTAAACTAAAAGATGACGATGACTCTATAAAATGAATACCGTAATACCCGAGTGCAGTTAGCGGAGAGGTATCTACTATTTTGCCCAACTGGAAGTAAATGAAACAAACGATGAACTATTAACTAGAACAGACCCTAATTTAAATTTGGAATCATTTTCAAATTTGGGGGCGCAATAATAGCGAACAATCAACCGCCATTCACGCTGACCACTCAATTCGATTACCGATTAATTCTGTTAAAATTTACACAATGCCCACCACGCTATTACGCAAGAACGTGCTAATATAGACTCTCTCTCAACGTCATAGATTATTTGGCGTGTGCATATCTTTTTTGTATTTTCATTTGCGCTTCCATTTATGAATTTACGAGTTGTTGCCAGTTATAAATTCGGTAAATTTTGCAATTGTTGCATCACGTGTGGATTGAGTTATTATTTGATTACAGGATATATGGTTTATGGTTACAGTTTTATGATTATGCAGTTTTCATTTATCCCCTTGGGGATGTAATATTATTTACGTCACACTAGGCCGAAGTGACAATTTCTCCCCGCGTTGGCCAAGACATAAAACAGAACTACAAACCACGGGCGGTAATTCGTAAAGCCCCAAATTGCATATTTACCTATGGCCCTCGTCTTCAGTTCTGGCTACAAACAGCTGTGATCTGGAACATTAACGAAATCACCTTGTAAATTTGCGCCTGATTAGCGTTTTATAACTTTATTTCAATTGCAATATTAACAGCTTCAAAATTCAAAAGTACTTTAACTGCAAGTAGGTTCATTGAAAGACGGTTTACGACATCAGTCATCACATTAAATTATTAAATAATATAAAATACACTTGACTCTAAGAGTGTAACTCAATTTGAATCATAGAGCAATTATACCCGTATCGCACCATCAGTCCTAAATGCAAAATGGATTGCCACTTAATTTCTATTTACCCTGGACACTTGCCGCGGTCAGTCAATGGTCAGTCCATAACACTTAACAAACACCCCTAGTCCAACAAAACAACACATCCCTACCACACCTCGGACAGTGGCGATCAAATGTATGAAAGAAACGCGTTGCTTCGCACACAGTCTAAGCTCGTGTAGGTGAACGCGTACCATGCTTGTGTGAGTGAGATAAGACATGCTAGGGTTGCCGCCATTTTGAACGCACGAGTCGGGAACACAATGTGCAGCAATATGAGATGACCTTGTAATAGCGGCGTCGAATTAATTTTGTGTGCTTATAATTAAACTAATGTTAAACTACGATTTCTAATTCCGCCCGCGTTCAAATTCGATAACCTCAATGACTAAAAACTCATTGCGCGAATTAGGAAGAAATAAGAATCATATTACGCTGTAAGGTGGGTACCTATCTAAGCTCGATTTATACAAATAGTTTCCTATTTTGAATCAGTATAAACGAAGTAACTAAATTTTTGTAAGGAGATTCAGGCCAGCAAAATATTACGTAAGTTGAAAACATGATTTTTTGTTCATATATATATTGTGTTGTTTTCAGTGTGATTTGATAGGTTTAGGTCGAAAACGGATAGGGCAAAAAAAATACTAAACATAAGTACCTATTGTAAGTTGGTTTTTTACTAAAACATAAAACACTTTGAAAATAACTGGGTAGGTATGTACTAGCCTTGATTCATCCAATGGGAATCTGTAGAACTTTCTTTTATTTTTGTTGTTTATAGAGCTTAAACAACTGTACACAGCACAACACACGCCCATTACAATAGTAGATTGTTAACCAAGGGTAGAAACTAGAAAGTGACCCATTGCACCCGAGATATTTCTGGCGCTCGAACGAAGTGAGAGCGCCAATAGTTCGAGGGTGACATGGGTAATTTCACCCGAGTTAAACACTCTACTTTTCATTTCGACTGCGAGGAAAATAAAATACTACACGCACATGTCATGAGTGTGTTAAATTAATGTCCTTGTCATTTTTAACCAATAATTAATAAAAGACACGGTATTTATATTTAATCTCGTGTTCCCGATTTTTCTATTGCTAACTTTCATTATTATTAATTTTAATAGAAAAAAATATACATACCGCCAACATTAAAAAAAAAAAACAAATCCAATGGTTTCTATTTTGTTTTTTTATCTAAATGTACGATTCTATCAATAAATCAGGGACAGGATTATATGTATGTATTATGAATATAATGCATATTTATATTTAATAATTAGATGTAAATAAATTAAGCTTTCATAATATATCTAACTTTTGGAGACATTTTTTCAATGGCCACTTACCACGGCCGACTAGATTGTACCTAATTGAGTTGGTCACGACGTGCATCTAGATGGGAATAATGTTTGACTCCGTGTCAATTAAAAAAAAATTACTTTCCACCCTAGGGATGGAAAAGCTATTTTCCACCCGGCTATCTACTCATGAAAATGACACTTTCCGAACAGGAGAGATGAAAAAGTATTTGTTTAATATTATACGTGGCCTTCGCTCTGCGCACCGCGTCGTCGCGTCCTTGCCAGCCGGTAACTGCGAGGTAACCGAGCGCGGGTGGGCGGCACTTTCGGTGGGAGGCAGGGAGTGTCCATACTGTACGTTAGTACTCTTTATTATACTGTGTCCCTACAGTACGTGAGCCATGCGTGAGCTGTCAAAATGCCATTCGCGTGTTATACCTGTCTCGCTCGCTTTTACACGATCTAGATAAGGACCTCTCAGTTGGCACCCAAACCCGAGTCGCAATCTGGGAGCTCATAGTCTGTACGCATCTTACAAATATGCCAAGTCCGAGCCGGAATCGCGCATGAAGCGTGCTGTAGTGCAGGGGCCTGCATATAGTGCCGTCCCGCTCACCCAAATATTGTTTGACAGGAGATTGAGAGGGATACGTCACTATACTATCGTTGAATTTCGAACATATTAGGAACCCTTCTGTTGTGCAACATACAATAAAACATTGAGAAAACTATCTTTGCGTCCCTGTGCCCGTTGATTTTTTTTAAGTTTGAGCTCTAAAGTCCGACAAGCATACAGCAAATCTTCAGCTCGTAGCGTTCCGTTGACACATTTTGATTATACAGAACCCTAAAATCTTATCGAACCTGTCACAAAAGCCAGAATAATATAACTGACCCAACTACAAGAAACGTTAAGTTGTAAAAAAGTTGAATAGAACCCAAATTTCAATGAAAATTAAACTCTAATCCTTAACAATACAGTGGTAACATTATGATAGAATTGTTAAAGTTGGGGCTAGGCCTAATCGTTGAACAATAAAGCGGTATGGTCACTGCATTGCGGCATTCATGGCAATCCACTTTATTTTATTACAATAATATTGACTCGTGTTGGTCAACTGTCGCAAGTGGTACGAAAAAGATTAATCCACAGACCATAGTGGATTAATCTAAATAATATCATCGAGTGTCCACATTGTGCAATGACGCAGGTAGCTGAACTCTATTATTCATTTTTTTATTGTAGGTACTTAATGTATCTTTTCGGATACAATTAGTAACTTTTCCTAGTCAACATAATATAAAAGGATACAGGTGCGTTCCGGGTTCCGGGTTGGGTCACAGGGGACGTGAGCCCCCAAAATCGTACACGTCAAAATTAAAAATCTTTTAAAAATTTACAACTAATAAAAAAAAACAATTTTGTGACCCCCTCCAAAATGTCAGGCTGTCATGGCGCCTGAACGGATATTCAAAATATTCCTTTAAGCTACTTATAAGGAAACTTAGTTAAATAAGACCCGATACAAACATAAAACAACTGATGATCTTCAGGCGCCAATATTTTAGAGCACCACATTTAAATTTTAACGATAATATTCATTATCACTGCATAGTATAAAACAAAGTCGCTTCGTGTCTGTCTGTCCCTATATGTATGCTTAGATCTTTAAAACTACGCAACGGATTTTGATGCGGTTTTTTTAACAGGTAGAGTAATTCAAGAGGAATGTTTATATTATGTATAATATATGCATATTATTTATTAGCATTGCACCCGTGCGAAGCTGGGGCGGGTCGCTAGTGTTCAATATTAGGTTTATTCATAGCATTCATTTTTGGTACGACTACCTATATATACAATGCACGTTTCAGGAGCCATTATCCTCACAGCCACCTATCACTGAACCCTATTGGCACCACAACGTATCACCGTCAACAGTCACCATAACATATGAACAGCCAGTGCTTACAATTTATAACAGCACAGACCGACAGTAAATCAAGTGCAGACCACAAGCAACGATTATTAATAATATTAATATGCACATGTTTGCGCTCGTAACTCTGCGCAATGGGCCGTGTGGACTGTCGATTATAATTTAATGCGGTCGACCGTTTGTCGTGTAGGGAGGCAAATTCTTACTGAGATTACAATTAAAAAGTAAAAAATGCTTTTGTCGTCAACTGAATTGGGAGACACCACTGCGATATTAAACACCTTCAATTTGACCCTATTAAAGCAAATAAATTATTTATGTTTTAACATTGAATATATTATGTTTAAATGTTTTCTCAGTGCCCCGAATTATGAGATTGTGACATTTGCCTGTAGTTTCACAAATATGAGGGATACGCGGATGGGTCATATGTCAATATGTGCGTCTGCTGGAGGGCTTTAAGTGCAATTTAAATTTCCAAAATCGGTCGGTAACTTTTTGAGATTTTCTAAAATTTGTCAAAATTTAAAAAAAAATCGCCGACTTGGATCGAGAATTTTCGAATAACTTTTTTTGAGCTCGCTATTCAAGAAACGGAAAATAATACTAATTTCGAGGTTGAATTGAGCTACTGATTGAACCATCTTCGGAGGCAGACGGACAAAAACCATACGCGGTAACAATGTCCCTTACGCGCGGGGTAGAAATAGACAGATTTTATCATGTCCGTTATTTCTAAATTATATTTTCAAAGCCGAGTAGCCTTTTACGGACGACTTGGAATCTTCTGTATGGCTGATAATTCAAAATCGGCATATCCGACCAGAGACCAAAAACCTAAAAAGAAATGAACTACAATTGATTATAAGTCCTCAAAAACATTGTTTTACGTTGTGACCACACGACTACACGTACGCTCTATTACAATTAGGAATTATATAATATATCAGACTTCCTGGCTGATTTCCACGAAATGGACAGCTCCATCTCATGGTCAATCCTGCCTTTTGATAAGTAGCTTTTTATTTTGAACTTCGCGAAAGTCTGAGTTAGATTAGTGAGTTATCTCAATAGTTACCGCAGTGTCAATTACCAGTTCGGCAGGTCAAATACCGTCAGTTTATTTGCAATGTAATCTGACAGATAATCTGGCCTCACTCTATACCCTTGTCAAGCTCAGTCGCAGGCTGGCTTGCCCTAGATTACGATGGCCTATTTCAACTATAGGTATTGTATTATACAAGACGATGTTCATTAATAAACGTGCCTGAATCAATTTGTACCTGTCTTACCTAATTCAAGATGAATAATAGTTGAATCATAGTCAGAATCAAGTTGCAAAGGGTTATCTGTCTATCGCCTAATTCAATGATTGAAAATTAGTTCTCTTAGGTAGGTATATAGATGTGAGTAATTTTATAAATCCTGAAAAGTTCACGGTTTTATGGTATAAAGGTACAAACAAATTTCGTCCCCATGGAATTTTTGTCCTTTTTTAGCCCACACAACATTGCGAATTTTTAATGCAAACTAATTCGTTTTACAGGCATTTGACAAACGTTTGGTGACTGTCGTTGGAAATCAGTAAAAACCATTGATGTAAACAAAAAAACCGGCCAAGTGCGAGTCGGACTCGCGCACCGAGGGTTCCGTACAAACACTTTCCATCCCTAAGTGTTTAAGTTAAGTTTGCACCTGGTATGTATAGCGCCCCATATAAATTAGGTGCAAACTTGCAAAGTTAGGTATTAAAAAAAAACTACTTACTAGATCTCGTTCAAAACAATTTTCGTTGGTAGTTTTTATAGTAATGTACATCATATGTTTTTTTTAGATTTTTCATTTCCTTATTTTAGAAGTTAGAGGGGGGGGGACCAACTTTTTTCCACTTTGGAAGCGTCTGTCACGCAAACTATTCGGTTTAGAAAAAAAATATTTTAGAAACCTCGACATCATTTTTGAAGACCTATCCATAGATACCCCACACGTATGTGTTTGATGAAAAAAAAATTTTTGAGTTTCAGTTCTAAGTATGGGGAGCCCCCATTATTTATTATTATTTTTTTATTTTTGCATCAAAATCTTAATGCGGTTCACAGAATACATCTACCTACCAAGTTTCAACAGTATAGCTCTTATAGTTTCGGAAAAAAATGGCTGTGACATACGGACGGACAGACAGACAGACAGACAGACATGACGAATCTATAAGGGTTCCGTTTTTTGCCATTTGGCTACGGAACCCTAAAAACAGGACTAAATATTGCGAAAATTTCAAGTGCAGCTATGTACTTTGTAAGTCAAGTTATTTTCAATACGATTCAATATTTATTTCACAAGAAGAACAAAGGATTGAGCTCCATTCCGGTAAACGATGTTTTGAATTTGGTTTTTACTACGGACAATTTAAAATGCATATGTGTATATGACATATGCACATTATTTCCATAATATACGAAAGCTATTATTCACTCATTTAATCATGTTTCTCAGGATAGTTTTTTTTACAATCAATTTATATTAAGCTATTGTTATTAGCGTCACTATCCCTGGGAAATACCGTCACTTGCTAGGCTATAATTTGTCGATAACACAAGGGCTAAACATTTAAACTTCCCGCCAAGCAGCAAATCAGATCACTGCTCTTTCCCATTCTGCCACCTTCCATTCAATTTATTTATTTCAGGCATCAAAGGCCAATAGTCTAGGTCTAGCACAACTATGCTTCGCGAGTCTTGTCGCTCGAGATAGGGCTACCTGGCACTCTCTCACATTACTGCACAGGAGGAGACGGGTAATTATCTCGCGCGAGAAATAGTCGCGTATGACAGTTATGCTAAAGTCGCAGGCACAGACAACCCCCACTAGACGGAGCATGTAAGGCACATGTAAGGCGACCCGCGCGCACCAACGATATGGTACGGCAGAACATTAAAGTATCAACACGGCGGCCACCGTTTAGTTGCGTCCATGTTTATGAGGTCTCTCTACACCACTTAACACTACAATTTACTATGTTATTTATTTAATTTCTTTTTTCGTTGACGTACGCATGGATCATAAACAAGGACGCAACTAAACGGTGGCCGCCGTGTTCATACTTTAATGTTCTGCCGTACCATATCGTTGGTGCGCGCGGGTCGCCTTACATGCTCCGTCTAGTGGGGGTTGTCTGTGGTCGCAGGTCATATTATTACTGCAATGCAATGTTTTTACGCTTTTCGGGGTATAAGGTAGCCGCCATTGACAGAGCCAGTCCATTGATTGAGTGTAAACTTCCTAAGATTGCCAAAATGAATTTCATACCAACTTGGCAATAATATTAATGAAATATTGATTTTATATTTCAACAATAAATAATTTAATAAGCACATAAATGATTAATCGCTACAATTGTCAATTACAACAGCGGAAGGGTGATCACATTATAATGGAATTAGAGCGTAGCCATTTGGTTCGTCGATCGTATGATCGATGGTTTATCGTCGATTACACTCGTTCATCACTTGACGTTCAAATTATGATTACAAATCAATCAATTTCACAAGTCAACTTTTAAAATGTAATCTAATCAAATATTAAGTACAAAATAACTATACCTAGATATATTTCTAGCAGGAACAACAGGTGCCCAGTGGTTACATAACAACAATATCAACAAACCTGTTATCGATAACCATTTCGTCAACGTTATAAAGGAATGAAATGAAAAGTTATTTAAAAAAATATTCACAACGTCGTGTAACTCGAATAAATGTCACATTGTTAGGTTAATTATTTACTTCTTAAATTAATAAGGTCTATGAATGTAAACACTTTTATAACGAAACTTATATTTAACGTTGGTATTCAGTAGAGGAATGAGTAAAAATGCATGTTATAATTTTGCCACTTACTTTTCCTCAACGATGTTGAAGTGGTCCTTATCGATAACAGGATCGTCGATGTTTTATTTTGTCAAACACTAACAACCCATTGTTCCTGCTAGGAAAATCTCTAGGTATAAAAATAACACATTATGATGATTGTATTACACCTACTCTGGTTATTTTTTACACGAATTATAATAATGAAGAAAAGCTAAGAGGAATTAAAAAAAAGTTTTATAGGTAGTTTAATCATAAGCAAATCTCTTAGAAAGTTATGGAACTGTTTTATTAAGTACCTTTGTACTTAATAAGCTTAAAATGTATTATTCGGTTGATTACCATTTCTCAGCCATTTCTATATAGGTTGCTAGATGAATTATTCGCGTAAATTACAAGTAATAAGTTTAGATTGAAATCCTCAACATACTATTTCAATTGAGTCCGTGGGGTCCAAGCGCTAGAGTTATTTTTAAGGAGCTTTCTAAACGGGTCGTCGACACCACTGGTGACCAAAGGGCTGGCAGTTTCCTCGCTCAGCGTCTTATTATAGCAATACAGCGAGGTAATGCTGCCAGCGTCTTTGGTACAATGCCACGGGGCCCATTTCTAGACATAGTTAAGTTTTAGATTTAGTTTAATAACAGGTATACAATCTATACATAAATAAAGCTGAAGAGGGTCGAAAGTCTGTACATGGAAGATATTCGAAAAAAAGTTGGCGGGGGATAGAATAGAATAGAAAACTTACTCCTTATTGCACACCGCAAAAAGAAATAAATACAAATATAGATACTTAGAATCGATAACAGAATAAGTTCCAACAGTTTTTAGAATTTTTGTCTGCTTATGTGGTTGTCTGTTTATCTGTTTAATTGTTTATTTGACCGCGCATCATGTGAAAATGGCTCAACGGATTTTGATGAAAACTTCATTAATCTGTCGAGAAAATTTCCGGCCATATTATAGACTATAAAAATTAACAATAAAAGGGGGGGTCGTCACTACACTCAATTGAGTTAAGTTTGCACCTGAATCTTATCGCGCCACTTAGGAAAGAGGTGCAAACATGTGCTGACACAGACCGATTTCCACGCGTGCGGAGCCGCGAGCACAAGCTAGTATAATATAAATATATATATTTAGATAGACGTACTATTAATGAGTAAGTGTTAATCTGTTGTTTTGTTGTATTATGAATAAATCCCTATTCTGTTTCAATATTGTTATATTAGAATTCGAGGAATGGGGCGATTATGACCGTTGACCCTAAAAAAGAAATGTAAGATAATTTATTAAATTTTCCATGGCATGTTTTCATCACAGGCAGTGCCCGGTCAATGCCCACATTTCTTAAATACTTTCAGATTTCCAGTAGATACTTAAGTGAAGTTATTGTACGAGACGATGGCGTGAGATGGATAGTAAAGATTGATTTTTCAATTTATGCTTTTGAGACTTATTTATTATCCACCGTAATGTTTTGTTTGTTATAAAAATTAATGTTTTAGAATTTATAAGGAAAGGTCGATGTGCTTTTGCCGCCGGTGAACTTTAAAATAATAAATAATGCCTATTTAAGAATCCAATGCAATAATTATTATTAACGCATTTGTTAATATCAATTTTATTTAAACCATGAATACAAAGATCAATTTTATTGCTATTTTGGTGATTTATAGCCAACAGAGCAATATTTACTATTAAGTAAAGTTTTTGCTCTTTTGGCTATAAATCACCCATCATTTTTAGGGTTCCGTAGTCAACTAGGAACCCTTATAGTTTCGCCATGTCCGTCTGTCCGTCCGTCCGTCCGTCCGTCCGTCCGTCCGCGGCTTAGCTCCGTGATCATTAGTACTAGAAAGCTGAAATTTGGTATGAGTATGTGTATGTATAACGCCGACAGAACGGTAAAATAAAATTAAAAAAAAAAAATATTTTTTTGGATACCTCTCGAACACCTAAAGTGGGGGTGAATTTTTTTTTCTTTTCAACACTGGTGTGTGGGGTATCGTTGAATAGGTCTTGTAAAAATAATAGGGGTCTTCTAACATTATTTTTTGATAAAGTCAGCAGTTTTGTAAATATTCGCTCCAAAAACAAAAAAAAAATAGTGTCCCCCCCCCCCCCTCTAACTTTTTAACCACGGGTCAAAAAAAATCGGGAAAATTCATGTTAATGAGGCCTTATAAGTACTTTCAAATGAAAACTATATTGAACAAAATCGGTCGAGCTATTTTTGAGTTATCGCCAAATTTCATACTTTTTCTTTTAAAGGTCGTAAGTTGACTTCCGGGCCCTGTTTACAAATTGTAAATTGTAACTTGTAATTACAAGTGACAAGTCTACAACTTTCAGTTTAATAAAAATTACAACTTAAAAGTTTACTATGGTGGAAAATCTACAAAATTGTAGAATTGTAGCTACAATTCTACATATTTCTGTTTTTAAACATTTTCGCTTTACAAGTGACAATTTACATATTTGTAGGAAAAACTGCTTTATTAAACACACAATTGTAATTACAAGTTTACATATATTGTAAATTGTAGAACAATTTCGACAGGTGCCGCGTCGCCTGTCCAACCATTACAAGTTTCGACCTTTGCCTAATACTGACACAAGGAAAAAATATTTCTATATACAAAAACCGGCCAAGTGCGAGTCGGACTCGCGCACCGAGGGTTCCGTACAAACACTTTCCATCCCTAAGTGGTTAAGTTAAGTTTGCACCTGGTATGTATAGCGCCCCATATAAATTAGGTGCAAAGTTAGGTATTAAAAAATAATTTATGGTTTTCGTAATTATTCCTTTATCTATGCTATAAGACGTTGCTTCGTACCAAATTTCAAGATTCTGAGTTCACGGGAAGCACCCTGTAGGTTTTGATTCCCTTGCAAGTGTCGAAAATTTGCGGCATAAACGG
This sequence comes from Apotomis capreana, assembly GCA_947623375.1. Classification (NCBI taxonomy): domain Eukaryota; kingdom Metazoa; phylum Arthropoda; class Insecta; order Lepidoptera; family Tortricidae; genus Apotomis; species Apotomis capreana. Next base: position 30,379,839 of record OX392501.1, on the reverse strand, counting down.
CTGTATCTTTTGATTGCGTTGGCTTAGAAGTTTGACAGCTTCAAGGGACAGTAGACCTGAGTAATTGATATAAATTTCAGCTTCATACCTCCACGCGTTCCTGAGAAAAAGGGTCTTGACAGACGGACGGACGGACGGACAGACGGACAACAAAGTGATCCTATAAGGGTTCCGTTTTTTCCTTTTGAGGTACGGAACCCTAAAAATGGTACTGACAAGTGGCGATAGTACTTAGTGAAAGTAGTGATATTGGACATGTGATTGAACGACGACCACGACTTTTATATAAGGGTAAACTTCACATTAAATGTAACTGATTTAACATTTAAAGAAAAATTTTGGGTGAGTAAAACTACCGTCGAATACTAGAATGTGGTGGCAGATTCACATGGTGTAACTAAAGACACGGTACATAACTGCATAAACAATGTACCTATCTAGACTACATTGTTTGGAGGAGAGGTTCGCTACAATTTAATGTAAATTGTAATCTACAACTACAAATTTGTAACTACAAATTTGTCTGAGTTCTACAGGCGTTTTTACACATGTAAGCGTTTATTAAACAACATCTACAATTACAAAAATTGTAGGGTTTTTACCTGTAAATTTCTTACATATTTGTAACGTTTATTAAACGACACTTGTAGCACAAGTTGACAAATTTGTCACTTTTTTACAAAATTGTGGACTTGTAACGTTTATTAAACAGGGCCCTAACGTAATAAGTGATTACAGTTTCTAGGGCGTTTACGACCTTTTTATAGGGCTTAAAATCTTTCTTCACGTAAACCTCGGGCTTAAAACAGTAGTTTATTGTGAAGGATGAGCAACTACGGAACCCTACACTGAGCGTGGCCCGACATGCTCTTAGCCGGTTTTTATTCATTATTTCGGTGTAATGACTTAATGACCCAAAATAATGAATAAAAAGTTAACAGGTTTGATTTCCCGTTAATAAAGGAATTGTGATTAAATACCATTTTGTTGTGATAATGAAAAGATCCGTATAAATAAGCTTAATTACAAAATACTCTATACAATCACACTCTCATTTCAACGAATATCATATTACCACCCCAGATCCAATAGGTCGTATGTATTTATAGAACATGAAGCACATACGCTCCATCGCTTCTGCGACCTGTTGCAAACATTGCGTAATTAAAAGCGACGTTACCTTTCACCATTCCACGTGAAGCGTTCGATATACCCTTACCATGAGTTGACGTGACCGCACTCGCTAGCAGCAGCGTAAACGATATGCACGGAGAACACAGCGCCCCTAGCGGTCACTTTGTAGAACTACAATTCTCCATATTTGTATAGAATCTTTTTATCGATTCATATTTTTTATGTGGTAATACCACATTTTTATTTTTATAAATAATGACACAAAGGTAAATTAAGAAAGAAAAATTGAATGCGATCTACTGCAATCGAAGCGGGATTTGAAATATTTAGAACAGCGCCATCTCTCTCGCAGTCTTCGCACTTGCTGTAAAGCAATGGGGATTGGGGATCGTGCGTGTAAAACGCACATCCTAGGGTATGGCTAATGCGCATAAGCATTTCAAAAACATATATGACACAGAGGGCGCTCCAGTAGCGAAAAGAATTAAGGGATGAAAGATTTCGTGCGATTGACGTAGCGGTCGGATAGCTCAGTTGGAAGAGCAATGCGCCGGAAACGCAGAGGTCGCGGGTTCAAATCCCGCTTCGATTGCAGTAGATCGCATTCAATTTTTCTTTCTTAATTTACCTTTGTGTCATTATTTATAAAAATACAATTCTCCATACAAATCGTTTACGGAGTCGCTAGGGAGTACGGTCACTGTAAACTCATGGTAAGGGTACAGATAAAAGAGATTGGTCTCGATTGTGCGATTAACGCAGTGGGCAGTCGCACAACTGAACTTGTGCGGCTTCGTATGTATCGTGTATGTAATTTTCGCGTGGTGTATTAAGTTCAAGAAGGTGCGAAACTATCCAATTCCACCAAGCTCATGATAAATGTGACAATTTCACAAATACATTATGGAGGCTTCAGTTAAAATGATTTTGCCAACTTAACCCTAAGGAGCTAGATGTTGGGATAAGGAGTTGGGTTAATTTCTCAATCATTTTGAGAAATTAACCCAACGAGAAACCCTGAACGTGTCGTAAATCTGTATCGTAACTTTTCGTCGCGTAAACAGATCGAGCTTAAGGCTCTAATTCTCTTGTGGTTTACGCTGATATTATGCTCTAATGGCGATAAGAAGCTGTCCAGTTGCCAGTCGATGACAGCTGCAACTGAAAGCCGGGGTGCACTAGGCCGGGACTACACGGGAGGTTTTCATATAAACTAAACTATCTATTTTGACTACGCGATTGGCGCAGTGGTAAAGCCTACTGAGCCGGCGGTCCTGGGTTCGAATCCCGGCAAGGGCAAATATTTGTGTGATGAACTTAAATATTTGTGCCTGGGTGATGGATGTTATTTGTATTTAAATATGTATTTATGTATATAAGTAAGTGTATCGTCGTCTAGTGCCCATAACACAAGCCTATACGGGCGAAGCCCCCCGCACAAAAGAAAAAACTATAATACTAATCCTACTTCAGCCTGGTTAGGTTCATTAGGTCCCTTGCGTCCCTCAGATCAGAAATAGAAGCCCCGCGAAGCGGTGCTTCGTCGACTTGCTCACAGTCCCCTTATAAAAAAATCTCATCTTCCCACATTATACTTATGATGTTTCGAGTAAATGTATATTATATGTAATAATAATTAAGTAAGTGTTTTAAATGCTATACCAATATCTATGGTTATACACAATGTCATTATACCTACAGTTCATTATATGCTATGAAAATATGCATTTTATTTTTATATGTTTCGTTCAGTATACAAATTGAATATTATACCAATTAAATTTATTCCAATTGAGCCTATGTCTAATGAGTGTTATATCTATTGTTTATATATGTTATATTACTTACCCCATACAAACACATGCGTTTTTCGCGTAAACAAATCGACAGCTTATGGTTCTGTTATAAAACAAGATTACCGGTCAACGATCGACTGCAACTGAAAGCCGAAAAGAGATGCTACACGGGTGAGGCTTTCATATAAATTGTATACATTTTTGTTATAAAACCCTCTTTTCAATTGAAGTTAATTATTCAGAAACTGGATGACTTGAAAACTACTTCGTCGGTCGAACGTGCTTTACGAAGCGGGTAATTTATAAAAAGCATTAATTATGTTTAGCGATGGCAACAACGACACATGTATTCGAAGCCGATAGCGACTAGTATGCGTCAGGGTCAGGTGTCTACGCGCAGTTGTCGCTAGTCGCTACATGTCTGGAAAACGCTACTAAGTGCTACGCCGTAACGTCCGTAGCATTGCTCTTGAATGGGAAATAATAAACTCTTAGCTTATTCAAGAATTTATGACTCATGTGTTTGTATGTAATAATCGACTTAGATACAGACACAGATACCACATCATAGTAACAGATATCGAAGTACATATGTAGCGCACAATGTTTTGCCATCATATTTTGATCGGAATTGTCGTAAGTATATCCTATACCTATCTTTAACTCAACTTTTTCACTGAAGTTTATTTGAGGAAGCAATAATGCTTTATTTAGCTTGCTTTCTCAGTTAAATTCTGGGGCGAAAACTTTGTCCACGCAGAGTTAGAACATGAGGATCTTTCGGCGTGTAGTGTATTATCAGAAAGTTACACCTTGGTGCTGCTTTCGACCCAAAGTGCCTAACCTGTAATCATTCCTGATTGTCTCACGAAATCGGTGGGTTTTAGTTTTTTCAATTTTACCACATATATACACTAAAAGAGGCAACATATTTCCGCTTTACATTTTCAGAGGCATCCATCCTTAACAAATGTTTTATACGACTATGCCTGTTGACTTCGAATTGTAATTTCTTGCGTTGTATTTCTCCTGTATGTTTTATGAGGTGTGCCATAATGCAATAAAGAGTACTTGTATTGTATACGAATACGACTGTGAAACCTGCTCCAGTTCAGTTATCCAGTTTGTATGACCTCGTTGAACACCCAGCCTTACGCGAAACCAATTATACGTAGCCTGGAAATTCTCGGATGCATTGAAAACAGCAGCAGGCGGCGGCAGGATTCGCACGCTACTGCATAGGTCCTATGGTGTAATGGTTAGCACTCTGGACTCTGAATCCAGCGATCTGAGTTCAAGTCTCGGTGGGACCTAGTTGATATCTTTTTGATTTAGTTTTGTTTTAGCGTGTTGTGTGAAAATGCGGGGGTTTTGCGGTGTGTAAGCGTGATTAGGAAAAGAAGTTCAGATTTTGGTGACCTCGTTTGTGAACGATGCACTTAATAGATATCTGGTGATTTTGAGGTATTGTAATATCTTTTAAGTAGGTACTTAACTTAGTATCTATTTTTTCAGCACATAATTTGCATTGTTAGGGTGAATATCTTGCATTGAATATTTATTCAACATTCTAATGCTGTCTTTACGTTGTTTTGTGTGTAGGCCTCCCCCAAGAATCTCCACGTGGAATTATTCATGCGATACTGCAACCAACAGCTCCCTATAACCGGTAGTTTACAAAATCGGTAGTTCACTCTCCATGCTGCGTCTTATATTTTTTAAGTGTTCTTTCCTTATTTGTATTTCTAAATGAGAAGTAGTCTATTTAATTCGGATCATGGGTCAAATTTTCAATTCGAACCAGTAATGCCTCTCATAAGTATCTTAGTAGTCCAGGAATTGCTTAAAATATTCATAATCATCATCATAATATCAGCCGATAGACGTCCACTGTTGGACAGAGGCCTCTCTCAAAGTTTTCCACGATGATTGGACGTGCGCCGCCCTCATCCAATCGCTTCCCGCCATCCTAACCAGGTCGTCGGTACACCTTGTTGACCTTCCCAGGCTGCGTCTCACGGTCGCCACCGACATCGTTCCTTGGAAGGGAAATTACTTAAAGTAATTACTTTAAAAGCTAATTTTAGAACGTAAATGCTATCTCCAGATTTCGCGAAGGGATGGTTCATTACTTTTCTATGAGCAGAAAACTTTCTACGGATTCGTGAATATTCAACGGGATTCGTCCTCGGATTTAATTCTCATTGAGGCTTATCTGTCCGGGGATTTATATCAATTATTCCTTGTTTACCTAGATCACAAAGTTTTAATTACATATAAAACCAAGTGTGCGCTACTGGGCGCCGCGAACCGTGCCAATAGCTAATAGCCGCACGCATCGTCATGCCCCACAACCACAGACAACCAATTACGTCGGATTTTGCGCCTATACCGTCGAATTTTAGCTATCACGGTTTATGTGATAATACGCCTGGTGACAGATAGACGTACGGACGGACGGACAGTGGAGTCTTAGTAATAGGGTCCCGTTTTTACGTGTTGGCTATGGAACCCTAAAAATCGATACATTACATTTTGAAAGGTGTGCCAGGGATCATAATTCGCCGACCGGGCTATAAGTAGGAATAGGAATAAAACACCCCCGACATAAGTAGCTTGCCATCATGAGACCCTCATTCAATGAGTGATATAAAAAGTGCTATTAAAACTGAACATAACTACAAAATTTTGAATTCTTAGCTTCAATATTGGTTGAGTGAGATCTTGTCACTTTGTTCCAATTAAAGCTGAATCTTGAAAACCTTGGTCCTATTTGCACCAAACAATAGAACCACCTCGACGGACAAGTCTATCGATAAAAAAACACACTCAAATTGCTCCTTCTGTTAGGGATCTACGATGCCACAGAAAGGCACACAGATACACATATTATGTTAAACTTATAACACCCCTCTTTTTTCAACGGGGGTTAAAAATGCACGTGCTCCAAAGGCTTACATTATACGTAACTGTCGTTGAAAAGTTAATATTAATTCCCAGACTCGAGTGACATATGATACCAACCTGTCTAGCACAGCTATGCTTCGCGAGTCTTGTCGCGCGTCACAGTGTCAACCGTCACTTTCTCACAATAATTCACAGAAAGAGATACAAATATCTCGTACGAAAAAGAGTCGCGTATGACAGTTATGCTAGCGGGGCAGGACGTGAAGGGCACAGGGTCGTCTCGCTCGAGACTATTTGTGCCTTGGGGAGTTTGTGAATATTTTATTTTAGAGACAATTTGGAGAATACAATAAGAATACACAGTATTTGAATTTAAAATTAATAAATAAAGAGTTAAAGTTGCTTTAACACATTCAACACCGGGAACCCGCTCCGTGGGCGCTGTGCTCGTAGTGAATTTTCGTTACATTACGCATTTCCCCATGTTATCGGCTACGCGCGTAGCGCTACGAAATCGTTGGCAGTGAATGTGTTAATAGAAGTCCTCAGGAAGAGAACCCCAGGTAGTCAGGTAAACGCGATTACTATTTAAAGCAATTTTAAACTCTTAGCAAAGTCCTTAAAATCATTATCTATGAAATACGCTTCTCTTTTATGATGGACGATAATGAGGTACAAAACCACACAATAGTGCTGTTTTCTTTAATAGGGTCGTACACAACACCAACCAAAGGTCTATACTACAACCTAATTTAACTACTTAGTTATGAAATTGGCTCCCTGTTTTAGCTGACAGTGCTTTTCTTACCAAACAGAATACTAAACCCAAACGCGTGTATATTATTTAAAACATAATAATCAACGCATCCCCCTTATGTCGTACAATAGAAGGTTGCTTTTCATCTAACATAAAGCTTTGTAAAGGCACGTGTCTCACACGCGGCAGCCACGCTCATATGTTTATTATAAACTAAAAACCTTCCAAAGTAATTACCCCGCAGATATTTGAATTGGAATTCACACTTTGCTGCTTCGTGATAACGGTTGAAATTTCATTGAATTCTTCAGTGAGATGCGAGTATTTGGAAGTTAGTGTTTGTAATAGGCAAAAATATTTAATTGCTTTTCGGCGTCGCACTCAGTTGATAAGGTACCCTTTGTCGAGTATTAAGATTGACGGCTCTTTGAGTCATTTTAATCCTGTGTAATTACTTGGAGGCTTGTATGTGATTATATTACATAATGTAAGCTTGGAACACATAAAAAGTTGCTTTAAAGATACAGATTTTGTCATCGGGTTCAGAAAGAAAAACAATTATATGTGACTGGTAGAGAATGCGTGGCGTGAAGTTCACCATTTGTACTAACTTGATGCAATAAAGTTTATCAAGATAAATAAAGTCATGTATATTTTCTTTCTATGAGCTCGAATATCACTAAGCCAACACTACATTTATGGCATAAGTGTGCCTTTTGAAAGATAAGTTTTCTTTTGTGCAATGTAGTTTAATAAATAAATACATGTAATCTGAGACAGTTTTATTGAAACAAAGCAGTGTTTAATTTGGATAAAGGATGGGATACCAATTGAACACTCGAATTATAAATCTCGAATATTATTATCTCGTTAGCGTTTTCGATGTGTTCTTGTTGAAGTGTCTGTAAATATTAGTGTCATTTTGATTTCAGCTATTCGGTAGACTCCCGGAACGTTTTAGAAACAATTTCAAATGCCATTAAAATTGAATATCAATAACTCTTTCGTAAATATAAAAAAAAATCTTAGGATGACGTGCATAGCGTATTGAGTTTTAGCCTAGCATTAATAACTTTACAAAATTAACACACACACACACTCACACTTACGAAAATTCCATTTTCATTGCATAAGTTAGGCACCTACGACACATTATGATAAGCTTGATAAGTCAGTAAATAAATAAGTACTCAAATGTAGTTTTTAAGTCGCTTCATTTCCAACAGAAATTAGTTATTTTGGACTCTGACGTAGAAACACTTTAAATAATTAAGCGTTAGACGTCAAAATATGAATATAATCATTAAAATTCGTCGTTCGTCGGTCGCCGACCGTTTCGTTAATTACTCGCCACTTCAGTACCTGTGTTTACTTTCCATTACTTAGCATATTTAATTACTTCATTTTGTGAGTGAAATGAATATTTGAGTAGCTACAGTTGACGCGTTCAAACTAAATATTCCTGTCTGAGGTAACGCCGAAATCTAATTTACATACACAATGCGATTGATTTGTACACTAGATGTTCTCTTTACAATCAGAGAGAATTTCTGATTTGCACCAACTTCTAGTAGGTATCTCTTTTTGGGCCCTATGGTTGACTGGTGGACAATGCCATTTTGGCATTAAGTCCGCCATTTCTACTGACTTTTGTTTTGTGCAATAAAATTTTAATAAATAAATGCGGTAAGACCGGTTCCAACTTAATTGGCCCTCCTCGTATTTTTGCAATTAATGAAAGAAAAATGTGTACAGAACATCCCACATAAAAAGAGGGCTGTCAAACTTGTTGCGCAGAGGTCAGTTGTTATACTAGATAGTAGTTATTGTTATGTGCGGATGAGCTGTATTCAATATTTTATAAAGCAGACAAAATTTTAATCGAATATAAGAAACCAGGGTCGATTTCAAAAAAAATGTAGGTACATAGTAAAGGGCTTTAATTAAAACAATGTTAATTGATTCCTTTGTGTGACGAAAGTTACCCATACATTTTGTATGACTAGCTTTCGTCATACAAAGGAAGCGATCGTATTTTATGTTAACAAAGCTTTTAACTATGTACAATTTTTTGCAATCGACCGACCAACCAAATATAAACACAATTACTGGCTTAAAATATTGTTTAACATAAGTTTCAGTAGTGAACTACGATTAGTCTTGTAGACTGTACAATGAATGTACATGTAGTATGGGTAGGTACTGCAAGTCACTTCTACTAATATTAGAAACAAAGTTATTATATTAAAACGTAATTTTTCATGCGTTAGCGTACGTTGCCCTAGCACTGACGAAAATAAACAAGTTATGAATTATGAATATGTATTTAACATGTACGATACATATCTAGTAGAATATTAATATATCACATTAATAATATCCATAGTAAATGTATTATTAAAACTGTTTACTATTGGTGTTAGAATTCGACTTACTCATACTCATTTATTCATAATAATGCACAAATATAGTGATGTGCCGTTTGCAAAATTATCAGGAAACTTTCTTTATTTAAAGTTTTCGGAAACGGCAGACACTACACAAATAACTATGTATTATATTTTACATAATTCTTATGTTACTAGCTTTTGCCCGCGACTACGTACGCGTGGAACTTGATAAAAGGGATTATTAGAAGTGCCTAAGTAAATGTAAGAGCAATTGTGCTTTTGGTCTAATAATTACATTTCCTACAGGGTTACCGCACCCCAACAGAAATGTTCACTGACTTTTCAATCTTTTTAGGTATAATTTAAAGGATGAAAACTATCCTATGTCCTTCCTCGTATCTTAAACTATCTCTATGCCAAATTTCATCAAAATCGATTCAGCGGTTTAAGCGTGAAGAGGTAACAGACAGACAGACACACTTTCGCATTTATAATATTAGTATGGATAGTATGGATGACGGATGATAATGACGTACACAACCACAAATTAGTATTGTTTTGCTTAAGTGGATCTTACACAACGCCAACTGAAACAGCAAAATATTATTAGATTCACATACACGTTGAGCATAAGAGGGACCGGATTTCTTATAGTTTAAATGTATAGGTAATGCTATAAATTTATATTGAAAATCATTACTCCCAGCCCTTTTGATTTGGGCTTCTAAATAATCAACCAAGTGATCTTTGTACATAATGTACCCTGTCGAAAATTCTACTTTAAATACTAAGCTTTATGATTCATAATTAATTACAAACGATATAAAATCGTAAGGGTGAATCATGTTCAATGACTTCTCAATCGTTGCTTCAAACGATTACCCCAATGCAGTTTACATATTTTTTTAAAACAATGCAATTTCAATTTTATCAAGTAAATTTAAAGACTGAATTTGTTTAGCCACCATTCCGCCATTGTGAACATATAAGGGGATGCAATATAAGTCACATAAGCTTTACGACACTTACGTCGTTCTTGCTCGCAGTAAGTGACACCGGCCTTCGCGGAAAAGTCATAAGTGTGGTTAGTTTCTAGGGCATTTACGTCGTTTTCTAAATATTGTGTTGACAAATACCATTGTAGAAAAGCCATATGTGATGCGAACTTGTATGGCACTTAAGTCGTTTTGCCAACATGATTTGGCACGTGCCGCCGTGGGACCGGCGCGCGCGCGCTTTCCCACGTAATGTTGACACTTCTATGTGTGGTTTTGGTTTTCACCCTGGAATTAAAAGAAAATTAGGGGTTTTTCCGCTTTTTTTATTGAAATGGTTACTTTGATCTTTATTCAGTACGCAATACAGATCTGAAATGAAAGCATGATTGACACAGATAAATAATTATTTACCTATTATGTTTGTTAAGAAAGTACACATCAATTTATATCCCCCAAAATTTTATTCATGATATTCTGGGACGGAAATTAATTATCAATGTTTACATCCTGTTATCAATTTGCTTGCTACTATTTTTTTTTTTTTTTTATGATAGGTACTCCCTATATATAATTCACCCTGCCTGTTCAAGTTGAGATAAAAGATCGATAAGATTATTTATATTTGTGTGATGAACACGAATATTTGTGCGTGGGTCATAAATAAATACTTAAATGCATGACCCAGGCATAGTATTCGTGTTCATCACACAAATATTTGCCCTTACGGGAATTCGAACCCAGAACTGCCGGCTCAATAGGCAGCTGCTTTACCACTGTGCGCCATACATACATATTACTTACATAGATAAATAAATACTTAAATACATAGAATATCCATCTATGTAAGTATGTACCTATATCGTCGCCTAGTACCCATAATACAAGCCTTTCTTGAGCTTAATTTGGGACTAGGTTGAGTTGTGTGAGTCTGTCTGATATTATTATTAGTACGTGACTCTCGACACTCGTCCGCCGAGTAGAGACAGACAACGATAACTCTGTGTACCTACAATTAGATAAATATTACTAATGCGTCTATATTTAATGGTGTTCTGGGAATACCGGAGCCAGTGCACTTGGGCTTGTGTAAATGATCCAAAAAATGTCCTTTAAATCACTTAAAAATAACAGTCGTATTCCTAGTAAAGTTAAGTAATCTAGCCACTGCATTTTGCAACTGTAAACTATATGAAAGTGTTATAAAATAAACCTAACCTAACCTAATCAATACGATAATATTTGCAAGAATTATGACACATTTATAACTACAGAGGAATAATGGCGAAATGATTCATTCGACGAAAGTTTCTAAGAATCTAAGGACTCCCCTTTTGTTAGTGTCCACGTATCAGCCCTGTAAATACCGACAGGAAGGACGCACTGGTCGAAGACTTCGGACTTAAGGCACTGGGGCAGTGGCGACTGGAATGTGTGGCGCAGCTTTCCATATGCAGCCCAGTCCCAGATTCTTCTACCTAACTGGACCACGTGACAAATTATAATTATATCAGGGACGAACTAGACACGGCAATCTATCTATCTATCAGCCACAGACGCCTACTGTTGACAAGAGGCCTCCCCCATAGCTCGCCACAAAATACGATCCTATGCAGATCGAATACATAAACTCCCTGTCACCTTAAAGAGGTCCAGCTAGTCGGTGCTATCCCACGCTACGCTTTCCTAGACGTGGCCGCCACTCCAGGACTTTTCCCCCAACGGCCACCCGTTCTCCGAGCTATGTATATGCCAATTCAACCGTGCAATTCCGTGAGCTATATCGGTTACTTTGGTTCTTCTGCGAATGAATATCCTCGTTTCTGACACACTAACACGCAGAGAAACTCCGAGCATATAGCTCTTTCCATAGCACGTTGTGTGACTCTAACCCGCCTTAGGACACGGCAATATTATGTAATGTTGTGAATCTCACATCTAGTCTAACATCAACTACATCAATACGGCTATAGATATTAATATAAAACATAAACCATCCACCTAACTTACCTAACCTTCAGAGATTTCTTTGCGAATAAATATCGTAGGTATCTTGTTGTTGTTGTTGATGTTATAATATAAATAGCTTTCCTTTTTCCGTGTTATGTAAAGGTTACTAAAATAACGCAAAAGAAAAATAAATGATACCAATACTACGTCATTCAAACATTTTATACGTGTCTTCCGCGTTATAAATACATATAAGTCACCTATAACAAAAATGAATTTCTCTAAACAGTCATCTGTAAGTTTCTCTTTTTGGATCGCAGCCCAAACCAAGAGTAGTTACTTAGCTTTACTATGAAAAAAGCTTGTATCCAAACTCGAAAGTACGAGTAGTTGCGAAGTAACTACCAATTTTGAATACTTTTAGGGTTCCGTACCTCAAAAGGAAAAAACGGAACCCTTATAGGATCACTTTGTTGTCCGTCTGTCCGTCCGTCTGTCAAGACCCTTTTTCTCAGGAACGCGTGGACGTATGAAGCTGAAATTTATATCAATTACTCAGGTCTACTGTCCCTTGAAGCTGTGAAAAAATCAAACTTCTAAGCCAACGCAATCAAAAGATACAGCCGTTTATGCCGCAAATTTTCGACACTTGCAAGGGAATCAAAACCTACAGGGTGCTTCCCGTGAACTCAGAATCTTGAAATTTGGTACGAAGCAACGTCTTATAGCATAGATAAAGGAATAATTACGAAAACCATAATTTTTTTTTTAATACCTAACTTTGCACCTAATTTGCAAATTTTCGACACTTGCAAGGGAATCAAAACCTACAGGGTGCTTCCCGTGAACTCAGAATCTTGAAATTTGGTACGAAGCAACGTCTTATAGCATAGATAAAGGAATAATTACGAAAACCATAATTTTTTTTTTTAATACCTAACTTTGCACCTAATTTATATGGGGCGCTATACATACCAGGTGCAAACTTAACTTAACCACTTAGGGATGGAAAGTGTTTGTACGGAACCCTCGGTGCGCGAGTCCGACTCGCACTTGGCCGGTTTTTTTTCTTTAATGTTAAAATATTCATGGTAGGTATAGTAATGCTAACAGCGACGACTCGTAGACTTGCTACGAACGAATCGTAGCACCTCCTTCGTAGCACTTTTCTTGCTAAGTTTTATATATTTTGTGGAGAGTATAACTTCCAAACACGTTCCTTAACATATTATCAATGTTACTATTGAGACTTATTGTTATGTATATCTTTGAAACCTACAGTTTGAATTTTTCATTAATAATTTGTTTCAAAAACTATTCGAACTTGACAAAATTCACGCAGAAAACTGGTTTACTGGAACTTATTTTCAACTGGCCGCAATGAAAGCACGAAATATTTATTTTCTAGAACTCAGGGAAGAGTAGGTATAATTCACTTTAAAAAGTTGGTTGAAAAAAATAACAATTTAAAAAGAATAAGGCATCTTAAGTAACTTCCAAAAAGACAAGGTTCTCTTGGGTTCTTTTTTCAACGTTTGCTATCTCAGGACTCAGCCATTTATAAACCGATTTCAAAAATGTTTTTTCTTTCAAGAGTAATAATAATAATTAAGAGACTCGCTAGATGGCTGGATCAATGGTCAGATTCAGAAGGCGGTACTCCTGGACACGGCGCGTAACGTCAGGGGGTTCCTCTCTCTGTAGGCTAGGCTGGGCCCTGCCCCGCTGCCGGCGGCACCCTAGGTTAGGTGTTTTTAGAATGTGTTTATATTTGTAATGTATTTTTATATACATTTATTGTAAAAGAAATCTATCCTAAGTAACCGGAATAAATTATTGAATAATAATTTCGTTATTTTCTCCACAAACACACACATTTCATAACACGTGTAGCGAATTATCTCTAAACAAATTGGGCCAGCAACTTGAACAACTGTGACATGCAACTCTTTCTCGCGCGAGATATTACCGATACTCTTTCTATGCAGTACTGCGAGAGAGTGACGGCTACAAGATTCGCGAAGCGTAGTTGTGCTAGACAGGCAGTAGTTCCGACCGCGACCACACGAGCGGTTTAATAATAACCGAGGCCAAGTTAGGCCCCGGGGCCTAAAACAGGGTAAACTTCACAACTCCCGAGTGATTACAGTATTCTGTGATATTCTGTGGTATCACGTGTTACATACCCTTTAGGCCTTTACAGCGTATATAGTTGTATTTAGGTACCCGGTAGTGAAGTGCCGCTTCCGAAAATTTCCAGACTTTCCTCATTTCCCATACAAAATGAGGCTAGTTTCCGGAATATTTCGGAAACTGCACATCTCTAGTCGTGATAAATTTGCAGCCGATATGAATGTTAGTTCATTATGGTGTAGTGCGTATTAGTATAAAATTTAACTTGCGTGGAAGATGGCTTTTATGGAAATACTTTTATGATTGACTTATACCTACACAAAAAAAGTACCTAACTCACGTTGGCACAGTAACAAGCCTCTATCTCATCAAAAAGTGTATCAAATTTCATAAAATATAGTTTGAAACTCTTTAATATTTCTAAATGGGAAATATAGAGAAGATGGTTCGGCGGGTATGTGAGTGCAACTAAAAAAATATTGAAAGTAGGTATGCAGCAAAAAATATTGAAAGTATGATTCAATAATGAAATGAAATGAAATAATTTATTCAGTAAGTAGGTAGGCCACAAGGGCAGTTTTACAAGTCAGATTGTGAATCTACCATAATTTCCCTAGACCGCTGTTGACAAGAAAGCTGAAAGAAACTCAAAAGTATGTCATCTAAGGATTCATCTTTCGCCGTATACTTTCCTCCACCGCAATAACAAACCGGCTAAAATCTCGATGGGTGTACACTGTTCACAGACCCGCACTCTGTACACAAACCTACAGCGTGTACACACGACACGCCCAATCACGCCGACAACACGTCGCAGTGTTTGTGTACGCGTAAAAACACGGCGTGGTTTCCAATCCGTCGATACTTTCTTTTTATCAGTATTTTGAGTCATCGGAGACGTAACTAATGGACAAAATGGGAACACTCAACTATTCCGATTAAAATAAGATGGTAGGTAACTAAAACGCTCATATAATCACCCATTTGGGGGATGAGAGAAGAGAGACATAGACAAACTTAATTGCGGCTCAACACTACTCGCGAAGTTGACCGGAGTTGGGCGAATATGAATAGTGTAGAGGGGCACTTCACTGCGAAAACCCGTACTTCGGCCAACTTCGCCTCGCCCAACTTGGGTCAACTTCGCGAGTAGTGTAGCTTGGGTAAAGTAAAACGTTAAACAAATATCTACTGTGGTTCACGATTACGTCGATGACGCAGCAAGACGAACCTATAATAATTACCCAAATTCCGTTCGAAGTAATGTTTTCTTTCCATTCCAAACAAAAGTTTGACAGATACTTTACCTACTCCAGTTTCAACGAAAATAGCCTTCGGCACCTTTCGGTTTCACAGGGTTCAGTGTGCCCGATACAGAAGGACCAACTTATCAGTTCAGTCGGCGGCGTCATCAGCGTCGACGTAAACTGATGTATAGCCTATCCAGACACTTGCTTAGCAATGTCTTAGTCTACTTGATGATCAGCACAGTCCCACACGAGTTGCTTATTATCAGTCATCCCATTGATAACGTACGTATTTTAAGCTTCCGTGAAGCCATCGGGAAGCTAAAGCTCATTTAAAAATTCATATATTAAAGTTCTTCAAAATCAAAATATGTCTGGTGGGAGGCTCCGCCGACAGAGGGTAGAACACGTCGGAGCCCTTGCCCTCGTGGCTTGAGGGCCCCGTATCATTGATACGGCTGATATGGTGGTATTCACGCCCTTGATTCTATCCTATCCTTTCTGATTACGACTATTGTTATAACTGTGGAAATCTGTAAAAATATTTGTCTGATGTATGTTTAATACACAACAGGTTGAACTGCTTTATGTTCAAAATATTTGGCAAGTAATAAGATTGTGTCATACATATATTGAAATAATACTTAATTTGCTATAATATGGCCAAAACAGCGGGACAAAGTTAGTAATTCACGCGGCGTAGTTAGTTCCCCATTTGTCCAACTGAACAGATAAGTTGGTATCGTAGCAAATGCGCAGTAGACAAAAATATTTAGTAAAATGCTGTAAAACAAAAATGTCGCAAGAATGTTTGAGTGTTCACGTTCTTACGACGTTTATCGTGTGGAGTATCGGAGCGCGCCCAAGTCATCGCCTAATGGTGTTGACCGCGGCTGTGTTGACTGCGATGTGGGGCGGCTCTGATTTCGTGGCTCATACACAAACATAATAGTTACATGTATAATGTATATATATATATGTATGTATGGCTATAGTGGCTGATAAATTCCCACGCAATGCAAACTATGCAGTGCGTCCTTAAGTATATAAGTTACTTTGGTTACTCTAGCTAGGGAAATTGGGTATCAGTAAGTATAGTGTTAAAAAGAATTACCTCAATTACATACTTGTGAATTGAAAACGAATAAATTATTTGAAGGGGAAATAGAAAAGAGAAGAAAAAATAGAGAGACAGTCACAGTTGTCTGAATGTAGAACCTAATGAAAATATTACGGTCGGGTCAGGATATCAAAAAGAGGGCATTAGATAGGACAAGACAAGACGGATAGAGAACATGGAGTAATTCCATTAATAATCATTCAATAACTTTAATTCCACTATAAACATATTCCATTGTTACGGTGCGTTGTAATGCTTGTCCTCAACACCTGATATTAATGACTGTTACCGTCCTATACCAGGTGGGTCCTGTAACAGGAGCAATAAATTGAAACATAGATTCTAATTCTATTCCTCAAACTGAACAACATTTATTAAACAACTTTTTAAAATAACTCATTTATAATGTAAACGTGTAAAATTAAGTTTATTCAAAGAAGCAACGTATTGCGAAACATTTGATATTTAGTATAGTGACAGCTATGTCAATGCTAAGGCGCTGTCAATGTTGGACGGAGTACATTGATAATGCTATTTATACTTTGTTTGAAATAATGAACATATGAAAACAGTATTTTTTTTAATGTTTCTGAACAGATGTTGTTCAGTTTGACGAGTAAAATCTACGTTTAATTTTTTTTCTCCTGTTCAGGACCCAACTGGTATATATTAACACTTTCAGAGGACCATTTGAAAACTGCTGCGCCACAGAAAATACTAATAAAAAAAACTATCTAAGAAAGGCTCAAGTCTCTGTCTCTGTCTCAAGTGTATGTAAAATTTTACCTTATTCGTACCGACCTTATAAGCATGCCGCTTCATCATTTTTTTTTCTCTGCATAACATATTTAATATATATTTATTATATAATTATACCTACCTACTTCATATACTTTTATACCAACTTCTTATTCACATCATTAAGTAAGTGTAGTTAGTAAATATATAGATACGTAGAGAGCAATAAATATAAAAATGTATGTCTTAGTGAGAACTGTTGAGGACTAGCTCCTACGTGTCTAGTATATAATTTTATAATTAAGATGTTTCTTATGTATATCTGTTTGTTCTCCAAATAAAAAAATAAAAAACATTTGCCTCTCGTATAAATGTTCTATGAGAAATGTTAGACTGTAGACAGATTAGCAGTTTAACGAAGACAAAAGTCTCCGTCCTTACACTTAGCGCCGTGTCACGAGGTGTGGAGGTGCCTTTTTTAATAATCCATAATTTTGATAAAAGTGTGGCGAAATAAGAGTAGCCCACGGCACCAGTGGGGAGGGGAACAAAATTGGGAAAAATATAAAGATAAGTGGACTGTATTTTTGAGATTAACCCCAAACTATGCAGATAGGAGCTAGGAAGCCTAGGACAACGGGAAAGACATATGCACTAACCTTTTATACGCTGCGTGCTGTCTCCTCTTGCCGGCAAGTCATCTGCACGTTCACGGGTATGTATAATAGTTTATTAAATAGATTTGTGGCACATCACACCAGTTCGTAGCACATAATTCAAACACCAGGCGGCCAAACGGGGCCGCACAGACAGCAAGGTAAAATGGCGACTTGCGACTGTCGCTCGCGGCGGGCGTCGATGAAGTACATATGTCAGAGGAATGGGATTTGACAGGTTTGGGAGAGAATTCAAACTACCCCACATACAAAAATATAAAACGAAACCCAACATCCCCCCGGCCTTGAAGGAACCCTTCAAAGAAAAAAGAGCGAAGCTGCTCTATCAAAGAACGCGGGTGCGATTATTGTGCTAAGCGGTAAGTGAATAGTTGAGAAACTTAAACTATAAATATTTAGCGAAAACTAAGAAAAGCACAGTAGGTTGTGCGCGAATATAAGTATGAATGAAAGAACTCTACAACTAAAATAAATCTTATCTAAGATTGTCTATAAAGACGCGGGCTTAAAATAACTAAACTAAATTTCTTAAAATTAAGATTGACTCATTGAGTCGGGAGAGGGCAAAGTCGCACGACTGGCCGTTTGTACGTGCCAACTTTCGTCCTTACTTCCGCAACGCGCGTTATTCCGTCCTTACCGGGATATACGTTAGTGATAATTCCTAACGGCCATTGTAAGGGTGGCGCGTTATCTACGTTTAACAATACCACTGTACCAATCGTTATTGGATTAGATGAAGTATTCCATTTTTCGCGTTGTTGCAAATTATGTAAATACTCAGATTTGAACCGCTTCCAGTATGACTGTACTAGCGAGTCCATCAATGAAAAACGAGACAACAAATTGGTTCGTTCGTCCGATAAGTCGGGTGCGGGAAGGTACTCTAGTGGAGATGTAGACAAAAAATGAGATGGCGTGAGCGCCAGCGGCTCCGAGGGATCCGAGCTTAGAGTATAGAGCGGGTGGCTGTTAAGCACTGCCTCAATTTGTGTTAGCACGGTCGACATCTCCTCGAAGGTGAGAATTTGTTTTCCGATTACGCGAAATAATAAAGATTTAGCGCTTTTGATATTAGCTTCCCATATGCCACCGAAATGACTGGCAGTGGGAGGGTTCATCTTCCACGTTATGCGGTTTTTCGCGAGTTCATTACTAAATGTTTTATAATATTCGTCAGATCGTAAGAATTCGTGAAGTTCATTAAAATAAGCTTTTGAAGAAACAAAATTAGTCCCGTTATCCGAATAAAGCGACGTGCATGGTCCACGTCGCGACGTAAAGCGTTTAAATGCATCTATAAAACCCACGGAAGTCAAACTCGATACCAGTTCTAAATGAACGGCCTTTGTCACTAGACAAATAAAAAGGCATAAATATGCTTTGACACTACGTACGCCGCGCTTGCGATAGGGAGTAATATACAGCGGTCCCGCATAATCTACACCCGTGTGTAAGAAAGCCTTGCATTGCTCTAATCGACATTTAGGTAGATCAGACATAAGCGGGAAAGTAGCTTTAGGACTTAATCTGAAACAGCTATTGCATTTTTGCACGCGTTGCCTAACAATACGACGAGCGGAAAGTATCCAGTACCTAGTTTTTAAGATGCCTAGTAATAGTTGCGGTCCTGCATGAGAATTATCGCGGTGATAAGTGTCAATAATTAAGTGCACCACATTATCCTTTTTAGGCAATATCATGGGGTGCTTAGACGCGTAATCTAACGACGAATTCGTTAAGCGACCTCCGACACGTAAGATTCCATTTTCAATAAACGGAAATAGCTTTTGTAGTTTTGATGAGCATCGTTGCCCCTTTGAAATATTTTTAATATCGTCGGAGAAATATACAGATTGCACTACACGAATTATTTCAAATTCGGCGGTATTCAAATCATTAGCAGTGATTACGTCGTTTCGCGGGAGCTTCTTCGAGAAGCGGAGCACATAAACAAAAGCTCGAAGAAGTTTATTCCAGGAGGAACATCGCGAGGCGAGCGTCAGAACAGGATGTTCTATTTCAGTGACACTCGTGGTCACGTGAGCCACAGTCTTTTCCTCTGGCAAAGATGAGCGGTTAGGTATAAATTTTTGTACAGGCCAGTGGTTTAAAGGCTGTGCTAACCAAGGCGGTCCATGAAACCACAACTCATGCTGTATGAGCTGGGAGGGAGTGAGACCTCTTGAATTACAATCAGAGGGATTAAGAGAGCCAGCAATATGATATAAATTGTCAGGCGAAATATTTGTCTGAATTTGTGAAATGCGGTTAGCGACATAAGTGTCGAACCTATGAGGCGAAGCGACCGACCAACATAGGGCGACTTCTGAGTCAGAAAATGCAAAAATATTATCTATTTTATGTCTTTTCGATAGCGTGTCATTAACTTCGCGTAGAAGCCGTGACATTAATAAAATACCGTTGAGTTCTAAACGCGCTAACGTAATCTTAGGTCTGGCAGAAGCTACTCTTGACTTGGAACAGATAAGCGTTACGATCGGTGGCTGGCCTGGGTTAACAACATGCAGGTATATTACACAGCCATAGGCGGCTTCACTGGAGTCCGAAAATCCTACCAAGGAGACTTGAGCTCCGACTTCTACACCTAGATGTCGGGGGAATTTAAGCTGGGATATCAGAGGTAACTCAGATAAGTACTGTTGCCATAAATTAACAATGCGAGAAGGCGGTAAATCATCCCAGTGCAAATCCAAAAGCCACAGTTCCCGGATTATTAATTTAGCGTATAAAATAACCGGCCCTACGAGTCCTAGTACATCATATAGTCGGGCGGTCGCGGATAATATAGCACGTTTAGTACACAAGGTTGGCGGTTTAGAGGTATCGAACACGAACACGTCCTGCGTGGGCAACCAGCGCAGACCTAAAATCTTAAATGTATTTCCGTCATCGAAGGAAATAGATCCAGACTTCCGGTGTGACTCTGGTATGTGCTCGAGCAGTTCGCGCGAGTTGGATGTCCATTTTACTAGGGCGAACCCCCCGGCCTTGAAGAGGTCGATCAGTTCATCAGCTGTCTTAACTGCTTCCTCGAGAGAAGAAGCAGAAGAAGCGAGGTCATCCATATAGACATCTCTTTCTAACACGGCGGCCGCAGTTGGCCATTGATGCCGTTCATCAGCAGCTAGCTGACGTAGGGTCCGTAGCGCCAAAAAAGGCGATGAACGCAAACCAAACGTAACCCGCGTGAAATTGTATACCTCTAGCGGATCAGTATCCGAGAAACGGTATAAAATTCGTTGATATTTATGATGTGATTCATTTGTGTGAATGCACAAGTACATTTGTTTCACGTCAGCAAAAAATGCAATCTTGAAAATGCGGACATTTAATAAAATGTGAAATATATTTGCCTGTAAGTTACAACCGGTATATAAAATATCATTTAGTGACAACCCTGTGTCACTTTTTGCGGACCCATCCAGGACGGGCCGAACTTTGGATGTCGCTTTGTCATTGCGAACTACAGGATGATGCGGTAAAAAATAGCCCGAAGAGAGAGACTCCTCAGGTGCGGAGCGAGAGAGAATACCTTCATTTAGGTAATCGCGTATAATGTTATCATAACTAAATTTAAGTGCGGGATCTTTAGAGAACTTTCTCTCGAGAAGTAAAAAGCGCTTTTTTGCTGTTATGAAAGAATCTCCCAATTTATTGGGATCATCTTTGAATGGCAGGTCAACAGAATAACTGCCGTCATCATTGCGAACAGTATTTGAAGTGTATATACTTTCGCATTTTTCATCGTCGGGACTTAAAAAGGTACGCGAAGGTATCTCCTCATTCGACCAAAATTTCTCGACGAGTTGATGAAGCGGGTCACAGCTAAAAGCACAGAGCGTGTGCGGAGCGGGTTGGGAAGAAACTATAGGAGCGTCCCCCATTAAAATGTACCCTAAGGTAGTTTCATAAGCGTTGGGCATATTCTCGGATGGGCCTTTAATTTTGCCAAACAATAAAATTTCGCAATAAAGTTTCACACCTATAAGCATATCAATCGGTCCCGGTTGTGAAAAGTCATCATCTGCGAGCGGTAAGTTCTTAATGTACCCGAGCGACGCGTTATCTACGCGCGCACTAGGCAGCTGTGACGTAATGCGCTCGACTACCAGCGGGCTGGCAGTGTATTCGCGTTGGGTCCCTACTCGCGGCGTGAATTTAAGTGAAGTTACACCTAATATTTTTTGCGAAGTCCCACCGATGCCTTGAACTTCAGAAAAGCGGTTTTGTTTTTTAATAGGCAGCGATAATCGCTTACAACAAGCTGTTGTTAAGTAATCACTTTGAGAGCCAGGATCGACCAAGCATCTCAAAAAGTGAGTGCGGTTAAAAGAATCAATTATTTTTATTTTCGCGGTGGCCAGTAACGTCGTCGTTTGAAGACGGCTAGAACTGTCGCACGAAATTGTACAAATGCTACGATCCGATGAGGAATGCGGGGTGCTTTGGTCGACGTTAACTGCAGTAGTCATATTAATATTATCAACATTAGCAATATCAGAATTAGTAAATTTATTTTCCTCATGAGATAACGTAAACATGCCAGGGCCGGACTCAGGGTGTCCGATTTTTTCATGTTTAAATTTACGAGCGGGGTTTGAAACAGTTGTTCCCATGTTACAATTTGACTTCGAACTCACGTTAAAATGCAACAATGAATGATGCCGCGAAGAACAATGAGAACAATTTTTCTTCGAAGTACAAGTTGAAGTTTTGTGACTTACACTTAAACAATTGTTGCAATATGCGTTTAATTTGATAAAATTGTATCTTTCGTGCGGTGTCATTTTCATAAAAGACGAACAAGAATACAAATGTTCATGTTGTTTATTTTTACAAAGTCCACATTTAATATTATTATCGGAACCGCCTGAGTCCGCGCCTACGAACGTCTTTGTAACGGCCCTAGGTATGTGCGACTTGTTAGGGGAGTTAAAGATCGGTTTATTAGTAACTGCATTTGGAGATCGAGATAACACTTTACTCTGCTCCTTGACAAATTCAATTAAACTATGATACGACGGGATTTTCTCCTTACGATAGGCGATTTCAAATAATTTAATTGTTTCTGCATCTAATTTTTGTAATGCCAAATGCAGGAAAATGAAATCTGTCAAATCTTCGAGTTTCATTTCTTTGAGCGCTTTGACGGATGTGTCAAAGTTATTTATGAATGCGTCTAAACCGGTCGAACTCGCGGTAGTTAGCGATTTAAAATGCAACAGCTGCTTAAGATAAGTACATGCTAGCGTACGTGGGTCATCATACTTTTGTATTAAAGCATCCCAAATGATGCGATAGTTCTGTGCGGTTGGAGGCAAACCTGCGCAAATATCGCGCGCGGTGCCAGTTAATTTGCCAATTAAATAATAAATCCTTTCACTATCAGACAGTGATGCGTTATCATGTATCATACTCTTAAATTGCTGATAAAACAGCGGCCAGTTTTGTGGCTGTCCATCAAATGAAATTAATTCAATTACTGGCAAGCGAGGTTTCGACTTCGTAACACTGGGGGGTTGAGTCTCAGGAACACTATGTACTTTATTTTCTGACAATAATTGTTTAATATAGCAATACATTTCCTCAAATGATGTCCATGACTCATAATCTACGTCAGCGCCTGGGTTCAGTTGTAAAAACAGTAAATTATACGATTCTAAAACCTTTTCGTAATCATCACGCAATGTGTCTATATTTAATGCACTTGTCCGAAACGCCTTAAACTGTTGGTGATCAGTTTCGGCTTTGTATGCTAATTCTAGAATGTTTTCTACGCGTTTATAGATAACATCGCGCCTGACGGTATATATAGTCAGCTGATTCCTACAAGTATCATAATCGACTCCCTGGCTGAACGCGTCACTCCCTTTTCTGCTACCTTTACCCATTATTGTAAACAGTAGTTACGAACTTATAATCAACAAATAAAATAACAGTTCGCGGTATCCTAAAGAATCTTAAAGAAGGTCGTAACTCACTACGATTTATTCAACTTAGGACCTTTTATTTAAGTGGTGCAAATAATATTGCAGTAAATATAAAAGACGTAAGCGACTGGGATTCTATATGGACTTATGACTTTTTATATTAGACGTATGAGTATGATAACAAATTGTTCACTTTTTATTAGAAGTATGATGATATTAGCGTATATAAAAGTATTATATGTATTTATAAGAACTTATTTATGTACCTACTGCGGGAATAGAAATTAAAATGTTAGTTAAATACTGTAACTAAACTGAGCGGGATACAATAAATTGTGATAAATGCGGGCGGAAACGTATTTACGTATTTAAGAATAAGATTCTGATTGAATTTTATGTGCTACCGTGATTGTAATGTTACCGGGCGGTGAAATAAATGAACTTAACCGAACCAATTTGAGTTGCATTTACAATTGCATATGGCGGACAGGTAAAGTGGTATGGTTAAGAACAAAGGAATGTGCGATCACGTGTATCGAAATTGATCACGAAAAATGAAATATATTAGGAAATAACTAGCAATATAACGTACTAAGCATGCGGGTGCGGAAATAAAGCGAAATAGTCGCCGATCTTGTTAATATTTTAAGATTAAAAATGACAAACTATTTCAATACCTAGCACAATAATCGCATAAGTTACCCCAATAATTATCATTAAATTTATATATTAATCACATAGGTATGTATTAATGCGGATGGAAATGACCAGAAAATGGTTTAATTCGGTAAGAAGTGACCAGAAAAAATATGGAGGTGCCTTTTTTAATAATCCATAATTTTGATAAAAGTGTGGCGAAATAAGAGTAGCCCACGGCACCAGTGGGGAGGGGAACAAAATTGGGAAAAATATAAAGATAAGTGGACTGTATTTTTGAGATTAACCCCAAACTATGCAGATAGGAGCTAGGAAGCCTAGGACAACGGGAAAGACATATGCACTAACCTTTTATACGCTGCGTGCTGTCTCCTCTTGCCGGCAAGTCATCTGCACGTTCACGGGTATGTATAATAGTTTATTAAATAGATTTGTGGCACATCACACCAGTTCGTAGCACATAATTCAAACACCAGGCGGCCAAACGGGGCCGCACAGACAGCAAGGTAAAATGGCGACTTGCGACTGTCGCTCGCGGCGGGCGTCGATGAAGTACATATGTCAGAGGAATGGGATTTGACAGGTTTGGGAGAGAATTCAAACTACCCCACATACAAAAATATAAAACGAAACCCAACAGGTGTCATTCTCGTCTCTCGATGTACTGTCCGTGAAAGTGTTAATAACTTACTCGTGCTGAAACCACAAACTTGGAGATTATAACCTTGAACGGATAATGAACAGATTAGTTTCGTAACAATGAGTTTATTGTTGTATTTGTAGTCTCAGTCTGCGATATTTAGACCCACAATCTGTGGAAACTTTGTGAAAAGTTTCCCCAAACTGTGTTGGAATCGGGCTACAACAGCTTTCGGCAAAAGTTTCTATTATTAGACCAAACTGGACTAGGCTAGGGTTGTCTCAAAATTTAAAAAAGTAAATTGATGAAAAACTAATTATTCCGCATAATTATAATGGACTGAAAAGTGAAATAAGTAAGTATTATATTATTATAACGTTTGAAAGGACAAAAAATTAAAACTTTACATGAAATACCAACTAAAAAACTACTTTAGAACATAATTTTAGAGATAACCGTGCCACAAACAAGAAAGAACGACAAGGGAGTGAAATACAGAAATACATAAGCAAAGAGTTATGACGAAAACATTTTAGAGATGACAATGTCTCAACTCGAACAGAGATATGTTTGCCTACACGTTTACACACAGCGCAAAATTTAACGAGGTACGTGATAATGATAAGAATCGAATGAATGTGTCACGCACACAAAAGCTAGTTTTATATATCGAAATATATTTAATTTTTAATACCGTGAGTGACATTTAAATGGCTCATTGTCACTACACGAATGCACGAGGATTCGAGGAGGCCGCTATCTGGGAAGAATGGCGGCGCGTTGTGAAGCTTGTCACCAACATCTGAAATGATGACCACGACCACTCTACCAAGAGTGAAACTGACGATGAAGAAGAAAAGTGATATTTTGATATGCCCAACCACCTCACAAATGTAAAAGTGATGTGTCAGCCCTGCTCCGGGTTAACATTTAAGTCACGTCGGCCCAGTGGGCCTTCTATTGAATATAGATTGTTAGTGTTCTGCTCAACAACCGGACTTCGCAGTTATTACTGCGTTGTGTAAGCTTAGATGGCTTGCACACCTTTTTTTAATCCCCGACAAAAAGAGGGTAAGTATCTGTGTACATATTTGTGTGTCTGTTTGTGGCATCGTAGCTCCGATGGGCCAATTTGAGTGCGGTTTTTTTATCGAAAGTTATCCATCGAGATGGTTCTTAGCTATAACTTGTATATAATCTGTGCCAATAGTTTCCAAGATATTATTCAGCTTTAACTGGAACAAGTGACAAGTTCTAGACCAATATTGAAGCCATGAAATTCATAAAATTGTAATTGTGTTCACTTTTAGTAGCATTTTCTATATCACTCATTGATTGAGGGTCTTATGATGACCATGTAGGTACTTGTGTCGGGGATGATTTAAATTTTTATTTCTGTTACATACAGTACATTAAAATACACAAGTTTTTTTTAAATACGCAAAAGCCAGTGGAATTAGTTTCTATGAAAGCGACGCCGCAAAACACCCCTGATTATTATTTTGCGATTTTACCGCATTTTTTCGCCTGCCGATCGTCTTAACCAATAATTAACCTGTTGTTTACCTCTAATTGTAATTTCTTGCATTGTATTTCTCCTGTATGTTTTATGAGGTGTGCAATAAAGAGTACTTGTATTGTATTGGAATTAAAAAAAAGCGGTCAGGGCAATTCTTTTATGGAATCATAAGAAAGGGTCATCGTCGCCTGAGTGAGTGTGGCTGGTAGTCTGGGAGGCCAGCGACAGCATCGCGACTGTATCGTGACCTTTTTGCGACTGCATCGATACTGAATCGCTGCAAAAAGTCGCTATGATACCTCCGTTACTGAAAATTACAGCGAAGCTCTTGATAAAGTGGAGCGTGGCAGGCTTCTATGAAATAAGAGTCCAAACTTTACTCTGTGACTGACGATCTGCTAAAGGTTGTGGGAAGCCGTTGAATGCACGATCTGGCTATCATGGAGCTTTTGGCATTTTTGTTCAAAAATTGGCGTTTTTCTATTGAGACGATGAAAAGAGTGACTTTCGATCGGACGGTGTGTAAGCGCTCTTATTTCGAACAAAAGTCGATGCAGAATAATTAAAGTCTAAATTAGAGTTCTTTGAAATTTCAATCCGATCAATGAAGGAATTCGATTTAGAGTCCTGTACAGAGTAAGTTTACGTGTTTGGCCATGCCACTTGATGTCGTAAGTACCTACTTATATCGTTTGAATAATATTCATTTGAAAATAAAGAAGAGTTTTGTTTGTATACTAAACCCGATCCTTGCTCGAGAAGCTCATACTTACTTAACACACGCTGACGACGCTGTTGGCGCAGTTTGTACCGCACCTGCCTACTGAGCCGGCGTTCCTGGGTTTGAATCCCGGCCTGGGCAAATACTTGTGTGATGAACTCGAATATTTGTTCCTGGGTCATGAATGTTATGTATAATGGTATATCGTCGTCTAGTACCCATAGTACAAGCTTTGCTTAGTTTGGGACTATAGGTCGATTTGTGTAAGATTGTTCCTTAATATTTACTTTATTATTTATTTTCTGTAATTGGGTCATTGTCAGATTTAGGTGCGCGCGTCTTTCCGGTAGACATTTGCGAAATTAAGAATTCCAGGGCCTAATTTTCTGATTAAATGCATGTGAGAAAAAAGAACGTTCCCGCTTCTATAATCCGATGTAATAGCAACATAACCTAGATTCATACAAACTCTTAACTTTTGACCACCGAAGGGACAAATTTTGTTTTTTGACAATGACCCAATTTGTCAATGCATGGTGTGCTGTCAGCTCTCCGTCGGTGGAAACGCAACAAAGGTCCTGCGAACGACCTTTGAAGGGTTAGCATATCGCTGGCTCAACATTAGAGGGTTCTATGTTTGACTTCAATACTCAATACTCAATCATTTATTGCATTCCACAATGTTAGTTTTGAGTATACTAGGTAAACTTAAGTTCTAGTTGCCTGTTGGGCACAGCAAAATCGTGAAGAGAAGACGACTTATGTATTGCATATACATTCGTATTTTATGTAAACTTTAAATTCTTAGAATTTCTAAATTCGTTCAGACGAGTCCCAATTTGAACATTGTCATAATGGCATTAATCCTAATTTTAATTACCCTAAAAAAAATTCCATAGAACCCTGTAATATTGAGCCAGCGATATCTTACCGCGACTTCGCTTGTCGCGGGGCATAGCGTCCCCTGTCTTGCTCGCACGGTATGCAATGGAAAGTGACAGGTAGTATTTGTCGCGCGACATAGAGTCGCATGTAACTGGTTACGCTGGACGTTCTGCATTGATTGTATGGTCTTTTATGTCAT
Source organism: Apotomis capreana (assembly GCA_947623375.1). Classification (NCBI taxonomy): domain Eukaryota; kingdom Metazoa; phylum Arthropoda; class Insecta; order Lepidoptera; family Tortricidae; genus Apotomis; species Apotomis capreana. The sequence continues at coordinate 30,351,420 of OX392501.1, read as the reverse complement.
AGTGGGCAAACGAGATCGCCTGATGGAAAGCGACCATGATAATTTCCGTTTATTTAGGTTCATAGTTGTCATACAATTATTGTTTTGTTGAATTATGATTAAAGGAATGTCACTCTTTAACAGCGATTTCTGATTCTTAGAGCACTCTAAATGTATGTAGTTCCATACAGACATTTGATCTCAATAAAAAATAGGATCGATTGACATCTTAATTTGTTTATTTTTTTCTCTACTCAATTTCGGCCGGGTTCTGCCCGCCACGACCAGATTGCGAAACCCTGACACAATACCATCTCTCTATTATAAATATTATGTAGGTTACCGGGAGTACGCACGGAAAAAAAAATCACGAAAAAAAAAATTACAGTTGATTTTCTTTCGGATTTCTTCTCAACAGCGGTCTCCTCTTGTGATATATGCCGGTAGATTCACAATCTGACTTGTAAAAGTGCCCTTGTGTCACAGTGCCACTGAATAAATAATTTCGTTTCATTTCATTTCAAAACACAACCTTTTTTTAACCGACTCGACGAAGAGGTTTTCATTCGTTTGTTTTTTAACCCTCGACAGAAAGAGGGGTGTTATAAGTTTAACAAGTGTATCCGTGTGTCTGTCTATGGTATCGTAGCGCCCAAACGGATAGTCGATTGAAATTAGTTTTTTGTTTATCGAAAGCCTCGTCTGTTGCGTTGAGATGGTTCTTAGCTATGTTAGATGAAAATAACCGCGGTCGTTTCCAAGATATTCAGCTTTGATAAAAACCAGTGAAAGGATCTCAGGAAATAATGAAAGTACTGTAACGTGTTGCGTTAATTACAACTCGTTCTAGATAACTTTTTGGACGGTCTGGTTACACACTCGATCTTAAAAATTGTCATTCAAATTCAAAATTATTCTAAATTCCACACTTGTCCGTTCCATGTCAAAAAGCTTGATTCTATTCAGAACTTTCGGGCTGATCAGATACCTACAAGACGACTTTAATCCTGCTCAACCTCAATTCCTTATACTTAAGCATCAGTCTAAATTTAGCTTTACCTCACAAGAGTGTTCTATGTATCCAAAAGTTTAACTGTGCTATTGTGCTGTGATATCTGAAGTTCTAATTGCCGGATTCTGTCGGATACAAATATATAATTAAATAAAAGACAAGGTGCCTTTATTAATTAATATAAATAAATACCATCTTCTGCCCTGTCTCCTGTCTCTTCTTCCGTTCAAGCTTTCCTACGTTACCACCACCCGGTCCTCAACGTGACAGTACGAATGCCTAACTTCATGGATATGTTCAGGGCTAGTATCATTTTTATGCCACTCATCAAATGAGGGTGTCAATTTGACCAGATAGTATTTTAAATTTAGAATTTTTCCTATGTCTGTTACCGCAACTCCGTCATTTATATCCCATCAAAAACATAAATGTTAAATTAGAGCCAAGTTCTCGCATGCAACGTTGTCGACTTCGCCGACAAAAGAATTGAGATCTATATGGGCGCCAAGTTCTTTGCCCTAATTTTTTTAGATACAAGGACATGCGACATACTCAATGCATTTATTTTACTTGGGGTGTAATTCAATATCAAGACTGGACTTGGCTAGTTTTTACATATAAATGTATATTACATTTGTCTAATCATTAACCTATTTTCGTAAAGGTATGTACGCAAGTTAGTGTACGTCCTGTTACTTATACTGTTAGCTTGATAATAATACTATGTTACTTTGATAAAATTAAGTCAGTTTGTGAAAACTAGCCAAGTCAAATCTTGATATTGAATTACACCCCAAGTAAAATAAATGCATTGAGTATGTCGCATGTCCTTGTATCTAAAAAAATTAGGGCAAAGAACTTGGCGCCCATATAGATCTCAATTCTTTTGTCGGCGAAGTCGACAACGTTGCATGCGAGAACTTGGCTCTAATTTAACATTTATGTTTTTGATGGGATATCATTACTTTTTGTACAGAAATTTGAATTGACGCCCCACCTGTCTTGACTAGAGTGACGCGGGGTAGAGGGAGGGGCCGGACCGCTCCTCGCCACGCCGCGCTCCCGCGCTTCGCTATCCGTCCCCGCGCCACGGCAATTTATTAACCTTCTCTGTGTGTGTGTGTGTGTGTGTGTGTGTGTGTGTGTGTGTGTGTGTGTGTGTGTGTGTGTGTGTGTGTGTGTGTGTGTGTGTGTGTGTGTGTGTGTGTGTGTGGTGTGTGTGTGAGAGAGAGAGTGCCATCTTACAAACAAAGAAAGAATTTTCCAAATCGGTTAATAAATGACGGAGTTCTGAGGCAACAAGCATAAATAATAATAATAATAAAACTAAAAAATATCACTGTTTTTGATTTTTATATGTGTACACACACAATTACCAAGCTGAATGCCAAATTTCATCTTTCTAGGTCACCTGGAAGTGGGTTAGGTTTTTGATTACTAGTGAGTCAGTCAGTCAGTCAGTCAGTGATAAAAATGCCGTTTTTTGGACGTCAATATCTCAATAACTATTTCATCTACATTTATGAAATTTGTGGTTCTAGTTGTTCTCAGGGACCTAAATACATAAGCCAAATTTCATTTTTTTCTGTTGAATAGATTTGGAGTTATTGAGGGGTCAAAAGTGGCTCCAAACGGTTCGTGTAATATAACACACGGCTGCTGCTCGCCAGTTCCTGCGGTGAACTTGGCTGGACACGCTGCCGCGTGTCTAGATTTATAACCCTATTTGGAAAATTATTTGTTCGTCAGTCGCTATCATCATGATGGTGGCCTTGTATTGATCCATAGGTATGCTCGTGCAATTATACAAATGAGTTGACCTAATTTTGTTAACCCAATGTTTATTCTCATATCAAAATGTATTCATTTAAATTATGTTAGACGAGTTCTGTAGATATTTTATTGTTTTAAAAGACACACGAAACAAAAATTTACAAGTTTTGATCCGCAACGCTGGCTTCGTTAGGTGAGTTACAACAACAAATAAGCAACAGGCATCCTCACACATTTATTATATTAATTTAAATAATTATGAAAATTTCAAAGTTACGGATACTTTATTAGAAACTCTCCAGACAGTTTATACAAGTATTGAAATTGAAATTATATTCACTATGGAACTCAATTCTACTCAAGAGTATGTTAAGATTTTAAACGCGAATTTGCATTTACTTTATTCCCCTCACGATATTTGTGAGTGCACTAAATAAAGCCATCGTCTGCAGACGCGGCACGACCTGACCCACATTGCGCTGACAGAGTTGCCAGGACACAAAAATAAAATAAGTTTAATGCTGGTACACTGGTGTGGGCTGTTCATATTCCAAAGCGACTACAAACTACGAGCACAAACAGTTGTGAACACTGTAGTATTAGTTTGAGCTTAGTCTTTTCGGAAGCAAAGCAATGTGGAATCGGGGTATGCCAGTTTTCTACGGCGTAAGTTAATTCCAAAACATTAAGTGATAAGTAAATATTAAAGGACAATCTTACACATATCGACCTAGTCCCAAACTAAGCAAGCTTGTACTATGGGTACTAAACGATGATATACATAATTATATTATACTTATCATTCATGACCCAGGAAAAAATATTCGAGTTCATCACACAAATATTTGCCCTGGCCGCGATTTGAACCCAGGACCGCCAGCTCAGTAGGCAGGTGCACTACTAACTGCGCCAACCACGTCATTATTTCTGGGAATAGGGCTCTTACACCACAATAAACAATTAGATTGTGACAATATGACAAATTCCCCGTTCAGAGACATTTTATTTAAAAACTCTTACTCTATAAAAATCTTTACGCATTCACTAACAGGGGCGAGCCTTGAAACAAATTTGTATGTAGGTGAAGGCATATATGCGTTGCTGGCAGTGAATGTGTTAATCCTAGTGATAACTGAATTCAAAAACTGCTATTAAAAATTGAATTTTGAACTTATTGACATAATGGGTAGTTTTTATAAATTTTCAGCGGCTTATGGGTTGGAACGTTTGTGCGTAAATACGTCCAACTTCTAGGTAGTAGGTACGCCTGACTGCCTTGCCTGCATGCTACGTGATTAACGTAACCATTAACATTTCCCAAAAAACCGTTATCGACTATATGTTAACGTGTTTTCGTGAATTTATCGGATTCCGGGCTCCAAGCTGGAACGTAAGAAGTTGGGTTTTCCCATTCCATATTATTTATCTTTATCTTTATTAACCCTAGCTCTGCACTACTCGCGAAGTTGACGGAAGTTGGCCGAGGCGAAGTTGGCCGAAGTATGGGTTTCGGCAGCGAAGTACCTCTACACACTATCATATTGGCCCAACCTCGGCCAACTACGCGAGTAGTGTGGTGTGGAGACGCAGTAACGTATTCACATAGAGGTCGCTACGGTGTAAAGCCTTTCAAATAAACATTGCAAAGATCGATACATAAAGCATAAGGAAAAAATTCGAAAGGTTATCTGGCGTTGGAGTAGTGGAAATTTTAACACGCTGGACCGGTAATCCGCATTTCAATTTTCTTGGTGCTCTGGTCTTTGTATCACTCGCCCACCAAGTGTTTCGCACAAATACTTATCCCATCTTAACTGGCCGGGTTAAGTTAAGCTTGTACCTGGTATGTATGGCTCCGCATACATATGAGGAGCAAAGTTAACGCAACCTATCACGTTTGTTGTATGGGAGCCCCTTAAATATTTATTTTATTCTGTTTATGGTATTTGATGCTAAAGCGGCAACAGAAATACATCATCTGTGAAAATTTCAACACTAGCTATCACGGTTCATGAGATACAGCCTGGTGATAGACAGACAGACAGACGGACAGCGGAGTCCTAGTAATAGGGTCCCGTTTTTTACCCTTTGGGTATGGAACCCTAAAAAAGAGATTACATGTTTCATAAATTTATAAATAACAGCGCCCTATCTAGACAGTAAATAGACCTGTCTCTCAAGTCCGGTAGCCCGCGGTCTACAGCCCACCTCCCCACAACTGACGACAGCGTGCGACTTCACGAGAAAAGTTCACGTTTTAAAACCGCTCCATTGTCACATGGCTGGAAGAAAAGACACGCAGCCGTGCACGTGACCACTATCAATGGAAGAATAGGGGAAAAAGTTCCGTTTCGTACAATAAATATCAGACTATCGGGCTATTGATAAAGTGGTATATGTATAGACCACTAGACTTAATTATGTTATACGTATATAAATGTATTATACTATAATAGTTATTGTATAAATAATTTATTGTATGAATGATTGAACTTACCTATTTGTTCCTGGGTCATGGATGTTGTCTATCATGTATTTATATTTCATGTCTGGTACCCATTCATTCATTCTGGTACCCATTTCGTCGTCTGGTACCCATAGTACAAGCATTGCTTAGTTTGGGACTAGATCGATTTGGATAAAATTGACCCTTAATTTATAAATTTTTGCTAATTATTAGATCACGGGGTCCATGCACATTGTATACTAAAATATTACATAACAAACAACCAGCACCCAGAAGCAAATGCTTGTGAATTTAAAAAAAAACATAATTATGATTAAAATGCTATAATGAGTATAGGTTTGAACACTACATTTATTTTATTGGTATAGATAAATTGGTGGTGCAAGTCACTGACAGGTAGATAACCGTAGTTCACAACAGTAACCAAAACTGTTGCCTTTGAATGGTCGTAAATCTCATCCACTCGACCACCGACGCATTGATTGTATGCTGTTTATTTACCCATCTATTTTGATCTCTTTACCTTCCACTTTAAAATAGAAGAGAAGGAGTATATTGCATTGAAGACAAGATTCCTTCCCGTGACTTTTCCCAAAGTTAATTTCATAATTTTTATACAAACATTGATACCCCACTTCTATCCCAATATTAATTGATTTTATGATATTTTTCCATTACTTATCACATGGCTGTAAACATTGAAGCACGGACCGGGCCACGTGCCCACTGTCCACTATCCCGTGGCCAAAGAATCTGAAAAGAGTGGAAAGTTAATTTGTTGTGGACGTCAGGGGTTGTTTGGGAATGTTTTCTACTTGAAACTTTATGTCGTATCGATTTGAGCAAAAATATAAATTAACTTTATATAAATATATGTATAGTACAACTCTCGTTAGGAATACATGATTAATAATTATCAGGGTACTCAACTACATGCCTGTATGTTTTATAGTTTTTCATGAAAACAAGCGCACATAATCCGAAAGTCAGTCGTGTTTAAGGAGAGATTCTTAGCTCTATTAGCTATGGCTTTTGGCAGTGGACACTGCTTGGTTGTCCTTGCTTATTATTCTCATCAATATCATCTAACAAAACGTTTACTATTTCTAGCCTAAACATTCTAGGTTACAAGGTAGTTACAACCACGGGCGTATTTAGGGGGGTGGCCGGGTGGGCCGTGCCCACCCCAATATAGTCTAGTGCCCACCCCAGGATTTTGGATTACCCGTAGAAATTTATGACTTCAACTCATAGGCCATGACCAGGCCCCATTCGAAAATAATCTTAGATACGCCTATGGGTACAACATCAGAATTAATGAATCCGCGGACCCCCGCTACACGTTAAGTACATGCACAAAGAACATAACTAATCTTATCTGGGTTGAGTGAGTTGTAGCTTTCCATCTGCATCTAAAGGATCCCCCCGAGCCACCCACGCCGCATGCTTCCATGACGTATCCGAAATCTCCGTGCGATCGGACTGAGTCATGTCCTGTCCACGTTTTGTTGCACGACTGGCTGGGAAAACGTGAGAAATGTGAGAATAATAGAATTTTTCTTTTTATGAATATTGATACAGAGGTTATATAAATACATAAATCTTTATTGTACATTAGGATCGTTCCATAGCTGAATATAATATTATTCGGTCGGTATAATGTGGACGAAGCTTACATTCCTTAAACTAGGTCTGAACCTATGCCTTAGGGGCTTGAGTTCGTCGTACTTCTGTGTCTTAACTAAAATGATTTGACAATGTAACAGCAGAAGAGAGAACTAAATTCAACATTAAAGAGTTGTCTATAGTATTTTAAATTACGAATTAAGCAGAAATAAATTTATCAGACAGTTAAACTGGGCTTATTTTTTTTTTATTTGTGACCAGGAACCAACTTTTCTAACTCAGTAATTGATGGCGGTCACGTCGAAGTCGTAATTGACAAGAAAACAAACATTTATTTTTCTATGATAATTTATATTTTGTGTCTTCAATTCCTTGTCACCCTACTAATCTGTATCTGTGAGCTTACAACCTCTTTAATAATTTAATGGCAATGACAGTTTATGAGTAATAACTTGTCATTACATTTCGTCAAATTTCCCGCCAAAGCGATGGCACTTGACATAGGTATCGCACTTCAATAATTTATGTAGGATGACTAAGTATATAGAGCTTATTTTTTTTAAATTATGTTTTAACTTTTAATTAATTAAACAGTGGGGGTAATTTCGTGAGACCTCGCCTATTCAGTTTAATTTTAGCTGGATATTAATATTTTTATACTCCTGGGGGCCTATGATGGTTGCGTTTATCACGTGATAAATAAGTGACAAAGCATCTGTCCCTTGCACTCGCAATTGGTCAAAACGTGACGGATGCTTTGACACTTATTTATCACGTCATAAACGCAACCATCATAGGCCTACTGATCACCGATTAAGAATCATCGTGTATAAATTCATATTTTATTTAAGTATTATTAATTATGCCTGCTTCTATAATTATAACTATACAGCCTGTAAACTTAAGAAACTGTTTGAAGAAGTATTTCGGTGTCATGGTAAAATAAGCTCAGAATACATAAAAGTAGAACAGAGCTTATTAGAGGTGGGAATCGAGCACAATAAAGAAAACCAATTTTAGACCGTGACAAACATTGGCATTTTTTGTTTACTGATAAATAAATCACATTAATACTATAAAGGTAAAAGTGAGTGCGTTTGTGTGTTTGTTACTGCTTCACGCTTAAACGACTGGACCAATTTTGATAATATTCGGTATGGTATTAGCTGGCACCTTGGATTAACACATAGGCTACTTTTTATCCTGAAAAAATTTGGTGTTCCCGTGGGATGAGCGGGCAACACCGTGGGGCGCAGCTAACAATAAAAAAAGTCGGACTAGTACACAAATCGATCTAGACCCACACAGTAAGGTTTAGTAAACATTAGGCTTGTGTTAATAAGCACTAGACGAAGATGTATATATGTACTTAACTAATTATATAGAATATCCATGAGCCAGCAACAAAATATTCGAGTTGATCAATATTTACCCTTACCAGGATTCGAACGCAAGACCTGCGCCAACCACGTCGTCATAATTGTTGGGTTCTATTAATTCTACAAATTACTCATAAAAATACTTAACATGGCATTTCAGATTGTTTTAGTAATGTCAGTAAAAATATATCTTGAGTTAATTGCCATAACTTGAAATTCAGAAAAATGTCGCATTGAGTTTACGTTTTTCTGAGCCATGTTTTTTCCCCTCAAGTTCACACGTGTCGTGCGTGTTCCAAGTCGAATAAATGACAGATTCGCAGAAATTTACGGAAATACCGCTGGCACATAATATAATAATTGTATCCAGTGTTCAATCTTCAGCTGTTTTTGCTACGCAGGTCGCGTTCGAAAAGGTGTGTATTAATTTACGCCGCCGCGATTAAGTTCCGTTTTGCTATTATATTGCGTGAAAATCGTGTAAGTTTAAGTCAATACACCGATATTGCAAGTCTAATACTGAAAGAGCAACAATATGAGCACTACTATCCTGGATTTATAGGTATGTATAGCTTATGCATGTTCACTAGTTCTCTGATATCTACTTTTCTGTCTCATTTGCTCAAGTTGAGTTCGCCTTTGTACATATTTTTAGTTTTTAAGTATTTGATGTATTGTTTTTAAGTGCAGTAATATTTTTGCATACCAATGTTCAGAAGAAGACTGCGTAAGCTATACAATGAAGGTAACTGCCGACTGGTGCCGCCGATCCGAATCTTTTACGTAGACATTTACGTTAATAGTGCTGCTACCTATATTTCCTGTACGTTCTCTTTCACAACGAAGCACTACCTTCGTTGTGAAAGAGAACGTACAGGAACTAAGCTAACTCGTGCCACCAACCTAAATCGTCAACCTTATCTTACTTGAAATTGACATTACAGTGCTGCCACCTATAAATCATGAACGTGCCTTAACTTCCTTACTACCAGCATTCATAATTAGTCAGTTTGATTTGAGCTTTATGACAAACTAAGCTGCCCCGCGCGTGTTACCCGCTCATCCCACGGGGACACATTTTTTTTCGGAATTAAAAGTAGCCTATGTGTTAATCTAGGGTATCAGCTACCTTCATACCAAAATTTATTAAAATTGGTCCAGCCGTTTGAGCCTGAAGAAGTAACAAACATACACATAAACACACTTACAAACTTTCGCCTAGATAGATATAACTATTAATTGAAGTCTGTGTGCTATGTGTAGGACATCGGAACCACAGATGAATAATATGTAGCTTATTGGGACTCGGGAGTCTATGGACGTTTTTTGAAGTCAATAGACTGCTGCCATTTTGTCACTATGTACCATCCCTAAAGGATAAACCCAAAGGATTGTATTTTACTAAACGAATCCGACAAACAGATTATCAGCTTTGCGTCGCAAGGACTCGCCCGGAGGAAATTCCATTTTACAAATAAAAGGACACAAGTTTACAGGCGCTGCAATGACATATAAATCGTTTTGGATTAACACAAAATTGCTAGAAATTTCGGTGTTTCTAGGCAAAAAGAAAGTAACTTACTTTTCAATACCAAGGTACTTGAGCTGGTTTTGAATAAGACCACAGATTTTAAACTTTATTAATCTTCGCTTCAAGGCTGTTTGCGATTGTTTGGGATTAAAATGTTGACCCAAGCTTTTATTTTATAATAAATGTTTTAAATATCTTTGTTGACTTATTTTATCGCCCAGTAACATAGTTAAATGTATTTATTTATTAAAACTTAATTGCACAAAAGAAAAAAGTTAACGTACAAAAAGCGGACTTAATGCCATGAGACATTCTCTACCAGTCAACCTTAGGACAAAGCGGAAAAGTATAATAGGTAAATAGGCAAGAAATTAATAGACCATTGTTAAAAAAACATTTTTCGATTTATAATCGATTTGCTATTCGATTATCGATTACCCCTGCATCTTATCTTATCGTTCTAACAGAAGCTCATGGCATGGTACATAGTAACCTAAACAACAGGCTTTGTAGAACACAGGACCGATTTGAAATGTCCGGCTGTAGACGAAGTGGTAGTACATTGAAGATAAAAGTCACCGTCCAAGGACGTGGTGATTTACTGTTGTCGTAAAAAAACTTTGTTTGCGTTATTTGTTTGTGTTGTTGATTTGCGTTAAGTGAAACTGATAATCTTTTAATATAACTACACGTTGATCCGTAAATATAGTTAATTGGTTCATTTACCGTCCATTAGTGTACGATGTATTTTAGTATTATTTCGTTTTATTGTAGCCATCTTAGAACATTTATGCTGCCATAACTAGAAACAATAAAACGATATACTCGTAGTTACAGATACAACAACAGTTAATTACAATTAGTATCAAATGGCTTAGAAATGTTCACTCTATTTCTAGTTATTTCTTCGGTCGTCAGTCTTGATACAACAGTTCATCAACAATCTCTGTTTCTGAAGTCTTTCTAAATTCATTTCTCTTTCTAATTTGCGTTGTTACAAACGTACCCTGTTACAATCATCCCCGGCCTACCCTAAATTAGCAAAATACTCAATGACTTTTTAGATAGTACGCAATGTAGATAGATAGATAGATAAAAACTTTATTTCATCACCGACACCAACAGTAACATTAAAAGGAGACTTATAAGCTAAACATTTTTATAATTGCACTTAAAACTAAGTACATTTATTTTGTAACAACTAAAATCGAGAATGTGTGTGGTATGAAATAGGCGCTGACTCAGCATGATACTGCGAAGAACGCAGCGCTGATCTTCCGTCAGTAACCTTTCTCAAAAAACGAATGCCGGAACCGGACAAACAGTGCAGCACTGTCACAGTCTTAATATTAATAAATGAAAAAATAAAAAATAATTTATATTATATACAGTGTGTAGCCATCATTCTTGCTGAAGGTTTAAAACGTATACGACGTAAAGAACGATAAATTGTAATTAACTATGTGCTATGTAAGTACAGGTTGTGTGCGTGTTTGGGTGTGTACATCCGTATATTATGTATAATAATGGTTAAACTTGTTTTTTTTTATTATTAGGTAGATAAGTATAAGAATATGAAATTGAATAGAATAAAGAGAAATAGGAGTTTAGGTATTATCTAGTTGAATTTTAAGAAGATGTGACCGGAATTTTGTTTTAAAACTAGCTTTAGATTTCAGACCCCGAATCGGTACAGTCTACTGTACCTACATTGCGTACTATATAGTTCTTAAATATATGAGCAAAAATATGTGAATACGGATCTATGCCGTTAACAATAGAGGCGAGTTAGGTACCTATGTAGTTTTGATAAAAAATTTAGTTATTTTAATAACTCGTCAGTACTTGTGTACCTATAAGGTAGGGGGAAAGTGCTATGAAAGGGACAGGTTATGAATGGGACAAATTCAGTTTACCGCGGCAGAAACCAAGTAGTAGATTTTTGTTTTCTGCATTGTGGCAACACTGACCCCTGAAACAAAAATCTACTACTTGGTTTCTGCCGCGGTAAATTGAATTTGTCCCATTCATAACCTGTCCCTTTCATAGCACTTTTCCCCTACCTTATTGAGGGATCGGCATCAGAAGACATACTCGTTTTCAATAAAAATAATTTAACCATAAAAGAGCCGTTTTATAAAACATGTACATAATTAAAGGCTTAATAAAAAGAAAATTATGATCGCGTCTTTTGTGTTACGAAAATTACTCATACAAAAGATATGGGTAACTATCGTTACACAAAGGACTCAATTAAGTTTTGTTTTAATTGAAGCCCTTCACTTAGTAGGTACATGTTTTTTGAAAACGATTCAAAAAGGAATGAATTGGACGTTTTTAGTTCTTTTTTAGGTTCTGTATCCCAAAAGGAAAAAACGGAGGACTTTGTTTTCCGTCAGTCCGTCTGTATGTCAAGACCCTTTATCTCAGGAACGCGTGGAGGCATCGAGTTAAAAAACAAGCAATACCGTCTTATACTACAAGTATAGGGAAAAATACGAAAACTAAACATTTGTTATGAAATCATAAGAAAATAGTAATTTTACAACAGTAAAACAATAATTATCCAACGGTAAAGTTAAGCTCAGTATAGTTTATCTTTTCGTTAGAGCATTAAGGAGTGGTTACATAGTTTGCACGGAACCCTCGATGTGCGAGTTTGACTCGCACCTAAGTAACCGGCTTTTTTTAATAATTCCATCTTGAAATAGATAATAATTGGGTCATTGTCAGTTCAAAAAACAAAATTTGTCCCTTCGGTGGTCAAAAGTTAAGAGCTTGTATGAATCTAGGTTATGTTGCTATTACATCGGATTATAGAAGAGGGAACGTTCTTTATTCTCACAGGCATTTAATCAAAGAATTAGGCCCTGGAATCCTTAATTTCGCAAATGTCCACCGGAAAGACGCGCACCTAAATCTGACAATGACCCAATTCATATTTCCTGAACACAACCTTCCATAATACCATAGATCAAATTCCTTACTCTATGATAATACTACCGTGACCTCCGGCACAACCCTGACTCCGGCTACCTATCTGAAACGCTAAGTGTTAATCCAATTATTTTTATTAAAGCAGTAACGTCTGCTTGCATAATCCTAATGTTTACAATGAAGCGAAAAATTTTAAAAATTAATATGGCTGGCAGGGTTAGAACCTGTCTCCAACGGCTGCTTTATTGTTAGTCCAATTTTTGTTTCAACAAAAACTATTCGACAAATATCTTTTTTTTTCATTTGTCCGAAAATTAATTTCGATTTGTCGCGATTACGTATTAAACTGTGGGTTTTTTACAAATTTTCTGACCACGTTCCATGCTACACCTTCGATAATAATACTGTGACCTCTTTACAAGCCCTGGCTCCAATATTACGGCATGCTAGGACCCTGACAGTGCGCTGCCACGTTCTTAATAACCTATATTTTTCACCATCTCGCGAAGGCCGCTCCCTGCGCTGAATAATTCATTTTTGTAAACTAAGTACTGAAGTGAGTGCTAAGCTGCTTTCCTGGGCTGACATGCAATAAAAATCTAGACTAGGAGGTCTGTGAGCTGAAGATCTCGCGAATTTATTTCGAAATGGCTCAAATTTGATAATTTTTCACATTTTCAAAACCCCCATATCTTCGCCATTTAGATGAATTTCGTAAAGCTGAATCGTCAATAAAAATTCTATATAACTATCGAACCTATTTACACAATTTCATGACAATCGGGTGAGAAGTGCGGCCTGTAGGCGAGAACAGCCGGAAACCGTCTGGACACCTAGGTAGTAAAAGATTTAAGGCCAAGCTGCAGCGGAGACGCTTTCGCTCGCGCGGTCAATAAAATTCATACTTTATCTAAGTCATTACCTATAGTATCAGTACGAACTCTTTTGAAATTTAAATTTTTCAACGGTAAGATAAGTGTTTACGAGCCTGGATTGTAAACATCGGACTAATTTTGTTACCATGTAATAGGATCTGCTTCGAAAAGTTTCAAAGCGTTAAGAATATTATATCCCATCAAAAACATAAATGTAAAATGAGAGCCAAGTTCAATATCGCGTGCACTTCGCCGACAAAAGAATTGAGATCTGCAAGGGCGCCAAGTTCTTTGCCCTAAAATTTTAAGATACAAGGACATGCGACATACTCGATGCATTTATTTTACTTGGGGAGTAATTCAATATCAAGATTTGACTTGGCTAGTTTTCACAAACTAACTAAATTTTATAAAAGTAACATAGTCATAGTTCATTATCAAGCTAACAGTAGGTATAAGTAACAAGACGTACACTAACTTGCGTACTTACCTTTACGAAAATAGGTTAATGATTTGATTGATTTTGATTTATAATATAAATTTATATTTTAAAACTAGCCAAGTCAAGTCTTGATATTGAATTACACCCCAAGTAAAATAAATGCATCGAGTATGTCGCATGTCCTTGTATCTTAAAATTTTAGGGCAAAGAACTTGGCGCCCTTGCAGATCTCAATTCTTTTGTCGGCGAAGTGCACGCGATATTGAACTTGGCTCTCATTTTACATTTATGTTTTTGATGGGATATCATTACTTTTTGTACAGAAATTATTATGATGTGTAAATTACTTAATTATTATTTGTTAATTAGTTCTGTGTGCTATTCTAGTACATCTTTTGAAAGTTTTGAATAAACAAAGAATTTTCCAAAACGGTTAGTACGTATTGGATTTTTATGTGCATGTATGTGTAAGTGTGTGCGTGTGAGTGTATAGGTATGCTATTCTAGTATATCTTTCAAACAAAAAAAGAATTTTCCAAATCGGTTTATAAATGACAGAGTTCTGAGGCAACAACCATCAATAATAATAATAATAAAAAAACATAAAAAAATCACTGTTTTCGATTTTTATATGTATACACACACAATTACTAAGCTGGATGCCAAATTTCACCTTTCTAGGTCACCTGGAAGTGGGTTAGGTTTTTGATTACTAGTGAGTCAGTCAGTCAGTGATAAAAATACCGTTTTTTGGACTTTAATATCTCAATAACTATTTAACCTATATTAATGAAATTTGGGGTTCTACTTGTTCTAAAGGATCTTAATACATAAGCCAAATTTCATTTTTTTATGTTAAATAGATTTGGAGTTATTGGGGGGTCAAAAGTGGCTCCAAACGGTTCGTGTAATATAACACACGGCTGCTGCTCGCCAGTTCCTGCGGTGAACTTGGCTGGACACGCTGCCGCGTGTCTAGATTAATATTAGATTTTCATTATTTTCTGCAGGCTGCTTAACGTTAGGTTAGGTTTATTTTAAAATGATACAGGAAAGCAGCAATATTTGTAGCCTCATCAAATATTCATCATACATTGAAGAGTGTCTTGTCGGTGTATCTGATGTAGGTATGTAGCTGTCTCCATCTATCCCTATCCATAGCCACCACCTTCATTTCCCTATACGACATGACGTTTTCCTTCTTATCATAAAATATTACGCGTAATAATGATTTAGACATACAAATACCTACGCCAAAGAAGAGGAAACCTTTAGCACTTTGTCCTTGCTTGCCATGCAAATCTGATGCGTGATTCTAAATTACTATTCGTATAGATATTCATCATATTACAAGAGTGTATACTCCACTTTCCGAAAATCGTTTTTTCCTTGTGGCGATTAATACCAGTCTCATATTTTACCACTTTTTTATTTTATCAATTGCGTCTTTTTCTGAAGGGATTTCTAACCAGTCTCATATTTTACCACTTTTTTATTTTATCAATTGCGTCGTTTTCTGAAGGGATTTCTAACCATTCTCATATTTTCCCAGTTTATTTATTTTTCAGCAGCTTATTTTTCCAATAGATTTTTTTAACCATTTGCACAATTTCTCACTATATATATTTTTTATTATTTATTATATTTCCGATAGGGTTTCTAACTATTCGCATAATTTACCACATATATTTCTTTTTCAATTGGTATTTTTAAGGGTAACGGAACTTCTTTGTCCCAGCTTTGAGGTAACTGCTCTAGCACAAAGAAATAATTAAAAAAAAGCCCAAGTGCGAGTCCGACTCGCGCATGAAGGGTTCCGTACCTATAAATATATACATATATATAATCTATAACAAGTTTGTTGTATGGGAGCCCCCCTTAAATATTTATTTTATTTTATTTTTAGTATTTGTAGTTATAGCGGCAATAGAAATACATCATCTGTGAAAATTTCAACTGCCTAGCTATCACCGTTCTTGAGATACAGCCTGGTGACGGACGGACAGCGAAGTCTCAGTAATAGGGTCCCGTTTTTACCCTTTGGGTACGGAACCCTAAAAAACCGGCCAAGACCATGTCGGGCCACGCTCAGTGTAGGGTTCCATAGTTAGCCCATTCTTCACAATAGACCGCTGTTTTAAGCCCGAGGTTTAAATTACGAGAAAGATTTTAACCTCTTTAAAAGGTCGTAAACGCCAAAGTAACTGTAATAACTTATTACCTTCTGCAAGCTATCGATTATACGCGCCAGATTGAGGGGAATGGGTGTAACGTTCGAAGTAGAAGGACAACGCGCAGCACTTACGTCATTTTAAAGAAAATTATGAAATTTTGCGATAACTCAAAAACGGCTCGACCGATTTGTCAATATAGTTTTCATAGAAAGTACTTATAAGATAAGGCCTCATTTTTAGGGTTCCGTTACCCAAAGGGTAAAAACGGGACCCTATTACTGAGACTTCGCTGTCCGTCCGTCCGTCCGTCCGTCCGTCCGTATGTCACCAGGCTGTATCTCAAGAACGGTGATAGCTAGACAGTTGAAATTTTCACAGATGATGTATTTCTATTGCCGCTATAACAACAAATACTAAAAATAAAATAAAATAAATATTTAAGGGGGGCTCCCATACAACAAGCGGGTTGGTTGCGTTAACTTTGCATCTCATTTGTATGGGGCGCTATACATACCAGGTGCAAACTTAACCACTTAAGGATGAAAAGTGTTTGTACGGAACCTTCGGTGCGCGAGTCCGACTCGCACTTGCTCAATTTTTTAGGGTTCCGTAGTCAACTAGGAACCCTTATAGATTCGCCATGTCCGTCTGTCCGTCTGTCCGTCCGCGGCTTAGCTCCGTGATCATTAGTACTAGAAAGCTGAAATTTGGTATGGTTTTTATTTTTATTTTCGGAGCGGATATTTACAAAACTGCTGACTTTATGAAAAAATAATGTTTGGAGACCCCTATTATTTTTCACCCACCCGACACACTAGTGTTGAAACGAAAAAAAAAATTTAGGTGTATGAGAGGTACCCGAAAAAAGTTTTTTTTTAGTTTTTATTTTACCGTTTTGTCGGCGTGGCACATACTCATACCAAATTTCAGCTTTCTAGTACCTATGATCGCGGAGCTAAGCCGCGGACGGACGACAGACGGACATGGCGAAACTAAAAATCGGAAATAATAAATGACGGAGTTCTGAGGTAAAAACATAAAAAAAACAATCGAATAGAGAACCTTCCTAATTATTTTGATACGTAACTCTATTTACTTTGATTCAGCATAGTATAAGCTACCAAGATACTTAAGATAACTTAGATAACGCATAAAGGTTTCAATACTCATAGATACTTAATAATCATCATGCATAGACTTCAATGTCCGTGACTTTGTCATACATGACGTGACATAATTTAAAGTGCTAAATGAGTGCTAAGAACCTAATTGTCTTCTTAAAATAAAATTATTTTAATAAAAGTCGTGGTCATCGCTTTTAAATGGCTTCGGAAGAAAAAAACGAACATGTTTTGCCGTTTAGTTTCATTGAAAGTAGTCACAATGGTAGAATTCTCATCAAGGGGGGTCGCCGGCATTATTTAAAAAGAGAGAATCGTAAGTCGGGAACTTCTGTATGGATTTGCGACAAGATCAGTGTATGTAATGGCTCATTATTGCTAAATCCTGAGGAAACTGAGATAAAGCGAGAGCGCCAACATTGCTGCATACCCGACGATGAAAGTATTGATATAGAGCGCAGTATTATTCATTTAAAAAAGAAGGTCACTACGTCATATAAGCCAATTCCTTTCTTGTTTGATGAAGAAATGAAACAGTATAGGACCGAAGAGTACGCAGACAAACTGCCGGTTCTACGCAACAAAAAACATTGTCTATATAGAGCCCGCCAAGGTGAAAAATCTATCGAATGCTGCGACGATGTTATGTTACCGGAGAGTTTAGCCCAGGACTGGCTTTGTGTCAAGGAAGATGATTTTCTGGTGTTTGTAACTGCACAGGCCAAAAATTGGCTCACACACTGTAAGAAGTTTTTTGCTGACGGTACTTTCAAAGTGGTTCCTAAACCATTTGTCCAGTTGTACACCTTTCACGCCGATATCGGGTCTGATGCCGATCATACAAGAGTACAGCCATGCATTTATGCCCTATTACCCGATAAATGCCAAGTTACATATGAAAAAATGTTTGAATCTTTCAAGCAAAACATTCCTAGTTTCCAACCAGAACAATTAAAAGTTGACTTCGAGAAAGCTGCAATAAACGCATTTCGTAGAACGTACCCGCAGGTTCAAATTAAAGGGTGTTACTTTCATTTTAGCCAGGCAGTGTACAATAATGCCGAAAAATGGAATATTCTAACCAGTCGCGAAGGACGCAGCTATGCTGCTAAATGTGCTGCTCTTGCACATTTGCCGGCCCTTAAAATTTACGAAGGTTGGTTCGAAATTTCCGCAGAGGCACCAAACATTCAAGCCATTCAAAATTTTAATGAATATATGTCATCGCAATGGATACAGATCGAAATGATTCATATTGTATCGTGCTTTCAGCACAGGCACCGTACTAATAATGTGACCGAGAGTTGGCAAAAGAAAATTAATAATATTATTAGAAAAAATTCCAATATATTATTAGTTCTGTCTGAACTGAAAGACGAGGCACAAGCAGTTGATTTCAGGGTGCTTCAAAATGATGTTCGCCCCGATGTATTTCGCAAAAGGCCAAAGAAATATATTGATGTAGATACAAAAATAGACAAAATTGTCAACAATTATTTAGAAGGAAAATACGACACTAAAAAAACGATTTCGCTTTTGTCATACTTAAAGTACAAGTAACTAGCTGTGCCCTGTGCTGTGTAATTTTTATTTTACCATTTTGTCGGCGTGATACATGCACATACTCATACCAAATTTCAGCTTTCTAGTACTAATGACCACGAAGCTAAGCCGCGGACGGACGGACAGACGGACATGGCGAAACTATAAAGGTTCCTAGTTGACTACGGAACCCTAAAAACTGTACCTCAAGCAGACGTCAGCTTGACACGCATAGTCGTGTATCGCCCCAACGTGTGGGAACTATATTCTGGAACATATATTAATAAACTGTACCTAAACTGTACATCATAATCATAAAACTGCCATTAAAAAAAATTAAAACCCACGTGATATCTGTAAAATTAACAACAATTTATTTGATAATAATGTATTCATTATAAATATTGGTCAAACTCTTATCAAATATCATATTTATGTGTAAGTAATTAGTAAACTCTCTCAAAACTTGAACATAAAACAAGAAATAAAACGTAAATAATTATTTAATTTTAAAACTGTGTCATAGGCTACTAATTTTCTTGCGTAAAGAATGCAATGTGCTATCATACTGTACTATCGTACTTTTGCACTTTTAGTAATTTTTTTTTTTAAATAACTACTAATTAAAAATAAGTCATAGTTTTCCTTCCTGTTTATATGTGCATTTATTATAGGTATTCTAATAATATTTTATTATGTATTACGAGATAACAAGTGATGTCTATTTAATATTTAATTGCTTGAGGTACAGTTTTTTTTCACATAGGTACAGTTTAGTACTGTTTAGATACAGTTATTGGGTGCACATTTTGTGATTTGTGACTATTAAGACATCTCTCACGCCATCCTGACAGACACATTTGTTTGACAAAGTTGTCGGTATGATTAAGTTTATGCACGAGCGTGGTTTTATTTTATTTAAGTTATAATAAATACAGGGTGTAACCGACGGTGTACCGAAAACTAAAACCATGGCTTCAGACCATTATTCTGGCCTGGAAAATCGTGGAAATTTCTTTGAGAAAATTCACAAATTTTCCTCGCGAGTTTGCACCCGAGAGAATTGGATGCAATACATTTCTCGTCGAGTTTTATAATTTATTTTGGAAAATCTTATCCTTGAGTTTTCCGAGAAAATTAACACTCGTTTTCAGTTCGTGATTATGGTCTAAAACTACAGTTTTCGTTTTCGGTACGCTGTCGGTTACACCCTGTAGAAAATGTATTATTGATTAGGTGTATGCACAAGCGTGATTTTATTTTATTTAAGTTTATAATAAATAGAAAATGTGTTATTGCCTGTTCTAGTTTTATTTTAACGCATAAAACCAAATACAATACAACCTATTAGGAGATCGATATGCACTTATTTATCATTCTTATAAATCCCGTCTAGTCTATCCCACTAGTCCCATTGAGTTGTCCCATCATGGGACAACTGAGACGATTATGTCCCAGTAGTCCCATAGGACAAGTGGCACTAATATTTTTATCATATTGTTGTCCCAAAAGTAACGTCATCACCGTTGGTATCTCATAAAATAGTCTTTGAAGTTTCAGCCACAACACGAATGAAATGATATGCTGTGTAGTGTGTAAGTTACAAAATAAACCGTCTAGCACAATACGTTTCGACATAATCAAATTAGAAAAACCCTTAAAAAGTAGAAATGTTCTTTCAAATTCTGTAGTTGCCCTCCGCAAATGCGACAAAAAACACTTGTCAGGAATAAGCTATTGAAAAAGAAATATATGTGGTAAATTATGCGAATAGTTAGAAACCCTATCGGAAATATAATAAATAATAAAAAATATATATAGTGAGAAATTGTGCAAATGGTTAAAAAAATCTATTGGAAAAATAAGCTGCTGAAAAATAAATAAACTGGGAAAATATGAGAATGGTTAGAAATCCCTTCAGAAAACGACGCAATTGATAAAATAAAAAAGTGGTAAAATATGAGACTGGTTAGAAATCCCTTCAGAAAAAGACGCAATTGATAAAATAAAAAAGTGGTAAAATATGAGACTGGTATTAATCGCCACAAGGAAAAAACGAAGGACGCAACTTCCGTCTAATTTCATGTGATTACGTCCTTTAACGAAAAGGAAGCGGTACTTATAAGATCATAAGATTAAAACAGGAAAATACATCTTAAAATCACATTGTGTTTTATGATCAGTGATCGTAAAATGCGAGCAAAATCGATTGAAATGACATATGACAACCAGTGACGACCGCATTTTACGAACCCAGCACCTCTAGCATAACGGTGACACGCGACTCTTTGTCGCGCGACATTTTACTACCTGTATCCATCTGTTAACTTTACTTAAACTTCTGCCTCCAGGGGATAGGGAGAGAAATTAGGGATGAATTAGTCGCTTACTGACACAGACCAATTTCCACGCGGGCGGAGCCGCGGGCAAATCTAGCTAAGTTACAACGCAGTTAGTTAGGGTTACAGGGTTACAGCCGTAATAGAACATTTTGTTGTAAGTTATTTATGATTTCACTATTTTTTCTTAACATTTCTTATTTCGGGTAAAACCCGGTTCATGAGTTGAAAACCCGGGTTTTTACCCGATTCCAAATGTAGTCGGGTACCCGGGTACCCGGGTTTTCGGGTACCCGGGTTGCATTCCCTAGTTAGTACGAGTACCTATTGTTTGGCACATTATCGTATCGCGGATTTACAAAGCAATGTTTTTGTTTTGATTGATATGGATTTCCGGAAAGTGATGCCTGATTCAATTATTTTTTTTAACTTCATAATTCCAATTTATGTCATTTAGGAGCACGATCGATAGCACTCAACAATGTCAACAATTTCAAAACACTGTTTACTTACCTGAATGCTGTTCAATCGATCGTTATACTTCTGAAATAAATATTGAATGGTTTAGAAACTTCTTGTTTTGGCTTTTAAATGTTAAAAAAATGTTTCCTCTTTGTTCGCAACAGTGACATTCGATGGCTTTCAACGTCAGTTACCGAAAGTACTCCTTGCCAGTAAAATAAATTAGTACCTACCACTAAAAATCCGCAACATGACGAAGGCCGAAAAGCAACTTATAGAGCTATGTAACTGAATGATAATAAGCAACGGAGTCGTACAATGATGCTTGCACGGATACCTTAAAAGACCTTATTTCTTTAAAAAAAATATATGTCATATACATTATACATATATTGATAATTTCGCCCAACTTTTTAAAATAAAAAATATTTACTTTTCCCTGAGTTCTAGAACGTAACATAGCTATTTCATGCTTTCGCTGCGAAAATAAGTGGAAAAATAAAACAGTTTTCTGCGTGAATTTTGTCAATTTCTAGTAGTTATTGAAATAAAAATTATCAATAAAATTCAAACTGAAAAAGGGATGGATGTCGTGTGTATCCTACCGGCTGCGCCATGTAATATCTTGATGTAAATAAAAGATGATGATTGTTGAGGAGACACGCATTTATTTTAATTTTCTTATATTAATGTTTTATAGCACTTCTTACTTCGAGCTAGGCTAGAAAGAGAGGGTGACATTTCAATTTATTTTTTAATAACTCGTGATGCGTTCGGAAACGCCTACTACAAAGTATGAATGTTCGGATACACACTACATTAGTTTAGTACCCATAAATCACAATACTTAGCCCTGTTGTATTCTAAGTAGTAACATTGATGATAGGTTAAGAAAGTGAAAAATGTCTAAAACAGCGTTTTTGAACGGATAACGAGCCTTAAGACAAACAATAATTTCAAACCTTTTTATTTGCGCGGGATTCAGGACGCGGGTCCTTATTTGTATTTCATGTCGTATACTCAAATTACGAAAGCGCTCGTTCGGGGATTACCTGCGTGTATTCATAGGTAAAGTTCTAAGCAAAGAATGTAAATGTTAATTAATTTCGTGTAGGCATGGAGACATTCCTTTAGACGCTTCAATTAATTTCAACGAAACACGAGCTGTATTGTATTCTACTTACGCGTATGTACAGTTAGCAGCAAAAATATATACCGATAAGTCCGTTCATAGATATTTTTTTTAACTCTATCCAAAGGTGATGAGTCTGAAGAAAATATTTTTGAATGAACTAGTGATAATGAACGAACGAAACGAACTAGGTCAGTGTTGTTTGGGTTGCATTATTCGAGTGTTTCCGAACCATTAGTGGACACGAATTTATAATAATGCCTAGAGATTTTAACTGGGATTTCAGATTATCAAAATAGGCCTGCTGATCAGGCGCAGCCAACGTCTGTTACAGCCGCGCAGCAGGCTAAAGAACGTGATTCAGGCGAACGCTATTAGGGAGTCGACCTTAGAGAATACTTCAACTTCAATTTTAGACCATGAGGACGTCGGTACAACTCTGAGTCGCCCGCGCAAACAACTAGACGTAAAACGCGGTACGGCAGCCCCCGGCACTACGTGCCAGCTGGAAGCATCGGAGAGGCGCCGTTATATTCATTTATATTATGTAAAGATGGGTACTTCAGAGGACCAGGTACGTGCTCATCTTGCTATTATTTGTGAGGAAGACGTGTGCTTTGTCGAGACGCTTAAAGCAAAGGGCAATTATGCATCCTTCAAACTGAATGTCCCACTCAAATTTGAGGAGCGAGTATTAGATCCTTCTAACTGGGCGCAGGATATATGTGTTAAGCTTTGGAAAAATAATTTTCGTAATTTTCGCAACAGGAGCTCGAGGGAATCTAAGTGATTCAGAACGAGTAATTAGTACCGCCTCCCAAAATTCGAGCCTTATACGACGCTGTACCCAACGCCTAAACATAATATATCAAAATGTAAGGGGGCTTAAAACTAAGCTCCAGCAATGGAGATTTAACCTTCTATCGCAGGAAGCGGACATAGTCGCAGCCACTGAAACTTTTCTTGATGATTCCGTTAGCGATTCGGAGGTAAACTCAAACGGATGGAGCATTCTTCGTCGAGACAGGACCGAACGACGCGGAGGAGGAGTTTTACTCGCGGCGCGTCCTGGTATAACATTGCAGCGGCATCCCGAGCTGGAGACTGACAATGGTGAAGATTTATGGTGTTCTTTTTGCATAAAAAATTTCAAATTTTACGTAGCCGTAATTTATATCCCCCCGAATTCAAAGGACTGTGACTATATGAAATTATTTCAGTCCATTGAGGCCGTTAGTGATAACTTAAAAGGGCCTTTTATTCTACTTGGTGATTTAAATTTAAATAGCGCGTCATTAAATATCAATACATACTACTGTTATTTCCTAAACTATTGCAATATAAATGATAAAAATAATGTGCTCAACGCATATGGTGGTAAACTTGACGTTGTTCTGGTGCAGGAGGCTTGCTTGACAGCAGTCCATAAGATAGTTGATGGGGGGCTCGTACCACGCGCCGATCCATACCATCCGCCTTTAGATATATTAATTGACTTTGATCTGTCCCAAATTAGACATAACTCATATTTAAACGTTAGCAATCTTGACCTAACAAGGGATTGGAACTTTGCGAGGGCCGATTACGACTTACTCTACCAAAAGCTTCGGCACTGCGATTGGTCTATGCTCTACGAAACCACTAACGTGGAGAGTGCGGTAGAGACTTTCTATAGTATCGTTTATAGCATAATCGATGAATGCGTTCCTAAAAAAGTACGGCCGCGCAAGAATTCAAGATGTTATCCCGTCTGGTACACACGGGAAATCATTAATGAAATTTATAATAAAGCCTCCCAACATAAGTTGTGGAAGTCAACGGGCGATATGAAATTTTACCTTTCATTTAGTTGTCTAAGAGCGCGCGTTAAGACTCTAATAGCAAAAGCATACGACGATCATATGCGGCTTCTCAGCGGAAACTATCACGTGTGAAGCCTATACCGAAGTGTAGAGATTCCTCAAAAGCAGAAAATTATCGTCCTATTGCAATTCTTTCTTGCCTACCAAAAATATTTGAGTCAATTTTACACAAGCAAATCTCTGCTCAAATAAGCCCATATCTTACCGACTGCCAACATGGTTTTCGAACGAGGCGGTCTGTGAATAGCAATTTGTTGTCTCTTACCGACACAATATCGCGATATTTAGACCAGGGTTCCCAAGTAGATGTCATATACTTTGATTTCCAAAAGGCTTTCGACCGCGTCGATAATGATCTTCTACTGGGAAAACTTTGTGAGATAGGCTTCACCCCAAAGCTCCTCAGACTCGTCGCTGACTACCTCAAAGATCGACAACAGTTTGTGCGTCATGGTTGCTACGTCTCCCCACCCTACCATACCCGGTCAGGAGTGAGTCAAGGCTCTATTTTGGGGCCATTGTTTTTCATTTTGATGATAAATGATTTAGATAAAGTGGTTCGTCACTCTCACTGCTTACTCTACGCAGACGATCTCAAGATTTTTCGCTGTGTAAATGTAATCGCGGATAGTGTTCTACTACAGAAAGATATCGATGCCGTGCTTGACTGGAGTAAAAAGAATAAGCTACTCTTTAACACATCAAAGTGCTGCATGATGACTTTCACCCGTGCACTTTTTCCTCTCATTAAAATCTACCTGTTAGATAGCTGTCCTATCTCTCGTGTGAACTCTGTTAAAGACCTTGGAGTCACTTTTGATCCAAAACTTACTTTTAACCAGCACATCACTTCACTTGCGGGAGATTGTTACAAAAGACTCGGGTTTATTATGCGCAACGCGAAAGAGTTTCGGGATCCTAAAGTAGCGCAATTATTATATACGGCGCTGGTTAGAAGTAAGATTGAATCTGCCTCGATAATTTGGAACCCGCATGAGAAGTCATATATACTACTCTTAGAAAAGATCCAAAAAGCTTTTCTTCGCTTTCTCTAGAAGAAACTGTATGGGTACTATCCCTTCCTTTACCCTACCCAATATCTGCTAGGAATCCTGGGATATAATTCTTTGCAGGTCAGACGTAGTGCCGAGCTTATGGTTACTGTGTGTCGTTTTATGAGAGGTGAGACGGATTGCTCTGATTTGGTCACGAGGATGTGTATGCTATTTGTTCCCAACAACTATCTCAGAGGCCGTAGCCACCGCCTCCTGGCGGAGGAAGGGGCACGCACGGTTGCTCGCAAGCACTCGCCAATTGTCTGTGGACGGACAATGCTGAACAATTTTATTTCCTCCGAACCAGGTTGCGATTTGTTTACGGATAAATGGAGCGAACTTCACTTTGCAGTGATGCGTTATTGTGAATGGAATGTATAATTCATGCCCAAACTTTATAATTATAATTAGGTATTATGTTTTTACTTTGTTTAAGGGATTTTGTGTTAAAGAAGTTTCCTGTTCTTATTGTAATTATTATTGTATCAATTATATTGTCTGCGTTATGTAAGGTCTGTTACTGTTTTTGAACCTTTATAAAGTGTAGTCTTAGGTCGATATTTTGTTAGTTAAGTTTAGAACTTAAGTTTGCCAGTGCCTTGGCGTATTGCTGTAATGCTGGTAGATTTATTAATGTAAATGTAAATGTAAATAAATAAATAAATTATTGCTCAGTCTCTCAGAACTTAAGTCCCGGATCTCTACCAAATATTCAGAAATACTACACTAAAAAATGTACACACACAACAAAAGATGTTCACGAAAGTGCGGCTGAACGCTGAATTGGGTCATCAATTAGAAAATTATATATATTTCTTCTTATAGTTGTTATGTATGTCATGTCATGGCCCATGACATGTGCTAATAAAAGTGTTCGTTTTTAGGGTTCCGTAGCCAAATGGCAAAAAACGGAACCCTTATAGATTCGTCATGTCTGTCTGTCCGTCTGTCCGTCTGTCCGTCTGTCCGTCTGTCTGTCCGTCCGTATGTCACAGCCATTTTTTTCCGAAACTATAAGAGCTATACTGTTGAAACTTGGTAGGTAGATGTATTCTGTGAACCGCATTAAGATTTTGATGCAAAAATAAAAAAATAATAATAAATGTTGGGGGCTCCCCATACTTAGAACAGAAACTCAAAAATTTTTTTTTCATCAAACACATACGTGTGGGGTATCTATGGATAGGTCTTCAAAAATGATATCGAGGTTTCTAAAACATTTTTTTTCTAAACCGAATAGTTTGCGTGACAGACGCTTCCAAAGTGGAAAAAAGTTGGTCCCCCCCCTCTAACTTCTAAAATAAGAAAATGAAAAATCTAAAAAAAACATATGATGTACATTACTATAAAAACTACCAACGAAAATTGTTTTGAACGAGATCTAGTAAGTAGTTTTTTTTTAATATTTTAATACCTAACTTTGCACCTAATTTATATGGGGCGCTATACATACCAGGTGCAAACTTAACTTAACCACTTAGGGATGGAAAGTGTTTGTACGGAACCCTCGGTGCGCGAGTCCGACTCGCACTTGGCCGGTTTTTTTGTTACTCTGTATGGCTAGCGTATCTTTCCGTGACTTCGCTTGTCACGCGACTCGGCATCATCTGTCCTGCTCGCACTGTATTGAAAGGAAAGTGACAGGTAGTATATGTCGCGCGACAAAGAGTCGCGTGTCTCAGTTATGCTAGAGGTGCTGCTGAGACTGAGAATACGAGGGTATTTAATACGTCCAGGTGGACTATGGTAGCTTCAAGGAACCAGTCGCAGTTCGTGAGAAGCTGAACAGGACAGACTGGGACACAGTTCAATTACGGAGACCAAAATCCATTACGGCTCAGCACCAGATGATAATGTTCTGGATAAGCAGGTATTTTGCTTATCACTCGACGAAGTTATTTTTGTATATATGCAGTTTAAATTCTCGTGAAATGTCAGGAACGGTACGATGTTTCAACCTCGTATGGAGTTCTTCATCGGGGACATATATTCTGAGAGATTTGACGCCCCCTTGCGCCTGCCTACTGAGCCGGCGGTCCTGGGTTCGAATACCGGTCAGGGCAAATACTTGTGTGATGAACTCGAATATTTGTTCCTGGGGCATGGATGTCATCTTTATATGTATTTATATATTATGTATATCGGCATCTAGTACCATATAGTACAAGCTTGACTAAGTCTGGGACTAGGTCGATTTGTGTAAGATTGTATTTATTTTATTTTTATATTAAGAGGACAAGACGCCGCACGACTGTACGGATATCTGTTCCCGATGAAGAACTACATACGAGTTCGAAACATGTTGGGCCGTTCCTGAAAATTTCATGTGATTGTAAACCGCATATTACATTTATTTGAGATGAAACATCACATGAAAGTTTAAAAAAAAATAACTCGACAAGGTCGCGTGAAAGGTTAGTTATATTATATTCCTGGTATATGAACCTGAGAGTACTTTTGACGTGTACTTAATTAAGTATCTAGTCAACACGAGGTTAATTATTGTAATAAACAAATCGAGTCGAGGACGTTTATTCGCCTTGAACTCTGAAATGTTTCACGAAATTCGTAATTCGTTTAATTAATGAAAGTAACAAGTTGTTTGTTTGTTGCTGATTATTATATTCTGTGCTTTAGAGTATCTGTGAGATGTTTGTTTCATTCACAATAGATAATAGATAAAAACATAATAAGAAACTATGAACATACACACATTTGAAGTAGGGTTACTTCAAATGTGTTTCTGTAATTAGTCAACATTAAAAAACCGGCCAAGAGCATGTCGGGCCACGCTCAGTGTAGGGTTCCGTTGTTGTTTATCCTTCACAATAGACTTAAATTACGAGAAAGATTTCAAGCTCTATAAAAAGGTCGTAAACGCCAAAGTAACGGTAATTACTTATTACCTTCTGGAAGTCAACTTACGTCCATTTAAGAAAATTATGAAACTTTGCGATAACTCAAAAACGGCTCGACCGATTTTGTTCAATATAGTTTTCATTGAAAGTACTCATTTCAGTTAATTTTTTGAAGTCGATACATTTATTTAAATTGTATTTTTATCACACGCAATTCTATGATTCCATTTATTAAACATATATATATATATATATATATATTACATTTTGATTATGAAGACCGTAGAGTTTTACTCCCATGATTATCATATATTTTAAAGTGGATTTATCTACAAAGTATACGTGTATAAAGTTCAAACACAATGAAAAAGCTACCCTACCGGACCATATCTACATTTTAAATCACATATAAATATATAGGAGGCGCGTTAAATTGGTTTATTTCTTCGTAAGATATTTTCAAATGCTTTTGAGTGATTCAAGTATGACTTGAAACTGAAGGTTGTAATGTTGTTTGATCCTAATAGTACTTACAGTTGTTATTTCGCTGTTTTCTAACATAATTGTGCGCATCGGGTTACAAGCATGAAATTTCTACCACAGATAGAGTGTTTCACGGTGATTATTTTAAGATGTGGAGGGAAGTCAGATTCGTCCCCTGTGAGGCGGGAGAGCGGAGTGAATACGGCCAAGTATCCCTCTTTTCTTTCTTTATTGCTGGTCAGTTAAGTCTACCAGGACGTGTTTGGTATCGTTTCTGTGTAAAACAAGTATCAGAAATTCATTTTTTATGTTATTTTTGTATAGTTTTGTATAAAAATATGGGTGTAATGGCCGAAAAGGCAAAAATCACAAGAAGTTTTTTTATTCAGTGAGGTAAATTAGTTCAATTTCGTAAACATTTTCAAATTATGATTATTATTTCAAAAAGTTAATTTAATCTGGTTTCTAAAAATATATGCATGTTGGGCACTTCTCATACAAACAGTAGCTTAAAATATATCTTTACGTCGGCGTAACCAACGTAAATCTCCGAACGCATCCTATTTCGCTTCATTAAATACATTTAATAATGATTATTAACATGCGCTTACATATAATATTTACTATATACGTCCTAGAAAAACAAATTAATGTAATTAAAACAATTTTTTTTTTGCTAATGTATCACGAGCACACAATTCACATCAACAATTTATTTAAGTTACTGTTTGTATTGTATGAAGAGTGGCCAATATTTATATATTTTTAGAAACTAGATTAAATTTTCTATCTTGCAATATTTTTTTAAGTTGTAAATATTCAGGAAATATAACTAATTTATCTGCCTGAATAAAAAAAACTTGTGATTTTTACAATTTCGGAAATACAACCATATTTTTATATGGTACTATGAATAAATAACATGAAAAATAAATTCCTGATATCTGTTTTACACGAAAAGGACGCCACACAAATCTTACTAGAGTTATCTGATCAGTAATATAAAAAGAAAAAGAGGACTCTTTTGTCCTGTTCACCCCGCTTTCCCGCCGCACAGGGGACGAATCTGACTTCCTTCCACATCTGAAAATAATCACCGCAGAATATTCTATCTGTGGTAGAAATTTGGTGGTTGTATCCCGATGTACACAATTTCGCGACTTAGCAAAATGTACTAGAACACGCAGACTAAGCTTAACATCAACATTTTTTTCAAGGTACTTTTTGTACCAGATGTGCCCAATATGTAAACATTTTTAAAAACAAGATTAAATTTGCTGTTTAGTAATATTTTTTTAAATTGTAAATATTCAGGATAGATAACTAATTTATCGTTCTGAATAAAAAAAACTGTGATTTTTACCTTTTCGGCAACAAACCCAAATTTTTATATGAAACTATTCTTAAATAACATGAAAAATTTATAGCTGATATCTATTTTACACGAAAACGATGTCGCACAAGCCCTAATAGCCTTAACTGATCAGTAATAAAAAAAAGAATAAGAACAGTACTTGGTCCTCTTCACCCCGCTCTCCCACCACACAGGGGACGAATCTGACTTCCCTCCACATCTGAAAATAATCACCGTGGAACGCTCTATGTGTGGTAGAAATTTCATGCTTGCAACCCGATGCGCACAATTTCGCGGCTTAGCAACTCTACTATAATGAAAGAACCAATTTGAGTAAATAGTACGGCCCGCAGAATTGTGTTTTGTTCACTGGATAGGTTAGCTTAGGTTGGTTTATTTATGCTGACCGAATATTTCAACCAAAGCGTCAATATTTGGGCCGGTGACCAAACGGAATTACTAATAAATTGGCCAATTTTCAAGTAAGGCCGAATTTCACCAGCGGGCCTATGATGGTTGCTTTTATCACGCGATAAATAAGTGACAAAGCATCTGTCACGTTTTAACAAAATGCGAGTGCGAGTGACAGATGCTTTGTCAGTTATTTATCCCGCGATAAACGCAACCATCATAGGCACCCTGGCTTGTGTTTGTGTTGACTCCTAGAATAATATATTTCACCGAATTTTTTATTTCGCCTAAAAATCATTTCGTAGAAAGCATTTTTCTTTGCAACCGTAAACTATTTAAGATTGTTTTAAAAGAAACCTAACCTGACCTTAACAATAAAATTATTTATTTATATTTGGAAAAATGTATGTAGAATAGAATATTCTTTATTGCACACCTCAACAGGAAATAAATACAAACAGTCAGATTACACGTAACATTCAGTAGAGATAAAAAACAGGCGGTCTTATCGCTAAAGAGCGATCTCTTCCAGACAACCTTTGGGTAGCGAAATTAAATAAAAACGTCAGAAATGAGTAGGCGATGCAAACGTAATCATGGAATCTGTAGAAAAAACTACAAAAAAAAACATAAATAAACGTACATAAAAAAAATATATATATACGCACAAATACATAACATAGGTATATACATATAAAATAATATTAGTAACGAACCACACTTCATGTCGGTCACAATACCAAGAAATTAAAGAAGGGACAAATCATGTTCTACTGGCTACGTTTTAAGTCTACAGGCAGAGAGTTCCACAACAAGGTAGCCTGGAAAGTAAAAGAGCTGTTGTAGAATTTAGAAGAAAAAATCTGCGAAATTATTTTTCGGCGGAATGAAACATTCTACGGGTTTACCCTTGAAATGTCGACAAACGTTTCATAGAATTTTCATTTCATCGAAAGCATTTTTTTTCTGAAACCATAATTTTTTTTTGAATGTAACACAGACCTTACCTAATCTAAAGGTTATAATTTACAAATTCTCTGAAAAATTTATGACTTACGAGTAAAAATTTGTCGACGAAATGAAAATTCCACGAAATGAAGCATTCGGTGAAACGTTTGTCGACATTTCAAGGGTATCCGCATTCTAGGAAATAAGTTTCTAAGAGCCACAGGGCTTCCGTTTGTATCAATGTAAGGGGTGGTAAGGGTTTGGATAGGGGGAGGCGGTGAAAATAAAAAACTTTCTCAGTAATGCCAGCAGTAAGGCCTGAGACTAAATTGGGATATACCTATATTTTGTTACGACTAATGTTTATTCCGGAACCATTCCCGGGAATGAAGCTCTTATACCACGATGAATAACGATAAGGAGTCGAGTAGGTACAGGGACCGCCGGTTCAGTAGGCAGCTGCTTTTGAACAGCGCCAACCGCGTCTCCAGTAATTTTAGATACAGTTTCAATCAATACATTAAATAATACACACAACAACAATCGCAAGATACATTGTGAGTGTCATATTTAGTTATGTTTTTGCGTATATTTTAAATAAAGTTTATTAACGTATTCACATAGAGGTCGCTAAGGCGTAAAAACCTTTCAAATAAAACAATGCAAAGATCGACACACAAAGCATAACGAAAAATTCGTCAGATCTTCCTGGAGCTAGGGTAGCGAAATGGTTAACGCGCTGGACCGGCAATCCAGAGGTACCGGGTTCGATTCCCGGTCTCTTCCCCCAGGTAGCTCCTTTTTCAATTTTTCTTTAAGCGTTGATCTTTGTATTTAAGGCTTAAATTAAAAATTGTGGTGTACCTACACACATTAAAACAAAAAAATGAGATTACATGTTTCATAAATTTATAAAGTTTATTAAATAAAATATAAAATCATAAAGGATATATGATATGTCCCCACCACGTGCACTGGCCACGCGTCACTATGAATGCATTCGTAAATGGTAATGTAATAATCGCCCCGCGGCAAAATTAGCGTCCCTCAGGGCGCGCATAATTTGATAATCATCGCCAGTCGCCCCTGCCGTTCCCAGGGTCTGCATTACACAACAAGTGCGGTAAAGCAGTTTTTTTGTACCTAGTTTAAAAACAATAATAGTCGATTTACAAGGTTTTTACACATTATTACAACAAACACTAGACGAGGCTATCGAAACGCAGGAATATTATCAATGACAGGATTAAAGAGTGATCTGTAGTACTTACTAATTCACAATACTAAGTTCATTATTATTTTTCTAGATAAATTCTAAAATTTTCAAATCTAACAAAAGCACTTAACCAAAATATAAACACCACTTAACTTAATCCTCAAAAAAGTTTTTATTGCTCTCCCAAGCTCTAAAGATTTAACTACTACCTTAAGTGCCGCCTACACGTAAACCAATAAACAATTTATAAGCAAACCTACTTAAATATGCGCACAAGATTTTCACAAAAATTATATTACTTAGAACATTATTTTATATATTCCCAATATTTTGATAATAAAAGTTAATAATTCGTACGAATGTACTACTTCGAAGGAGAAAAAATCGAAAACAACCCCGATAAAACGGAAGCCGTAAAGCTTTCGAAATTTTTGGTAACTCTAATCAAGTAACATACGCGGTATAATCCAATTCAATTGTCTTACTTATTTAAATATTATATGTACGTTACCTCAAACCTCAACTGTCTGATCAATCTGATAACAAACACACAAAACAAAACCCCAACTAATATCCCCTAAGCAAAAAAGACGTATCTCAACATAAAACCCATACGAATACGTCTTTATGGAACTGTTGTATAACATGTATAGTATACAGTATACACAGAGGAGCATCGGGGGCGTCTCGGCCAGAGGGCCCATTCCCTCCGACGCACCGTCGCGACCGCACGTCCCCGACCGCTGCCGACGCATCGACGCATTCGTTCGAACGCAATTGAAACTTTCGAACTTGTTGAGTGAAGTGTTGATGATGGTGTTGTCTGACTTTTTGACGGAGACCCGCAGGAGATGGCTGAAGGTGAGTCTATGATTCGTTTTCAACAAATTAAAAAAAGAGGTTCTCGATTTAGTTGCATTTTTAACCCCCGACAAAAAATTGGGATGTTATATTAGTTTAACATGTGTGTCTGTGTGGCATCGTAGCTAGTAGAAAGTGGTTTCTTGTAATCGAAAGCCTTTGTCGGTCGAGATGGTTCAGCTATGTTTGGTAAAAATACCTACAACCCTACTCTACAATTTCGTTGTTGTATTATTTATAGTCAACCTGAATGTTCTTGTAAGTTCTTCTCGTTGAAGATGGTATTTTTTTTTTTAATAATGATTATTATTACGTTTTTATTTTCTATAAAACATGGTGATTGATTTTCAAGATGGCTTCTGTTTTTCGAAATAATATCAAAACGATCCGTTACCTGAAGTTTTGAAAAATCCTTTTTTGTCTTTTGTCTTAGTTTTTGTTTGATTAGAAAGGGTTTTAGTGTTCGAGCCGATTCTTTATTATTTATTCCCCGTACTAAGTACATATTTTTTGCCAATTTCCTTTAGATTGGTTGATTTATTTAACTATTCTCTTGTCAATTTTCTTTCTAGTAATGAGGGTGCACTAGTTTAGGTGCTCGGATCACAATTTAGGTATCTTGCCCGAAGGTTGACTGGTAGAGAATCACTGATGGCATTAAGTCCGCCTTTTGTAAGTACGATAATTTTATTTTTGTGCAATAAAGATTAAATAAATAAATACACGCACTATTTCTTGAATTTCTTGGAACATAAACAACACTACATTAACATAACAGAACAATAGTTATATTTAAGAGTTATATCTCACAACATCGATCACCGACTACTTGTTTATTGTTATGTCAATTACTTCACAACATAACACCGGAATGTTAATCTGTATCAACAGCTGTCGTCATTCTTTCAATGAGTAACGGCACAAATACTTCAAATTACTTGATGATTATCTAGTTAAAAACGTGAACCGATTAAACATTATGCAAATTAATAAACAACCGTTAATAACAGACCAAAAATGTCTACCGTAATGCACATTTTTTTTATAGTTATTTTAAATAATTAGATTCCAAAAAAGGTGTAAGTACATAACTAATTAACTCTCCAAACTGCTAAGACAGTTTGTTGGCGAGATCGCGCTCATCTAAATACATTATTTTTAGCTATATGCACCTAACACTACACCTTATTTACCTTATAATTATATTAACAGGTTAACCTTAAAGTTCAGTCACGGAAGCAAGGATACATTTGGGAAACCTGTTTTGGGGCAGTTTTTCCAAAAATATCCTTTTTAAGCTATTTTTGACAACATTTCTGCTATACTCTCTTTCGTCCCTTAACCAATAAATTTTATTTTATATCTTTGGAACCAAATACTTATTTATTCTTCTACCATAATAATTGTTGCAAAATTTTGTACATTTTTTAGTAATCATATATTTTGTGGTAGTATTTTGATGTATGATTATTGATTATGTACTGGAAGGGCATTCAGGAATTCCAATATCGAGTATGTGGGAGTTTTATTAGTTATGCAATCCCCTATAGCCGTTGTGATGCACCCATCCAGTTAATGCAAGACGTCATACTGAAGCGAGATTTAAAATGCACCTTATTGGTACGTGGGTCAAGTGTGCAATCTAGATTAATATCGTAATTAAAAGTGTTAATGAATTAATTACCTTTGTGATAAAGTAATTAATAATGATGTTTTGTTAGTCACGAATACTGAGAATCGCCCGCCGTTATCGCCATTTGGGTTTATTTTACAAACGTGTTTAGCCCGTACGTGAGTTGTTATTTTGATTAATTTCTTGTTAATTAGAGGTTTTGTGACAACTCATATGTAAAAACACATTTCACCAAATTCATAGGTACTATGTTTACAATAAAGCGAAAAATAAAGAATTCATACTTCCAGGCTATTCATATTAGTCGAGACTGCTGCTGGACGATCTCCAAAAATCACCATAGAAACTGCTCGTGCCCTCAATCAAAGTTTCCTATGATCTTGATCAGATCGGCGATCGAACTTGTCGTGGGGTATTTTTCTACTACGAGGTCACTTTACAAAACTTTTTGCCACAACTGCCATCCCCCTCGCACCTGTCCCATAAACGCGGTTTCGCATCAGTGCTTTATGCTCCCGACGGGAACACTCTTCGTTTCCCACCTGTTGAAAACACCCCTAGCGCTCTCTCACTTGTCTATTCTGACATTTGTTTGTGAACAGTCGGCCAAAGAGAAAGGTAAATGAGCACTCTGTCATCCAAATAATTACGTATGACGATATTAAGTGGTAATTTTGTCTGAAGTCAACTGTAGGGGGCAAAGAGTAATGCGTGTTTATTTACATATCAAATTAGCAATAATAATAAAGCAGCATACACTTAAATAATGTTTTTCGTGAGATATTATTTACTATAAAAAAAATTGGTGGAGGTGCTAAGGCTCTTACAATTGTTATTAATTTTATCATCTACTGACTTTTTTAAATGAATGATTGAACGATACTCCCATTTGTATTATTTTCGAGGCAAAACTGGATAAATGACCCACCCAGTAATTGATAGTTTCACCCAGATATTCTCAAGCAACAGAAACAATAATTTGACAAAACAAATAGAATCTAACATTACAAATTACCAATATCAACAAAGTTGAACCGACATTAGGGAGACCACCGCAAGTACCTAATATTATTTTAACGTATCGCGTAAACGTATTACTATTTCTAACAGGCATGTGTTATTTCGTAATCCTTACTTTCCTACTCAGTGTAATTTTGAAAGCCAGTACGAACAATTGAGTTAACTTTAAACCATTGATACAAAAATCAAAGCACACGGAAAAATTGAAAAACGTAACTAGGCGGAAAAAACTGCGTATCAAAACCAGTACCTCTGGATTACCGGCCCGGCGTGTTAGCCCCTCCACCACCCTAACGCCCAGACAACCTTTCGAATTTTTCCTTACGTTTTGTGTGTCGATCTTTGCATTGTTTATATGAAAGGCTTTATACGTTGTATCAATGGTTTGATATTAAAAAATGTGGTGTGTACCCACATTAAAAATAATGAGACATTAACATGTTTCCTAGGTTTATGAGTTAACTTTGTTAAATAACTATTATGTCAAATCCACCGAATATTTGAGTCGGAATGTTATCTCCGAGCACTATAATGTAACATTTAAATCCCATTGTGTCTCGCGCTGACATTATTTGCATAAGCGATAACGTTTGAGAATTGTGTGCTTGTGTGTATGTGTGTGTGTGAGATAATGGTAAGCCCCAGAAGCGGAAGGGCATTTTGTTTGTAGAAGTTTGACGCAACCGGGATTGTTTCATGTATTTGTATGTATTATGCTAAACGAGTTTATGATTTGAAGATAGTTTTAAATATTTAAGTAGAGTCAGACCACGATAACTCTTCGAAACAAGTGATCTGTCAACCCATACCAAGTGAGTCAGTTTGTAATATGGTTTGAGAGTTAATTTGCTTGGAACTTGACTCTAGAAGATTGTATCCTCTTCGAGAATCAATTAAAATAAGTAAGTCACAACGATCCTTCCCAAGTATTCGTAGTTTTGTGAAAAATACAATGACGCGAAAAATTTAAAAATTCAATGGCTCAGGCGGGGAATCTTAAATGTTCAATATTTCGCTACATTGGAAACATTTGGTTTACGCTAGCAGACGTTCCTGCGTTAATAAAAAACAATATTCCTAGCTAGCTCTCTATATTTATTTTTCACCTGTTAGAAATATGAAATGTTGTCAATTGAGTTACGGTGCTGCTATGCTCGTGCACGTTCCCTATTATAACAGACGTTACTACAAACTTGAGAGATTGAAAAAATAAAGAATTAACCATGATGGATCTGGGACCGTAAAGATAGCTTTAGGCTTGCATATTTGATAAGATAACTGTGTTTTCTTAGTGTTATTTATTCATTTCTAACTGGCGGCGTAGCATACAAAGGATCCAGCGTATTTTATTTTCTACGCAATACGGAGTTTGAGAAGTTGACCAAGTGCGGAAAAGTTATCTACGTATTCGTTTTAGGTGTAAATCTATAAATAAATAAGTATCGGACAACCTCACCCAAATCGATCTAGTTTCACATTAAGCTCTAGTAGGCTTGTGTTATGGGTACTAGACGACGAAACAAATACTTATATATTGTTAATTAATGATTCATAAAAAAAATATACATTTATAAATTTGCATTGAATAGTATTTTTAATTTCTGCAGTATAACATAACTAATATTTTTAATTTATAGCGGACAAGAACCCCTTATCAGGTGAAGGCCTCCTCCAAGGACTTCCACTTTTTTCTATTCTTGCTGTTATAGCCCAGCTTGGGCCAGCTACTCTTTTAATGTCAACCGACCAGCGACTTCTTGGTCTTCCTCTACTCCGTTTCCCTCCAGTGGGCCCAGGCCACGTCGTGGCTCGGGCGGCCCAGCGTGTGTCTGACATTCTGGCGACGTGTCCTGCCCATCTCCATTTAAGTAGCTTTGCGTGCTTTAAGGCACCGATTATCTTCGTTATAGCTCTTATACATATTTATGTGAGGTATTTTTTGAATTTTTCTAATTTTTGTCAGGCTTACTTCAGGCTTAATACTTATATAGTTACTAATAAAAATAACATCCATGAACCAGGCGCAAAGAAGTTTTACGTAATATTAAGTACTGCCATCAATTTAATCAAAATAATATAACTAGGCCATCTAAAATTATATATTTTTTCCAATAATTGCTCATAAAATATTAATTTTGTAAATTGAAGAAACACTTATTAATTATTTTAATAAAAAACACCTCCTCCATAAAAATATATCCAAATGGCCGTACCCTACAATCAAAACGTTGGATGTTACCACTGAATTTTACAACCAGTCGGCCCTACTGCTTCTGAAGTAAATAATTCTCTACTTGATTTCAGGATTCGAGACTTATTTTTATTTTTAGCGAAGCAAATCCGAATTTAATGGTTATTATCTTGAGTAGCTTCAATATGAAGGAGAAATGTTCCGTCAGTGAGTCTTAAGAGGAGCTACTAAACGTTGTGCGTTTGTTACGCCTATCATACAAGCGAAAGAATAAAGACAATCGAAATTATATAAAGAAATGCTGTAAGAATATCCTGCGATCCTCCAGAGCATTTTATAAGGTACTAGCGACCCACCCCGGCGTCGCACGGGTGCAACGCTGATAAATTATGCACGTATTATACATCTAAACCTTCCTCTTTAATCACTCTATCAATTAAAAAAAACCGCGTCATAATCCATTGGGTAATAGTTTTAAAGATCTAAGCATACATAGGGACAAACAGGCAGGAAGCGACTTTGTTTTATACTATGTAGTGACTATAGCTTTTTCACGCGGCGTCGTTGAATACAGCATACACTACAGGAACCATACTTTTTGGAATAGCAATAGCCTATGTGTTTCTTTAGTTAGGGTGTGATCTATCTCCGTTCCTTTCACGCAAATCCGTTTAGCCGTTTCGTCATGAACTACGCACCACACTAACCTTCGTTTTTATAATATCCATTAATATTATAAAAACGAAGGTTAGTGTGGTGCGAGAGAAGATTTCCCGGGAAATGTTCTTGAGAACGGCACGTCTCTAAGCGGGTTTAGCACCAAAATCATTTTTTTATTTTTTTATTTAGCTTGACTAATTCATTTATTTAG
Organism: Apotomis capreana; assembly: GCA_947623375.1. Classification (NCBI taxonomy): domain Eukaryota; kingdom Metazoa; phylum Arthropoda; class Insecta; order Lepidoptera; family Tortricidae; genus Apotomis; species Apotomis capreana. The sequence goes on along the minus strand of OX392501.1, from coordinate 30,311,866 downwards.
TTGCAGGCAGTCGAGTTCATTTACATCTACACACTTACGAGAGCAAAAATATATCGGAACACGACCCTATGGTCAGGAGCATAAAATCGTGTTCAGATATTTTTGTTCTCGTAAGTATGTAGATAAACAAAATAAATAAATAAATATCAGACAACCTCACACAAATCGATCTAGTCCCAAATTAAGCTCAAGAAGGCTTGTGTTATGGGTACTAGACGACGATATACATATGTACTTATATAGATAAATATATACTTAAGTACATAGAACAACCATGACCCAAGCACAAATATTCGAATTCATCACACAAATATTTGGCCTGGCCGGGATTCGAACCCGGGACCGTCAGCTTAGTAGGCAGGTCTCTACAAACCGAGCCAACCGCGTCGTCAAGATGTAAATGAACTCGACTGTACATATATGTAGATGTACAAGCTTGTCAAAAATTTCATTTTAGTGACAAGCTATATAACCTTTATAGCCGACTGTACTTTTCTTTGGATATCCATCAAATTCTCACTGAGACGATTCTAAAGAGCCAAAACTCGGTAGGATTGCTTTTTCTATTGTAGAGTTCCTATCAAGAAGAAGGTGGCCTTCCGGCTCCATCATCAGATCAGCCCCATGGTACCATATTATTATTGTATTGTCATCAAAGTTAAGTAGGTATGCAAAATTTCAGCTCAATCGGTTGACGATATCTGCTTCAAAATTGAGTTGCAAGATTCCACCCGAACAAACATACCTTACTTACATACATACATGTTACATACAATGCAAGTTAAATAAAAGCTTGTAAAAATATATTTATTTCTCTTTTCGGTATATAAACCCCGTCGTTTATTACCGCAAACGTTGAAATAAATTACTGTTTGAATATTCAAATAAAGAACGGTATAATCGTACATGGCCTCTCTCTTTTTTGTTTCAATTCGTTTGTTCTTTAGCATCAATATTTTCCTGTATCTAAAAAGAATTTTAAAATAAAAGTATCCCGTTTCGTTTTTGTTTTATAAAGATTAAACGTGTGTACGGGAATTTTTATAAAACTCAGGATGAGTGCAAAACCAACTTGACGTGATCTATGATTTATATAACAACAGAAAACAATATAAAACCTTAAAATAATAATAACAATATAAAACCTTAACATACGTGCATGTAACATTAATAAAGATTTATAAGGCACATTGGGCTTGTTCTTTAGCGATAAGACCGCCTGTTGTTTTTCCTCTAATTGTAATTTACTTGTATTGTATTGTATTAGGCAAATTGAAACCATAAAAAAATGTTCCAGCTCTTTTCGTGTTGCTCAGTAATTCTGATTGTATACACATTAATTTATGCGTGAGGCAATTTGGTATAAATTATAATCACAAGTATCACAACACGTCTTATTATTTATCTTAGTCGCCAATTCATCAAAATAATGCTGCCTACCACAATGGTCTTTTGTGATACGAAAATCCTGTAAAATTACGAAATAATCGGAAAGTTATAATGGCCCACAAAGGCGGGACAAATTGGCTTCTTCATAAAGCGATCCGATAGACGACGGGATAATTAATTTATTCAAGCCGGGACATCGCATAACCTAGCCGCGGAATTAAGTTGGCTTCGAACGCCCTTCCTTGGCCCTTCCTACATTAAGATATAGAGAATTTAGAAAAGGAAGAAGGAGATACGTTTATTTTGCAAACTAATTAGTAATTTCATTCAACATTAAACAAAAAAATTACATTTAGTTTGTGATATTTAACTTAATCTATCTAGTGTAGCTGTACGCTAAATGGTATCATACTGCAAAAATGGTATCCACTCAGCATATATCATAGCACTTGTGTGAGTACCACGACGCTGGTCTTCCGTGGATCCAGATCAGGATATGTGAAGAACAGCGTACCGTATATGTGTGTTTGTGTCAAAAATAGACATAATAAATAATAGTCATATGATACTAGTTTGTGTATATATTAATCGAAACCTGCTATGCTAGTTCTACCGCTTAGTTGGGATCATTAAGTTTTTCAGAGATATTTATATTATATTTTTTTCTTAATAACTGTCAATATGTCGACTACTTTTTAATTTTCCGTACTAAGTAAGGTAATGATGTTGCATACCTATGGAATTTTAACGAACGTCATTTTGATTGCTTAAAATGATATCGAAAGAACTAGAGAGTGTAAACCGCTTAATACAATGACTGTCTCTTCTTTGGCTGTACACTCTTGCCAGAGTAGTCGTGGCCGTCACGTCGTTGATTTTGTGGCCTTCTTTACAAATGCGACGCCGTTCTTCTCGAACTGCTGCCCTCCTGGTACATTCGTTGACGGCGGTCCACCTCATCGACACAGTTACTGTACCATTGTTCAATATGTATGCATATCTATGAAATATCCTTGGATGCCCACCGTTTATATATATTATTTTTTAGACCACTACGAGAGTTATGGCTTATTTCCGCGTGGACAAACTTGTTGCAATTACTATACATATAACTACAAGCACAAGGCTATATAATATTTCTCCAGCATTAAATTGAATGACACAAAGATTCATCAATCAACGTGACACATTTACTGGCGTTATATCTGGAGCGAAGACAGACAACCACAATAACAGTAAATATGAATGCGCTCGATAAGAGGAGTTATTGTCGCGATAGTGGGAGATAAGTGTTTGTTTAGACAGGCTGGCTGGGACGCCAACACCCGCGACTTCTTAGACTCAGAGCCTCAAGTGTAGGTTTCCAGAAATCGCATTTCCGATTTTCTGTGTAAATAACGTCACGTTACAGAGGTTTTCTCCGGTATTTTTAAGCACTGGCTGTAAAAAGTAGTAGCTTTAGATTTTGCTTCGGTTTTGACAGTTTGGAGCTTATTTTTATTGTTTCGTAGCAAAGGCACGCCTCGATCTGGCTGTCTGACGCAGCGCTAATATTCTCAGAAACACCCCAGAAAAGAGGTTTCACTCCGCCCTGCCAGCCCTTAAAACCGTGAAAAAATTAAACTTCCAAATCATCGCAATCAAAATATTCGTGCGTTTATACTGTGTTTGTTGACAAGACTTGAAAGATCAAATCACAGCAGAGCTTGATTGGACTGCTCGGGCGCGCTGATCGAGGCAGCCCTATTGTGTAACTGACCTCGCTTCTAGTAACGTGTTATGAAAAAGTCGTAAAGGCTTTGCTTTGCGCCTCCTAAAGTATTCGCAGTATTTATTGTTTTCTCTCCTTAGTATTCTAAATAACTTGTAACACACTGATTGCAAAAAATAACAAGAAAGTTTCGACTTCTAAATTATTACAAAAAATATATTATATCAAACGCTTTTTACATTCATTGACGGAGTATCTATTATATTTGCTTTTTCTGCTTACTAATTCAGATTTCTTCTTCATTATCTTTCAGGAAACGTGCATTTTACCGAGGTATAAAAGAGCCATATACTTATCTCATAATTGCTTAATTACTTTCACGCAAGACGTGGCAAGAAATGAATACACCGCAAAACGCAATTTCGTAGTCTGCCCCGTTGTGTATACACTACACAATATGCAATATCAGCATAGGGTTTTGCCAATATGTGCCAGTCGCGTGGGTCAGGCAAAATATTGCCAATTTGCTGACAACGCATTGCCCGCGCCCCTGTAGACTGACCTACTTCGAGTCTAGGCTATATAAAATAATGGCTTAAATCTAGGATATATGCCCTAGATCGGACGTGGGCTTTATTTAGAAAATAAAATAGATATCGGGATTAAAGGGACCATTTTACTCACGCTAGAAGCGGCACTGAAGTGACGCAACTGCGACACTGTTTTGGAAAATAAACGCTTCGCCGTGTTTCTCACACCAGCTCTTCTCAGAACAGAAGTTTATTTTTCGGAAATGGTGGCAGTTCTTTGATTGTAATGTAATAATCATTCACTTATTTTAAACTGGCGACCCGCCCCGGCTTCGCACGGGTGCAATGCTGATAAATTATGCATGTATTATACATATAAACCTTCCTCTTGAATCACTCTATCTATTAAAAACCATCATCCGCACCGCATCAACCGCATCAAAATCCGTTACGTAGTTTTAAAGATTTAAGCATACAAATGGACATAGGGACAGAGAAAGCGACTTTGTTTTATACTAGGTATGTAGTGATGACTAAATTAAGTACTCATTACTTTTACTAGTGATCAGCACGGCCCGTGCAACATCGCAAGGGTAATTAGCCGCTTATACCATGCTTATACTAAACATTTTTCTATCTGTCTATCTATCAGCCACAGACGTACACTGCTGAACTTAGGCCTCCCCCATTTTTATGGAGCGTTTATCTAATTCTTAATTGAATACTTAAATACTTTGACATTTAAGTCTTCCAGTACTTACCCTTATCCCAGTGCCATTATACTTACAGTTAGATCGGCCGACCTTAGATCATTTACAGAATGGAATAGGAATACATCCCATTTTCACCGCAGTTATTGCGTCGTTCTCGGTCCTTCATTGCAATTGATACTGTACGGTCTCTATTATGGCTTATGGACGTTGGACTCTCAGTAATACTATATAGGAACTCTATTATGAACACGTAGCATTTATTAATTTTATAGTTTGGGCCTTTTGTGTGCTGTATCGACCAGTGTTGATATCTCCAAACCTTTCTTAGAGTTCACTGCTGAGTCCCGCTGAGTCCAGGAATTCCTAGACTCTTTGGGTCGTGAGTTGTTGTATCTCTTTTGAAGACACAAAATTATGCCCTAAGTGGATACTTATTTTGTGCAGAACTGGAGCAAAGGATGAGCATAGTAGTCTCTTCTGTCTCTTGGCAGAACCTGCACGTTGCGTCCTGTTTCATTACTATTATAGGTACAGGTGTTTGTGTAGTTTTCAGTGACCGGTCAGAAAGCTAGTCATGGCACAGGTTTTTGATCTTTTGAGCTGTAATGTACCTAAGTAATACCTCTTTTAGATACCTTTTGTTTGGAACACCTAGCATACTAAATCTTTGTAGTAAAAGTAGCTATTGCCCGCGGCTTCGCTCGCGTTGTAACATTAACACTATCCTATGGGAACCGTACCTTTTTTCAGGAAAATAAAAAATAACACATATATTAAGTTAAGATCAAATCTATCTCCATTCTTTTCAAATTCGTTCAGCGGTCTTGGCGTGAAGAATTAATAACAAACATAACACAATGCACACTCACAAACTGTCTTATAATTATCAAAATATAAGGCATGATTGTATGTGTTTTAATTAAAATTTGAAGTGATCTTAAAACAAATGAGATGATTGAAACACCACGCTTTCCTGATAAACCTCAATTAGAAACTTCGTTTGCACTAGCGGTGTAGTTAACATAAGTTTATCGTAATTATTATTTCGGATCACGCTTCTAGAGTACAGTTGTTTGGAAGAGATTCCCGCGAACTATCCAAATTTAAGAGTTTACAGTCGAAATTTTGGCACTGTAAATAGTTTTACTTAGTTGAAAAGAAACCCTTACGAAATCGGTGAAACATCATAGCCTATCTCACACTCACAACGAGCTCCTCCGTGCATCGTAATCCTCATTGCTGAGGGCCGTGACATCCGTGCAGTGCGGATTTGGTCGGACAAACGCATTGGGCTGCGGCCCGGAAGCCTCTTCCCGTGGATCTTACCAGTGACCAGTAGTTGTTTCCACATTATCATCCTCTCTTCTGGAAATAAGCTCAAAGCATTCAATTACTTTTTGTAAGACGATGGTTGATAGTCTGGAGACACTCCACAACGAACTATTATATTATTATATCAAAACTTATATAATCGACGATGTTGTAAAGGTTGAATCATTCCATATTTTTTTTTACACTTGACTGTACAGAGACGGAACAAAGTGTGCCTGTAATGGATCTGGACGTTACCACAAATCTAATTGAAATACTTAACCTATTGACCGCCAAGCGGTCTAGCAATTTACCGTGCCACTGACGCCAGAGTAAAAAAAAAAGATGTGCCCCAAAATCAACAGGGATTGAAAAATACTTGTAGCGGATAGAATTACAAAGTTTTTGATCATTGAAATTTGGACGGCTGTGGCCGACGTGGCGTCAGGGGCACGATTTTTTGTTGACGGCCACAGCCGACTGTGGCGGTCAAAAGGTAAAGTATTCTGGGCACCGTTCCTTCTAGTTTACTTCTATTCTAAACTAGAACCAACGTCAATAACAGGCCGATGGTCTTATTTCAAGATAACTTTCTAAATTGGAAATGTTCGCAACTTACTTTGAGAAACCTGCTTAAAGGTTAAGGTTGTATCCACGTTGTATCTTCCGAGTTGCTACGAGTTTTCCTCTTCTTGGCGAGTAATTTGTTTCTTATTCTGTTTTCTTTGGAGAAAATTAATTTAAGGGCGAGTCGGACTCGCGTATGAACGGTTATATACCATTTTTTTTTAAATCTTTCCTATAGTCTCAGGTTATAGTGAACATAGTAATAAGTATATGAGGAATCAAAACGATTTTTATTGATTGTATGTTTACCATTGACACTTTATGGAAACTCACTTTTACCTTTTTTTGTATTTTTCGTTTACAGCGGCTACTGTACGTGAAGTCTGCTTATCACAGTTCCAAAGATACAGCCTTGAGATAGACAACAGACAGACGAATTGCGGAGGCTTAATAGGGCCCCGCTAACGCCCTTTCAGAACGGAACCCCGAAATAAAATGTATTTACAATCCTGTAGGCCTTTTCTGATTTTTGCACCGCCTAGTAACAAAATAAATTTTCAAGTTCTCCACTACCCAAAGGTTGTCTGGAAGAGATCGCTTTCAAGCGATAAGACCGCCTGTTGTTTACCTCTAATTGTAATTTCTTGCGTTGTAATTTCTCCTGTATGTTTCGTGAGGTGTGTAATAAAGAGTACTTGTATTGTAGGCATCTTCTGTATAAACTATGAGTCAGATTAGATAAGATAAGATAAGATAAGATAAGAATCATTTAATCAATTGGGATTCACTGGAACCACTTTTGCATCGTCATTGAATACATAGCTATTACATTCATTGGTACAATAGTAATAACATTAACATTTTCAGGCATGTTATGACATCCACATGTGGATGAATATAAGACTAATATAACCAACAAATTGCGTAAATTGCGGTTTTGGAATATCTAGTAGGTCTTGAATTCGACCTGCATGAATATTTTCATCCTCGCCTTCTAAAGTACTATCATAAAGTTTATACTAACTACGGTACTATAAGTTCATGGTCTTCAAACGCTCCCTAATACTCACAAATTGCGGACTCATATACTTTTATAGGCATTTTGCAATATTTGCTGTGAAAAACACCGTTTCCGCCGCGAGGCCTCCGTGGGTGGACTTTGATTGCCGAATCAGATGAAAAAACCGCAGATATATAAATTGCCGTAAATTATATGACCTCTGTTTAAATTGTTATTATGCGTATATTTTTGGCTTTCTAATATTATTTTATAGAATAACAACCTCTTATCTAGTAAACATAACATGCCCCTCTACTATCCTATTCCTCTCTAATAGTCATAACATAAAGTATACCTATAATTTACGAAAAAATCTTGTTTAGTTTCTTTCGGGTTTCCTCTCAACAGCGGTCTCCTCTAGTAAATTGCCGGTAGATTCAGACTTGTAATTGATGCCCTTGTGGCCTACTTACAGAATTAAGCTATTTGATTTGATTAACGGTTTACATTACTTCAGTTTAGCTTAGCCAGTAAAACTATATCTGAGGGCACGGCGTACCATCCTTTTCTAGAAGCCATTCGGAATATTTTCGATCTATATTTCTGGCCTTATGCCGCACTATTACGGCACAATATTACGTTGCTTACGTTACGTTATTAGTAATAATTTCTCCTCTAAGTGAGGTTGTTTGCCTACTTTTTTCTTCTTCTGAAAAACATCTTGAATATGATATCAAGAAAACTGTAAAAAGCCGATTCTTTTCCATTGTGGCGAAGGTATTTCAATTTTGCCACTAGAATTCCAACCCCAACCTGAATCCCAGTAAATGTGAGAAAGCGAAATTTTTCCAAGTGGCCGCCGCTCCCGGATGGGAAAGTGGGAAACCATCGACCCTGGATGCGATTAGGACAGAGGTCAGAGTCCTCTGCACTACATTCGATATTAGATTAGATAGCCCTTTAATATCGAAGTCGTTGCCTTCTGCTGGCACTGCGGTGTTACAACTTTACAAGAGACTTGATTTGGTAGGGACGTTAACTTTTCAGATGTTATTGCGAGTATTCAATAAAGTTTAGAAAAGAGGGATTTCTGATTGTGTTAAAGTCTGTCATGTGTGCCTTCAGAATGGCACAATCAGGCTTCTTATCCGTTTAGAAATGCTGATTGTTTTGGACATTTTTCTCTATGATCAAACATGTTTCTTACCGTACCTATTATCAATGTTGGTGCTACTTAGAACAGGGCCATTGCGATTTATTGGTGGGTTGTTCTCATAAAAGTGGTATCGGCAGGGTAAAGTAAATGAAAAAAAACGAAAAGGTATTTTTTTACCCTTTTAGATTTGAATATGTTTTTGAGTGCATCAATGATACCAAATTTGCGGAAGGGAACGAAATAGTCGTAAAAACGTAGAACTTATGACGAGTTAAAATTTTAGACATACAGGAGAAAGTGACAATAGACAGGGTAGTAGGGAAAATGTGGCAGGGTAAAGAGAGTTTGAATAAAAAAACCAAGTTAACCACTAACGAAAAGGTATTTTTTACCTTTTTAGATTTGAATATGTTTTTGAGTGCATCAATGATACCAAATTTGCGGAAGGGAACGAAATAGTCGTAAAAACGTAGAACTTATGACGAGTTGAAATTTTAGAGATACAGGAGAAAGTGACAATAGACAGGGTAGTAGGGAAAATGTGGCAGGGTAAAGAGAGTTTGAATAAAAAAACAAGTTAACCACTAACGAAAAGGTATTGTTTTACCTTTTTAGATTTGAATATGTTTTTGAGTGCATCAATGATACCAAATTTGCGGAAGGGAACGAAATAGTCGTAAAAACGTAGAACTTATGACGAGTTGTAATTTTAGAGATACAGGAGAAAGTGACAATAGACAGGGTAGTAGGGAAAATGTGGCAGGGTAAAGAGTTTGAATAAAAAAAACAAGTTAACCACTAATCAACTCTTTTTTTGAACTTAAACTTAATATAAATCGACCGTTATGATTTTACGCCCTAACAGCCTCATGTTATGATTCAAACAGCTTTCATATAAATCGACCGTTATAATTTTACGCCCTAACAGCCTCATGTTATAATTCAAACAGCTTTCTTTAGTTAAGTAGAAATAAAAACAACAACATTTTTTTTAACAAAAATCAACTTTTTTTTGATAACAGTCTGAAGTATCATAGTCTTGTAAAATATCAAGCATGATGTATCATGACCGTATAAAATTTGATTTTTATTTACGTTTTTTTTTTGGAATATACGAGTCCAAGCCGAACCAAACCTACTATAGTATTTCAAATATTTTCAGTTATTTATAATCACTTTTGGTTCAAGATTGTGTCGCCAATCAATATATTAATATTATGCATTGTCGTCAATATATTCAAAAACTAAGTGTGTATACAGAATTCAATGGTGGCGTGTAGTTGGAGAGGCCTATGTTCAGCTGTGGACAAGAATAGGCTGATGAAGAAGTAAAAACTTTGTATAAATAGCGTTTTTTACTTTATCCTGCCATAAGAAACATTATCCTGGACATGTGTCTCTTTATCCTGTCAACAGTCACTTTACCCTGCAGAATGATTGCAGGATAAAGTTACACAGGGTATAGTGAAAAGCCGATTAACTAGCTATTATCTCCTAAACTGTTAATAATACAAATGTCATAATTTTAGTATAAATAGTTATACCTTAATACAATATTAAAATGGTATTAGTAAAAAAACTGCCGTATTAATATTTTAAAATAATCATGCCAGAATAAAGTGTACATACCTGTTACAAACTCCGAACGTCACACTTCGAAAACTTGTCGACACAAGACCGCGGCACCTCACACACAAACCTTCACACCGGCGGCTAGAACCATACTGACTGGACGTGTTTTGCGTGTATTAGGGTTCAATAAGACTTTCTATGTGTGAGTGAGGTGCACTACCGCGAACGCACGGGATGTAGAGAAAATATCGCTGGACAAACTTCGAACGTGAATATTTGTGTTTAAAAGTAATCTAAAGATCCGGTGCAACGTCATATTTAATAATGTAATAGTATAGTTTCTATAAAAAACGATGTTTTATTATCATATAACTGTAGTTCAATAATCTAAAGAGCTAAAACTGGAGCAGTGTCGAGTTTGGACAAGGCAGGGCACAGTGAAAAACGGTATTCTATTTTTTTTTTTTACAAAAGTATTATATTTATAGAAAAATAATGTTTTGGCCTCGATATGTCATGTTAGTATCTATCTATGAAAATTTTAATTAAATGTGAAAATTACATATTTCGCATACTTTCTATTCAAAAACGTGATGGCAGGGTAAGATGCCACTATTTTGATTTTTACCCTGGTATATATATTTGAATACCTACAGTTTTAATTTTTCATTGATAATTTTTGTTACAAAAACTACTCGAAATTGACAAAATTGACGCAGTAAACCGTTTCTTTTTTTTTACTTATTTTCGACAACACGCTATGAAAGCATGAAATAGCTGATGTGTTACTATCTAGAACTCAGGGAAGAGTCACTTCAAAAAGTTGGTTGAAATTATCAATAAGGCCTTTTAACTTATTTTTGTTTGTATCTCTCTAGCTGCAATCTAACATAATTTATCTTCTAATTAGGGATGATATTTGTGATCAGATTAAATAAATAAATAAAATAAATAAATATTAAGGGACAATCATACACAAATCGACCTAGTCCCAAACTAAGCAAAGCTTGTACTATGGGCACTAGACGACGATATACATAATATATAAATACATATATAGATAACATCCATGACCCAAGAACAAATATTTTGCACAAATATTTGCCCCGGCCGGGATTCGAACCCGGGACCGCCGACTCAGTAGGCAGGTGTCTACCAACCGAGCCAAACGTGTAGATTACAATTAAGCCTGCAGATTGGGCCAGTCCACAGTACAAGCAGGCATTTACTTTCTGTTTCAAAAGTAGAGATTCCAATGAACTTTATTTTAGTTACATATCGCTTATCGCACAGTTCAAGGTACACATTGTGTCTATGTCTCAAATATCACGCGTGTAACGTAAATTACTAGATCTGATTGTGAAATTTATTATCAGTAAATAACAAAGGCGCCTAATACTCTTGCCTTGGAGCCAAGGTGAAATATAAAAATATATTAGGTTATAAGCCTCATTATTATTCCTTCAAAACCCAACACGAATTGGGCACAATTTAGGACAGAATCAGGTCAAAGTCAAGCCCGGTAGCATACCAATAATATATTCTACACATCAAATATTATATTATTTGGAATGGAAACCTTTTGCCGCGGTATATTCTAACATTGTGGTTGACTTCTACCACTGTGCCATTATATAATATATAATTTTTTTTTGGTATAATATCTATCTCAATTATATCCCCTGAATTGATTGTCTATTCCGGACATTAAGTATATTAAATTATGGTCAATCTGATTCTGATTGTTGCTTGTCGAGCTTCGGAAAGATGTGAAAACGTATTTTTAAATACCTAATTACAGATAAAATGAAAAGTATATAACTAAACCTTAAGAAACATATGATCTAATTAAACCTAAATTAAACTATCGGGACCTAAACTATAGTATGTTGTTTTTTTTTTCTCTAATAAATAAAAGATTAAAATACACATAATTGAAGTTGAAAATAGTGAAATATTGAAATTATCAGCCGATTGAAACGTGTAATTTAGATCTGTATATTATGGAATACAGTCGATTCATCGCCGTGGAAAAATCTAGTTCTTCCTTAAATATCCTGTTTGGCATGCGTACTATGCCTAGGTAAGGTATAAAAAACCCCACATATTTACGCGTTGACCGACAGCGACTTGACACATGCACGGGACGTAGTAGCCCCGTCAGCACCGTCGCCGGGTCCTTGCTATTACCTGACCACTAGGCTTTTCGTCGCTCGGTGTCCTTGTTACGATATAGAAATTGGTCACGTCAACGGTATTTATTTATTTAGAATACCTAGTCTTCGATTTCTAATAGCTTACAGCTGTCGCCTCCTGAGAGCTGCCGTTACAACCAGAGAGACACAAATCTCGACAGGTATACACCCGAAGACTATATTACTGTTATAAAAAAATAAAGCTTTTTTAAAATAAATAAAGCTTAGAGGTGAACTAAGATATAATAAAAAAAACGCTATAATAATTATATTAATATTCTTTAGGTATAGATTATTAATATTTTAATTTTTATTCTTATATGCAAAATATAAAACGATAAATAATGACACAAAGGTAAATTAAGGAAGAAAAATTGAATGCGATCTACTTACAATCGAAGCAGGATTTGAACCCGCGACCTCTGCGTTTCCAGCGCATTACCCTAGGATGTGCGTTTTACACACACGATCCCCAATCCCCATTGCTTTACAGCAAGTGCGAAGACTGCGAGAGAGCTGGCGCTGTTCTAAATATTTGTATAGAATCTTTTTATCGATTCATATTTTTTATGTGGTAATACCACATTTTTTTTTATAAATAATGACACAAAGGTTAATTAAGGAAGAAAAATTGAATGCAATCTACTACAATCGAAGCAGGATTTGAACCCGCGACCTCTGCGTTTCCGGCGCATTGCTCTTCCAACTGAGCTATCCGATCGCTACGTCAATCACACCAAATCTTTCATCCCTTAATTCTTTACGCTACTGGAGCGCCCTCTGCGTCATATATGTCTTTGAAATGCTTATGCGCATTATTAAGCCATACCCTAGGATGTGCGTTTTACACACACGATCCCCAATCGCCATTGCTTTACAGCAAGTGTGAAGACTGCGAGAGAGCTGGCGCTGTTCTAAATATTTGTATAGAATCTTTTTATCGATTCATATTTTTTATGTGGTAATACCACATTTTTATTTTTACCACATAAAAAATAAGAATCGTTAAAAAGATTCTATACAAATATAAAACGATAACTTTATCTTATTTACATTCATAATCATAACACTATAATAATATTTTACTATTTATTGCATTTTTACAAACACAACAATGGCGTCATATCACTATATTTTCTTAAGGTTTACTTATATTTTTTTCCTAAATTAAAATAATTTACTACCTACTAGTAAACTACTACTACTAAAGACTATGTTATTGACATATTTCACAGCCTTAGTGTCAAACTGTAATACTGTGTGATTATTTTAATAATAAATAAATAAATAATAAATAAATATTTTTTTTATTAAGTGCTTTCGGAATAAGCACTGCGCTTATACTTTCTTCAATTTTCGTGATGATCGCCCAAATAAAATCATTCAATCTAAATTCTCATCGTTTCCAATTTTTACTGCGTCCTGAGTAACATGACACAATACGCGAAAAAGATAAACCTCCTGACGCAGTCGGATTATTCTGGACACCACGGTCGCCACAGACAGTGTCGTGGCGTTATAGAGTACCGGCGGCCTCCCCTGCTCACACAGGCTAGCCGTGCGGAATATTGTACAAATATACATAAATGTACCTACAGTACTTATAATATGTTTACGCCGAGGTTTCATTGCGTGTATTAAAACTTTGCGGTAGGTACAGAAATTGGGTTTTCTCCTGTTTTTGTTACAGACTAACGTTTTTGGAATATTTTATTTCGTAAAAGTATAATTTTATAAGTACATAACATTTTCTCAGTACCTGTTCAGGACTGTTGTTGAACAGATCTAAATTAACCTGTTGTACAGTTTGCATCAAAAGTAACTGCCAGTTTTTAATATGCAATTTGACTTGATGTTAACAAATGTTATGTGATGGCCGGTTAATTTAGATCTGTTCAACAACAGTCCTGAACAGGAGGACTGTTGTTGAACAGATCTAAATTAACCTGTTGTACAGTTTGCATCAAAAGTAACTGCCAGTTTTTAATATGCAATTTGACTTGATGTTAACAAATGTTATGTGATGGCCGAGGTTCTTTTTTTGTAATAATCCTTGACCTTTCAAAATGTATCCTTCGACTTTTTCTACTACCCAAAGTTTGTCTGGAAGAGATCGCTCTTTAGCAATAAGACCGCCTGTTACCCCACTTTTTGTTGAATTATACCTATCTTTTTCGTATTCGTTTTCATGTATTGTACACTAATGAATATTAATACTACCTACTAGGTATACTAATTGACAAGATTTCATATTTTTAACAGGCGCAATTTAATATAGAGATCGCGCTTCGTGTACACCCTAAAAAAATAATTGAATTATTTTTTTTTATGTAAAAAGATATAAGAAAATACATAAAATAACCTTAATCTACGAAATCTAAGCCTGCATGGAGTTGTAGTCTTCAACCATGCTTCGAACTATCCGCAAAAAAATAAGCTGTCAACAATGCCAAACTCAACGTCATTCGTTTAAATCGTTTTAATTATGTTTTAATTAGACACCAGACTAAAGTAACCTATACATTGTGTCATAGTTATGGAATTACTACATTTTATACTTAGTTAATTTAAATATATAAATATTAAAATAATTAGTAATCTCAGGAAAAATATAAAAACACAATGAACATGAATGCAGAAAAGTATTAAAATTATAGTTTTAAAAATATTAAATGTTGTCAATTATTTTAAAAGGAAATCTGCGTTTGTATCTCTTTCTTGTAAAGATGTATATTGTATAGGTATGATAAAGAATGGGTTCTAGAAGTATAATTTAATACAGTGCCTTTCTCAGCTTCTTTGTTGTTTCCATTGTAGGCTTTTACCTACAGACCTTTGCCAGAAAACTTCGAGGTATAATAATATAAATTGAATAATTAATATGATTCTACCTACGTCAAGCTTAGATTAGTTGAATGAATGTCACATTATGTCAATGAATGGCTTTAATCACTAGTCTGCGTCAAGACTGGTGGTTAAAAACATTGACTCAAACCATACTCATGATGAGGAAGTTACTGAACAAATTACCCACCAACAAAACTTATGTAATAACGTAATAATATGAAAACTTTCCCCTCTATATCTGTCCGATGAATTAAGCAGTTTTGGCGGCTCCCGTGAGAACTTATCTCGATGTAATTATGTGATTTTTCTACGTCGTAACTCATTGCGTATTGCGTATTTATATCCTTGTATTACGTCACTCGTGCGTAATGCTTATAATAATATTATCACCTTGTTTTATGAATTATAAATAAACATTGACACCTGTGCTTATTATTACTGTTATTCTAAGCATTTTGCGTGGGTCATGCCTTGATTCAGACTCCGAACTAAAACTATTCCATCAGAATAAGTGTTTTACTTATAATAATAATAATAATAATAATAATTAGTTTATTTCAGGCATCAAAGGCCCATAGATAAATACCTTACAATCTAACATACATATTAAATATTAAAATAACTAGGTCACGATGTGTTGTTGTCCATGGTGTTGGATAGCCGACCGCGGAAACGCCGGAATAAAACACCTTTCGGCCAAAATTCTTCCTTCATGAAGGTCGTTAGTTGGTCAGCTGGAACCCCCAACACATAAGAATTAAAATTCACTTTGTGGCGAGACTCCAACTTCACGACCCTCAGGATAATTCCGGTCTTCACACGTACATACTCTACGATCTCCGCTGCCTTCGTAGAGTAATGTAGACGGGACACATACAATTGCGTCGTCGGCAGGGCGGGACGCAGCAGGTGTTTGGGCCCAGTCGGTGCGGTACCGCACTGATTTCGGCAAGCCGGCCTCTTCCTCCTTTCCACCTTGATGAAGCCATCCTTGTCACATTTTGACTCCCGAGGAGCCGGGAGCCGGGCTTATATATGTCTGAATAGTCACACCCACAAATAATCCTACAAGGACACTTCTTTCTTAATCGCCTAGATTAGAAAGAGCATATAAATTAACCGATAGCCAATGGAGAAAATATACACTTGAGTCATAATACTAATTCAATTCGATGTTTCGGTTCGGAACAAGTTTTCGGTTTCACGCGACGCAGGACGTCCGGTACCCTTACCATGAGTTTACACTAACCGTACTCGCCCAGCGACTGCGTGAACGATTTGTATGGAGAATTGCACAGCGCCTCTAGCGGTTACTATGTAGAAGTACAAACCTCCATACAATCGTTTACGTAGTCACTAGCGAATACGGCCACGTTAACTCATAGTAAGGGTATGGGATGCAACCAGACGAATCAGAACAGTGCCCGCCCACGGAGATCCTTGGTGAAGGCCTTTATCCACCCGGTGAATGTTATTTGCTAATAATGATGATGATACAATGTTTAACGAACTTTAGTCCGGTATAGCATCTGTTATGAAATATGAGCACATTATTCACATATCAGCGGTATAATTGACACAGAATCGCATTGATATCAAGCTCATATATCAGCAATATCTGCGCAGTTAGCCCAATTACTTGGCCCTTTTTTACGAGTTGATAAATGATAGCTGCCTATTTGTCGGTACGATACACACTGAATAATTAAACTGGACTCGATTAACCTAGTTAGTTACTCATGACACTACGACCCCCTGTATGGCTTCGTTTTAATATCTGGGACACAAATATGGGGTTATTTTCTACTTATCTAATCCGACAAATATTATAAAATCTAAATTTTGAGTGTGTCTTTAATATTTGTTACTTATAGAATACAGTTCATCATTTCACTATAATTTGTCACTTTGAAACGGTTGAACGGATTTCCACCTAATTTGGAAGAGAGGTAGTTTATACCCTAACTTAACACAAAGCCTACTTTTATCCGGAAAAGAATGGGTCCTATAGGATATAATACAATACAATACAAAATGCTTTATTGCACACCAGAAAAGTTTACAAATTGAATACACAGGAACAATAATTTTAATAACGGTAGACAACAGGCGGTCTTATCGCTAAAGAGCGATCTCTTCCAGACAACCTTTTAGTGGAGTTGATTAGTATAAATCACACAATGAGTAGGTGATGCAGAAGGGGAAGAGAGAACAAGGATAGTACATATTTTAATGCGAACGAAGCCGCGGGCAAAAGCTAGTGACTTATAGCAGAGCTAATACCACTGTATCTACTTAAGCGATGAGCTCTATATACCTTTAAAATTACCGTATGACCGCAATAATTCGATCAAATTACCGATCCAATTAGGAGTCTTGTCTCGTACAAAGAGACTGATAGAGCATCCGATCCTAATTAAATTACCTACATGAATGAAAACCTCAATTGCCTCGCACAAGTATAACAGATATTGACCGCAAAAGGGATAGTTAGGAATTCAGGGGCTCGGGGTAGGTGCCGGAAGTTTGAAGGGCAACTATTTATTTAATTCCGAATTCCGACTAGTTTGAGAACTTCATTTGATTTAGGGTTCCTAATAAAGGTCGGGTATTCATAAAGCAACGTCATTAAACTATATTTGCAGGTTCGCTTATTGTGGGTTCACTCATTAAGTCTTTATGTAGAGGTATGTAGAGTACAAGTTTTGACTTGGTTAGGTTAGGTTTGATATAGCCTTAGTATAGTTATACTGTGGTTATACGCTTATGCTGTGGTGTGTAATGGCTGAGTTAGTTCAGTATTCAATCATGAAAAATAAATGCCACTGAAAATGACTTTCGTTCAAAACAACGAAAAAGAACCGACTTCAAAAGGTGATTCAAATGTAATCTGTACATGAACGGGTTATATTTGGCTTTTCACTTTTTAAGTCAGTTCTTTATGTTATTTTTTTTTATTGATTCAAATAAAATACATATTGCGGGGTGATCGGGGAGGTCTTGTTTGCATGCATCTCGTTTGAATTATCTTCTTAACTCCTAACCGTTTAAGGAGTTATACCATAGGAAGATGATGACTATCAGACGCAAAAAAGTATCAGTATCAGCTCATAACCATCTTTCAAGAAATATTTCCGTTTGTAGTAAATATTCCCAGTCAATAACTTCTCCATATAAAACAGAGGAAATCGCCAAAAACGCAACTCAAGGTGACCCCACCGTGATAAAGCCTAGGTACGCCTACCAAAGCATGTGAAACATCACATGTGGCGCGCAGATAAAACGCAATTGCGAAACCTTTTAGACTAGTAAAAGAGGTAATACCACTGCCCACCTTTCCTCATCGTCCGTTTACGTTAAGTTCTCACCTGGTAACTATGGCGACGCATACAAATGAGGTTAAAACTTTACGTAACTGAGTTGAAGAAATAGGTAGAGGTTTTTCTTTCGACTCCTCCTCCAAAACTAAACTAATGGTAACGAAATTTTGGAAAATGAATGAGAAGGACAGTTTATATGTCGCGAACCACTTCAATATTTCCGCTTCTTACTTGAATTTGTGTACACGGCGTCTGTTTGGAGTGAATTTTTTGCCAAAACTAGACACATAATTGTACGATAATAAGCGAAATCGAAACGGGCCGATATAGGACATTTCTTCCCATTCAGTTGCCAAACTAAGATTGGCAACTGAAAAATGAGCAGTAATATAAATCCTCTTATTAATCCTCTTAAATTATTCTCAGACTAACGAGCATAGAATACGTTTGCACTGACGCAAACTGGGCAGAGTGGACCAAGCTTTTACCAATCGCATTTCGACTGACGCGTGACGATTAGATATTTCAAGTGATTGGTTAAACAAAACAATGTCCGCTCCGCTCAGCTCCGCATCAGTGAGAACACACCTTTAACTTCAAACTGCTCTAACCGTAAATATTTCTGAAGTCTCACTTTTATGACACGGTTCATGGCGGCGGTCGCTCCGCTGTCTGACTATATTCTAAGTTTTTACTACCCACAAAACAGTTTATAGGCACTCTCCATTTTGCTTTAAGTTCTATGTCTTTAAAGCATTTTGATGTGCGAATTAAATTAACCTTTGAAAACGTGGAGTAAAACTGAAACGTGCACATTTTTAAGCCTTTTTATTATAACAGTAAAATAAAAGTACATGTTCTAATTTCCTTGTATCTGTCTAGGTAAAAAACGTTGTGATGTACAAAATACAAATTGAAACATTCTTTTGTTTATAGTTAGTTGTACCGCCCAAAACTTATGGTTGGCTGGTAGAGAATGCCCAATAGCATTAAGTCCGCCTTTTGTGCGATTTGTTTTTAAGTTGTGCAATGAAGATTGAATAAATAAATAAATATGTTCCCATATATATCCTACTGCGACATCCTACGTCACGGTGATTTTTCCGCTTTCAATAAGACACGATATAATATTCTCCCCTAATGTACTTTATCCTTTGGCACATAGTCCTTGTTCTAAATTATATATTTCTCTTGTTGCAGGCCTTCAAACTGTTCAAACGCAGCAAAAGCCGCAAGAGCGCCCGCAACCGCATCTCACCTCTCGTCCGCTCACCATCATACAGCGGCACCGTCGACGCCCGCTCCGAAATCGACATCCAACGCTACTGCCCTTGCCGGGCCTCGCTACCCACCCCCAACGAAAGCTTCGATGGATACAGCAGCTGCAACAGCTACGACAGCTCACGCAACGAAAGCCTCAAGAGTTACGAGTGCGGGTATAACTGTGCCCGATCAGATTCCGCCTATGAGTCCGCAAGAAGCAGCCCCGCCAGAGCGCCTGTCTGCTACGCCACAGTCACATATTTCAACGTCAACGACAGCGAGGATTCCAGCAGTATCCGAACAGAATATACGCTATTAGATTATGATGTGGAAGACAAGGAAATAGACGGCACGGAGGAGCGAGCGCAGAACCTTATCAATGAAAGCCTGGAGTTGGTTAGCACTTTATGAATTAGTTTTAGTTGAAGCCAAAGACCGTAGATTTTGTATGATATTAGTGTCTTAGTTTATGTTCTAGCTTTAATATAATAGCAATGTTATTCATATTATTATAGGGAGGTTTGTTTACTGTAGAGATATCAAATTAAGTCTACGTTAGATTTAATCTCACAACTCTCCCTAACATCTGACAATATTCCAAAGAGCCAATTTAATATGAAATCCAATTATGTTTACATCCAAGTATATATTACGAAATTCTGAAAATTCGGAAGCGTTGTACCTACTTTTACTATCCGAGTAGAATTAATGTCGTATATATGTTGATTCAAATCAAAAATAACATTATTCGACAAGTTTGAACCTGAAGCCGTGAGTGTGTTTAAAACGCAAATTATCACTTCGAACGCGATGTAACACGTGCTAACTATACCTGCAATCATATCTATCAAAACAACACACTCAAAAATATCTGAAGCCAGTTCTATTACGAGTATTAGGCTGTCTGTCCATTGAACCGGAGTGGAGAAAATGAACCAATCAGGCTGCATCTTTGTGAAGCCCAAAAGAAGTGCTTTTAAATCTGAGTAGGGCCATCCGTCCGGGTTTTCCCGGATTTGTCCTAATTTGGAGGCCGTCCGGAAGGGTTTTCAAAAAGTGTCCCGGACACTTTTTATGTGCATGAAAAATGAAGCGATTGCTTTTTTAAGTCTTTATCCGGGTCCGGCTAATTTAGAGATGGCAGCCCGAAATCTGAGGATGCGATTGATCCGTTTTATAGCTCCACTCAAGTGGACAGACAGACTGTTTACACAGCTCTTCGGATATTTTTCACATACCTACCTACCTATAAAGCTTGTGCAGCTTACAGCGTCTACCAAAGTTTGTGTGATATCATTAAGTTAGTTATATTTTATAATAGTTACATATTATTAGTGTAGTAAGCCGTACACCATATCATAATATTACATTCCGTAAACCGGGGTTACTTTAGGAAAATTTGGGGCTACTTTGATAGATTTTTCAAATCGTTATAAAAACGAAAATAAAGTAAAAGGCTAGGTAATTTATGAAGGTACGTATTTCATTGGCACAGATGGTAAAAAAAATAACGACATGGCGTAAAAACTCTTTTCCAAAGTAGCCCCTGCATTTTAAAGTCACCCCGTTTTACAGTTCTAAAACACTCTTCTAATCGAGCTTCCATTGTGTTGACATTTTGACAACTTACAAAGTAAGATCATTCAATTTATAAAATACTGTAATACTAGAAGCGCGCCTTCCTTTTTATTCAACTTCGTGCGCGCATTTTTTTTACCTTAGTTGGGTAAATAGAATCCTCTAACCATCTTAAAATGTCTGTACCAAAATTGGTTAACATCCGTCCAGTCGTTTCAGCGTGATGAGCGGAAAAATACATTTTATCAACAGATGGCGCTTTACCGCTCGCGTCGCGGGTCCATACAAATCTTGCATCGCGCTCTGTTAAGATTATTCCTGAAATAATAACCTCTGTATAGAAAACTGACTTTCAATACAATTTTATAATATAATCTAGATATTCTGTAATCCACGTACGGATTACGATATACTGCCTTCTTGTATTAACGACAAAAACCTACTGAGAACTAGAGGTAAGTATCAAAAACTTGAAAATGTTAAACATTTACAGAGTTAATAATTCAAGTCAACTTGAATTCCCTCGTTTTAACCTTGTAATATAAGGCTGCCTGTCCTCTGAACGGAACAGAAAAGAACCAATCAGACTGTGTCTTTGTGAAGCCCAAAAGACGTGCATTTATAGCTGAGGAAAGTGATAGGTCCACTAGTAGAGCTGTCATTTAAGCTTCGAGGGACATCAAGCGATGCTTCAACATTTTTAATTATGTTTCTCATTTTATCTCACTGGCCTTACTTTATTCATCTATTTAAGTAGGTATGTTTACAGAGAGTTTGAACCATGAATGAAAAGCACTCGTTCTCATAACAAAAGGTATTGAAATAACCATTGAAATGCTATACAGTTGTAGACATTTCACGACTGAACAGTCGTTGGTAATAATTAGTTTTATATAATATAGTCTATGTCGTTGATCTCAATTAAATTTTATTACTTAGCCATTAAGTTAATGCCCTTCGTTGTAGGACGCGTGTCGTGTATAGTGCTACGAGTACATGGTCGGCGTGACACTACTGCGTGTTTTTAGTATTGAGTGGTAGTGCCTAGGGCTGATAGGGTCCCACTGAGCAAATTTTACTGTGGGGTCAAGTACGAAATCACGGTGAAAAAATCAGCTGTTCCATACGTTTCGGGTAATAAAATTTCAATTTACTTTTAATTAGCAGTTTTTTTGACGATTTCGTTGTTCACCACATAGTAAAGGGTACTCCCATTCCCTAATAAAAACACAAATAGTATACTAGTTGTAGGCTATTTCAAGAAAGAAACAAGACTTGCGATACAATGATTTCCATCACCATGGTGTACCTATAAGAGCTCCTCACAAGTAACTTTTAAACCTTGGTAATGTCAAGCAGATCATGAATGCTCGTACAGTCAGCTGTAGAAAAAAGTAAAATTTCTGTAGTTAAAAATTATTGTTGTTTTCTGTAACATTGTGTCTCACTTTTCTCTTGAGCTGCCTGTATGTATAACGTCGTACATAAGGAAAATCATCCCTTGTACCTATTTTATTCGCTGTGTTATTACTCTGACACAATTTCGTGATTGCGCTACCGAAATGTAAGCTTTTATATTTGTAAATAATCTAAATAAGCCATTTACATACCGTATTGAGGAGGAATGTAATAAATTGCTGTCTTAATTAATTACGTATTTTATTTGGGTTATTGGGAGGGTTCGGAAATAATGGGCAGGCGGCAACGACCTCTGGGCTCTGAGCGGCAGTACCAGGTATTAATTAACAGGTATCTCTTCTGTTCGGCATTTTATGGTTGGTGAGTATTTTACCCTAATTCAGTCTGACCTGTCTGGGCTAGCTTATTTTGCCGCAACTTCTCATGCCGCACGATTCATCGTGCTGTCTTGTTCGCACGATATTGATAGGAAAGTAACAGGCACATTTGAGGCGCGATAAAGAGTCACGTGTGAAATGCAGAAAATATGATGTAACTACTTTACTTAGTACCTTAAAACTGAGACAATTTTCGTCAGTTTTGTAACTTTTTCGTACATTTTGTATTACATATTTTCTGCATTTCAGCCTTAAGCTTGACGTGCTGAAATACAGTAGCTAGAAATAGAAAGAGATGATAAAAATTGGAAGAGTTCAAAGATTGGCATTGATAAACCGAGAGAGAATGATTGTGCTAGTCAATACTTAAGCTTAAAACTATGATTTTCTTATCGTATGGCAAGAAAATTGCTGTATTACATTGCAGATGGGAGCAAATTGCAAAAGTGCAACACATACTTTGAGTTAACGTGACTGTACTCGCTGGCCACAGAGTTAACGATTAGTATGGATAATAGTAGAGCGCCCCCTAGCGGCTACTTTGTAGAACTACAATTCTCCAAACAAATAGTTTACGCAGTCGCTAGCGAGCACGGTCACTGTAAAGGGTAAAGCAGTCGACGTTTATGGATCGAAATGATGATAAGTTTGGACCCAATTAATTTAATAAGAGTCGGAAATCAAAATAATAGACCACTTTCCGTCGGCGTCTGAGTAAGTATAATGTCGTCTTGTTTTTATAGAATCTTTGTAATACCAAGTTTTTATTTTTATAAATATTTTGACAGCGCATTATGCCGGAAACTTAGGTTGCTGGTTAGTCCTGCCTTTTTTTTTGGCACACGGTGAATTTCTGCATTGGACGACTGGGAAGGGAGGACCCAGACAGTGCCGGACTCATACCGACTAAAAACACCGTATGCCCGTTTTCTTAATTTAAGGGACAATCTTACACAAATCAAACTAATCCCAAACTAAGCAACGCTACGATATGTAAATAATAATATAAATACAATTATAGATAACATCCATGACCCAGGAACAAATATTCGAGTTCATCACACAAATATTTACCCCGGCCGGAATTCGAACCCAGGACCGCCGGCTCAGGAGGCAGGTGCTTTACAAACTGCGCCAACCGCGTCGTCAAATATTTATAAATATGTCATTTTATTACTAAAATCCTGTTTTTACAAATAAACATTAATATAATAATCTTTTTTACATTCTCGTAGATGTTCTCGTTTATTTCATAGAATATAGGGCAATATCCTTTCATAATTATGTACTGTATTGCTTTTTCAAACCTAAACACCCCAAATGGATAATATTGAACGACGAAATGTTCTGTCCCCACTTGAGCACGTTACCCGGCTCACGACAGCCGTAGGCGCTGAAGAGAAAACTACGGGAAAACATTTACTTTATCCGATAAAATCCTCTCGAAGAGAATCACGAGATATTTTCGATTGTGATTTTGCTTCAATATTTGGAGATCCAATATCTTTTACTATAGGTACTTATATTTACAAATTCAGTCAGCCAGAGAACCAATAGCGATTGAAAATAATGAAATATAAATTTATGAAACATGTAATGTAAAACTAAAATAGTAATATTGCTTTGCTAATTCGCGATATAATAACGTGCCAGTTAATTTGTACTAACCCGTTATACCATTTGGTGGGACTATTAAATGCATGTATGCATGAAAAAATACGCAAATAAGCATAATATTTGGTGCCTTTGGTGGGACTATTAGCAAAGCAATATAATAATGTATGTTTAGACCACCTGTTGTCTACCGTTATTTATAAATTGTATTTGCTTTGTTTTCCTTTTTGTAAACTTTTATTGGTGTGCAATATAGGATTGTTGTAAGTATTGTATTTTACAGCGGCAAATAACGGCGTGGCTTTTTCACAGGCAAAGCACATCTTTCCGTGGACTGTACCTTTTCTTGCTAAGAAAGAGCAAAATCCGTGAGAGCCTGTCAAGTGGGGATGAAGTGAAGGCCTCTCCGCCGGATTATGTCCGCTAAGCGTAGGTACCTCACTTCACTTTGGTGGCGTTAGAGACGCTACACCAGAAACTGTTGTTTACAGTAAAGATTTTGTGGAAATAAAAAAATCGATAGGCTGCCACTGCGACTGGTCTGATGATCACTCACGATTCGAAATATGTCGAGTGATATTCGACATAAACGTGAGTAAGTTCGTTTCATATGCATTTGAAATAAAAAGACTTCATTCATAATTCAAATATTAATTATAAATGCCTAGAGATTTGAATGCCGTTTTAAACTATTTCTAAGAAGTCCTATATAAAAATTGCTCAATAATGTTCTCGAAAGTCAGGCTATTGTAATATTTGTAATGCTCAAATAATAAAATGACGCATTTGTAAAGACAAATATTTTTTGCTAAAAACCATTTTGTGCTAAGTTTTCATTGCCAACTGTACTTTCTTACACAAACGTTAATTGCTTATCAAGACCAATCAAATGAGCCCAAGCAGGTAGGGTTTTTCTGCGTGCTGTTTAGTTCACCTTCCATCTCCATCATTAGAACAACTCCAAGATGCCAAATTATTGTCCCTATTGTCTAATATTCAACAATTAAAAGTAGGCTTAAAACTTCCAAGATTTTATTACATTGTTACGAACTAAAACTCCACCTAGCAAGTTACAAGTGAACCTAATAAAAGCATTTTAAAAATAAACATAATATAGACCTTCCACAAATAATACTAAACTGAAATCCACTGACCTGTAACATTTTCCTCGCCTAAAAATGGATATCAATCTGAAATCAGCCTGTCGCCTGTCCTCCGGCTGCCGCGTACAGTACGTGCCTAAGTACCTTCCCTGCCTGACAGACAATGATGGATGAATCTCACTAAACGCCAAACATCTCGAGGACTCTGGGACAAAGGCAGTTTTCTTCGTTTATTGATTGGGACTTTGTGTTACTTATTTTGTGGCTATGTGAGCTTCTGACCTCGCACGATTATGAAATGGCAGAAAATGTCATTTTTAGTTCTCCATTTAAAAAAAATCTAATAAATGAATCATGAAAAAATACATCGTCTTGGCGGGGGCACTGCCGTGCCCCCAGATATCAAACCTATTCACAATTTTATGAGAATTGCTTAAGAAGTGGTGCCTGTAGGCGAGAACAGCTGGAAATCCGAACATCCAAACATACGAATGAAATTTTGGTGAACCTGAAACAGAGATAATTGGGCAGTCAGTATCTAAGTAACTACGCATTAATTTAAATTCATATTGTGACAAGACTCCAACAACTTTTCCGGAGCTCTTGAGATATTCACTGAAATTATTGCCACTTATAGACCAAATACCATCTGATATCCGTGATTTCTTTGATTTAAAAATTTATTGATAGTATTTAAAACGTGATTGCACGGATTCGAACTCCAGACCCTGCAACCCCGATGCTCCTCTTAGCAATACGGATCAAACAAGAGCGCCCCATATCCTTGGTGATTTAGGTAACTTTTAAAGAGGGTGGTTGTTATTTCTTCTTTATAATTTAGTTCTGAAACGTCCCCATGCGAACCTTCCCATGTTTATCAGCTTAAAAATCCATAACACAGCTCTTTTCAAAGTTGATACGAAGCGTTTTGTATTACTCTCTTTGCGTGTTTGCAAATAACTTGTCCATCCACTTTCTTTCAAATACTTTTCTGACACACAAATATGTGTTATATTATAATCGCATGTATGAAAACCAGTTTGGAGTAATTATGGAGATTTCAGTTAGTTTCGGCAAAGCGGTCATTCAGTAGTGGACAATGGCACAATGTGACAAACAGGTTTCCTGTGTCTTCACTCTTCGGTCATTAGGGTGACCACCCTTACCATGTTTACAGTGACCGTACTCGCTAGCAACTGCGTAAACAATTTGTGTGGAGAATTGTGGTTCTGCAAAGTGACCGGTAGAGGCGCTGTACTATTCGCTGTTTACGCAGTCGCTACCGAGTATTACGATCACAGTACAGAGTTAGAAGAGAGCGCTTTTAACGACTTCATTGTTAAAAACTAGGAACAAATTGGAATGTTTTCTGTCTCTCTCTCTCTCTTTTTTTATTTGATTAGTTTTATCACTGTAGTGAGTGACTATCTCGCTCTAAAATAGGTTTCTACGAACTAAAACATGCTCAAAATTGGTATTTTCCCCATTTGGGTCATTGTCAGTTCAAAACACAAAATTTGTCCCTTCGGTGGTCAAAGGTAAAGAGCTGGTATGAATCTAGGTTATGTTGCTTTTACATCGGATTATAGAAGAGAAAACGTTCTTTATTCTCACAGGCATTTAATTAGAAAATTATGGCCCTGGAATCCTTAATTTCGCAAATGTCCACCGGAAAGACGCGCACCTAAATCTGACAATGACCCATTTAGGACAAGACTCGAACTCAAAATTAGTATTCCGCATTTCCCGAGTTTTAAAAGATGCAAAAGCAAAATAAATCGTAATCGCACACAACATCATTTTAAAAAAGCTTATGTGAATTGAATATATATGATATTATGTGATGGGAAAGTATGTCAAAATAATCCAAAATTATTTCTTGCACGCTACGTAAGTAGCCCGAAATATAGTTTAGGTCCAATAAGCGAGGTTGTCTTTGACATATGTCGAACACAGGCCCGGGTGAATGGTCCACAGCCAATTTCGGAAAAGTAATCCCAGTTGTCACATTATAATATGTAGGTCGAGTCCCTAGCGGCGTTGTCAGGTCTACGTAAGATATAAAAAGGTCAAATTCTAGTGAAACATATATAGCCTAAGCAAGCGTCGGTCCGACCCAGGGAAAGTGGCGCTACAAACAGCTTTCATATGGCAATAATGTGCATACGTCATGCATTATTAAACGTCAATGGTTAATTGTCAAGGACTTTGTCAGTAACTAAATTCAAAACATCGTTTACCGGAATGCTACTCAATCCTTCGTTCTTCTTACGAAATAAATACTAAATCCTATTGAAAAAAACTTGCGTTTCATCACTGTGGATAGTTTTGGCTTTATTATAATAATAATATAATATTTAGTCTTGTTTCTTTTTTGTTTAGATCAGTGACATTCACGGACTTTCAACGTCAGTTACCTAGAATAATTTGTCGTTGCCAGTAAAATTAATTAGTACCTACCACTAAAATCCGCATTATGGCTTGTGTTGTAAAACTCCCTCTGGGGCTATAGATTATTTTCTGACAAATATTGTCGCCCTACACAAAGCTCAATACATCTCGATATTCAATACAAGTTTTCCATACAATGGCCGCGCGAAACGGACCAAATCCCGAAACAGGAAAAACAAGTTTCGTGAATTAGCTCGCTAAATACAAAATTTTACTAATTATGAGGATTATATTTACTTAGTGGTGAAATATTACGTATTTATTAGTGGAAGCTTATTGTATTTCGACAGATATTTTTACGACAACCCAAACTGGTTAACCCTTTCTTTATTACCTAAGTAACAAAAAAGTTAGTAATCAATCGCTGATAACTATTTACCCGGGGTACGTATTAACATTACATCATTTCAGAAAAACTAACATACACTTGATGTACAATAAATTGTCAAGAAGTGATATTAAATAGTTTTACTCTAATTATTAATTCGTATACTTTTATAATGTTAAATAACGGGAACCAGCAGACGAAAGGCTCGCATCGCGAATAACGGGAACCAGCAGACGAAAGGCTCGCATCGCGAATAACGGGAACCAGCAGACGAAAGCCTCGCATCGCGGGAAGCTTCTATTTCCGCTCGGGAGAACGCAAGGTACCTAATGAACTAACCTGGCAAACAAGTGGCAATTTGAAGGGTTTAAAAGCTCTCCTTAGAATAAATACACCTGGAAATATAGTCTTCATACCACAGATTTGTGAAACATGAAGCCGGTTTTGGTTTTATGTGTGCGTGTCTACAAAGACGTTTTGAATTGCGACGTTGACATTGTGACAGATGCACCTACGGACCAAACTTAGCCCGTGGCTAACCAAAACTGGCTTCACTTTCTAGCGCTGACTAGGTTTCTAGGCGTATTTATTATACGCTCAAACATAAATACCTATTCACGAACAAAGATATGTACCCCACAATCTATCACCTTTTTCACGAGCTAGACAATTTTTAAAAAATGTAGTATAATATATGCCCATATATTTTCAGTTTATATGTATTGATAAGATAACATTTCATTTTACCCTATGTATAAGAGGCACTGAAGAACCAGGAAATAGAGGACATGGTAGCTGAGCACTGAAGAACCAGGAGATAGAGGACATGGTAGCTGAGCCCAATATACTAGGAGAAACAAAATCCCACAGACTCCGCTGGCTTGGCCACCTGGAGAGAATGGAAGAGGGTCGTGGCGTCAAGAGAGCATACCTGGGGCACCCAACAGGAAGACGACCGGTTGGGCGCCCGAGATATCGCTTGAAGTACATGGTCGAGGCGGATCTGCGCGGACTCCAAGCCTCCAACTGGAAAGAGCTGGCGCAGGGTCGAGAAAAGTGGCGTGATCTCGTGTTGGAGGCCAAGATTCGCTTCGGGTCGCTGAGCCATCGTAGTATGTAAGTAAGTATAAGAGGCGAATGACTAGTAAATAATGGCTCTTGGCGCTACGATGCCACCCTAAGGCATGCAAGAAGCAACTGGATGAAAAATCCAATGGCTCTCGCATCAGGTTCAGTGGTCCAATAGGTAGGACGCCCGTGTTGGCCAGGAAAGCCGTTGGAGACACAGGTCGTCTATTAAGCGATATTCTTCCCGTTATTTATAAATGTAACAACAACAACATTAATTAAGAAATCTCGAAAGCGCTTCTTTCCTCCCGTTTATCTAACAATGGTATCTCATTAAGTCCAAAGGGAGTTCTGAATCTAGGAAGTAATTCCGCGCTCCAGCAGCCGTGTTGACAAAGTCCTTAATGATATTTAACAAGTTTGCTTCACGAGATTGTTCTAGACAATATCCTACTAATAATGTTTTTGAAACCTTCGTGAGACATCTCTAAAACTCGTGTAAAAAGTTGTTTTGTTGTATGGAAGCCCCCTTAAATACTTTTTTATTCAGTTTTTAGGGTTCCGTACCCAAAGGGTAAAAACGGGACCCTATTACTGAGACTTCGCTGTCCGTCCGTCCGTCCGTCCGTCCGTCCGTCCGTCTGTCACCAGGCTGTATCTCAACAACGGTGATAGCTAGACAGTTGAAATTTTCACAGATGATTTATTTCTATTGCCGCTATAACAACAAATACTTAAGATAAAATAAATATTTAAGGGGGGCTCCCATACAACAAACTTGTTATAGATTATATATATGTATAGGTACGGAACCCTTCATGCGCGAGTCGGGCTCGCACTTGCCCAATTTTTTTAGTATTTCTTGTTATAGCGGCAACAAAAATACATCATCTGTGAATATTTCAACAGTCCACAGCTATTATACACGGTTCATGAGATACAGCCTGGTGACAAACGCACAGACAGACAGACGGACGGACGGCGGAGGCTTAGTAATAGGGTTTCCTTACCCTTTGGGTACGGAACCCTAAAAAGCGCCGCTCCATCAAGTTATTGTATTTTAGGGATTTCACTAGTCCATGCGAACCAGGTGACAATTTCTGACAATCTCAATATGAAGATCTGCTCGTCTAGCATAACTGTGACACGCGACTCATACACGACACATACCTATGCTACCTGTCACTTTCTTGTGAATACTGTACGAGCAAGACAGGTGATGCTAAGTCGCATCAAGATACCTTCTTTTTACGATGATGATGGTGATGTTACTAAACTAGAATCTCTTGCCGCACCGGCCAGGCCTGTATATGGGCGGGAGAAAACATTATCATAATTTTTTAAGCGACAGACATTTGCAACCTTTTTCTAGGAACGAGATGGGTTATTCGCACTATAATAAATCAAACCTTTTTTAGGGTTCCGTACCCAAAGGGTAAAAACGGGACCCTATTACTGAGCCTTCGCTGTCCGTCCGTCCGTCTGTCACCAGGCTGTATCTCAAGAACGGTGATAGCTATAAAGTTGAAATTTTCATAGATGATGTATTTCTATTGCCGCTATAACAACAAATACTAAAAATAAAATGAAAAAAATATTTAAGGGGGAAAAAATATTTAATTCCCATACAACAAACTTGTTATAGATTATGGTACGGAACCCTTCATGCGCGAGTCGGACTCGCACTTGCCCAATTTTTGTAAATTTTATTCATCGATTCATTGCTCTTCAAATGGCTAAACCTAGTACCTATATCTGTATGTCAATTGAATTAAGCCCTACTATTACAACAGCAGGATTAATGCTATAGTCCGATACAATATCAGTATCACTGACATAATACCATTCTTATCTACTCACAGTCACTAATACTGCAAAATACCTGCTTTCCTATCACCCTAACCTGTCTTACTTTAACGTCAATTAAAACGCAAATAAAAGCACCCTTTCAATTACAAAGTCATACATTCCAACACATACACACACGACACACACACGCTCGCGCAAAAAACCCTGACTTGCGCCCGCGCTTCCTATTTCTACGGAAGTAGAGAGCGAGACAACTGTTCTAGAGTCCGGGAGGGAAAGGGACGGGTAACGTGGGAAACGTAGGGGTGGCGATATCCCATACTCGACCCCTAGAATTGCGGTAAAATACCGTATTTTGTAATGACGTAAGTGATGTGTTATTGGTTTGCAGATGCTAAGTGGACCATATGACGGACATATTTAAAAAATAGTAATTACAATTACTGCTTCATGTCTTTTGGTAGATAATATGTATCTGCATTTTACCAATTTTAAATTTTAGGATAACAGAGTTGTAAGAAAGTACCACTTAAGTACTACCTTATTTTATATGTCTGCTACCAAAGGTTTTAAGAATTAAGGGTAACAAGGTTTCTAGAAACTACCTACTACTAGATGTGACGTTATTTTTTGTCAGATCAGAGCTTCATGAGAATATTGAGAATGACACTTCATTAAAAACTTATTGGTAAGTTTCCTTTATGGAACATGTTTCTAGTTTTTAGGTTGTTATTGTGACTATGAAAAAAAAATAAGATCCAGGATCGTTATACTACCGGCATGAAGAACAATATTTCGAATACACTTCTAAAAATTTTATTAAGTAGGTATAGACTACTTAAATTATAATATAATTTGATAGCATTATGGCTGATTACACTTTTCAAAGTTGGTTTAATATTAAACGAACGTTGAATTTCCCTAATAGGATACCATTAGGTACAGGGTACTTTTTTAAAGCATACTTACACCAGTGGTATCATAACGTGCCGTCGCACATCTGGGGTTGTTTTTAACTGCGCCGGCGCACCTGTGCGATGGCTATCTCGATTTATGCTCCCAGCAAATGGCGAGGTCGTTGTGGTCAGTTACACTAACGTACATTACCATAAACAGTCTATTTCCATTTACTAGCCTCCTTAAAAATGGACCCGACATGTATGGTTTTAGAGTTTTATTTTGAAATAACTGTTAAAGGACATAAGTTCTTATAAAGACTGTTAACAGAGTATGGAGTCGTAAATAAAAGGGTGTATGAATGTATGTCATTTGGAACTTTATACGTCATTTTGGTTCCGTAAACTGTAAATATAAAAATTATAAAAATTATTTAAATGTAAGATAGGGGTTAATTCGTTCCACATGTAACCGTAACGTTAAGTGCAGGTTTGACCGTTGAAAAGTCAAAGCAAATGTAAATTCATATTTTTTACGAAAACAATTAAAATAGGGTACAAATATTAACAGAGCAAACGCTGTAATCTGGTCGGTTGACAAGATGGTGGCGGGATGATCTATAGCGTGATACTGCCAGAGTGGCACTTACTCCACAGGTGGTGGAGGTTACCTTACAATACAGGTATTAGAATTAAATTAATATTCCCTATTCAGTTTCAAATTGAAGTTTATCATGGAGTTTATACGTGAAGATACACGTGGGATTTCATCCACTAGTGCAAGTTCCACTCATTTTCAGAAACGATTCGTTTCATTTTGTAGTAGGTAAGTATGCATAAACCTCATTCTATTTTCAAATTAGAATTTTAACATCCCAATTCGCTCAAGTTTCTGTAACTCATTAACAATAAGTTTGCACAAATTGAATTTTTAAAGTAGAATTTAACCTTTGTTCGTGTATCTTAGTTTTAATATAGTAGGTAAGTACTTAGAAGATGCTAGCATATTAATGAACCGCGTTGCGCTAAAACGAATCAAGCGATAGTAAATTAAATACTTAATATTATATACAGTTGAAATACTCATTATATTTATAGTAAATCTATTAAGCTTATCTTGTTAGTTAATCTAAGTGTCACATGATACGTCGCTGCATAACGGTGTCCAAATAATAACAAGTAGGTAAGGAGAATAAAAGATGATATAATTTGTTAAAATAATTTAATTCTTTCATTTATTTACAAAATAACATTTACAAAATAGACATACCCAATGTAAGTCCGTATTCAATATATACAAATCAAATTACACTAAGTACCTACTATAAAAGCTTTTTCACAACCGCTTTTAGGCATTTTCATACATTTTCAAAAATACTCATCTCATCTTTATTTTTGGCGCACAGTTGATAAAACTAATTAGGTCGTAGTCAGACTTATCTAAAACATATATTTTTTCGATATGGCTTGAAAGTAGCGAATGCAAACCAATAAATTTTTCTATACAAATTACCGGTAAATTAACGGTTATCCCATAATTTTCACACAAAAATTTACCGGTTTGCATTCCCTACTTGTAAGTAAAGAACAACTGACGATATATAAAATTAAAGCTTCACATTTGGTCCCAATAATCTAGTGACTCGTAAACCTATGATATACTATATTACTATCACACAACTTAACGTATATCTCCTATACTATTAGTACAGTACAGTCTCAAACATATTATAGTAAACTCTGAGATCGCCAACAACTAGCTTCATAAGAAAAAAACACAGAATTATAAAGATGGATAGGCTGAAATAGCACGCATTTGAAACCACTAAAATATATTTATTTTTAAGCGAAAAAAATTTGGACGAGGAGATGTAAGTTCAAAGCATAACATTTTTCATATAATGAAATGAAATTAAAATAGTGATATATTTTAGGGATAGTTAAAACTAAGTGTACCTAATTCTGAATTCGTATAATATTTTATTCAAAGTATTAGAGACACATCAAAGAAGTGAGAGTGAGTATTACTTAGCCATTAAAATGTCTTTGTACTTGAATACATTTAAGCTTCTGTGTCACGGGTCGGAATAAAATGTGTGGGTGGCGTAGTAAGGATGCTCCGATTGTGCGGCTCTTCGCGGCATAATTCTGCCATCCTATCACACTGAGAAGACTTAAAAATATTCAATTATAGGTTTTTGAAGACCTACACTTATAGAATAAGTCTATTAAGTATCATATATCATATCGAAACGACGTTTCCCGGGTATCGATAAATTCTATAGACAAACTTTTATTTAGATATATCAATAAGCCGTAGTTGATAAAACCACATAATACATTTTGACAATGAAACAGTCGTATGTTGCGTGCTATTCTCTTATTCCACCGACTCCAATATGGAGTAAATTTGTGCATTAACATTTTCAAAATATACATGCATTTCTGTATGTTCAGAAGTACCTAATAAGCTAACTCCGCGCCCCAAGGTCTGTAAGGTTTGGAGCTGTTCTGTGAGTACTGGTTATGCGTCGGATGGTGAGGGTATGGAGTTGGGTAGTGGGGTACCGGAGGGGCTGGGTGCGGGCCGGGGGGCGCGGGGGGCGCTGGAGGGGCAGGGTAATGAGGATAGCTGGGAGGAGCTGATAAAGGAGCTGCTATCGGCATGGGGGCAGCGACTGTCGTCGTAGCCGTGGATGTCGTTGGCTCATGCCGCACTTCGGAGTACCCTTGCTGAGGTTGCGCGACAGGAGTCGCAGGGTACTGAGGATACCCCCAATTTGCCGACTTAGCAGCAAGCTCCCGCTGCGCTGCGAAGCATTGGAGGTGGCTCATGAGACGAAGCCGGAGGGGGTCCTGGATGTCCAAGCCCTCGCAGCTGACGAGGTAGCGGGCGACCTCGGCGGCGCACTCCCGGAAGCCAATGCTGTGGTAGTCCATGGCGTACCGCTGAGGGTCGTAGGCGAACGTGTCTAGACCTGGAACAAGAAGACAGGAAGATAAGCAATGAAACAAGAAACTAAATTTGTAAACAAAGCTAAGAAGTGAAAAAAAAAACAAGAAATATTTATGTATTTAAGTTTCCAAATCTTGATCTAATCTGTGATCCTTGCCACCAAAAGTTACAATACAATACACTTTATTGCACACCTCAAATGCACAGGGATACAAAACATGAGAGATATACCTACAGTAAAAAATAAACAGAGGTTAACAACGGGCGGTCCTATCGCTACATAGCGATCTCTTCCAAAAAGTTTTGTCAATAGGTATGCTCGCTATTACTCATGCTCAAACGAACAACCTAACCTAATTAGAATATAGCATTAGGAAGCACTTTAATAATTATAATATAGCAGAGAATAGCAATAAGGGACTACGGCAGTGTCATAGTGATTTTATGATTTTATTAAGCCCACAATAACAGCCCTTCAAACAAATTCTTTAAAATAGAAAGTCTACATTGTTTAACTAACAAGATTCCGTGCAGATGTTACCAGAATTTGCATATCAAAAGAAAACGAACAAAAATCGAATTCAAGAACTTCATTCAACCCTTCGCCCTTACGCAACAAGTCCCAGAAAAGGATACAAATAGCTTAAACTGTAGATTAAAAAGAGAGGTGAGAGAACGGCGGTGTAACGGGAACCCTCAAATTTCCGGACGTCTTCCGGACGGATGGCCAGGCTAGGATGAGCCGCGCTCCCCTTGCCATCAATGGGATGTGGTATGCAAAAAAACAGGTTCATTGATGTCCGGGGGGTCTGGTGTGTTAGCCACGGCACTGGGCCACCGGGCCAGGGTGGTTTGGATTTATGAAATGGAAACTGCTTACTGAACCAATTTTAGATGCTGCAAGATAGACATTTATTTATGCTACCAATATATATGGATAGGTACAGTTTATTTTATACTGTCATGTAATCATTATAATGTTATTTGTAACTTTGAAGTGATTGACCGTGCAATCAAATTATTGCTGATACCTACTTTGAGAAATTACGTTTAATTTTCATTTAAATTACTTTGTCATTGCAACTAATATTTCCGTATTATTTACTAAAGAAAATCCTTCTAATTTCGTCTGATAAACATACTAAACGCAGTTGAAATGTTAGAAGTGAAGCAACCCAGATTCTATTTTGATTATCAACAAGATACCTGCAGAATGTACATATAGTTTAGGTCCCAATAGTTTAAGTTAGGTTTAATTAGATCATAGGTTTCTTAAGGTTTAGTTATATACTTTTTAATTTGACTTGTTTTTTTCTGTAATAAAAATTAAAGCAAGATGTTCGGACGACCTTATTATGGTATTGGATAATTGTAAAAACAATATCACTTGTTAAATGTCTGTTCCTTATGTGAAGTTATAATATTTATTTCAAAAAAGGAAAAACAAAGAAACAGTAAATAAAAAGCTTAAATACTACTAACAGCTATGTACGAAAAACCTAAAATTAAAACAAATTCAAAAAATTACTCCCCTGCGGCATGGTACCGAAAATGCTGGCAGCATTTCCTCATTTTCATTTCCAGTTATAATATACGTACATAAGTAGGTATTCGACATTAATTTTCGACTAAAGTTAACCTGCAGAATTCGCGAAAGCTTATGGAAAAGGTACACTCGAATTGATTTAAGTAGGTCTTTACCTTCGAGGACGACTGTCTGTCAAGTTGGGAGGTTAATTATCCCAACTCAACAACAAGCCCGGCCAATTAAGCGAGGCTTTTTATTCATTTGGCCTTTTGTTCAAGTTTCTCGAAAGACTTATACTTACATAGAATTCTACTAAGACTTTTTTAATGAAAATGAAAATTAATGGCAAATTTTACCCTTGTAACCGTCCTTAATAACAGACAGAAGTCTGGCAAAAATATCGAATAATATGCTTTGAAAAATTAAATTTTATACTAATTATAATTTCACAGACAAAATCACAACAACGCACTTTTTAAACCTGTACCAAAATTGTAAAATCCATGGTACACGCTACTGAACTTTAATATTCATAAGACATCTATCTACTCAATTCAAATTAATTTCAAAAAGAGAACATCTATTATAAAAAAAAAGCGACTGTTCCCTGATTGGTTGAAATTACTTGTCAAAAATTAACCAATCAAGAGGCACCCGCAATGACCATCGCGATCATGATTTTTTATAATAAGTCAGTTTGAGTTGAAGGATAAAGGTTACATCAAAAATAAAAATTCATTAAACTCGTGGCCTAAACGCGGTACTCGACTTTAAGAACCTTCATTATGAAACGCTTGCATAAAATACTATTAATAAGCTACCTATAGTAGCCTAAAGGTGCCTGAAGGAAGTTGTACAGTATAATTAATTCAAACATTCATAATTTTTTCAATCTCGAATCTTTACTTATTCGAATATCTATGACAATACATTTTTTCGTTAGTTTTTTTTAAATCCAACCCAAATTACAGATCACTTCATCTTTGTTCGTCCCTTCCTTCCTCTACTACTGTTTGTTTTTTCCGCGCAGGTGTGACAACCCTTGCATTAGAATATTTCCATTGGAACCTGTGCTTTATACCGAATCAATAAGAACCCGAGGCGAGGCCGCATAATTTCCGCTCGTCATTGTATGGAATTGACGCGTGATCGTTTAATGTGGATGTAGATTAAGAACATTTTTAAATAGGAAAAGGATGGTGAACGATAAATCGGTATCGAATTGTTAGTATGTAAGAAGTCATCTCAAACCGTTTAAGGCCAAATCATAATTTCTTCTTATATTACGAATACTTTCGAATACTTACACGCTTTGTAATAAGTAATAAATAATTATGAAGAAAAAAAACAGCAAAATTATTTTTACTTCACTGAATCTGATGTGTCGGTTGGTAAACCGAACGAAATACTTCTTCGTAAGATTTACATTTCAACAAAATCTTATATCATATTATTATTTAGATTAATTATAATTATTAGTAATTATTTAATTTAAAC
This sequence comes from Apotomis capreana, assembly GCA_947623375.1. NCBI lineage: Eukaryota > Metazoa > Arthropoda > Insecta > Lepidoptera > Tortricidae > Apotomis > Apotomis capreana. The sequence continues at coordinate 30,273,668 of OX392501.1, read as the reverse complement.
TCTGACACGTAAGTTTAGGTGAAATTTAAAGTTGACCGACATGTCTATCATAGTCAGTAGGTAGGTACGGTCAGTATCTTAAATTGTCAGCTTCTTTTGATGCTAACTGTACACATATTATACTCGGTTACCTATATTCTGACAGGAAACCCTAAGTGTGGGTATAAAGTAAAGAAAGGGTAGGGTTTCCCGTTGTTAACAGTGGACATTTCCTTTTAGCCCTGCTTTACCCTAATACCTTTGCCGTCTCGGTCAAGGTTCCTTTAAAGTACCTACAGTTAGTATTATTGGTACCTACAGTTCGAATCGAAAATAATAGCATACTAAGTTGGGTGGGTACAATTGTCGCTTTAACTCCTTGATGAATTTCAGTTATTGACTTATCATAGTCATTAATAATTAGTGACTTTTTCCTCGAATTACATTGGCTAGAAAGCGTTTATAGTTCAAAAGTTAACACCATAACATTAATTAAATAAACGCAGTGTTTACCGAACAAGACGTTGATCTAATAAACTTAACTAAAATACAAACAATACTTTAACTTCTTATAAACAACGTCATACGTATATAAAATACAGAACAATTTCATAAATATTGTGTCTTAGTTATTATTTATATTTTTCAAAAAAAAAGGTAACAGAATAAAAGGGCCAGACAGCAAAAGCTTTTATTTAATTACTTTAAAACGAATCAAAGAAAGAAAATGGGATACAAAGACTACGGTAAAATACATTTTTCCCGAATAACGGATTTTTGATCTAATAATAAGAATTCCTGAGTGATATTCCCCGGACAAGAATTTGGACCAAATCAAGTCGTATATTGGTTTCTATTAATAGTTCTGGAGCTGAGGTAATAAGGTTTCCCTATTACATAATAAAATTCTATATTAGTATTTGTTCCTACATATTTCTGAGACAGAATTAGTTCTGGCATAGGATATAGCTATTGATTGGACATACCAATTTTCCTATTCACCCCATATATGCTTATAATTTATATAGAGATCTATTTATCCACAAATCAGAATCAGATTCACAAATTATTGTTTGCATAGACACAGTATAGGTACCTATATAGTAAAATATGTAATATGTATTTAGCTTGCAGGCGAGTGTGTAATTTAGTATTAATAGCAATTAAAAAATGAAAAAAAAAAGTGTAAAATGTCAAATTGAAATAATTTAAAAAAGTTAACACTTATTAAAATTATACTACTATGACTATTTAACTACTCATACGAGAATATACTGCGTACGTTATTTGGTTCCAAAGTTTCAGCTCTTTTTACATGATTTTCATGAATGATGATGGATTTAGCTTTAGTGTCATTAGCTAGAGCTGCAATCTACTTTTCATAAAGTAAGTAGATAGCATAAGTGTTTACAACTTGTTACTTTTTTATAAGCCTCATGTCTCACTGTGAGCATACACCCCTACTATTTACCACTTGTTAGTATTAAAAAAGTACAATAAAAAGTATTACCATACAAGTTTGAAATCCCTCTGGTAATCTCGACTTTCCCATGAAACAATTTGCAAGGGAGGGCTATCATCCCCTGAATGGGACAGCGTGGGGCGCCGCGCTCCCACGGTGGGTTCTGGGTTCGAGTCCGCGCCGATAACGATAGCAATATGGTCGGGGTCGGGGGTTTGTCCGAATTTGTGGCGATTGAAATCATGGAGTCGGCATGTCGGAAGGGTAAAAGGATATTGTATTAAAAGCGGTTTACACTTACGTGAAATTGACAGGAACGGCCCGACATGTTTCGAACTCGTATCGAGCTCTTCATCAGTGAGTGTAAACCGCTTAATCCGTTCAAAAATGCTGATTGTTTTTTAGAAATGTTTATGATCAAAAATGTTTCTTAACATAATATTCAATGTTATTACTTAGAACTGGGCTATTGAGATTTATTGGTATATATTTGAAACCAACAGTTTGAATTTTTCATTGATAATTTTTGTTTCAAATACTACCTACTCGAAATTGTCAAAATTCACGCAGAAAACTAGTTTTTTCAACTTATTTTCGACTGCACGCAATAAAAGCGTGAAATAGCTATGTTACTTTCTAGAACTCAGGGAGAAGTATGACTTTAAAAACTTTGTAGAATATATTTGTCAAATTGTGAAAAAATAAATATGAAAAGGAATAAGACCTCTTAAAAATACAATAACTAAATAAGTCTCACGAAAGTTTTAATAAGGGTACTTAGAAGGTTGTCAAAGAGTAGCGGCGAGCGATGATTAAATCGGTGAAAAAAATATAATGACTAAATTAGAAAAAATATTACGTAAATTAAATAGCCATTTTCAGCTGTCGAACATAGAAGAGAACTAAAGAAACTTTTGTTGTAACGAATACAGTTTTAAAAATAATAAGCACATTGGTACAGCAAGCAGACCAGCATGGTCTCGAAAGTTCTGACTCAATTACTACAGAAAGTCTGGCAAGAGTCGCGACCACAATCTAATTTAAAAAACTCGTGTGAAAACTTAAGTAAACAATCGACTCCGAAGTTCTCAAGTTCTCTAATACTAAAGAGTATCTTAATAAAAAACAAATCTCAAAGTTAAACCTCAAAATGTAACTTTAAACGCATTCAAAACGGTTTGCCGCTTTAATGAACTTATTGTTGACCGCGATGGCCCTTTAATAGACCTTCCCGTATCCAGGTACCGACACCTGGCGGGGCAAAAACGACCAGGAAGTGCCCACATGTGGCCGGTTTTTGTGGCCTCGCGCGCTGGTGATTATGGAATTAATTTGTGGCCGGGTGTCTTTGAAATGGATCTGAGGTCTGAAGTGTGATTGATTTCAAATTGTCGATTTAGCTGGAGGTAATCATTTGTGTCGATGGGAATTCATGTTAGTTATTTAATAAGAAAAACTATCCCAAAACTAGAATCGTTGGGATTAGATTTAAATGCGTAACCATTCCTGCTCATGCATTTAAATTCAAATTTCTACCCATAAGGGAATTAAGCAAGTGATGAAAGTTCGTTAATAAATTCCACTAGGGACCTCTAGCATCAGCGTCTTTTAATAAAAATAAAGATGCAAAACAATATTATGCTCATGCTATTTCAGAGAAATTGAAAAATAACGTAAAAAATATTTTAATAGAATGAACTTAACGCGAATAGTATTACACGTATCGTAACTGAACCGAAACCAACCGCTAAAGGCCATAAAGACAATTTATGTGTATGTTACATGACACACGTGTATTATGCCATCTACCGGAGCGAGACCTCAAACGGCGAAATCTGGGTAACCGCATCCCGTACCGTCGTTACCGGGAATCGGTTAAACAGGAAGGAAGAGCAAATTCTATAATTGTTCAAGTATGTTTCGTAATTTACTTTTGTAAATTACTTTCTTTTGTTCATTTGAGTTAAATTACATTTTACAATGGACATGAATCAAAAGAACGAATTAATTTTAATTCGTTAAGATTCCTTCTCAAATCTTTAGACGGTAGATCTGCCAGGAAATAAACTTTCAAAATTATTCTCAATCAGTTTGAATTATAATAGACATAGAACGCGTTGTCACAATGAACAGGTTGTTCGTACCTATAGTCAAACAAGAAAGGAAAACGAAAATTAATCGTTTGCTGTGACATGGTTCCGGCCTACAAATCAAGTCCTATGAGTGTACAATAATTTCAATAACCATGTAAACCGCATCAAATCTCAACACACAACAAGTTTTGCAAAACGACACCTAAAAAAAATGGGTATTGGACTTCACATAGTTTACTTTTGACCAACATTTTCGGTGACACCTCGCCTCACAAAACGTCGTATAAAAGTAACGATGGTATGGCACATAACACCTTTTGTAAGGTGGAGTGGAATGGTCCAAGCCACCTGTCGGATGCGGAAGCGAGGCGTGGGAACGCGGAACTGCGTACACGCATCTATGCCGAATGCGTGCGGGCAAGTAGGTACTACTCATACAAAAAGGAATAAGTAATTGGTAAACTAGTGGCCGTTACGTCATTTTGAAGCACGATGTAAGCTTTTGGGTTAGTGGTAGTGCACGATAGTTAAGGAATTTTTACTACATATTTGGGTTATTTTAACCTACTACTTAGAGTTGATCAAAAATAACTTTTCAATTTCAAGCCATGGCGCTGTTATATTTATGTAGTTTTAACAACTTTTCAGTGAAACGCTGTCACATTGCAGAAATAATTAAGAGACTTTGTCAACAATTCATTTTCGAGCTTAGATGTTCGAGCTTTGAAGTTTCTTAATCCACATTTTGACATTGACTCTGATCTTAAACGCTGTTTTCACATATCTGATGTTTATATTGAGATAAAAGTGATCCCCGGGCCCGATTTTTTTTCTTCTGAAGAACTTTTGAACAAATGTAGGTACTTTGGGTAAAATTGAGCACCATACAGTATGCTCAAGATCCTTTAAACATAAGAATGATTGTCAAAGATCGCAAAATTAATCTAAAGACGGTCCAGCGGCCTCTGATTAATCTTCAAATTAAGCAGCTTTAGAGACAATATTAGACATACCAATGAAAGTTTTAAATAGCTGAGTAATTTTGTAGCTCCAGTCTGCGTAGGCGACATTTTATTATGAAGAATATTTACGGCAATAATGATTAAATTTGGGCATGTTTATAATATTAATTTAATTTAAACATCAAAAGTCGTTAAGTTTTCAAGTTCAGGCGTTGAAGTTGATTGTTATTTTGAAATCAGAATGAAGCAACTTACTTTAATAATTATTTTTAGTTAATAGATCTTTCCTCTTCTCTATTGTCTGTTCAACCTGTAAAAGTACGCTTTTCGTCCAAATTCATGAGTCATTCCAATGGGAATGGTTAATTTTAATAAATACGTACAGAAATTAGATTAATGCCCTGATATTTATCGCATTGTATGCCAATTACAACCATTTTAATTGAATTAATTAACACAAAACAATGCATTAACTTATTTATTCGAAGCAGTATCAATAGGATTATTAATTAACGAATAATGGAAATAAACTTACTTTCGCTAACAATTTCACTTCAAAGCGACTAAAAAGTAACAGTAAATTTTACAGCAAAAAGTTGCAAAAGACAGGATAAAGGGACCGTTAAATTACTTTTGCTTTTTTACGATTTTATAAAGGTTTTAGTTTTTACCCAACCGTTGAATCTTTTATTGATTTGGAGGAAGCGGAAATGAGTTGTTGAGTGAATGGGCGAGTGAATGACAGATTTGGGGACTAAATGGCTCGTATAGCGGTGTTTTCCGAGTGATATCTTGGAGAATCCGAATAGTAGGTACATGGTGCTTGAATTTTTTAGCTTTAGATTTTAAACGTTTAAGTCAAATGCCGATTTAAAGAGGAAGGTATTATTGGCTATATACTTCCCCGAGAAACATAAATATACACGTGAGGATACGTGTTTTAAAGTACTTATTATACATTTGCCCATCATCTCTGTGTACGATTCTATCAGTTATTTGGTAGTATTTAATTCAAGTGACAGTAGTTAAAGGCAGTGCTATTGTACTATTACCTTCAGCGCGCCGTAGGTATATACTACTCGTCTTCAATTGGTCAAGAATCACCTGATGGATTTCAAGATATTTCCAGCTTGAGCAGAAAGTGTACCTTTTGATTCTTAGTGAGAAAATAGTACATTACATACCTAGGGCGGTGAAATGGTGAATGAGCCTGATCGCAGGTGTTTGTGGCCCGAACCTAAGGCGAGGGCCATGGATATGCAATCTGGGGCTTGACTAAATTACGGATTTACGGCCCGTGGTTTGTCCAAAGTTTTACGTCTTGCCTCGGCCAGCAGGGCTAGCATATATAGCCTCGACTTCGCTTGTCGCGCGTGTCAGCATACCTACTGTCTTACTCGCACGTTATTGAAAGGATAGTGACAGGTAGTATTTCTCGCGCGACAAAGAGTCCCGTGTCAAAGTTATGCTAGACGTACAGGAAGTGGGATATTTTCCCCAGGACCCGGACTTAGAGGTCTAGAGCCCCTAGGGACTTGGCATGTGGCCCCTCCCCTAAGACAAAATTTGTCCCTTCGGTGGTCAAAAGTTAAGAGCTTGTATGAATCTAGGTTATGTTGCTATTACATCGAATTATAGAAGAGGGAACGTTCTTTATTCTCACAGGTATTTAATCAGAAAATTAGGACCTGGAATCCTTAATTTTGCAAATGTCCACCGGAAAGACGCGCACCCAAAATCTGACAATGGCCCACATAGTGCATGTCCTGCTTCTAGGAGTCGGGCCCCTAGGCTAGCTGAAACCCTGCAGCCTTGTGATGAGGTAAAATAAATTTATGATGCACGTAATGTCTATATTTTTAATGAAAGTACCTACACAACACAGTTATTAAGTATTTGTATAGAATCTTTTTATCATATTTTTATATTTTTATAAATAATGACACAAAGGTAAATTAAGAAACAAAAATTGAATGCGATCTACTGCAATCGAAGCGGGATTTTTCTTTCGTTCGGAATTAAGGGATGAAAGATTTCGTGCGATTGACGTAGCGGTCGGATAGCTCAGTTGGAAGAGCAATGCGCCGGAAACGCAGAGGTCGCGGGTTCATATCCCGCTTCGATTGCAGTAGATCGCATTCAATTTTTCTTTCTTAATTTACCTTTGTGTCATTATTTATAAAAATACAGTTATTAAGTATTTAAACTATTGGTACAAAGATCAAAGCCTAAAGATTGAAAAAGGAAGTGGTGGAAAGACCGGGAATCGAACCCGGTACCTCTGGATTGCCGGTCCAGCGCGTTAGCCACTTCGCTACCCTAACTCCAAGTAACCTGTCCAAAAATTCGTTTACCTTTAGCGTGGAGCATCTTCAGATGGTCGACGGTGAGTTGCAGGATCTCGGCCTTCTCCAGCTTGGCGCTGCCCTGCTTCTCGCAGGCTGCGGGGACGAGTCTCTTCAGCTCGGTGAGCGAGGTGTTGATGCGGTCGCGTCGCTTCTTCTCGATCACACCGCGGCGGCGCTTGCGCGTCATCAGCTGGCAGGAGTCGCCGCCGGGAGACCTGTGCACCAATTTATAAAATAAGAATAATATTAAAAAAGGCCAAGTGCGAGACGGACTCGCGCACGAAGGGTGCCGTACCAATATTGAACAAAGAACACGTTCATTGTATGGGGTCCTGCTTTAATTTTACTTATTTTTTTTTATTATTTGTTATTATAGAAGTAACAAAAATATACATTCTGTGAAAATTTCAACAGTCTACCTATAACGGTTTATGAGAAAATGCCCGTTGAACGAAATATCATGCAAAGAGCCATATTTTTGTATGGGAGCCCCCCTTAATTATTATTGTTTTATCATGAATAGTATTTGTTGCTAAAGCGGAACAGAAATACATCATCTGTAAAAACTTCAACTGTCTAGCTATCACCGTTCTTGAGATACAGCCTGGTGACAGACAGACGGACGGACGGACAGCGAAGAGTCAGTAATAGGGTCCCGTTCTTACCCTTTGGGTACGGAACCCTAAAATCATATTACATTTTATTTTGGATAAACATCTGTCACTACCTAGGAGGTACGTCTTCAAAATAGTGAAGTGCCGTTTCCGAAATTTTCTGGAAACTTTCCCCATTCCCCATACAAAATTAGGCCAGTTTACTTCAAAATCTCAAATCTCGTCACAAATCTAAAGTGTGATATACGCGAGTCTTGAAAAGTAGGTATTTAATGAGTTTTCTGTGAGTATATAAAAAAAATAAAAAAATAAAAAATATTAAGGGACAATCATACACAAATCGACCTAGTCCCAAACTAAGCAAAGCTTGTACTATGGGTACTAGACGACGATATACATAATATATAAATACATATATAGATAACATTCATGACCCAAGAACAAATATTTTGCACAAATATTTGCCCCGGCCGGGATTCGAACCCGGGACCGCCGACTCAGTAGGCAGGTGTCTACCAACCGAGCCAAACGCGTCGTCCAAATATTTAACAGACAAATGCACTAACCGATTAATAATGTCATAGAGCAGTGTTGTTTAACCTTTTAAGCGCCTAGAGCTAAACCAATTTACCGTGCCCCAGACATCACAGCAAATAGTACAATACTAGGGTGGTGAAATCGTGAATGCCCAGATCGCAGGTGTGTGTTCCATAAATATGCGATCTGGGGCTTTATGAATTACCGCCCGTAGTTTGTCTAAAGCTTTTCTCCCCAAGAAAATCAATAAAGTGTTTACTTACTTTAACGTACAATCTATATGTATGTAGTATATTATAATTATGTATTTGTGTAAGTTTAAAGTATGTATATTATATTTTATTTAAATTTGTTTTTTTTTTATAGTCTCCGAACGTTATACTCGTAGACCCTGCACCAACTCAATGTTTCTGTTTAGCCCTATGGTTGACTGGTAGAGAATGCCTTATGGCATTAAGTCCGCCATTTGTACTAGCTTGATCTGTGCAATAAAGTTTAAAATAAAATAAATAAATTAAGTTTATATACAATCTACTTATAAATAGTATTTAATTTCAGTTTATATTCAATCTAGAAATACTTAACTATATCACCAATTCGCTAAGTTTCACATTAGACTGGTTAGTGTGCTACGAACTTGCTACGAACAACAAGCTAAACATTATAAAACAATAGAAACTCTAGATAACCGTAGACGTACGTGCGTAGCGCCGTAGTCTGTAGTGTTCTACATTCGTAGCACTCTATGTACAGAACACGCGTAGAACAATGAACAATCTTATCGACACCTAGCTGAAAGCATTCTAAGAAATCTAGGCTTCCATTACACGGGTTAATGTGTTTTCTTTCTTTTGTTATTTAACAATAGGTAATAAGTCAGCGAAAAAGGGACACATTACAATTGTGTGTGTTTTTATTATGTCTATCAGTTTTTTGAACCTATCTGAACCATTAGTGAGAACGCCTCGTCGCTTTAATGAACATAGATTTTTACCTACTTATTTGTCCCATGTTTAAGAATCAACGTCATATCCAAGGAATATAATACTCACAGTCATATCTTGCTTCGTCTTAGCATAGCAAATCTTAGCATGTTGCTTGTCTAAATTATTCGTAAGTTTAAGGCTAAGTTCTACCAAATATATAAATAAGTTCAAGTAGTTTCAACTGCAACCGCAGCAAGTAGAGAGAACCGGGATATAGAGATAGTTCTTGAGATGTCATTAATCCTTACATTTAAACTATTTAAAGCCGCAGAGGGTAGGTAATATGATCTGAACACAAAATGTGTGTTTGTTGGGATAGCAACTTTAAGTTTGCTAACTACGTCTTGGGCTTAACAGTGGTTTTAACTTTTAGAATTAATTTCTCGAAGGTAGTTCAAAACCTTAAGGAAGGGGTGACGGGTGAAAAGTTTATTTTAAAATAAACACAAAAAACATATTTACAATACTAAAACACAGTGTAGATAAATATAAAAGAAAGGATAATTCCTAATATAAGTACATATATACAATATTTTCGTGCCGTTTGCGGTAGAGACTCTAGGCCCATGGGGCCCAGCCGCTCTTAATTTGTTCGATTCCCTTAAAAAAAACTAATACGAACTACCCGTGATCCCAGAGCTGGCGCGTTTCTCGGACAAAGGCTCAGTATTGCTGTGCAGCGGGGAAACGCCGCCAGCATCTTGGGATCATTTCCGCCAATGACCGACCTTGGCTAGAGTTAGGTTAGTGTCAGGTTTTAGGTTTTTAATATGTTTTACTAGGTACTTAATTCGAATGTTTTTTTAAATAAATTTTGAACATAGTAGGTATATACAATTGTGTTCAAATCGTTCAAATCGCGGGTTCAAATCCGGCTTTGATTGTAGTAGAATCGCATTCAATTTTTCTTTCTTAATTTACCTTTGTGTCATTATTTATAAAAATAAAAATGTGGTAGGTATTACCGCATAAAAAATATGAATCGATGAAAAGATTCTATACACTTATATACAATTGCCTAAAGCTACTCAGAAAAATACAGTAAAAAACTTCTGGTAAAAACTGAAACGAGCTACGATTAGGTATGTTTCATTTGGGTGTACTCGTAAATAGAGTACAGTTAAGCGATTAGCCTCAAGTCTTTTAGCAGGTTAATAAAGTGGAACATGACATGGAAATTGGATTAAAACTTTGAGATGTTTCATCAACAAGAACGGAACAAGCAGTCCAAATTATTAAATAAATGCTTTGGGGCTGATGAAAACTTTGAAATGGTTTGTTGTTCTTTAGTTGGCAAATTACATTATTCATTCTAGGTAGGTAGGTACATTACTCAAACAATGGTTTCTACCATTTGAGTTTATTCTAGGATAGTGTATCTGGGGGTCCTGGGCACGTGCCCAAAAATGCCTAGTGGGACGAGGCCTGTGCACATTCCTTGACTTTGCCGCGAGTTTCACAATAGTTACAAGTATTTCATAATCAAGTGGGAAATTAAGGCAAGGTACTCACGTGGCGTCTTTGCTGCTCTCCTCCGAAAACGCATCATCTTCGCTCTCAGAGTGCGCCCGTTTGCTCCTCGGAGCCGGCGCGGGCGGCGCCGGAGCCGGGGCCGGGCCGGTTGGGCCGGTCGGGCCGGGCGGGCCCCAGTAGCCCCACTGCTGCTGCTGCAGCGAGGGGTCCATGTGGCGGTGGTGGTAGTCCATGGTGTTAGGTGGCAGTTTGGAAAAATGACACTAAATCTTGTCACTTTTGGAGTTTGTCACTAGGCAACTGGTCACTTTGGTTTTACAAAAAGTTTTTTGGTAACTTTCACGAGCACAATTTCATAAGCGTATTGTTATTTTTTTGTTGGCTTTCACTAATTGTAACTTCGGCAGATTAGGAGTTTGAGCACAAATGGTAGTAAGTTTTGAAATTACAACTTGGGTGTTATTATTGACGTCCGAATAAGTTCACAAGTTCACTAAAACTCACTAAAGTTTTTAAACAGCATTGAGAAAAAATCCGTCACCCGCGAACTTTTAAAAAATGTTCACTAAAAGTCTCTCAACTAATCATCGTCTCAAAAATTATCGCACAAGATCTAAAGGTCACGTTCCTAAGTAGGTCAATTCACGTTTCCTTCGCCTTTATCTAGCTCTTGCGTGCACGTGCGACGTGCGCGCGCGCCGCCGTCGTCGCGGAGTGTGGCGCCGCCGCGTGCGGCCGTGTGCCGCCACCCTTCGCCCATTTATTAAAAAAAAACATTTAGCGTAGACAACCGTCATCCAACTTTCAACCTTCATGTATCGCAATAATGGGACAAATTTCGATGGTGCGTTAGGGGAGTAAATGCGTTTTGGTTTTAAGCAGCGCGGGATGTATGCACTCGCCTTTAGAAAGATTATTATACGTTACACCTAAACTGAACGATTTTCGACTATATTGAAATTAAATAAGGGTTGTTGTGATAGAAAATTCTTATTTGTAAATATCAAATTTGTCAATTTTGCGTTTAGCGTTTGTGTTTATTATTTTAAGCTTTGTGTTTATAGCAATAGGATTTTTTAAAATGTTAACGGAAATCAAATATCGTTTGAGCTATGCGTAAATTTTTAGTTGTCATTTCCGACAATAGTTACAGTTTCTATGTAGATGAAAATAGGGTTGAAAATGGGTTATTTTTTATAATTTTGTGGGGTAGAATGGCCACGTGTCAGGCGGGCGGTGGGAAAACGAAGCAGCAATTAGGAAATGCAATTTTATTCCGAGTTATTGGTGTGAACGACGGGGGATGCATGGGTTGTATAGGAGCGTGGGAGGATTAACTGACTATATGGTAAATAAGGGTAAAAAGCCAGTTGAATTACAATCGCCTTAAGTGCTTTTTTACATTCAGTTTGAGTACACCCTAGTTTTTAATAAAGTTTCGATGGGAAAGAAACTTTATTAGTTATACGCTTATCCTATCTACAAAAAGTACGTGTAGAAAAATATTGATCAAAAGAATACTTCTCATTTAGCGGAAACTCGCAGTTAGCGCGTCGCCTATTATTTAGTAAGTATGTACATCTCTCAGAAACCGTGCATTTCCACCTTCCACTAAATTTTACCTACACGGGAAATCTATTTGGCCTGTTTCGTATGAAACATTCCACTTAAGTAGGTACTATCTAGACTACTAACTAAACCAACATTTACCTTCCCATTAAACACTATTACACACTTATTAGTATCGCTTCTATGCTTAATTAGGCTTCGAACCTGAATTCCTTTATAAAATAAATTCTAAGTTTGAATAGAGGTAATACTTTTTACGTCGTAGGCCGTAAAAGTGGAATTTTCTGCCCGCTACGCGGAGAGAAAAAACCTCGCTTCCTGGCCAAGGCAAGACGTAAAACTTTAGAAAAACCACGGGCGATAATTCGTAAAGCAAAGCCCCAGATCTCATATTTATGGCCAAAAAGAAGGTGAACACCTGCGGTCTAGGTTTCACGAATTCATCGCCCTAGAGGTATGTAATGTGCGTTTTGCAGGTTTTGGTATTCAGTCTGGATCACGGATGTGAATCGAATGTGAATATATTTGTCTGGAAAAGAGTAGGTTGAGGTACACTAGGTCCTACCTAAAAAGACACTTTAATTAGAAATACGTTATCGTTAAAACTTGTGCTGTACTCAAAAAATCCTGACGTCCAATTAATTCTGTGGCTGGATTTAGATTCATTCTCATCTAAAAGTGGGTTCCAGTAAGTACCAGTATGAAAAATAACATGAAATCAGTCCAGCCGTTTAGGCTTTATCTGGCCGTGATCTGGCCCTAAAGACATTCAGATGCCTATGTACGAACCTACACACACGAAAACTAAAACTTGACACGGCAACCTCTAAATAAAAATTTCACTTATTTTATGAATAGTATCTTCAATGTACAGAGGTCCTATTTTTGGAGTACCGTATCCAAAGTGTCATAACTCTGGACCTTATTGCTATATCCATGTCTGTCTGTCCGTCTATCAGAGTCACAGGGCTGTAATTTTTGCGTAATGTAAATGAATGACTGTGGCCGCTATAAATACAATTACTGAAAATAAAATGAAAAATTTAGGCCACTGGACCCTAACAAAATATGTGTTATTAGGATCCGTACCCCAAAAGGAAAAAACGGAACCCTTATAAGATCACTTTGTTGGACCTTCGTGCATTCGTCCGTCTGTCTGTCAAGAGCCTTTATCTCGGGAACGCGTGGCGGCATCGAGAAAAAAATTTAATCATATCCAGAGTATATATTTCCCAAGGACCTAGTGGAAAAAATCGGAATACCATAGATTTGTGATTTAATTATAATAAATATTTAAAGTATAAGTATTTATAAATTAAATTACTTAACATAGTTTAATTTACCCAAACAATATATTTTAACTGAAGTTATTTATTAATTAACAGTAACTACTTTATTTTATTGAACTAAAAGTTATTCAAAAGTTTTTCAAATTTGCCGCCTAAACTCCAACTAATACTTCTTGCTATGGAGTGTAGGAAGAAGGAGCAGCATCTTACATTTCATAGAAGAATATTTAAAAAAGCGTCCAGCGGTAAGCAGTAAATAATAGTTCCAAAAGGTTCCACAAACGGCGCTAGACTAGCTGGAGTAAGTGAAACTATCTACCGTCCATAAACTGCAGGATATTAAACCTCAACTTATAGAGGTAGCTCAACTCTTTGCAATGTTAAAACATTGTGAGACTCGTGATTGATTATGGTGTATTTTTCGTTAGAAATAGTTTATTGAAAATCATTCAAATAATTACATTAAATGATGAAATTAGAATGGGGAACACGGATCACCGTCCTTCCGTCATAATGTGCTTTCCTCGTATAGATTTTGTACCAACTATTACAGCGTTTTGACTCATAAAAAGTAGCAGATTTGATCTGTAGGAACAGAAAACTAACCTAGCTCTCTTGCAACACTAGCGCCGTCAATTTAACTCCTTTCAGATGACACTTGAATGTATGATGTGATGATGCTGCTCTTTCCCTTTTACACTCCATACTTCTTGCGATAAGAATAGATAACTTTAACGTCAGCAATGACGCGTTCGGATATCAAAACTCAATATTTCGTACGATTTCACTCGATAAAATTCATCAAATCGAATCAAAAATTAACAACATAAGTAAATTAATGCTTTTATGCTAAATATATCCAACAATGATAATAAACTGGTTTAAATTCAACTTTAATCAAACCACTGTACTCGGCCATCTTAAATAAATAATTTAACATAGTCGCGGGGTAATATTTGAAGTATTTGAACGCTCCTAAAAAAAGATTATAATAAAAACTTCAAATTGTTGGCGTGTTTTCTGGTCAATTTTAATTGATAAACTTAATAAATCACTTCTGTGTCGGGTCGAACGTACAGACAAAAACCATTACAGGTTGTAATACTTCTTCACATAGTTTCACATATTGTTGATTTACAGTTTTTCATCAAATCGAGTAAAACCGGATCGCATTCAGGTACGTTCTTTTTTTAAATATATTTTTAATTTACTGTACATGAAATCATTGCTGAACATTATTTCATTCATAAAACTAGGTTTGTTTGTCATTTCTAATAGTAACGATTAAATCAGAGAGTCAATACAACATAAACATAACCTACAAATTGTCATGCTGCATGCTAAATCAAAAATCAAAATATCGGGATAGACCCGGTTCAATAAGTTTTAATTATGTGTTCAAACCGCGAGAGTATAAAGTGTGATATGCTGCACGCTTTTAAAAAGTTCTGAATATGCCTTGTTCAGAGGCAATTGACATCCTTGGCTTTTAAACATGTCACCAGACACCAATGCCCGGGATGTGTGAAGCTAGTTCTAGTATAGCAATACACCTGTTAAGCTATCACTCCTGTGGCGCGAAGATAATCCCATTAGCGGGATATACTCCCACACAAAGTGCGACTCGCTGGTAGTGAGGGCTAAACAGTCCTGTTACAGTTCAAGTCATGTTTAAAAGAAAACCTGTTAAGCTAGTAAGTTACACAAAATATACTGATTTAGCTGCAGCTTCACACTATACTAAGCTAGGCAGAAACTTATTGAGTTAATTTTTAATTCTTGCATTGTAATAAGGTGGTGATATTTTTAAAATAGTGTCCACCACAACACTCATTAGATTACTAAAAACCTGAAAATATGGTATGAACTTGAAACAAGTAACTGCTTAACAGCTTGTTTGCCACCATCGTAGTATAAAACGTAAATGGCGCTCCATGTAATGTTATAAATTATAATCTTGTACATTGATTGGCCCGACATCAAAATTTCTTACCAATAGAAAAATATTCAAGTACTACCAATAACAATTCTAGAGCATGAATATATTTCATAGTCATAGCATTAAGGACGGAACTATGCTCATAATTCTAGGCAGCCATGAAACAAGGTGAAACATGACTTTATGTTCTTTAAAAGTACAGAGCTCCCAGCGGTCAGAAAATAAATTCTGGCAGATTAGTTTGGACCTTTGAATCAAGTTTGGTGTCATTATTAGGTAACTAGATGATGCCCAATTCATTTCCCATACCAGTTTTTAGGGTTCCATAGCAAAATATGACGCAATACTTTAAATGTTTATTAACTTTCAGTAGTAACTTAATTTATAAATAAATACTGTCCAAAAGCCAATTTAGTGCTGATTCTATAAACATTAACAGTAAATGGGTTAGGACAAACGATCCGAAAAACAAGTACTACTAACAAAAAACCAGTCAATTGCGAATCTGACTCGTGCACCGAGTGTTCCGTACAATTTTTGACTGGTAGGGCGCGGTTAAGTTAAGTTTACACCTAGTACGTATCGCGCTACATACAATTGAGGTGCAAACGTAACGCAACCGTGTTATCCTCATATAATTTTTGAAATGACAAAATTTTATTAAATATGATTATTTCACAGAAAAAAAATCGTGACGAGTGGAAATCTTTGGAGGAGGCCTTCACCCAAAGAGGGGTCCAGTTGGCAGGCATATCGGACTAAAATTGCATATATCACAACTGTTAATGTAAATTTGCCAATGGAATAATAAAAGGCTTTTTTATTTTTTATTTATTTATTTTATTTATTTATTTCACAGAATGGGAGAACCAAAAAGTCGCAAACGTAAATCCAAAACAGTAGATGCAGAGGATAATGAAGCTAAGGTACTTGAATTGCCCATTGAAGAAGTAAGTGAAAGTGAAGAAAGAACACCTAAAATTAAAAAACATAAGAAAAAAAAAGGTTTCGAAGTGTCTACAGAAGAGGTTCATAATGGAAATGACGTAATAAATGAAAGTGAAGAAACTAAACCTAAAACTAAGAAAAATAAGAAAGCAAAGGTTTTAGAAACCTCTACAGAACATGTTGAAAGTGAAGAGAATGAAACTAAACCTAAAAAAGCTAAGAAAAACAAGGCTCTTGAAACAACAACTGAAGAACTAAATGAAAGTGAATCAAAAGAAGTGAAAACCAAGAAGGCCAAGAAACACAAGCTTGCAGAATCCGCAGAGAAAGAGGGTGAAAATGATGGGAACAATCATAAACCTAAGAAAGCTAAGAAACAGAAGGTGAGTGAAGCCAAAACGATAAAAAAAAAATGTGGTTTCAGTTAAGAACAGCTTTTTCCAAATATTCCAAAGAAAGCGATTGTGTCCCTGGTTTTTATCTATGTTATTATTCGACTATCGTACTTTTTATTTTATTAAATAACAATACTGTCGCACATAATCATGTTAATTACACATTCTCATCTTTCATATTAAAATTAAGATTAGTGTGAGGCTTTTATGCAATAGTATTACATTTAAAAAAAGTTACTACATATATTTATTTATTTATTTAAACTTTATTGCACAATACAAAAAAGTACAAATGGCGGACTTAATGCCTTTAGGCATTCTCTACCAGTCAACCACTGGGTTAAGCAGAAATATGTAGTCGGTGCAGGATCAAAGGTTACAGATAAACAGTAATACAACACAAATCAATTACCTAAAGATATATATAAGAATGTATATATAATTAATTATACATATAATATGTTGTAGCCATCTGTACAGTCAGCAGTAAAAGTATCTAGCATTATAACATGCTCACAATGATCTGTATTACACTTATTCTCTAGGTAACAGAGCCTCTGTACATATCAAACCACTGGGCAAGCATAGAAACTTCTACTGCTGTCTGATACTAAGAAAATGATTAAGGCACATTTTGTGTGAACAGAATCCATCTGACATCCGACACCAAGACGTGCCGGAGGAGTTGAGAGCTCAGTACCCGCTGCTCACAGACAAGGCCGTCGCTGAGAAGTTCATGGCTGTCAGTTTAAAGCCGCAACTTAGAAGTGAGTACATGCAACAATAGTTTATGTGATCGTAATCCAACTGGTGTCCGACACCGAGTGGTGCTAGAGGAGTTGAGTGCTCAATACTAAGTGATCACACTCAGATTTATCCTTATCTTGGTTCGACTTTTTTTATATAAAAATTGCAACTGATTATTATAATAGTGATTAATTCGAGTTCACGACATTTCGGCTCTCAAACAATAATCTTTTTCGGCTATTTATTAAAAATAATTTTATTTTTAGCTCGCCTACGCCAACAATTAAGAAACAAGTTTTTTAAAACCCCAACCGCGGAACTACCAGAGGCGATCCACAGCCACGCGAAGAGTATCCTCGAAACGCCGGAGCTGTCGGAGAATGACCTCAGGAGAGTGAGATTACTCGTCAATATGCTGAGGATGGAGCTACTGGCTCCGGGCTCTTTCCATAAACAAGCAGGTGGAGGCGGCGATGAGGCAACGACAAAGGTAATGAGATTTTAATATCCTCTTTAAATCCTTTAAACAAAATAATGTTATTTTACACCCAACAAAAAAGATGGGTGTTATAAGTTTATGTGCGTTATGGCTCCAACTTTGTTCGCTCTGTACTTTTCTGCTGTAATGAAAGACGCACTTACTCGTAGCAACGAATCAATTGCTCTGAACGTACGATCGGACAGAGGAGTGTTTGACCTCTCACGTTTCAGGACCAAAAGTAAAGTTAGGAAGGCATCACTGCTTGAAATCTTATATGCCGATGACGTCTGCCTGATGGCCAGCAGCTTAGATGCACTTCAGAGCTCCATGGCTTCTCTGAATGACTCGTGCTATAGATTTGGTCTGGTAATAAGCGTAACCAAAACTCAAGTTCTCAAACAACCACCTAGAGACAGTAGAGACTGCAGTGCTGATGAAACTCAAATAACATTGGGTGGTTCAGTACTGCAGGAAGTTACAAGCTTTAAATATCTTGGTAGCCAAATCCAATCCGACAATAGCCTTGCCTCAGAGATACCTACACGTATAGCCAAAGCTGCAGCTACCTTTGGCAAGTTAAACCAACGTGTTTGGAACTCGCACGACTTGAAACTGCAAACCAAGCTTTCCGTGTACAGGGCCCTGGTTCTCCCAATACTTACGTACGCCGCTGAGGCGTGGTGCCTGTACAAAGGAGACATCAGAAGGCTTGATACTTTCCATATGCGGTGTTTACGTCGCATACTACGCATTCGTTGGCAGGATCGTGTGACCAACATGGAGGTACTACGACGAGCTGGCATGTCCGGCATGGAGGCTATATTGATCAGACACCAGCTACGATGGTGTGGCCACGTTCGCCGCATGGAAGACTGCAGACTCCCAAAAACCGTTTTTTACTCGGAGCTCGCTAGTGAAAAACGCAATCACGGGGGGCAGTTCCTGCGCTACAAGGATGTTCTCAAACGCCATCTCAAAGCTTGCGACATCCCATCTGAGCGCTGGGAGGACCTTGCGTCAATGAGACCGGAGTGGCGCAATAAAGTCAATAAAGGTGTAGCTTCATTTGAAGAAGCTCGACTCAAGCATCTGGACCAAAAGCGCCGCTTACGGAAGACTCGACCCAAACCTGCCTACGCTTACACTTTTGACACACAAGGGCAACTTTATTGCGCACAGTGTGACCGGACATTCAAGACCAAGTTTGGCTTTTCAAGTCACATCCGCGCGCATGAACGGAGAGTGTAAGAGTCGCCGTTGTCGGATACGACGTGGAGGACTATATATAGGTATCTGTCCGATTCAAATGCGGTTTTCTTTAATCGAAAACCTTGTCCCTTGAGATGGTCCTTACCTTAGCTATGTTTGGTGGAAATAGGACTAGTAGTTTCCAAGATATTCATCTTTAATTGAAATAAGTAGAATTGAAATAAGTTTAAGATTTCATAATCATAATCATTTATTGCAATCATGTTCATCATGTAATATCATCATTTCTCATGTAATATTATATTTTTCTTGTTGGTGTGCAATAAAGTGTTGTTGTATTGTTGTATAAGTGACAAAATCTCAGCCAATATTGATGTTAAGAATTCCAAATTTTGTAGTTATGTTCAATTATCTATATCACCCATTGAATGAGGGTCTCATGATGACCAGCTACTTGTTCCGGGGGTGTTTTTAATTTAGGTTATTTAATAAAGTATAGTGTGTGTGTGGTCGGTGTGAGGTATGGACTGGTTCTACAATTACTCGCACTGTTGCAGGACGGTCTGGCGAGCACAGTCCCCAACCTGAACCTGCCCGAGGAGGTGCTGGCCCGGTACCCGGTGCTGGCCGACGGGGACCTGGTCAAGAGGTTCCTGGCCGTCAACTGCAGGAATAACCAGAAAGGTGAATGTGTGATCCGACTTCTTGTGCTTCTGCTCTTTCACGTTTTACCCAAAATTATCCAGGATCCTTGTCAAATATCGTCAAAAATTGATGACGTAATTTATGAACAGACCTTTAATGCTAGATGCCTATTTTATAAATTCCAAACACATTGCGTATATCAAGTACATGTGTTTTGTGTAATATATATTATAACAATCTTACACAAATCGACTTAGTCCCAAAGTAAACAAAGCTTTTACTATGGGTATTAGACGACGATATACATAATATATAAATACATATATAGATAATAACATCCATGACCCAGGAATAAATATTTGAGTGCATCACACAAATATTTGTCCTTGCCGGGATTCAAACCCAGGACCGCTGGCTCAGTAGGCAGGTGCATTACAAACTGCGTCGTCAAAAAATTGGATATATTGCATCTGGGATGAGTGTATTGATTATTAATTCCTGCAAGTTGCTTCAAATATTTTTTTAGTTCGATGTTAAAATATGTTTTCTTTTTAGGCCGTATACGGCAAATTCTCAAAGACAGCCTCAAGGGCAGCTCGGAGACGTTGCTCCCGGACGCGATCCACGCGCGCATGCAGGCCGTCCTGAAGACCCCGGAACTGGCCGACCCGGACCTCCGGAAACTGAGGATCCTATACAACATGCTGAGAACCGCGCTGCAGACTGAGAATGTTAGTGAGAAAAAGAAGAAGAAACCTAAAGAAAAGAGGGAAAAGAAACTAAAGACAAAGGAATCTGATGAAAACGAGGATCTTGAAAAGAATGAGAAGGAGGAAGATAAACAGAAGGAACAGAAAGTTAAAGGTCCCAAGAGATATGTGGTGTTTGTGGGGAATTTGCCGGTGGACATTACCAAGGAAAAGGTAGGTTTGTTCAATGTGGAATAAAACTGGACATTATCTTCTATTCGCTGTCTTTATTAGGGTTCCGCACCCAATAGGTAAAAACAGGACCATAAATTACTAAGACTCCACTGTCCGCACGTCTGTCTGTCACCAGGCTGTATCTCATGATAGAGATGGGCGCTCATGGGTAAATACCCGATAAATACACCTAAATACCCAATCTACCGGGCAGTAGTAGTAGTAGATTGGATATTTACCCGGTATCTATCGGGTATTTACCCATGAGCGCCCATCTCTATTCATGAACCGTGATAGCTAGACAATTGAAATTTTCATGGATAATGTATTTCGGTTGCCACTTTAACAACGAATACTAAATACAGAATAAGGTAAATATTTAAGTGGGGCTCCCATACAACAAACGTGATCGGTTCGTTAACTTTGGACCTCATTTGTATCCGGCGCCATACATACCAGGAGCAAACTTAACCCGGCCAGTTAAGATGCTAGTATTAGTGTCTGTATGGAACCCTCGGTGCGCGAGTCAGACTCACACTTGGTCGGTATTTCCACTGATTGACATAAGCCTCTTCTGTCACCAAAATCGGTCCTGCGCATGGGCTATAGCGATCTTCATCAGGTCAACAGTCATCTGTGGACTTTGAACACGATAAGTACGAGTATATGTACTTAAATACCATTTAAAAAAATGTTCGAATTTTCGAATCGTGGATTTTATCGGAATTTCTTCTAATCTTTATCTTTTTGTTCCAGCTGTCAGAACACTTTTCTGACCTAGGGGACCAACTCAAAAACGTGCGGATCCCAAAACCGAGAAAAGACAAAAAGAGTGCCATAGCTTACTTAGAGTTGGCAGACGAACTGAGCTACGAGGTAAGTTTATTAAATAAATAAATAAATATTAAGGGACAATCATACACAAATCGACCTAGTCCCAAACTAAGCCAAGCTTTTACTATGGGTACTAGACGACGATATACATAATATATAAATACATATATAGATAACATCCATGACCCAAGCACAAATATTTGCCCCGGCTGGGATTCGAACCCGGGACCGCCGACTCAGTAGACAGGTGTCTACAAACCGAGCCAAACGCGTCGTCAAATATTAAACATTATACATGCGCCGCAGGGTGTTACCCGGGCATCCCACGGGAACACTACATTTTTTCGGGATAAAAAGTAGTCTATGTGTTAATCCAGGTTGTCAGCTACCTTCATACGAAAATTTATCAATATTGGTCCAGCCGTTTGAGCGAAAAGAAGTAACAAACATACGAAGCTTCTATGATGATACAGGCATGTGACGTCATAAAAAGCAGTCAAACACGTCTTTTTAGTTATTGTACAATTTAAAATAGTATAACGTCCAAAAGTTAGTGATAGTTTATTTGGTTCCGCGTATTTTTAATGTGTGTTTAGTGGTTTTAATGCCACAATTTATATTCATTATAGTCAGACCGGGTATGGTGGCGCGAACTGGGGAAGGCCTATGTCCAGCAGTGGACGACTCCGGGCTGATGATGATGATGATGATGATGATGATGATGATAGTCAGACACCACCGTATTGCAGCGAAATCAATTATTTTTCTTTGTATAATTGATGTATACCGTTTGTCAGCTGGCGCTGTCGAAGCACCACTCGATGCTGGACAGCAAGCGCCTCAACGTGCTGTACTGCACGCAGCAGAACACCAAGGTCACCAAGGCAGAGGCCAAGGTTAGTGCATACTGCATGCTTCCTTTCAACCGACTTCAAAAAAGGAGGGAGTCAAGGGTGTTGTTTTTTTAGAGTTAGGTACCCTAAGGGTAAAAAACGGGGCCCTATACGGACAGACAGACAAAAAGACAGCGAAGTCTTAGTAACTTCGCTGTTTTTTTGTCTGTCTGTCCGTCTGTCACCAGGTTGTATCTTATGAACCGCGATAGCTAGACCCTCGGCGCGCGAGTAACGTATGTTCAAGATTGGACAGATTCGTGTTTGGGTTACGATGCCTTAGGGACTGCCTTAACCCTAGGCTTCAAGAAAGGCTGCATTGTCAGCATTTCATGGATACGTTTCCTCGCTTTTGCGATACAGACTCGTTGCTTGTGGTAACTGCACTGACGCCCAGAGAGCGTTTGTAATTAAAAAAAATATGTATTTGAGCTGTATACGGTGCGGCTTATATTGCTCATTGTACACCGATATTTCAAGAACTTAATATACTACCGCTACCGTGTCTACATTTAAAAAAATAATAATTTTGTTAAAAATCACCCTTATCTCTTTCCATTACATGACGTCATCATAAAGAAAAAAAATAGGTCTAGTAGGAATCCGCTCAAACTATATCAGCCGAGATAAACATTGAAAATGTTTGGCTCAAATGCATATATGTAGTATGGCCATAAAGCTATAAAATACAGTACGAGAGCAGTTTAAAGCGTTACACACACGTGAATTTTAAAAAAGATGTTTAAATTGTTTCTAAAGCCTGACCAGAAATATATGAGGATTGTCAAGAGGGCGCTATTTATAAGACTTATATATATGACAACAATTTTGCAACCAATCGCAACCGCACTATAATGACATTAGTTTGAATACCTGTCAGTTCCTAAGATAACCTCGTAATATCATTTAATGGAATGCATTATTTTCCTGGCTCTTTTTCATGTAGTAAACACGTGTACACGTTATTTATAATATTACGTTTACAACCGTGAATGATTTTCGGCATTTTCTTTGGATATTTTTAAATATTCGTCTTTTAAAGATACACCACGAATGACATTGACAATGTTTACAATCCATCATAAAATCATTGCCAGTGTAAGAAATTAGTTCCAGTGAAATTCCGCAATATGGCGCATCCTCATATATTTCTGGTCAGGCTTTAAATGAATGTTTTTATTCTGTAACAGATTTTTTAAACTATGACAACTCTAACTATGGCAAATTAGTTTGAAATGTTTTATAATTGTGAATGTTTTTGTAAGGTATATTAATTGACATATTTATCGCAATAATTCTTTAATTAATAGTAATTTACATTTTCTTTTTTCGTCTCTTTTTTCGTCGGGGGCTAAAAACATGAGTGTCTATTAAAAATACTAATTGTCACCAGGGCAAAGCGGCCAAGTTGGTCGCCATGCAGAAGTCCGGGCAACTGGCCGGCAGCATCCCGCTCGGCAAGAAGCGCAGCGCGCGCCGCAACAAGATGAAGGCGGCCCAGAAGAAGGAGAGGGAGGCCTTGGAGCAGGCAGCGTGAGCAAAGCGAGGGACTACACTCGGTTTTCTAATTCAAGACCAAAAAAACTACGACAGATACGTCACTGTCAAAGTTGACAAAATTTAAATGACATCTGAGCTTGTAAATTATTGCACTTCGGTGTTTTGAATACCTCAAGTGTTACAAGTACAATACTCAGATTTTGTACCAAAAATCTCCGATGTTTAAGTTTTTATTATCTCCTGTCGTATTTATGTAATAATAAATACATCTAATTATTTTGTTAAAACATAGAGTTAAAGTTATCAATTAAAAATTATCTTATTGTCTAAAATATAATAAGGATTTTACTAATATTTTATTGTAGTGGTAACATTGTGGTAGTTTTTTTGGTCTTGAATTAGAAATCGTTGTATAGTCGAATATCGAGTTTGCGGGTATTTAGCTGATCCATCGTGAAACTATTCAGCGTGCTTAAGGCCTCTATTACATTTTCCTAAATTAGTCACTGACGAGAGATTCCCGTCATGATCTGGCTTTAGCCAGGTCTTCCGCACTCAGTTAAAGGTATTCTTTTGGTGCCTACATCTAGGCACGTAGCTACACATTAACATACATTAATTTGAATGTTATTGTACATAAACAACCACTAGGTCCACCCCTAATCTAATTAAGGTTTTTTTACTAGTTTAAGCCGATTCCGTGCGTATGTGGTTGAACCATTAAGCATACAGTGTATAAAGTTTCGGAAAAGCTCGTTTCAGCACGCTTTCTTTATCAATTTCGGTGAAATAGTTGAGATGGATATATGAAAACGAGCTTGTCTGACAAAATATGTACCTAGGGAAAGCTTTTTGCCCCTTATCTATACGAGTCATTTTTAAAATACATGTAGTTACGTAGTTAAGGTCTTTAATTAAAACAAAACTTAATTGATTCCATTGTGTTACGATAGTTACCCATACATTTTGTGTGAGTAACTTTCGTCACACAAAAGAAGCGATCGTAATTTTATTTTTATTAAGCCTTTAATAATGTACATGTATTTTGAAAATTACTCATACACACAATATATTTTATTGTTAATAGGTATGTCACTGGTAATTATTGCGTTTAATAATTATTGTTCTTCTTTACGCGTTAGCTAAGTTTTTTAGACACATAGATATAGATGATTAATTCAATATGAAATTGTTTTGACTTGTGTATGTAATTGTATTAAATGTCGTTAGTTTTTTCTCTGTTTTATTATTTTATAAACAATTTCTCACTGAGACAGTTTCAAGGTTTCGGCCTTTGGAATCCAGTTTCCATTAAATTCAGTCGGGAAAAACACGACGACGGTGGCGGGCAAACGCACCAACTATACCGGGTGATCAATCCAAATGGGTCAGTAGGGAGAAGTCACAAACTATAAGAGATAGGGAAATCTGTTCTTAGGAACCATGGCGTTGATTTTAGATATCAACTTGTTAAACGAATTTGTGTAGACTTTGAAGGTCCTTTCTGACTTTTAGAGCAGTTTAAGTGTAGTCCCGTATAAACAAATAAAAAATTTAATCGATTGATAACCTCAAAAAAAAAATCGTCGTGCCTATTCCTTACAATGGTAATATTAAAGTTTTCTTAAGACCTAAATCAACTGTGTTAGCCTTTAAAGCCTCCTTTAAGCCCTTAATTGGTCTGAACGTCCGATGCCCATTACCATAAAACGCTAATTGCTACGGACCCCTAATTGGAGTCCCGTATGCTGGGACACGTTCCAAGCCTTGTCTATATTTGGAATAAATATTTTTGTTTTTAAAAGATTAAGGTAGGTACCCATTTGTAGTTACTTGTACCTGGGTCATGGATGTTCTACGTATTTGAGTGTTTATTTATCTATATATAAGTATGTACATATATCGTCGCCTGGTACCCATAACACAGGCCTTCTTGGGCTTAATTTCGGACTAGTTTGATTTGTGTAAGCTTTTCTCATACTTACTTATTATTAAAATTACCTATTAATAGGAGTGCCTATTACATAATTCCGGTTTAGTCCTAATAATAGCAGTTATCAGTACCTAAGTACCTAAATACAATAAAGTGTGCGTTGGGAATCCACAAAAGGTTTAGTTTTGTGCTATTACGAGTGGAAAGTTGAAACAATAGACTCATTGTATTGACAATAAGTTATTGTGTAGGAAAGGAAATGTCCATGTCTATACGTGGGGCATGGGGCGGCGCGTGACCACGCACGTTGCTTTTGTCTGGCTGACTACATGCCCTCAACCACCCTGAACAGCCTATTTCAGGAGTTTGATGTCCGGAAAGTTAGAAAAGGTTACTGCGTAATATTCCGGCTAATACGTATTCTACAAATGCAGATTTAGTTATAAACATAACTATTTACGTTTTGGTAGTGACGAATGTACATACACCGTACTTTAACTTAACACAACGCTGGCTCAATATTAGAGTAATATTGAGCCAGCGTGTTTGACTTTTGACGAGTTCAATTTTTTACTACAGTGACAAGTTGGACGCTGTCACTTAGTTCGATTGATAATATATAATGAGCCATTTTTCCTTTGGTCAAATAGTCAATGTCAATGCAGCTTCAATGGTAAAAAAAATATTATAATTTTTTTACAGATTAAGTATGTATTTCTGTTGCCGCTGTAACAACAAATACTAAAAAAAGAATAAAATAAATATTAAAGTGGTGTCCCATACAACAAACGTGATCGGTTGCATTTAACTTTGCACCTCATATGTAGGCAGCGTCTAACATACGAGGTGCAAACTTAACTTAACCCGGCCAGATAAGATGGAAAGTGTTTGTACGGAACCCTCAGTGCGAGAGCTCTACTCGCACTTGACCGGTTTTTTACTTACTTCAAGAGATCAAATGCCCTTTTTTATTAAAGCCCCGACCGTGTCAAGAGGATTCCTTATTCAGTCGAAAATCGTATTAAAATGGCACAAAAGATCGGTGAGCCTCCGCCATATGACAATGGCTCAGTTTACAGAATTAGCAATAAGAATAAGGAGATTCGGGATTCCGCACGCCTACGTGGATAACAACCCATTATTCGTGTCGGTGGACCATTTTTTCTAAAGTTTTACCTTAACCCCACGTTTTTAGATTTTGGATATTTATTTCTACTCAGAATCACGAGCTCTTTCGATCTAATTAGGAGAAAATAATGTGTCGCAATATTTTTTGTTCCATACCGTTACCATTTTGCATAAACATATAACGAACTAGGTAACGAAATAGAAAACCAAAAAAAAATGAACATTTTGGGACACTTTTTTTCTCCTAAATAGATCGAGAGAACTGTGAAAAGAGTTGTGAGTAGAAAATAACTACGTAAAATATCCAAAATCAAAAAAGTGGGGGATAGGTGCAACTTAAGACACCCATGGCCCAGGTAGGTACCTACTCAGATTTAAAGGCATTATCACAGTTATACTTATCACAATAAAAGGTTCGCTTTTGATCTTTGTAAAAGCCGCTTGAGAATTGGTCGTTCGTTTCGAAAATGCGGCACAATGGGTGTAGCGAGGCAAGCGACAAACGCGTACTTATAAAAAAAACCTTATGTATATATACCTACCTACCTATGCATTTGTTGCGGATCGCTAGGAACGGCGCGGCCCGGGCAACTTCACGCGACCACCGGAACGGTGAGTAGCGGCCATAGGAGTGAGCAAGAGCGCGCTCGGACCATCCGCTTCCACCTATGGCCACCGCTCTACCCGTACCTGTACTCATGCCACAGTATAATAAAGAGTACTAACGTAGCCAACCCATGCAGAAGCGGATGGCCGAACCAAGCACCAAGGTGCGTGCTGATGCCTATATAGGTAAGCTATTTGCGCGCTCACTGCGTGCCGAAATCAACGTGAAGTCAATCAGTAAACCGGACCTCCTCGCTCGTGCTTGACATTTTTTCAAAGTGCGAGCGAGAAGTCCAACTGATGAATGACAATGACAAAAACTGTCGTCGCTCCCCAAGTCCCCAACCATGACTGGTCCCAATTCAACTCGTAAGCTCAACTATAATACCTACACAATGACAAGTTGTGTAATCCTCTCACGTGTCCCACGGCAGAACAAAACGACATTTTTTACAATTATCTACAGAATACACTCGACCTTGTAATCCCGTGTCAGAAGGAGTCAATCCGTCCTTATCTCGGATCTTTGTTGGCAAACTGCGATACTGATCGGGTTTGTCGGCATTGTTTGGTTACGCGACATGGAGCTAAGTTAAGGTATCTTAGTGGATATTGAATTTCACAATCCTAAATTAAATTTTACTAATACATACATAGATGAGATGATGGTTAGATGACACCGAAATGGGAGTAAGTAGCATCGATACCTCTGCTGAAAAGCCAATTTAGCGTATATTCAAAAATAATGTTTATCCAGTATTGAGGATGTCAATCGATTCTATTTTTTATTGGCATCAAATGTCTACGAGTACCTATATGCGAGTGCGACTAACTACTTACACGTAGATTGCTCCAAAAGTCAGAAATGCCCGTCAACATTCAACATTCCTACAGAGCGCTATAAAAAACGCTTCATAAAAATTTCACCTACATTGTGACGTCATTTTGTGGGTTGGGTACTAATATTTGTATGGAGACAATTAACTAATTTGCCATTTTTACCGAGAAAAAGTGCGTTTACCTAAGTTCATGGTTGTAGTACAATTATTGTTTTGTTAAATTATGGGGATTCTGAAAAGAATTTCAATATTAGGTAACTACTTATGGATAAAAGAAAAGAAACAAAATATTTGTGAACCTTTTAAAGTCAAATATTTCATTTTCTTTTTGTTTTTAGGATTTTTATCTTTGTTTCATGACATATTGAGCTAATCTTATTCATATAACAACAGTATCGTATGCTGTAAAATTCTATACAGTTCAAACTTTACTAACCCATTGATTTTACCTTTTGAACGCCAGTGTCGTCATACCACGACATCGGAAAATTGCTACGCTGACACGTCGACTACGTCGTGAAATGACGTCCAAGTCTCACCTTCGAACTAGCATTTGCCCACCGGGTCCTGCGCGGGCTCTTTAGTCCGACATGACGGAATTGGCTGCCAGTCGAGCAATTAATCCACCACTCTCCAGTCTCAGGCCCCCAATACCAATAGGCTAGTTTCCTAAAAGAATAGGTAGGTACCATTATAATTGTACCGTCAATATGTTATCAAATAAAAAACGTATTTTAATCAGTTAAAGATCCGCGTGACGTCGCGCCGTGCCACATTTTCAAATACGTGTCCAACTTTTTCGATAGTCTGACTATCAGACTAAATTAAATAGGTACAAGTACAACCCGGCTGTCCAGCACAAAGCTCAAAGCAGTGTCATTTTAAGGGGCGCTTTTAATAGGCTAATAGTTGACCCATTAAAAAAAATATCGAATTCGTCGAATTTCGAACATCGGAGTAGCCCTTCAGTACCCTTACCACGAGTTTACAGTGACCGTAATCGCTAGCGACTGCGTAAACTATTTGTATGGAGAATTGTAGTTCTACAAAGTAACCGGTAGAGGCGCTGTCCTATTCTCCATACAAATAGTTTACGCTGTCGCTACCGAGTACGGTCACGTCAACTCATGGTAAGGATACAGTTTTCTCTACGGAATCGGTGACGTCACTAACATGGGCAAAAATAGCGGATAAAGTTTTGAGCATTCCAAAATACAGAATAAAAATCATATTTTCAAATACGACTTTACAGCCATTTTCTACTTTTAAAACTGAAAAATAGATATAAATTTATGAAACATGTAATGTCTCATTTTTTAATGTGGGTACACCACAATTTTTATTTAAACCATAAATACAATCGAACCCGGTACCTCTGGATTACCGCGCCAGTAATCCAGAGGTACCGGGTTCGATTCCCGGTCCCTTCCACCAGGTAGCTCCTTTTACAATTTTTCTTTAAGCTTTGATCTTTGTATTCATGGTTGAAAAATAGATATTTAGGCTTCCTATGCTAAATTCTATACCTATGAAATAAACATTAGTTTAGATGATTTGTATGTTTTGTTATATTTTAAAATTGACTTATTTTGTAATTTGATGTTGACATTTTGTACGGTTATTTAATAAATATTATCTTAAATCCTACTTAGTTCAAAACAAATTAACATGAGTCTACTAGCCTATTAATACAAGATGATTAATGCAAAACCCATTACAAAGTTCGATGTGTCTCGGTCATCGCCACTGTTCACTTTGCAAAGTTAGATTTCACTAAAACTAAATCTCCATGAGATTACTACGGACTATAATTACAAAAGATTAAACGAAACCGAAATACGCTCATTACTATATTGTAAAATATACTAAAGTTAGTTTGTTTTTTTACATATTTCTGTCTACAAGAAATATATGAAAATATTCTATTTTTTTTAATGTGTGTGCCCAACGCTACGACTGGCTACGAACACACGCCGTTTCACCCGAAAAAAGCGCAAGCCTGAGTGGAACGACACCTTGGTACCCGTTGTCGCGTTATTTAGCGTAGCGGTCCCTTGTAGCTTTTAAATTGCATAGATTGTACACAGAGTTGTGAATTTTCCACTCTTTCAAATGAACTAGGAATTTCTTGTACCTATAGCAATAGGTACCTACTGAAATAAAACACAATGTTCATTGTCTTTGAAATACATCGAATAATTTAGGTATAGGTAGTTAAACGTATTACCTACAACCCAACTATTTTTTTGAAGACAAGTGGGTCCGGTACCTATCACTCTAATGTGAACTTTAGTTTGTGAAATACGTAAACGAAACACCGTACGATTATAATACAGAATTTTAAATAATCCAGGGCACTAATGCCATAATCCTTAGAATTTGATGAAGTTTTAAATTCCAACCACACTAACTCAAATCTGAATTTATCATTTCACATATTCAAATCATTTAACGTTTACTTTAAACCCCTTTTTGATCTCTCGTTGATCCCAGTGGAGATTTGGAGAGTAAATATGTACTTACTAAGATACGTATAATTAATTTAGTATTTAGTTATCTAAGCATTTTATGATAATAAGTGTTGTGTGGTGTAGGCTTGTGAGCATATATACGGATCGCCTGATCACAGTATAAATAAAGGCCTGATGGTAGGTACCTAAGGGCGTGGCCACATGTCCACGACACGGCGTCGTAAACGTAAAACGACACGGTGTCGCGTCGGAGCGCGACACATTATCCACCGTGCGAATATACGTTGCCACGTCGTGCAAACCAGAGATGGGCATTAATCGATTAATTTTTTTGTCAACTAATCAATCGATTCAAAATATCAATCGTCATTTTTCAATCGCGATTAACATTCATTCAACATTCTAAAATAAATAAATAATAAATATTAAGGGACAATCATACACAAATCGACCTAGTCCCAAACTAAGCAAAGCTTGTACTATGGGTACTAGACGACGATATACATAATATATAAATACATATATAGATAACATCCATGACCCAAGAACAAATATTTGCCCCGGCCGGGATTCGAACCCGAGACCGCCGACTCAGTAGGCAGGTGTCTACCAACCGAGCCAAACGCGTTAATAATCATAAAACTTGTGATCCCTTATTTTTAAAGCCTCGTACTTCCTTTTGAAATGACTGCCATCATGGTTCATAATAGAAAGATATGGATTTATCCAACATTTTCGTTTCTTCTGCTTTTTCTTCATGCTTCTTCTTAAAAACAACAAGAGCAGAATACGTGTGATAGGATCCATGTCGAATTGAAAACTGATCGCAAAATATTTTGAACATGTATGAGAAGCTGCGGCGTCGTAATCGAACGTGGCACCGCACCGTGCATCTACTCAACACATAGACTGGTAGAAAAATCCAAATATCGGCTTCCTTTACCGTCCTAACGGCATTTTGTGAGCCATTTTGGCAACATGACTTTTCCGACGTAAAAAAGCCTGCTGAATTCGATTCTGGATGTTGCCAAGCCGAATTTTGCCCCCCTCCCCCCATTTCCCCCCTTTTTACCTCAAAATATGTCCCTGATCACGGTTTTTACGGTTTTATACAAAAAGTATTACAGCTAGAAAAAAAGTGTCGAAGACAAGACTGATCTCTATAAAATTTTCTATAACATGGTGTATAAACTTTTTTAGTAGGCCTTATGGTTTGTGAGCAATATCTTCCCGAACTTCATAGAATGGTAGAAAATTCTAAATATCGGCTTCCTTTACCGTCCTAACGGCGTTTTGGGATCCATTTTGGCAACATGACTTTTCCGATGTAAAAAAGCCTGCTGAATTCGGTTCTGGAAGTTGCCAAGCCGAATTTTGCGTCCCTCCCCCCATATCCCCCCCTTTTGACCTCAAAATATGTCCCTAATCACGATTTATACGGTTTTATACAAAAAGTATTAAAGCTAGAAAAAAAGTGTCAAACACAAAAATGATCTCTATGAAATTTCCTATAACATGGTGTATAAACTTTTTTAGTAGGCTTTATAGTTTGTGAGCAATATCTTCCCGAACTTCATAATTTTTTTTTTAAATTGATAAACATGGTCGAGGCATTGAAATACACTTATTTTAGGATAATTGGCATCGCACAGGATCCAGCCGCTCTGCTGCTCTTGACGCTGACATCCAGTTGGCATGCTGCTTATTATATGTCAAGACTTACGAGGCTTTCAGTCATAGGCAGTCGTCAGATTTACACGCAGAACTGTATCCAAGTCGGGCTAAAAGCGACGTAGAAAATAAAAATGCTTTACTTCTGACCATGAAGTCATTCAAAATGCTCACGCTAGATTCTCCAGAAACGGGCCTCAGAAATGCAGTTACCCAGGATCTTGCAGCAGAAAAAAATGGCATGATCCTTGAATCAATCTTCTTCCGGATCTGGCGAGCTGATGATTACCGTTTCTGTTTCGTTGCAGCCGTAATGTTAATGAGGTGAGCATCCACAAGTGATTCAAGAACTTGCGGATATTCTACTGTTTCGGTGATTAGCCAGAAAACATTAGACTTTTCCCGCCCCTCAGGGATCCATCCGGGATGTAAATAGCCATGGAGACAGCATGTAGCTCATGATTCAAGATCTCTCGCAGACTTAAAGTTCTCCCAGCCTTGTCAACAGCTGTCAAGCGTTGTTGGACGCTATTACGGTTTTTCTAATTTGTAGTTTAAGCAATTGCAGATTTTGAACGACCTGCCAAGGCAGGGGTATTTGAAGGTCGGGCCTTTGTTAATTTTGACCTTAGCGCAGTCGCTTACCTGCTATTGGTGAGCCTTTCGGAAGCAAACTTCGTTACTTGGAGTGAGCCAAGCTGCTTGGCAGTGAGAAGTGACACTTTATTTTTTTCTGCTGCAAGATCCTGGGTAACTGCATTTCTGAGGCCCGTTTCTGGGGAATCTGGCGTGAGCATTTTGAATGACTTCATGGTCAGAAGTAAAGCATTTTTATTTTCTACGTCGCTTTTAGCCCGACTTGGATACAGTTCTGCGTGTAAATCTGACGACTGCCTATGACTGAAAGCCCCGTAAGTCTTGACATATAATAAGCAGCACGTCAACTGGATGTCAGCGTCAAGAGCAGCAGAGCGGCTGGATTCTGTGCGATGCCAATTATCCTAAAATAAGTGTATTTCACTGCCTCGACCATGTTTATCAATTTAAAAAAAAAAATATGAAGTTCAGGAAGATATTGCTCACAAACCATAAAGCCTACTAAAAAAAGTTTATACACCATGTTATAGGAAATTTTATAGAGATCATTTTTGTGTTTGAAACTTTTTTCTAGCTTTAATACTTTTTGTATAAAACCGTAAAAATCGTGATTAGGGACATATTTTGAGGTCAAAAGGGGGGGATATGGGGGGACGGGTGCAAAATTCGGCTTGGCAACATCCAGAACCGAATTTAGCAGGCTTTTTTACATCGGAAAAGTCATGTTGCCAAAATGGATCCCAAAATGCCGTTAGGACGGTAAAGGATGCCGATATTTAGAATTTTCTACCATTCTATGAAGTTCGGGAAGATATTGCTCACAAACCATAAGGCCTACTAAAAAAGTTTATACACCATGTTATACAAATTTTTATAGAGATCAGTCTTGTCTTTGACACTTTTTTTCTAGCTGTAATACTTTTTGTATAAAACCGTAAAAACCGTGATCAGGGACATATTTTGAGGTAAAAAGGGGGGAAATGGGGGGAGGGGGGCAAACTTCGGCTTGGCAACATCCAGAATCGAATTTAGCAGGCTTTTTTACGTCGGAAAAGTCATGTTGCCAAAATGGCTCACAAAATGCCGTTAGACTTGAAAATTTTTATTTGAACTGCCAGTCTAATCTGCCCGGCGCGCGGCGCGACCTGCGGTGCCCGGTGCAGCATGTGTTTTCACGACGCGGCAACGTATATTCGCACGGTGGATAATGTGTCGCGCTCCGACGCGACACAGCGTCGTTTTAAGTTTACGACGCCGTGTCGTGTGTTTTCACGACGCGGCAACGTATATTCGCACGGTGGATAATGTGTCGCGCTCCGACGCGACACAGCATCGTTTTAAGTTTACGACGCCGTGTCGTGTGTTTTCACGACGCGGCAACGTATATTCGCACGGTGGATAATGTGTCGCGCTCCGACGCGACACCGTGTCGTTTTACGTTTACGACGCCGTGTCGTGGACATGTGGCCACGCCCGTCGTTAGCGAGAATCGTTACAAATGCGTCGCCAGCCGCAGCCGCACCTGGATATTTATTATTTGATTTTTTCATAAATATTTTTCTCCGTAAGCTTTTAGAATTTTTACAAAACAAATCAAACCTAAAGTAGAAGCATTTCTGTTTGGCCTTATGGTTGACTGGTAGAGAATGCCATTAGGCATTTAGTTCGCCATTTGTAGTGACTTTTGTATTGTGCAATAAAGTTTAAATAAATAAAGTAAAGTTCTATACCTACTTACAACATTTGTATAACAATCGGAAAATATTTTCTGTTTTGGAGGAGAGCGTGGAAATAAGGCAGTTCGAGGACATTTAAGTTATTTAAGAATACCGAAAAATACTCAAAGAAAGCATGTTTTCGCAACGAGATTATTACGAAGGTGACACGATAATAATGAACCAGACTATTATCTTTTTGTCATATAGGTACATATACCGAAAGGTCACGCGCCCACGCCACGAAATTGCGAAGGAAATGTACAAAAGATAAACGAAAATAAATAATGTTCGGAAAACGTTTTGAGGAAAAAAATGCGTACCCTAATAGGTATCCGCGCTGTGATTGATTACGGAAAAATGATCATTTTAATTCTGTGGCAGTGGGGCACGTTAGGAAAAACAATGGCCGTTGGGGCAGAAAGGTGTGGCGTGGACCCCAACACGGAGGACCGACTGGTCACCATCGCAGGTAGCTGTTGGATGAGGGCGCCGCATGACCAATGGCACCGGTTGATATGGAGATCTTAGAGGTCTTGTCCAGTTGTGATGCTTTGATGGCTTCTAATAATCTGATGTATTAAGTACCTTGGGCAGATTTTTCCACTAACCAACATAAGCGGCATAGGTATAAACCACCGACACCGAGCTGCGTATAAGGAGTGCTATTGGTAGTTTTTTAGAGTTCCGTACCCAAAGGGTGAAAACGGGACCCTATTACTGAGACTTCGCTGTATCTCAAGAACGGTGATAGCTAGACAGTTGAAATTTTCACAGATGATCTATTTCTATTGCCGCTATAACAACAAATACTAAAAAAGGGGGCTCCCATACAACAAACTTGTTATAGATTATGGTACGGAACCATTCATGCGCGAGTCGGACTTGCACTTGCCCAATTTTTTTCTCTTAGCTCTAGTGAAATAATATACCTTTCTAATTTTTATTGACGAAACAAATACATTATGTCTTTTGAAATGATTTTTAATGTGGGTAAATTAACACCACATTTTTGAAACAAATATCAGCACGCAAAGAAACAAAAATATTGCGCTCATACGTGGTCCACACCCGGTTTCGGTCCGGGACTCGAACCCGGTATCTTTGGATTACCGGTCCAACATCTTAACCTTTCGACTTTTCGATTACCCCATTCGCTTTTTTTTTTTATAAAATTGACTAAGACACCTCAAGGCGACCACACCAAAAGCAGTCTTCCACCGATGGTTATCAAAACAAACAAGTTCAATTCCATTCTGTGATTCTGCACGCCTTATAAAACTCGATTTTGCAAATAACCCACCGCAGTCACACGCGAAAACAGAAAAAAAACAGAACAACAAAGGGTGGGTTTTTGCCCTCGGGACTAACCCGTTGTCTGCAGCGATTGGAGTTTGGGACAGGTGGTGTGGTGGTATTGTGAGGGTGTCAAGTGCGATGGTGGGACCGTAACGATAAGCGTTTTTTGGATCGGTCACCAGTGGCTAATTTAGTCTCCCACACAGTGATGGCTTGATGAGTCCGTATAAAACATTGCCGAAGTATTTTTGGGCTTTTTTTAAGCTGCCTATGACTGGAAATTATTAAAATACAGTGTTTTGGGCGTGGTAACACGACCGATCGACGACAGAAGGCAAAGCCGAGTAGATAAGTAGAGATGTGCCCTTATGATAAAGAAGATATGGGAAAGAACGTGCTCGAGAACATACATTTATAAATCGGGAAACGCTCTCGAGAACGGCACATCTCTAGTCGTAGCCTTCTTTCCCACTCTATCCATTTGCACTTTCTGGTATTCATCGAGATACTACTTAACCAACTAACTAAAGTCGCGTCGTTGTAAGATGGCGTTAGCAGTATAACATCTACATTTCGATATGGTAGGTGGGCTTGCCCCGTCGGCTCTCATGTCTCGGCTGTCCCGAATGACGTTAATCTGCCTTCTGACACTTGGCATAAAAAAATCTCAAACTACAACCACAATCAAACTTCGCCCTGTTTGCCTCCAATCCTAACTTAAAATAACTATATTTAATCCGGCAGCGTGGGATCTCATTAGTCGGTATTTGCCGAGGGGCCTCTGTTTACCCCGGGGTCGAATATTGGCCCCCGGCGCTGTGGACTCTATCCAACCGCGGCTGGAATGGTAAACAGTGGAAATAAATTAAAGGTGCTGAGTTTTCTCTGGATTTCTCAATTTTATTTATCGCAAACATTAATTTTGTCTTACGTACTAGCAAATTTTTAACCCAATAATGAATTATTATTATTTTGACGGTTTTTTTATCATCATTAATTATGCCGAAAAAAGCTCAGCTCTTAATTTATTTAACGTTATCATTTCAATATTTACCATTTTAGGTGACTGACTTGCTTTTTCAAACGCTTGCTTGGTCAAACGAGCAAACGGATCGACTGATAGAAAGTGTTTACCGTCGCCTAATAGACATCTGCAATATATCAGAGGAGTCACAAGTGCGTTGCCGGCCTTTCAGGTGGGAGTACGCTGCTTTCTTGAAGGTTTGCATCTACTAATAACGTAATATGAATACGATAGCCTGTGGGAACACCAATCACAGTTATGTTAGAGTCCTCGGTAGCTAAGCAAGCAAACATTAACAATGGTCACATTACGGAGGATTTGGTTTCAATCAGACCAACTAAACACTGCGCTATCATCAACCCCTAGTCTACAACATAAGTTCCATTTTATTCTGTACGACGGATAGTTTCAATGTTGTAGAGGAGACACGTTCCCACGTGAAATGGGGGTGTGTTCTGTTGAATCCCAAAACGATGTAACTTCTATGTAAGTGCTGAGACACTTGGCTGTTTTTCTACTAGAAGGTTTAGTGAGGGTGACCGGGTTTTTATTGCATTTTTTTGCATACGAGTAATTATTTTGAGTATCTGCTTTTGTTTGCTTTTATAAAGTGGAGGTTGAATCATGTTTCGTTTGATGTGACGTTTAAGTATGTTGGTCTTTTTTATTGAAGGATGTTATAGTTCTTTGTAATCTTTCAGGCCTTTGAGAATGTGCCGTGTGTAGGCCTACCAGGCGCGAGGTGCGTGAGTCGTGGGTATATATACGGCTCTGTTTATTGTCGCATAAGTACAAAGAGTCCGTAAATTCTGAGAATGGAATTCGTTGTTTTTGAACTCAAAGCTTCTCCTAGAATTTTGTAAGCTACACAGCCTTTCATCTATTAAACAGATCGGCGAAGCTCGTTTTTAATTCAGACCCTCTCTATAAAACCCGAATCCGTTTAAACTTCAAGTCCCTGTCCTCAAGCAAGGTATTTCACGTCACCCTAGGCCGTAAGTGTCATTTTCTGCCCGGGGAGAAAATTTCACTTCCTGGCCAAGGCAAGACGTAAAGCTTTAGACGAACCACGGGCGGTAATTCG
Organism: Apotomis capreana; assembly: GCA_947623375.1. Lineage (NCBI taxonomy): Eukaryota > Metazoa > Arthropoda > Insecta > Lepidoptera > Tortricidae > Apotomis > Apotomis capreana. The sequence goes on along the minus strand of OX392501.1, from coordinate 30,235,475 downwards.
TAAAACCCCAGATCGCATAAAGCGTCACATTCGGTTAGGGCCACAAATACCCGCGAACTGGAACATTCACGAATTCCACCGTTCTATAGGTATGTAGTGAACTGTAAAGTAAATGCTTCATACATATTTTCTAAAATAATCTGATTCAGAAGGGACAGGGACAGATAGAACAAGACCGGAACAGGTAAAAGTATGTAAATACCTAAAACCAGCCTAAAACTGACTGGGAATAAAATTGGGAATCAAGCATTTTTTTTATATTTAAGTAATTATATAGATAAATATTAAACAATGGTACCTACCTAAATTATCAAAGAAAAGTATAATGTGATCCACTGCAATGTGGTATTTCCACATTAAAAACAGAATCGATAAAAAGATTTTGATTAAAAAACGTTACGTCTATACTATTTACATATTTTTGACTCAATGTTTAATCTGACCCGACCTTAGCCTAGTCCAAGGACAATAAAGTAGAACCATCGCAGAATTAAGTAGCTGCGGTAATAAAATACTTTTAAGTATTTTATTACCGCAGCTACTTAATTCTGCGAAAAGAGAGAGTGCCTACTCACTGAGTTTACCTTTCGTCCCTGAAGGAATGCTTCATTAATTGAAGGAAAGCCAACATCATTATTATCTGCGTAAGTTATACAGGTTCTACCAAAGTCGAGTAAATTTTGATCTTCGTAACAAACTAATGACGAAGCTTGTTGCGGATATTATATACGCAACAAGCTTCGTTGCAAGTAAGTATAATACTTACTTTGTGAATTGCATGCATGATGTTTAAATTTAAAGTGACTTAAGCATGTGGTGGATTTTCTTTTCTGTTTATAGGTGTCGGTTTTATCAATTAAAGATATAGGTACTATAATAAAAAAAAACTAAGGTACTAACTAAGCCAAGTTGACGTTTGAAGTCAAACTTTTGTTTTTAAACGAGCCTTTATTGGTAACTGTACTTTTTCCACAAGCATGGAACGAAATTTCTATATCTACCTAATTAATCACTGGACCACACAATCCTAGGTGATTGTGTCACCATATACCTAGGTATATACCTAAGTGTTGTTTTAACATATTTTAGCTACTAAAATGAGCACTTGCATGCAACATAAATATTCTACCTAAGTTAAGTATTTCACGATTTGAGGCCTATTACTGATTAGTCCGACGTTTTGTTCTCTACGCCTAGTTACCTGAGTAGGTATGTGAAAATGAAAACAGTGAAAACTATCACCGTTCGCGAAGCGATCACCATTCGATTGATCCACGGATTAGGAAGTATCTAGACCTAATCAATCGAACTATGATCGCGAATCAAATTTCACACCTGCCAATGACATCCCACGATATATCACCCCAATCAATGACAATAGCTTCCGCGTGGCCCCCACAAACTGCTCGCAAATCGACTAAACGTCATAGGTAAGTACAGTTCAGACAGCACACATACGTCGTTATAGAGTTGCCGCGCCCTCGCAATGATTGTAGACTTAATTCATGTCGAAAGGGAGTAAGTGTAGTTGTGGTTATAGCGGTGATGTGTCGTTTAGGAGCTGTGCAGACAATGAGTAGTAGCCTCGTGCGACTCGGGGCTCGCACGCGCTCACACGCGCGGCGCACGCGCCGGAGCGATTATCTAACTTGCTGAAATGATCTGTATTATTCTTTAGTGTTGTCTGGTCCAATGAAATATGAATGAATGGTTGACTGCATTAACATTTATTGTGCTAACCTGTAAATTGCGGAAGGTGTTGATAAATTGCCTGTTGTTTACCTCTAATTCTAATTTCTTGCGTTGTATTTCTCCTGTATGTTTTATGAGGTGTTTATAATAAAGAGTACTTGTATTGTATTGAAGTGTTCAGTACAATTCGTTCGTGCTACGACCAAGAACCATATGTCGACTTCATTATTTCTCAACAATTTTACGTTATTTTTTAGTCAAATGGAATAGTTGTCTAACATTGTGACGAAAAGCATGAAGATCCTCCCAATGTCGATTGCATAAAATGTAACAAATGTAATCTATGGGGCCCACGAAAACTTCACGATTAATGAAAGTTGATCAAAAAGATTTTTTTGTAATTTAAATAATGATAGAATTCACACCATCCGTAATTATCCCACGTACTGTGGGGTAATCCCGGACACCAAGGTTTTGTCTATTCATAATATTTTATTTTTTATTGAAAATTCATTTACGTTGACTGTAAGATCTTGAGCTTTATTGATTCAAGTAAACTTTCAATAATAAATAATATTCATAACTTCAATTACTTTTGTTTTATTTCAGTTGTCCCTTATGTGATCGCAATTATCCCACTCTCCCTACTGTAGACTGTAGAAGTACTTAGATATGATTCTAAACCATAAGTTTAAAGTCACGTAGAGCCCAGCGTTTTGCTAAAAAGTTAATACCTAAGTAAGAAGCCCAGCTATCCGAACTTCAGTACCCTTAACCATGAGTTGACGTGACCGTACCTACTCACTAGCAACAGCGTAAACGCTTTTTATGAAGAATAGTACAACGCGCCTAGGGCGGTTACTTTGTAGAACTATATAAAGGGTGGGCCCTGTAACAGGAGCAATAAATTAAAACATAGGTTCGTCCCTTGAAACTAAACAACATTTGTTAAGCAACTTCTGAAAATAACGTGTATTAAATGACATTTGTAAAGTTTAGACAAAGAAGCAATGTATTGCGAAATGTCCGATATTAGTAGAGTGACAGGTGACAGCTATGTCAATGCTCAGGGAATGTCAACGTTGGACGACATACATTGAAAATACTATTTAGTTTGGGCTTCCGGTTCGTGTCCCAAGATGGCCGCATGCGTTTAAGTTTAGTTGTTCATTATTTATTCATTTTAGTTGTTCAATGTGTAGTATTGATAGCGTATTGTGCAGTGATCTAACGTATGAGTGAATAGCTAATGAAGAATTCAACTTGAAGCGTTCATAGCCCTTCCTGGGTCAAGGCCCGATAGTCCGCGTGGGGTTTTTGTAAATCGCTATCACTTTACAAAAAGCAAAACCTCACCGAACAACGGCAAGCTCTACGAGCAAACTTGAAATTGGCGAAATCATCATTAACTGATGGAAGCCATATTTTAAAATTAGAATTAGAATTACTATTTAGTTTGTTTGAAATAATAAAATTTTTAAAACTGTCTTTTTTTTAAGTTGCTGAACAAATGTTGTTCAGTTTAACGAGTAAAATCTATGTTTTAATTTTTTGCTTATGTTACAGGGCCCACATTGTATAAATAGTTTACGCATTCGCTAGCAAGTAAGGTCACTATGAACTCATGGTAAAGGTGCTGGCGTTGCAATTTAACTTGTGGAATATTTATATTTTCTCACCGGACCCTCGGCTCGGGTCCTCTAGGGTTAGAACATCTTGCCGCGACTCATGTCGCGCGACTCAGTGTCACTCTTTTTGCTTGCAGTGTTGGAAGGAGACATGCATCGTTTCTCGCGTGACAAAGAGTCGCGTGCAACACCGTACCATCTTTAATGTAAATAAATTAATCATGCATTCATTCTATTCTATTACTTCAATACCTACTCTTTAACTTTGCCTAGATTTTATTAGTAATAAGTAGCTCCATCTGTTAAAGTTTGTTGGTAACATTCGTTCGTAGTCATAGTGCTGCCACCTAGTATACAATATCACTAACTAGTCTGTTAGTTTAATCTTTTGAATGCGTAGAAATTGCTTGCTGCACCACTCACTAGATGACCTCATGGTATAGGAAAACAAGGCTTTCGACGTCATCAGTCATGACGCTATGATTGGTTGGTCGGTTCTCTCAATCCGTTTCTGTTGCCAGTGGTGTACATAATACTCCCAGAGTTCCGAATCTCATAAAATCATGAGTGTTTTCAAATTAAATTTAGTCAAAGAACATGCATGACCAAGTAATGCATAACTGTCGGCAAACATTTTTTTCCTTAAAATTATCTTGTTAACATAACGGTTGGTGAGACTTTACGTCACTGATTGGCTGCCGAACTAATCAGTGACGTAAAGTCTCACCAACCGTAATTTCGACGTAGCACCGAAGGTACTGAGTGTCTCAGGCAAGTCGCCGGTGGCGCGCGAGCCCAAGGCCTGAAGGACGAGCCCACCCACACACTAGCACCCTCTATGCCTTCCCAAGCAAACACACTTGCTTGAAAGTTCGTACGTATCTTCTACCTCGCTTCCTCTTTCTTAAACAATTTACAACTCGTGCTCCTTTTTGTTCCGCATTCGACTTCGTGCGTAGACGCGGATTCGTGCAGATGTAGATCATTTAAACCATGCCGGCTCCACATGCTTGGCAAACAACGGAAAACCTACAGGACGCAGTTATACGTTAGAGGGAGACGGAACTACGTTGTGCTATGTATGTGCGTTTATGTGGAGCCGGCCACCTACTGCCATACTTTCGTTATTTTATAAAGCCTGAAGTTTGAATGAGCCCAATACAGGGAAGAACGACCTTTCCGAATATGAAATTGGGGGTTCTATATCTCACTAAAATGAAATAACAACAAGTTTTCTTATCTTATTTATTGTATTCGTAATTAGGCTAGCGCCGTTACCCAGCGGGCCCTGTATCGCGTTTATCGCTCGATCGACAAATGATAAACCATTAGACACTGTTGAGTGATAGATGATTTTATCATTTACCAATCCCATAGCCCCGCTGTTAAGTCATATTTGATACCTAATTCAGTCCAAAGTTTTTATTCCTTTCTATTCAGTAGGACGAGAAGGCTGAAGAGAGACACAACAATAGCCAGTGAATCCCACTGACATTTCATTAAGCCTAACTGCAATAACAGTTAGGCTTATTGTTATATTAGTAGGATTCAATGGCTATTTTTTCTAATGTAGTGTCGGGCGGTGGTGCTAGCCCGCGGCTACTTGTCGTGCGACGAGCGCGAGTCGGGGTCCGACGCGTGGTCCAGCTCGAAGTCGTCCACCGCCATCGGAGTGTCTGCGGACAACACAAACACTATGATTAACCGTCTCTAGCGTAACTGTCACACGCGACTCTTTGACGCGCGACAAATACTACCTGTCACTTTCCTTTCAATACTGTGCGAGCGTGACAGATGATGCTGAGTTTACAACCTGCAGTTTTTCAACGTACCGTGCCGTGGTGCTTTTATTCGTGAGGGTTGGCATGTACGGAGCGGAATTAACGCGTCGATTCATCTTACGATATGCAATGAAAGGTTTTCATTGAAATGACGTCAGCCGCACGCCTGCCTGTATCTATTTATTTATTTATTTAATCCTTATTGCACAAAAGAAAACTTATCGTACAAAAGGCGGACTTAATGTCATAAGGCATTCTCTACCAGTCAACCTTAGGGCAAAGCGGAAAAATTGTAGATTGTATCTATGTAGGGCAGGTTACCGAGATGGTCGAGCGTGACCCCCATGGCCTGGCGCAGCCTGCGCTGCGGCGCCAGGCCGGCGGGCGGCACGCGCGCCGCCATGCCCCGCAGCCAGCCGCACGCCTGCCTGTATCTATGTAGGGCAGGTTACCGAGATGGTCGAGCGTGACCCCCATGGCCTGGCGCAGCCTGCGCTGCGGCGCCAGGCCGGCGGGCGGCACGCGCGCCGCCATGCCCCGCAGCCAGCCGCACGCCTGCCTGTATCTATGTAGGGCAGGTTACCGAGATGGTCGAGCGTGACCCCCATGGCCTGGCGCAGCCTGCGCTGCGGCGCCAGGCCGGCGGGCGGCACGCGCGCCGCCATGCCCCGCAGCCAGCCGCACGCCTGCCTGTATCTATGTAGGGCAGGTTACCGAGATGGTCGAGCGTGACCCCCATGGCCTGGCGCAGCCTGCGCTGCGGCGCCAGGCCGGCGGGCGGCACGCGCGCCGCCATGCCCCGCAGCCAGCCGCACGCCTGCCTGTATCTATGTAGGGCAGGTTACCGAGATGGTCGAGCGTGACCCCCATGGCCTGGCGCAGCCTGCGCTGCGGCGCCAGGCCGGCGGGCGGCACGCGCGCCGCCATGCCCCGCAGCCAGCCGCACGCCTGCCTGTATCTATGTAGGGCAGGTTACCGAGATGGTCGAGCGTGACCCCCATGGCCTGGCGCAGCCTGCGCTGCGGCGCCAGGCCGGCGGGCGGCACGCGCGCCGCCATGCCCCGCAGCCAGCCGCACGCCTGCCTGTATCTATGTAGGGCAGGTTACCGAGATGGTCGAGCGTGACCCCCATGGCCTGGCGCAGCCTGCGCTGCGGCGCCAGGCCGGCGGGCGGCACGCGCGCCGCCATGCCCCGCAGCCAGCCGCACGCCTGCCTGTATCTATGTAGGGCAGGTTACCGAGATGGTCGAGCGTGACCCCCATGGCCTGGCGCAGCCTGCGCTGCGGCGCCAGGCCGGCGGGCGGCACGCGCGCCGCCATGCCCCGCAGCCAGCCGCACGCCTGCCTGTATCTATGTAGGGCAGGTTACCGAGATGGTCGAGCGTGACCCCCATGGCCTGGCGCAGCCTGCGCTGCGGCGCCAGGCCGGCGGGCGGCACGCGCGCCGCCATGCCCCGCAGCCAGCCGCACGCCTGCCTGTATCTATGTAGGGCAGGTTACCGAGATGGTCGAGCGTGACCCCCATGGCCTGGCGCAGCCTGCGCTGCGGCGCCAGGCCGGCGGGCGGCACGCGCGCCGCCATGCCCCGCAGCCAGCCGCACGCCTGCCTGTATCTATGTAGGGCAGGTTACCGAGATGGTCGAGCGTGACCCCCATGGCCTGGCGCAGCCTGCGCTGCGGCGCCAGGCCGGCGGGCGGCACGCGCGCCGCCATGCCCCGCAGCCAGCCGCACGCCTGCCGCGCCAGCTCGCGCTCCGTGCCCGTCGCCCGCGCTGCTAGGGACAGGTGCCACGGCGGCGTTGCTGATAGTCTGGAAAAAGACAATCTCAATTAACTTACAAAGTTCATACAAGTGAGCGAGACACGAGCACCGCACACCGCTGCCACTGCTGCAGTTAGCAGCGGATGCGGCTCACTGTCCGCGAGCAGCCCCCGACACCACGGTCTCGCGTCGCTTCTTTTTAATTGGAAGGCCCGCACGTGCCCGCCCCGCGTGCTTCCACTTCACCGATCTTGTGCCAACGCTTTCCCAGTGGAGCAAAGTCGACTATCCGCATAAAGCGCTTCAGTGTATCTTTGTATCGCGGGAATTAGCCGCCCTGTTTCTATTTACTTTTTTTTTTTTTTATTTATTAGGAAACAAACAGTCTTAAAATAATATAACATTGGTGTTGTCATAGGACTAGAAATCATCTTAATTGTAGACCTATACATTGTACTTTCACGCAGTTCTGAGAAAAAGACGCGCCTTGCGATTCTTTCTTCGGAAGAAAGTGTGTAACATTTTCAGTTGGCGAAAGAAGATGAAATGAAATAATTTTATCAGTAAGTAGATCACAAGAGCACTCTTACAAGTCACATTGTGAATCTCCGCCATTTCCCAAGAGGAGACCACTGTTGAGTACAAATAAAAAGATGGTATCTGAAAGGTAGGTGGGATCTGCCACTGTTGAGTACAAATAAAAAGATGGTATCTAAAAGGTAGATGGGATCTGCCACTGTTGAGTACAAATAAAAAGATGGTATCTGAAAGGTAGATGGGATCTGCCACTGTTGAGTACAAATAAAAAGATGGTACCTGAAAGGTAGATGGGATCTGCCACTGTTGAGTACAAATAAAAAGATGGTATCTGAAAGGTAGATGGGATCTGCCACTGTTGAGTACAAATAAAAAGATGGTACCTGAAAGGTAGATGGGATCTGCCAGGCTATGTATAGCACTTACCGATCCTTCTGTTCCTTCTCCAACTTCTGCAGCAGTTCGCACGTGTGCTTGAGCGCGGTGGCGATGCCGTAGTCGTGCTGCGAGGCGGCGATGTCATCCTCCACGTCGTTCAGGAAGTCCACGTCGATGCCCAGCTCCGACAGCGTCTTCAGCTGCTCTACATCCACCTTCACTGAGGATATGTCCTGAAAATTGTGGTCCTAATTAGTGACATGGCAAAAATTATCATAGTCATAGCAGATAATACTTTCCAAAGGCTTACTGAGTATATAGCCTTCCAAGTGTCGGTCCGGCCCAGGGATAGTGGCCTACAAATGGTTTTCATATAGCAATAATGTGAACGCGTTGCATTATCAACGTCAAAAGCGATTTGTAAGTAACCAAATTCAAAACATTGTTTCCCGGAATGCTTAATCCTTTGTTCCTCTCACGAAACAAATACTGCATCCTATTGAAAAGAAAAGTTGACTTTCATCAACGTGGATAGTTTTGGTTTTGGCTGTTTCCTCTTTGTTTACATCAGTGACATTCACCGACTTTCAACATCAGTTGAAAAACGTGCCTACGAGTCATAAATAACAAAACCTCAAAATGAATTAGTATTTTTTTATGTTTACGCCATTATACTATAATTTGACTTAGTAATATCAGTTTTGTCTTGTATAACTGAAGCCGACGCAGGCGTGATGCTCGCCAAAAGTGTCCAGGGAATCATTAGTCGTGCTGGCTGAGTGTCTCGCTACATTACGTACCGGTTCCTCTTTAGGCGCTTGTTCCTGCTCCTTCTTCCGGTCCGGGAAGAGCGCCTCCATGTCGTAGAACAGGTTCCAGGGCGAGTCCGGAGCGAAGCGAAGCATTTCTTCGTTGCCCTGCCCGGTCTCCGACGCTGCGATACAAAATATAGTACATTACTGAAAGAAGCCCTTTTCACGGCTAAGGCATGTAAGTATACTTTTCTCAAACATATGCAATAAAATAAAAAAATACACCACTCAAAAAATAATTCAGCTGTTTAGACTGTTCATGAATACAGACGCCATGTTTAAAAAAATACTTCCCGGCTATGCCTTCCATTTTGTATGAAATTCTTTTACAATTTCTCTCGAGCTGTTCCGCTCGAAAGGTGATACTTCTAAGCCTGTTATAACGCACGTTATAACAGCATTTCATTGCATGTTTGAGAAAAATACATTAATTATTAATATTAGTCTAGGAACTTTAGATGGTTTTTTTCTGATGTTTATTGAGTTCTTCATTCGTCCTATGGTGAAGTGACAACTTAAGACACCTTATTCCTTTAAAAAAAAATTTTTTTCATATTATGACGAATATATTGATAATTTCAACCAACTTTTTGAAGTGAATAATACTTTTTCCCGAGTTCTAGGTAGTAACGTAGCTATTTCATGCTTTCATTGCGTGCAGTCGAAAATAAGTAAAAAAAAACGAATTTTCCAAGTGAATTTTGTTAATTTCGAGTAGTTTTTCGAACAAAAATTATCAATGAAAAATTCAAACTGTAGGTTTCAAATATATACCAATAAATCCCAATAGCCCTGTTCTAGGTAGTAACATCGATAATATGTTAAGAAACATGTTTGATCATAGCGAAAAATGTCTAAACAATCGGCATTTTAAAAGGAATAAGGCCTCTTAAGTATAGACGGATAGTGATACGAAGCCTGCAAGCCCTTTTCACGGCTAGGAATAGTGCTTTTCCCAAACATATGCAATAAAAAAATAAGAAACCACTAAAAATATAGAATTCAGCTGTTTAGCCTGTTCATGAACACAGACGCCAAAAAAATACATCCTTGCTTAGAGGCCTTCAATTTTCTATGAAATTCCTTTACAGCTCTCGAGTTGTTCCGCCCGAAACGTAATACTTCGAAGCCTTATACATCGCACGTCAATGACAGCATTTCATTGCATGTTTGAGAAAAACACATTATATTATTAGAAAATTAGTCTAGGAAATTTAGATGGTTTTTTTTCTGATGTTTGTTGAGTTCTTCATTCGTCCCAGCTGATGAAGTGACAAGTTAACTTACGTAGAGTGTGGTAGAGCAGATGCGACTCCTCCTTAGTGAGCGTGGCGAAGGTTCCGTCGTACGAGGGCGCGAACGAGCTGAAGGGCCCATAGTTCAGCGGCTTCACCCCCTTCACCAGGTTTCGCCGGTCTTCGCGAGGCGCTGCAAATATGATACAGGAATTAACCCTCTGTTTTTCTTGTGTATTTATCCCCTTGGTTTTAGGGCTTAGATTAGAATTGATTCCATAAAATGAATCAATTCTCATCTAAGCCCTAAAACTAAAACCAAGTCCGCAGAAAACTGAGCTACGGACAGGCATTCATATGGTTAATCGTTAGCATCTGGTCTTCAGGGAGATACTCGCGCGCAAATGCTAATACCAATTTTATTATAAGCGTGGAAGTGAAATGTAGCCATTCATTTCATGCTTCGCATGAATTTTGTACATCTATAATATTATTCTATATTTTTTTTTTATGGTCATGATTTCAGGAAAAATCTTAACAGCGTGACGCAGGATCGTCGTTTGTTTTGTAGGGCGCGCGGCACCGTGCCAGCCTGGCGCCATCTGTTTTCATAATTTTTTTTTTTTTTATACTACGACGGTGGCAAACAAGCATGCGGCCCGCCTGATGTTAAGCAGTTACCGCCGCCTATGAACGCTTGCAACGCCAGGAGCATCACGCGCGCGTTGCCGACCCTTTAAGAACCTATTTACTCCCCTCTTGAAGAACCGCATTCTGCAGCCCCCGGGGACACCTCGGCAGGGAGCTCATTCCACATGCGGAGCGTTCGCGGTAGGAAGTTCCTCTGGAACCGGACAGTTCTCGACCATTTAGGCTCCAGCATGTGAGGATGAACACCCTGCCGATGGCGAGCAGTGCGATGGTAGAAGGTAGCTGTACGAGCACACTCGACAATATAATGTTAAGCTGACGCCGCACCTAGCGTATGCGTCATAATCGAGTTTATTTGATATATTTTACTTATATGTAATTTTAGTGCAATAAAGGTACTCATCGGGAACGGTCACATCTTTTACTTAACATTCCGCCCCGTTATAACATACTAAACAAACCTAACAATTAACATACTACATTCGTACATGTAGGGTGCGATAAACTATTACACCCTACATTTTGGTCCTTCGAACCGGATTGGATTTAATTCGTTGTGATTGTGCTTTTCTACGTAGCGAATCGGTTAGCTGGCCTCCCACAAGCGGGTCTCACCAGTCTAATTGAGACGAAACGCAACAATCGTGGAAAGTGTACGGTTGCATCGAGCTAGATCCTACCAACTTAACATAATGGAGTCTTTGAAGAGGCAGTATATCATCCTTGAAACCATCGAGAAGATGAAGACCAACTTTCAAAAGGACTCTGCCAATCGTAAAACAGCTGACTACATCGAGAAACGACTTTCGACATTAGAAGCTCTGTGGGAAGAATTTAACTCGAAACACGAGGAGCTTGAACAAACGGAAGACAAGAACATTTTAAACGACGATTACGACAACCTAGTGACAAGAGTTAAGTCCTTGTACGGTACATTTCAAAAACAATTACAGACATTTGTGGTGACAGTTACAGAAGAGAAAGGTATGCCGTCTAAGGCTGATGAATTGTTCAGCCAACAAACAACTAATTTTCGAGCTTTTATTCGTTTGGTAAAAGGCATCAAAGTTGATCAGATCTCTGAAAAATGGGAAATCGAAGACAAGTTACAAATGTTGCAGTCGAGGTGGAAGGCGATTGATGACGCACATTGGAAATTAGATAACATGTTCATCGGCGCTGACGTGGACTACGAGCAGGAGTATACCCAACATGAAACTCTCTACGAGGCCACCAAGAAACAACTGCATCATAAACTTAACGCCTCGGCTCATCAGCATCAATCTGTCCCTAAAATCGAGATTCCAGCCTTTTCGGGCAACTACTCTCAGTGGCCTACATTGCAGTCAGCACCTGGGCTGGCATCTACATCAGGCGGAGACTTCGAAACCTTGCAGCGCAAGCTATTACTCAGGAGCAGAACCTGGAGATGAAAATGAAGGACAACGCATCATTTAGACATCTTCCGCAGCCACGGGAATTCGATAGCGTCAACGAGGTGATTGTACATGCCCCATTACGTGTTGACAAGGCTACCGCGCCTTAATTAATTAATTATCTTAATTTCTTCCTTTTCTATTGTGTTTTTCTTTTGCTTAAATTTGGCAGCATGTACGAGCACACTCGACAATATAATGTTAAGCTGACGCCGCACCTAGCGTATGCGTCACAATCGAGTTTATTTGATATATTTTACTTATATGTAATTTTAGTGCAATAAAGGTACTCATCGGGAACGGTCACATCTTTTACTTAACATTCCGCCCCGTTATAACATACTAAACAAACCTAACAATTAACATACTACATTCGTACATGTAGGGTGCGATAAACTATTACACCCTACAGTAGCCGTGGGCATCATGTCAAACAATTCCTCAGAACACATCCCATTATAAAGACGGTAGAACACACACAAGGAGGCAAAGTCTCTCCTCAGACTTAAAGGCTCGATTCCGTCTGTGAGTTTAGGATTGTCAACAATTCGCACAGCACGTCTTTGTACCGAGTCAAACGGGCTAAGCTGGTATGCGGGGGCTCCTGCCCAGAGGTGACTACAGTACTCCATGTGGGGTCGGATAATTTCCTTTGTCCTCGCATCACGCTGAAACGGCTGGACGAATTTTAACCAATTTTGGTACAGGGATAGCTGGACACCCGAGGCGCCTCCTAGTACATAATTCTAATAGAAGTGTTAAATTTTGGTACAGGGATAGCTGGACATTAAAGGCGCCTCCTAGTACCTACATAATTATAATAGAAGTGTTAAATTTTGGTACAGGGATAGCTGGACATTAAAGGCGCCTCCTAGTACCTACATAATTATAATAGAAGTGTTAAATTTTGGTACAGGGATAGCTGGACATTAAAGGCGCCTCCTAGTACCTACATAATTATAATAGAAGTGTTAAATTTTGGTACAGGGATAGCTGGACATTAAAGGCGCCTCCTAGTACCTACATAATTATAATAGAAGTGTTAAATTTTGGTACAGGGATAGCTGGACATTAAAGGCGCCTCCTAGTACCTACATAATTATAATAGAAGTGTTAAATTTTGGTACAGGGATAGCTGGACATTAAAGGCGCCTCCTAGTACCTACATAATTATAATAGAAGTGTTAAATTTTGGTACAGGGATAGCTGGACATTAAAGGCGCCTCCTAGTACCTACATAATTATAATAGAAGTGTTAAATTTTGGTACAGGGATAGCTGGACATTAAAGGCGCCTCCTAGTACCTACATAATTATAATAGAAGAGTTAAATTTTGGTACAGGGATAGCTGGACATTAAAGGCGCCTCCTAGTACCTACATAATTATAATAGAAGTGTTAAATTTTGGTACAGGGATAGCTGGACATTAAAGGCGCCTCCTAGTACCTACATAATTATAATAGAAGTGTTAAATTATGGTACATGGATAGCTGCACACCCAAGACGCCTCCTAGTACCTACATAATTATAATAGAAGTGTTAAATTATGGTACATGGATAGCTGGACACCCAAGACGCCTCCTAGTACCTACATAATTATAATAGAAGTGTTAAATTATGGTACATGGATAGCTGGACACCCAAGACGCCTCCTAGTACCTACATAATTATAATAGAAGTGTTACATTTTGGTACAGGGATAGCTGGACACCCAAGGCGCCTCCTAGTACATAAATTATAATAGAAGTGTTAAATTATGGTACATGGATAGCTGGACACCCAAGACGCCTCCTAGTACCTACATAATTATAATAGAAGTGTTACATTTTGGTACAGGGATAGCTGGACACCCAAGGCGCCTCCTAGTACATAAATTATAATAGAAGTGTTAAATTTTGGTACAGGTATAGCTGGTCACCCAAGACGCCTCCTACTACCATATAATTACAATGTAAGTGTGTACCATATAGCGTGCCGGTGCCTTGCGTGAGCTTGCCGATGTACTGTCCCAGCGTCATCGGCCGCTCGTCCGCCGCCGCCGCGTCCACCGTGTGCGTCACCAGGTTCAGCGTCGTCTTGCTACTACTACCATATAATTATAATGTAAGTGTGTACCATATAGCGTGCCGGTGCCTTGCGTGAGCTTGCCGATGTACTGTCCCAGCGTCATCGGCCGCTCGTCCGCCGCCGCCGCGTCCACCGTGTGCGTCACCAGGTTCAGCGTCGTCTTGCTACTACTACCATATAATTATAATGTAAGTGTGTACCATATAGCGTGCCGGTGCCTTGCGTGAGCTTGCCGATGTACTGTCCCAGCGTCATCGGCCGCTCGTCCGCCGCCGCCGCGTCCACCGTGTGCGTCACCAGGTTCAGCGTCGTCTTGCTACTACTACCATATAATTATAATGTAAGTGTGTACCATATAGCGTGCCGGTGCCTTGCGTGAGCTTGCCGATGTACTGTCCCAGCGTCATCGGCCGCTCGTCCGCCGCCGCCGCGTCCACCGTGTGCGTCACCAGGTTCAGCGTCGTCTTGCTACTACTACCATATAATTATAATGTAAGTGTGTACCATATAGCGTGCCGGTGCCTTGCGTGAGCTTGCCGATGTACTGTCCCAGCGTCATCGGCCGCTCGTCCGCCGCCGCCGCGTCCACCGTGTGCGTCACCAGGTTCAGCGTCGTCTTGCTACTACTACCATATAATTATAATGTAAGTGTGTACCATATAGCGTGCCGGTGCCTTGCGTGAGCTTGCCGATGTACTGTCCCAGCGTCATCGGGCGCTCGTCCGCCGCCGCCGCGTCCACCGTGTGCGTCACCAGGTTCAGCGTCGTCTTGCTACTACTACCATATAATTATAATGTAAGTGTGTACCATATAGCGTGCCGGTGCCTTGCGTGAGCTTGCCGATGTACTGCCCCAGCGTCATCGGCCGCTCGTCCGCCGCCGCCGCGTCCACCGTGTGCGTCACCAGGTTCAGCGTCGTCTTGCTACTACTACCATATAATTATAATGTAAGTGTGTACCATATAGCGTGCCGGTGCCTTGCGTTAGCTTGCCGATGTACTGCCCCAGCGTCATCGGCCGCTCGTCCGCCGCCGCCGCGTCCACCGTGTGCGTCACCAGGTTCAGCGTCGTCTTGCTACTACTACCATATAATTATAATAGAAGTGTGTACCATATAGCGTGCCGGTGCCTTGCGTGAGCTTGCCGATGTACTGTCCCAGCGTCATCGGCCGCTCGTCCGCCGCCGCCGCGTCCACCGTGTGCGTCACCAGGTTCAGCGTCGTCTTGCTACTACTACCATATAATTATAATGTAAGTGTGTACCATATAGCGTGCCGGTGCCTTGCGTGAGCTTGCCGATGTACTGCCCCAGCGTCATCGGCCGCTCGTCCGCCGCCGCCGCGTCCACCGTGTGCGTCACCAGGTTCAGCGTCGTCTTGCTACTACTACCATATAATTATAATGTAAGTGTGTACCATATAGCGTGCCGGTGCCTTGCGTGAGCTTGCCGATGTACTGCCCCAGCGTCATCGGCCGCTCGTCCGCCGCCGCCGCGTCCACCGTGTGCGTCACCAGGTTCAGCGTCGTCTTGCTACTACTACCATATAATTATAATGTAAGTGTGTACCATATAGCGTGCCGGTGCCTTGCGTGAGCTTGCCGATGTACTGCCCCAGCGTCATCGGCCGCTCGTCCGCCGCCGCCGCGTCCACCGTGTGCGTCACCAGGTTCAGCGTCGTCTTGCTACTACTACCATATAATTATAATGTAAGTGTGTACCATATAGCGTGCCGGTGCCTTGCGTGAGCTTGCCGATGTACTGTCCCAGCGTCATCGGCCGCTCGTCCGCCGCCGCCGCGTCCACCGTGTGCGTCACCAGGTTCAGCGTCGTCTTGCTACTACTACCATATAATTATAATGTAAGTGTGTACCATATAGCGTGCCGGTGCCTTGCGTGAGCTTGCCGATGTACTGTCCCAGCGTCATCGGGCGCTCGTCCGCCGCCGCCGCGTCCACCGTGTGCGTCACCAGGTTCAGCGTCGTCTTGCTACTACTACCATATAATTATAATGTAAGTGTGTACCATATAGCGTGCCGGTGCCTTGCGTGAGCTTGCCGATGTACTGCCCCAGCGTCATCGGCCGCTCGTCCGCCGCCGCCGCGTCCACCGTGTGCGTCACCAGGTTCAGCGTCGTCTTGCTACTACTACCATATAATTATAATGTAAGTGTGTACCATATAGCGTGCCGGTGCCTTGCGTTAGCTTGCCGATGTACTGCCCCAGCGTCATCGGCCGCTCGTCCGCCGCCGCCGCGTCCACCGTGTGCGTCACCAGGTTCAGCGTCGTCTTGCTACTACTACCATATAATTATAATAGAAGTGTGTACCATATAGCGTGCCGGTGCCTTGCGTGAGCTTGCCGATGTACTGTCCCAGCGTCATCGGCCGCTCGTCCGCCGCCGCCGCGTCCACCGTGTGCGTCACCAGGTTCAGCGTCGTCTTGCTACTACTACCATATAATTATAATGTAAGTGTGTACCATATAGCGTGCCGGTGCCTTGCGTGAGCTTGCCGATGTACTGCCCCAGCGTCATCGGCCGCTCGTCCGCCGCCGCCGCGTCCACCGTGTGCGTCACCAGGTTCAGCGTCGTCTTGCTACTACTACCATATAATTATAATGTAAGTGTGTACCATATAGCGTGCCGGTGCCTTGCGTGAGCTTGCCGATGTACTGCCCCAGCGTCATCGGCCGCTCGTCCGCCGCCGCCGCGTCCACCGTGTGCGTCACCAGGTTCAGCGTCGTCTTGCTACTACTACCATATAATTATAATGTAAGTGTGTACCATATAGCGTGCCGGTGCCTTGCGTGAGCTTGCCGATGTACTGCCCCAGCGTCATCGGCCGCTCGTCCGCCGCCGCCGCGTCCACCGTGTGCGTCACCAGGTTCAGCGTCGTCTTGCTACTACTACCATATAATTATAATGTAAGTGTGTACCATATAGCGTGCCGGTGCCTTGCGTGAGCTTGCCGATGTACTGTCCCAGCGTCATCGGGCGCTCGTCCGCCGCCGCCGCGTCCACCGTGTGCGTCACCAGGTTCAGCGTCGTCTTGCTACTACTACCATATAATTATAATGTAAGTGTGTACCATATAGCGTGCCGGTGCCTTGCGTGAGCTTGCCGATGTACTGTCCCAGCGTCATCGGGCGCTCGTCCGCCGCCGCCGCGTCCACCGTGTGCGTCACCAGGTTCAGCGTCGTCTTGCTACTACTACCATATAATTATAATGTAAGTGTGTACCATATAGCGTGCCGGTGCCTTGCGTGAGCTTGCCGATGTACTGTCCCAGCGTCATCGGGCGCTCGTCCGCCGCCGCCGCGTCCACCGTGTGCGTCACCAGGTTCAGCGTCGTCTTGCTACTACTACCATATAATTATAATGTAAGTGTGTACCATATAGCGTGCCGGTGCCTTGCGTGAGCTTGCCGATGTACTGCCCCAGCGTCATCGGCCGCTCGTCCGCCGCCGCCGCGTCCACCGTGTGCGTCACCAGGTTCAGCGTCGTCTTGCTACTACTACCATATAATTATAATGTAAGTGTGTACCATATAGCGTGCCGGTGCCTTGCGTTAGCTTGCCGATGTACTGTCCCAGCGTCATCGGGCGCTCGTCCGCCGCCGCCGCGTCCACCGTGTGCGTCACCAGGTTCAGCGTCGTCTTGCTACTACTACCATATAATTATAATAGAAGTGTGTACCATATAGCGTGCCGGTGCCTTGCGTGAGCTTGCCGATGTACTGTCCCAGCGTCATCGGCCGCTCGTCCGCCGCCGCCGCGTCCACCGTGTGCGTCACCAGGTTCAGCGTCGTCTTGCTACTACTACCATATAATTATAATGTAAGTGTGTACCATATAGCGTGCCGGTGCCTTGCGTGAGCTTGCCGATGTACTGTCCCAGCGTCATCGGCCGCTCGTCCGCCGCCGCCGCGTCCACCGTGTGCGTCACCAGGTTCAGCGTCGTCTTGCTACTACTACCATATAATTATAATGTAAGTGTGTACCATATAGCGTGCCGGTGCCTTGCGTGAGCTTGCCGATGTACTGTCCCAGCGTCATCGGGCGCTCGTCCGCCGCCGCCGCGTCCACCGTGTGCGTCACCAGGTTCAGCGTCGTCTTGCTACTACTACCATATAATTATAATGTAAGTGTGTACCATATAGCGTGCCGGTGCCTTGCGTGAGCTTGCCGATGTACTGTCCCAGCGTCATCGGCCGCTCGTCCGCCGCCGCCGCGTCCACCGTGTGCGTCACCAGGTTCAGCGTCGTCTTGCTACTACTACCATATAATTATAATGTAAGTGTGTACCATATAGCGTGCCGGTGCCTTGCGTGAGCTTGCCGATGTACTGTCCCAGCGTCATCGGGCGCTCGTCCGCCGCCGCCGCGTCCACCGTGTGCGTCACCAGGTTCAGCGTCGTCTTGCTACTACTACCATATAATTATAATGTAAGTGTGTACCATATAGCGTGCCGGTGCCTTGCGTGAGCTTGCCGATGTACTGTCCCAGCGTCATCGGCCGCTCGTCCGCCGCCGCCGCGTCCACCGTGTGCGTCACCAGGTTCAGCGTCGTCTTGCTACTACTACCATATAATTATAATGTAAGTGTGTACCATATAGCGTGCCGGTGCCTTGCGTGAGCTTGCCGATGTACTGTCCCAGCGTCATCGGGCGCTCGTCCGCCGCCGCCGCGTCCACCGTGTGCGTCACCAGGTTCAGCGTCGTCTTGCTACTACTACCATATAATTATAATGTAAGTGTGTACCATATAGCGTGCCGGTGCCTTGCGTGAGCTTGCCGATGTACTGTCCCAGCGTCATCGGCCGCTCGTCCGCCGCCGCCGCGTCCACCGTGTGCGTCACCAGGTTCAGCGTCGTCTTGCCCTCCGCGTCCATGTTGGGGAAGGCTGGACACAACATTGTTAAAATAAGATAACATTATAGTTATTATCTATGCTACAGATCCATGATGATCCATGTTGGTCGAAATAAAGTACTTATATTATTATTATTCCTGTATGTCGCACCCGCTCACGGGACAAGTGTCCCGGACCTTTGGGAGGCGTGCACGGAGCCCAAGCCAACGCGTAGAAGCCCTTTCGACAATTTAATGGAATGTAAGGTGTACATCGAGCGGACGCTGTCCCTATCCGTGTCATGGGACACACACAGAGACAGCGCCCGCTAGGTGCAAGAACTATTAATGGATATATGGAAATTGGGCTATGGGGATGAAATGGAGGACTGGTTAATTGGGCTATGGATTGAGACTATCGGGCGTCTACCAGGAAAAAAGTCTCATGTGTAATAGCACTGGTAGACGATGACTCGCCTCCCGCTAGATGGGCCCCATAAAAAGCGACACATAGAGTGGCCTAAGGGCAACACTGGTGCGGAAGGCTAAGGGCGGAGAGGTGTAATACTGGGCTTTGAACCGTTTCCACATCCACCCCCGAGCCGAAACTCTCGCGACCCCACTCTGTCCGGCCGGTTAAGGCAAGACAGAGACGGACCCATCTCCCATCATCTCTATTATTATTATTATAGCCCCACAAGGGGTTTTACAACCCACGCCATAATGCGGATTTTAGTGGTACTAATTTATTTTACTGGCAATGACAAATCGTTGGTAACTGACGTTGAAAGCCGGTGTCAGTGATGTAAACATAAAGGAATCAGGACTAAATATTCCGCAATTTTTAAGTATTTTTTGCATAACAAAGCCACAACTATCCACAATAATGTGAGTCAATTTGTTTTCAATAGGATTCAGTATTTAATTCGCAAGAAGAACGAAGGATTGAGCAGCATTTCGGTAAACAATGTTTTGAATTTGCGCATGACAAATACGAGGGGCGTCTGAAAAGTTCTAAGCCTAAGATAGAAAAAAACAATTTACACAAATGAACTCGTGTTTATTTTTCAATATAGTCTCCTCCTAAATCAATGCATTTTTTACATTTTTTATACAGTGCTTTTAGGCCATTAAAAAAATAATCTTCATTTTGCCCTTCAAAATGCTCCTGTACAGCCGCCTTCATCTCTTCGTCACTTCTAAATCGCTTTCCCCTCAACTCTTTCTTCAAATTATTGAATAGAAAATAATCGCTTGGGGCTTGATCTGGGCTGTAGGGTGGGTGGTCAATTTCGTCAAAACCAACTTCCTTCAGAGCACGCCTCGCAACATTAGCGGTGTGAACGGGTGCGTTGTCTTGCAAAAACAAAATGCCTTTCCTTAGTTTACCCCGCCTTTTCTCAACTATGGCTTGTCGCACCTGTCTTATTAGATTTGCATAATAAGTTCCGTTTATCGTAGAGCCTTTTTCTAAATAATCGATTAAAAGAATGCCATCACAATCCCAAAATACCGTAGCCATTAACTTAGAGGCCGACTTTTGCACTTTAAATTTCTTCGGCGGCCTTTCACCCTTTTCAATCCACTGCATCGACTCAGACTTACACTCCGGATCATACTGTCTGATCCATGTTTCATCAACAGTTACTATTCGGGAACAAACTTCATCTAAATCATCTTCGCACAATTATAAAAACGCCCGAGAAGTTTCCACACGACGTACTTAATCGAAGGCCGTTAGCATTTTCGGTACCCAACGAGCACTGACTTTACTCATGTACAAATGTTCATGTAAAATTTCTCCGACTCTTTCTTTACTAATACCTAAGACCTCAGCTATTTGCCAAACCTTAATTCTTCTATCTTCGAATACCAGCTTTTTGACTTTTGCTACGTTTTCTTCGGTCACTACCGATATTGGCCGCCCTGAGCGGGGGTCGTCTTCGATCGATTCCCGTCCGAGTTTAAATAAGCGACTCCACTTTTTGACTGTGGCATAAGAAGGCCCAGAATCACCGTAAATAATAGCCATTTCCTCAAAAATACACTGCGGTGATTTGTCACTTTTTGTAAGGAATTTAGTTACAGCACGGTGCTCAATTTTCGTAATATTCGTTGGTAATTCACACGGGTGCGTCTCATTTCATAGAAAAACAATTAACATATTTTCATATGACCGAACATACGTTTGGTAGAATTTTCAGTTTGTATAACAACGTTTCATAGAATGTTTATTTCATAATATCGTTATTTCGTAGAAGCACAATTGATAGAAAGTCATTTCTTATAACAATAATTTGATAGAATGCACGTTTAATATAATGCACTTTTCTTATAACAATAATTTCATAGAATGTA
Source organism: Apotomis capreana (assembly GCA_947623375.1). Taxonomy (NCBI): domain Eukaryota; kingdom Metazoa; phylum Arthropoda; class Insecta; order Lepidoptera; family Tortricidae; genus Apotomis; species Apotomis capreana. The sequence continues at coordinate 30,214,289 of OX392501.1, read as the reverse complement.
CGTTTAATAGAATGTACTTTTCATAGAATGTACGTTTAATAGAATGTATTTTTCGTATAATGTACTTTCGATTTCATAAATTACAAAATTTGAACAAGCGAGCGAGCGAAGCGAGCGAGCAAAACCTGTTAGAGCAGATCCGACGTGGCCGGGTTAGGTTAGAAGGTCAGGCGGGAGCGAAGCGTAGCGAGCTCCCGCCTGGCCTTCGAGGTTATTTTTTTTTGCGTACCGAAAAAAGTTTTGCTTGTATTCATACCTACTGTTTACATACAAGAACAAATCCACCCAACCACTTCCAGGAAAGTAGTTCGGAGCTAAGGCGGAGTACTGGCAAAAAAAAACATACGAGCGAGCAAAACCTTCCAGAGCAGATCCGACGTGGCCGGGTTAGGTTAGAAGGTCAGGCGGGAGCGAAGCGTAGGTTTTTTTTTTGCGTACCGAAAAAAGTTTTGCTTGTATTCATACATACTGTTTACATACAAGAACAAATCCACCTAACCACTTTCAGGAAAGTATTAAGTTCGGAGCTAAGGTGGAGTACTGGCAAAAAAAAACATACGAGCGAGCGAGCAAAACCTCTCAGAGCAGATCCGACGTGGCCGGGTTAGGTTAGAAGGTCAGGCGGGAGCGAAGCGTAGCGAGCTCCCGCCTGGCCTTCGAGGTTATTTTTTTTTGCGTACCGAAAAAAGTTTTGCTTGTATTCATACCTACTGTTTACATACAAGAACAAATCCACCCAACCACTTCCAGGAAAGTAGTTCGGAGCTAAGGCGGAGTACTGGCAAAAAAAAACATACGAGCGAGCAAAACCTTCCAGAGCAGATCCGACGTGGCCGGGTTAGGTTAGAAGGTCAGGCGGGAGCGAAGCGTAGGTTTTTTTTTTGCGTACCGAAAAAGTTTTGCTTGTATTCATACATACTGTTTACATACAAGAACAAATCCACCTAACCACTTTCAGGAAATTATTAAGTTCGGAGCTAAGGTGGAGTACTGGTAAAAAAAAACATACGAGCGAGCGAGCGAAGCGAGCGAGCAAAACCTTCCAGAGCAGATCCGACGTGGCCGGGTTAGGTTAGGTTAGAAGGTCAGGCGGGAGCGAAGCGTAGCGAGCTCCCGCCTGGCCTTCGAGGTTATTTTTTTTTTGCGTACCGAAAAAAGTTTTGCTTGTATTCATACATACTGTTTACATACAAGAACAAATCCACCCAACCACTTCCAGGAAAGTATTAAGTTCGGAGCTAAGGCGGAGTACTGGCAAAAAGTTGCGAATATTATAATTATTATTTTTACGTACCTTTCTATTAAGTGTGTATTATGTTATTTGTTTATTCTATTAAATGTTTATTGTATGAAATGTTCATTATATTAAGTATCTATTATGTTATTTGTTTATTCTATTAAATGTTTATTATATTAAATGTTCATTATATTAAGTGTTCATTATATTTAGTGTTTATATACGAAACAAAAAATATATCAAGTGTTGTTATAAGAAATGAAAATATATGAACTGATTCTCTTTAACATATATATAAATGATATACATGATATAGAACTACAGAATGCCCAGGTGATATGCTATGCTGACGATACCATTGTTCTATTTCACGGAGAGTCATGGGAGGATACTTTCCAGGCAGCGGAGTTGGGGATGCTTTCAATTAATAAGTGGCTGAAAAGAAACCTACTGAGGCTAAATCAAAACAAAACCAAATACCTTTGCTTTCATAAAACCGCTGCCTCGAAACCACCCGACACCCTAACAATTAAAATCCATTCCAGTGACATGTGTCTTTCAGGACCTTGTAGTTGTGATCCCATTGCACGCTCTAACATTATTAAGTATCTCGGAATCGTGATGGATGAACATTTAAATTTTAAACACCATATTCAGTGTCTGTCTAAAAGGCTAAGGAAAACCATTGCAGTCATAAAAACCCTTAGAAACTCGGCGGACCGCAAGGTGCTGACAATGGTCTATAAAGCTATTGTTGAGTCCGTGGCCAGCTATTGCGTCAGTGTTTGGGGCAGTGCAGCAAAATCTATCATGCTAGTCGCGGAACGCGCACAAAGATCTGTACTGAAAGTGATGCTAAAGAATCCGTTTCGCTACCCGACTACCCAGCTGTACAAAGAAGCGCACGTCCTGAACATTCGACAACTTTTTATTCTCCGCACTTGCGTCGCGACCCATAAGCGCCTGATCGGTACGAAGCTTCACAGAGAAATTTTAACAAAACGTATCTATAAACTTAATCCACCTTCAGTCAAATCCGTATTTGCAAGGAGATTTGGAGACTGTGTGAGAGCATCTGTTTATAACTCAATTGCAAAATACTGCGACATCAAAAACCTATCTGTTTCTGATGCCAGACGACTTATTGGTGACTGGCTTCTGACCTTGAACTATAGTAAGACTGAGAGCATCTTGAAAATTCGCATGATTTAGTGACACATTGTTTTATTGCATAGTTTTATTAAAGCTTGCTTATACTACGAAATTAAGTTCTTAATATAATTAACTAGTTTATAATGTAACTTTACTTTTAAAATTTAACTGCGGCAATGATCCAAATAATATGTATATAAGTACAAATTGGTTGCCCAAGATACAGGCTGCGCCTAGTTTGGGAACCCCTGAATAAGTTATGCCATTACTATTCCGCTATGTGCATGCATTTACTTCATGATATTGTTATTTTGTATGTAATTCTTTTTTGTGTGCCAATAAAGTTATTTTTACTTTTTTACTTACTTTACTTTGATTTTCTACGAAATGATAATTCTAACAATTGATCGATTCTATGTGTTGAAATTATATTATATGTTATTCGATTAGATGAACGTTATACCATTTGTTGTTCTATGAATTATTACACACCCAATTCACACATGATGTACTTTTCCGTTGAATATCTCGAAACAGAATAATAAAAACGTGACATGTTATTTTTTAATAATTTGTTTTTAAATGGCCTTTCTAGTGGCCAGTATCATAAACGCATATATAACCTCGAAATACCTTAGGCTTAGAACTTTTCAGACGCCCCTCGTAGCTATTGACGTTTAATAATGCAAATATATGACGTATGCATATTATTGACATACGAAGGCTGTTTGTAGCGCCACTATCCCTTGGTCGGACCGACGCTTGCTAGGCTATAGAGGCATCTCTTGAGTGATGTACTTAAAGTGTAGTGTCAGCTTTTAACGAATAAACGTTAGTCTGTTTGCAACATGCTTGCAGTTTTATTAGGTTATAAATATATATAAATAAATATCAGACAACCTCACACAAATCAACCTAGTCCCAAATTAAGCTCAAGAAGGCTTGTGTTATGGGTACTAGGCGACGATATACATACTTATATAGATAAATAAATACTTAAATACATAGAACATCCATGACCCAGGCACAAATATTCGTGTTCACACAAATATTTGTCCTTGCCGGGATTCGAACCCGGTACCGTCGGCTCAGTAGGCAGTTGCTTAACCACTGCGCCAACCGCGTCGTCATGACGTGACATGGTTATGGGCCGGGTATTCGGCTTCCGGCCCGTCCACATTTCATATGGGGTGAGATCTTGGTTAATAGAATTAGATACCCATAACAATATTCAACTAAACGATGGAAAACAAGATTTGAACATAAACATTTACGGTTAAATATTCAATGAAGCCCGCTATGCGGAGCTCCTAGTTCTGCTAGGAATTTAGGACGCGCCTTTCTTAACAAGCTGTCTCCGGTGCTGCTCCCTAGCGGCTTCCACCTGGGACATCTCAGAGTCATTCGACTTGATCGGGGTCGTCCGACTTGATCGGAGCCGCCCGATTTGACCAGAATCGCCCGCCTTGATTGGGTTGTAAGGACTTACCGTCCTGTGATGTTCTCTAGCGTCTTCTATATGCAGCTTGCCGCTGTCCTGACGCTCAGCGCCGTCAGTAGCCATCTCGACTTCAGAGCCACCCGACTTGATCAGAGCCGACTTGACCGGGTTGAAGTGCTTTTTCTGCTAGGCTATAAGTACTCACCTTTTTTAGCCAAGCGTCGCCTGTGCTGCTCCCTAGCGGCTTCCATCTGAAGCTTAACGCTGTCCCCGGAGTCTTGTCGCTCGGCGCCATCGGACGCCGCTTCGGCCTCGGAGCCGCCCGATTTGATCGGGCTGGAGCGCTTCAGCACTTTCTGCTGACCAAATTGGTTAGTGGAGGCATGGCGTAGAAGAATACTTAGCTAGGTCATGCTGGCTTTAAAGGGAGTGCTGGGTCGATTGTGCCGCTTGTGTAATTATTACAAAGATTTTAGACTTTAGGACGAATATTAAAAAATATATAAATATCAATACTACTTCCAAAGTTCAACTCAACCTGGTTTTGAAATTGTTTTCAGAATACTCATAATTTAACAAAAAAATTGTTGTACGATAACCATGAACTTAAACGCACTTATTCACGGTAAAAATGGCATATTACTTATTGTCTCCATAAAAATATTGGTACATAACCCAAAAGTGACGTCACATGTAGATGTTCCGTTGTATGGAGCTTTTTTAGCGCAGCATAGAAATGTTGAACTTAGACGGTCATTTTTGACATATACAGCAGTTAAAGTGTAGTCCCATATAGACATTTGACCCCAATAAAAAATTGTATCCTCACATCCTCAAAAAAAGATGACTATTCTACAAAATCTTGTTGCTACTAGTAGTATAGTGTGATTAAACTGTAGATCACAATCGACCCAACAACTCACGCCTGACACTTCACCGCATGCATCAAATGCGCATCACTTTAAACACGATGAAGCAAAACAAAACTAAATATCTCACAGGGCCCGTGCTCGGCACGCACAAAGCATGTACATAGACCATCTCAAAACGAAACTCCACAATACATTCTAAACTAAATTAACCACATTTTTGTGCTTGATTTTAACATCCATCTAATAATTTAAGTAATTTGAGAAATATTTAAAGAAACAATTTAGTGCCTTTGTGCGTGCCGAATATAGTTCCATTAATATATCCACTACTAATTTCCAGTTCACAAGCGTTCATTTATTTTAATGTCACATTATTTTGCATGCTGTTATATTTTATTACGTTACTGTCAATTTAAATGCATATAAATTGACGGCACGCATCCTAATATGGCATTAAACTAATGGCGGTTTGTGCAACTGTACGTAATGTGTAGACATTCACCTTTCGCCCGTACGTCCTAAGCGGCTGCATGGCAGAAAGTGATCAGGTATAGATCTTTTTCAATTATAGCAACTATCAATTGTTATTTTATTAGAAACGTCTGCTATCGTAAACTAAATGTTTCATATAGAAGCAAAAAAAAATTGGTTTGAACGGGATTTGAAACCATGTCCCCACGGCTTTTTGGGCCAGACGGGTGCATTACCAATTATGCTATCAAAGCCACTAGCCAAGGCATAGATTTTTTCAACCATTATGCTTCATTTCTACATGTTTCAGGGCGGCATCGTAGCGCCATCTACCGTAAAGATTAGGTCTTTATGTTCGGCAGCATCGTCTCAAATTATGTTGAGAAATAGATATAAACCATGTACTACGCTCAAAATAATCAATTAGGAATCCCCCTAAAAGCATTTTATTTTCGCTTCTGTATAAAAACATATAACAATTATATTAGATAATTTGTTTTTGTTCAACCCACACATATAACATTCTTAACCCTTTGAGCGCCAAGCGGCAAAGCAATTCACCGTGCCACTGACGCCAAACCAAAAAAAAAATGCTCCAAAATCAACAGAGATTGAAAAACACAGATGGTGGTTTGAATTAGCATGTTTTTACCATTGAAATTTTTGACGTCAATAGGCGTCGTTGGCGTCAGTGGCACGAATTCCCGATGACGTGATTTGCCGTCTTTGGCGGTCAAAGGGTTAAAGTAACACAAGTGTCCATTTGTAACTACATAAAGCCACAGTTGAGTTCGGTGTCATACTCGAATATAGTATATTTATACGGGCCTTAGATACTTGACCCAAGAATTAAGTTTTTATAAGGATGCCTGGCGTTTGATATAACGTTTTTTGACCTAATGTAATGTTTCGCATAATTTATTGTTTAGTATAACCCATTTTTTTGTTTTGTAACATTTCCTTCCAAATCTATAAACTTGTAAATTGTTAGATGAGGTAGGTTAGGTTACCTTGGATTATGTTATGTTCGTTAGAAACTTTATTAGTTTTAGAAAACGTGTTATAGACAAAAAAATATTGTATTCAACATTAAGGTACCATTTTACAATAAAATAATTTATAATTATACTATTATTTTTGTTAAGTCGTTATTATAACAAAAGCAAACGCGATTAAGAATCGTTTTCTTACAGTAATGTATGAAAATTGTGTAAGTTTAAATCAATTTGTGAAATAGTTGTGTTTAGATTTGGATTTGATCAACCGTGGAAACAATAACAGTAACTCACTATCCTTAAGATCGGCGATTTGAAACTCATATTCACTAAACACAGTTGAGACTTAAGATAAACACTATTATTGAACTGCTATTTCAAAGATTGTCCGTTGCGTTGTTTACTTAAAAATGCGACACGTTCTGTTCGTAATTGACAGTTGACAAGCTTTAAATTTTTGTCATCTACCCACTGATTTCACATTATGGGACTTAACTGTGTGGCCTGTTTAAAAAAAACCGGCCAAGTGCGAGTCGGACTCGCGCACCGAGGGTTCCGTACAAACACTTTCCATCCCTAAGTGTTTAAGTTAAGTTTGCACCTGGTATGTATAGCGCCCCATATAAATTAGGTGCAAACTTGCAAAGTTAGGTATTAAAAAAAAACTACTTACTAGATCTCGTTCAAAACAATTTTCGTTGGTAGTTTTTATAGTAATGTACATCATATGTTTTTTTTAGATTTTTCATTTTCTTATTTTAGAAGTTAGAGGGGGGGGGACCAACTTTTTTCCACTTTGGAAGCGTCTGTCACGCAAACTATTCGGTTTAGAAAAAAAATGTTTTAGAAACCTCGATATCATTTTTGAAGACCTATCCATAGATACCCCACACGTATGTGTTTGATGAAAAAAAAAATTTTGAGTTTCAGTTCTAAGTATGGGGAGCCCCCAATATTTATTATTATTTTTTTATTTTTGCATCAAAATCTTAATGCGGTTCACAGAATACATCTACCTACCAAGTTTCAACAGTATAGCTCTTATAGTTTCGGAAAAAAATGGCTGTGACATACGGACGGACAGACGGACAGACAGACAGACAGACAGACAGACATGACGAATCTATAAGGGTTCCGTTTTTTGCCATTTGGCTACGGAACCCTAAAAACCGGTCAAGTGCGAGTCGGACTCGCGCACCGAGGGTTCCGTACAAACACTTGTCATCCGTAAGTGGTTAAGTTAAGTTTCTACCTGGTATGTATAGCGCCCCATACAAATGAGGTGCAAAGTTAACGCAACCAACCCGTTTGTTGTATGGGAGTCCCCCTTAAATATTTATTTTATTTTATTTTTAGTATTTGTTGTTATAGCGGCAATAGAAATACATCATCTGTGAAAATTTCAACTGTCTAGCTATCACCGTTCTTGAGATACAGCCTGGTGACAGACGGACGGACGGACGGATAGATGGACGGACGGACGAACGGACAGCGAAGTCTCAGTAATAGGGTCCCGTTTTTACCCTTTGGGTACGGAACCCTAAAAACAATATATATATTATTTAAAAAATCAAACTTAATTATTAATTTACTTATTCTGTATTTCGGGTGTTATTTAGGTTTTTTTATTAAGCAGATACACAAATACACATGTTCAACTTATAACATCCCTCTTTTTTAGTCGAGGGTTAAAACAGTGGGAAATGTTACAATTTTGTGCAGTGATCAGGGCAGTATTATATCTTTTTTAAATTTAGTATGTTGTGGAAAGATATTGTTATTTGTGCAAAGGGTATCAAGTCTCCGAAGACAATGTCGAGTGCAGGGCGAAGTGGAGAAGTAAAGTAAGGAAAGCTGACCCCACTACCATGTTGGATAGTGGGTAGGAAGAGAGAGAGAGAGAGAGAGAGAGAGACGCGATGAAACGTCCCGCTCGATGCTCGTCCCCACCTAGCGCATTCTTTAACTAAATGAAATGAAATAATTTATTCAGTAAGTAGGCCACAAGGGCACTTTTACAAGTCAGATTGTAAATCCACCCGCATTTCGCAAGAGCACGCTGTTGAGAAGAAAGCCGAAAGAAACACAACAGTAAGGGCGTGGCCACATGTCCACGACACGGCGTCGTAAACGTAAAACGACACGGTGTCGCGTCGGAGCGCGACACATTATCCACCGTGTGAATATACGTTGCCGCGTCGTGAAAACACACGACACGGCGTCGTAAGCGTAAAACGACACGGTGTCGCGTCGGAGCGCGACACATTATCCACCGTGCGAATATACGTTGCCGCGTCGTGAAAACACACGACAATCTCAACATCTCCAGAGGTCGAACTGGTTTCAAAAAATACATTTTGCCTTTTTAAACGAGGCGATATTTTCCATAATAGTTCTTCAAAACTTGACACAGTCATTCTAAAATAATCATAAAACTTGTGATCACTTATTTTTAAAGCCTCGTACTTCCTTTTGAAATTACTGCCATCATGGTTCATAATAGAAAGATATGGATTTATCCAACATTTTCGTTTCTTCTGCTTTTTCTTCATGCTTCTTCTTAAAAGCAACAAGAGCAGAATACGTGTGATAGGATCCATGTCAAATTGAAAACTGATCGCAAAATATTTTGTGCATGTACGAGAAGCTGCGGCGTCGTAATCGAACGTGGCACCGCACCGTGCATCTACTCAACACAGCAAAGTTAATCTGCCCGGCGCGCGGCGCGACCTGCGGTGCCCGGTGCAGCATGTGTTTTCACGACGCGGCAACGTATATTCGCACGGTGGATAATGTGTCGCGCTCCGACGCGACACAGCGTCGTTTTACGTTTACGACGCCGTGTCGTGTGTTTTCACGACGCGGCAACGTATATTCGCACGGTGGATAATGTGTCGCGCTCCGACGCGACACAGCGTCGTTTTACGTTTACGACGCCGTGTCGTGTGTTTTCACGACGCGGCAACGTATATTCGCACGGTGGATAATGTGTCGCGCTCCGACGCGACACAGCGTCGTTTTACGTTTACGACGCCGTGTCGTGTGTTTTCACGACGCGGCAACGTATATTCGCACGGTGGATAATGTGTCGCGCTCCGACGCGACACAGCGTCGTTTTACGTTTACGACGCCGTGTCGTGTGTTTTCACGACGCGGCAACGTATATTCGCACGGTGGATAATGTGTCGCGCTCCGACGCGACACAGCGTCGTTTTACGTTTACGACGCCGTGTCGTGTGTTTTCACGACGCGGCAACGTATATTCGCACGGTGGATAATGTGTCGCGCTCCGACGCGACACCGTGTCGTTTTACGTTTACGACGCCGTGTCGTGGACATGTGGCCACGCCCTAAGTCATTTTTTCGCAAATAATACTTAAACCAATCAATTAAATGTCATTTATGTTATAACTAAACTAGAGACCCGCCCCGGCTTCGCACCGGTGCAATGCTGATAAATTATGCATGTATTATACATGTAAACCTTCCTCTTGACTCTATCTATTAAAAAAACCGCATCAAAATCAGTTGCGTAGTTTTAAAGATAAGCATACATAGGGAGACAGCAGAAAGCGACATTGTTTTATACTATGTAGTGATTACATGTGGTGTAGACCTGTCCGTCACAACTATGCTCGCGACTTGTCGCACGACATAGCGCTACCCGTCACTCTCTCACGTTACTGCACAGAAAGAGACGGACAATTATCTCGCGTGAGAAATAGTCGCGTATGACAGTGTGTGTGAAAAACCACACCACTGTAAACGAATTGTCAAAGCAATGTACCTTAGGTGATGTAATTCCGATCGTACCTATTTAATAATAATACCTACCTACCTATTTAATACCTGATTATAGTTATGTGTGAATTCAGCGGCAGTTAAACCTTAGTATGGTTTTGCTCGTTGCATTATTGTTAAATGTATTGTTTTTTCTGTATGATAAACAAACGAAAAAAAAAAGTTATGCTAGAGGTACAGTATGGTTTTGCTCGTTGCATTATTGCTAAATGTATTGTTTTTTCTGAATGATAAATAAATGAAAAAAAAAAGAAAAAGTTTTGCTAGAGGTACAGTATGGTTTTGCTCGTTGCATTATTGTTAACCTATTGACCGCCAAGCGGTCTAGCAATTTACCATGCCACTGACGCCAGAGTAAAAAAAAAGATGTGCCCCAAAATCAACAGGGATTGAAAAATACTTGTAGCGGTTAGAATTACAAAGTTTTTGATCATTGAAATTTGGACGGCCGTGGCCGACGTGGCGTCAGGGGCACGATTTTTTGTTGACGGCCACAGCCGACTGTGGCGCTCAAAAGGTTAAATGTATTGTTTTTTCTGTATGATAAATAAATGAAAAAAAAAAAAGATGCTAGAGGTACACTGGTAGCAGAGGTACGTGACTCACCACATCCATCTTGCCGATGTCGAAGCCGAGCTCCCTGATGGGTATCTCGTACATGTAGGTGAGCAGGTCGCCCATGGGGCGGAGTTTCTGCGGCGTGAGCTGCTTGAGGCCGGCGTGCAGCAGCCGCCGCGCCGCCTTGTGGTACACCGTGCCCGCCTTGTTGTACTTCATCGCGTTGTTGCACATCACCTTGAAGTCGCTCTGTGGAACAGTCGTGTAACTGTACATAACTAGGTCTTAAAACACGAGTTTTATGAAAAGAGCCGAAAGCGAGTTTTGTGATAGGATCACACGATTGTTTCGATGTGTTGAGTGTTTCTTTGTATCAATGGTTTAATATAAAAATTGTGGTGTGTACCCACCCGAAAAAATGAGAAATCACATGTTTCATAATTTTTTAAATAACAGTGCCCTCTCTCGCCTGTTCGTTGACTGCTGTAAAATAGTGCGGTAAGATGTGAATATTAACGTATTCACAAAGAGGTTGCTAAGGTGTAAAGCCTTTCAAATATACAATGCAAAGATCGACACAAAAAAAAAAAAGGAAAAATTCGAAAGGTTGCTTGGGATTAGGGTGCCGGAATGGTTAACGCACTGGACCGGCAATTTAGAGCTACGGGTTTGACTCCCAGTCTCTCCCACCAGGTTATGCATTTAAATTTTTCTTAGAGCTTTGATATTCCGATTTCCAGTTTCTTCCTTTCACATTTGGAGCTATATTTAGTAGTATGATGCTTACAATGAAACAGTTGAGCGACTTGTACTCATTATCATCAATCTTCTGCTTCATGGTGGAGAAGTCCATGGGCCGGCGGATGATGTCAGAGTATCCTGGTGCGAAGTTGTCATTCACCGGCCATGCGAAGAACTGGTGAGGGTCCCGCTTCTCCAGGTTACGGAGCAACTGTTCCAGGAGACGTGAGAGTGGACGCCGCTTTTGAGAAGCCTGCGGAAGAATATGAATGTGCTGTTGAAATGTAAAAACATAGTACAAATGCTGCCAGCATCTTCGGGACCATGACACGAGCGCCCCAACTTCCTTAGTCTTTTTATACATCGTTTTAGGGTGTAGCAAAGTATACACGATGATTTTTAATCGGTGATCAGGTACCAACTTTTCTAACTCAGTAAATGATGGCGGTCACGTTGAAGTCGTAATTACATGAAAACAAAACTTTTATTTTTCTATGATAATTTTTATTTTGAAACCAATTTTGTCTTAAATTCCTTGTCACCGAACTAATCTGTATCGGTGTGCTTACAACCTCTTTAATAATTTAATGGGAATGACAATTTATGAGTAATAACTTGTCATTGTCATTACATAAACAAAGTCGTAGAAAATTTCGTAAAATTTCCCGCCAAAGCGATGACACTTGACGTAAGTATCTTACTTCAATAATTTATGTAGGATGACCATGTATCTAGTGGTTATTAGTTTTAATTATGTTTTAACTTTTAATTAATTTAACAGTGAGGTAATTGCTCGGGACCTCGCGTACTAAGTTTAATTTTAGCTAAATATTAATATGTTTCTACTCCTGATCACCGATTAAAAATCATCGGTATAGTTTTAAATTTTTCTCACAATGCCTTTTAGCTATACTTTGAATTTACTATTATATAGAAATATTGGAACATTATTGGGACTTCATGTGAACTTGCTAAATGTTTATATCCTCCATAAACTCTTGAGTAGTTAAATTTATCTATGAGTATATGTTTTATTTGGTTTATAATGGCAGAATCTTTTTCTAAACATTTTATATGAACTGGAATCTTGTTGTATATTTTTATTGCTCTATAGTGGGTACCGCAAGATGGGCGGCGACGTAAAGACTGAGACGGAGGTGGATGGACGATCTGGATTCAATTCTGGTCGACTGGCCGGAAGCAACGTGACAGGGAGTTGTGGAGTTCTAATCAAGAGGCCTTTGCCCAGCAGTGGGACACGCTAAATGGCTAATAAAAAACAAAAAAATAGTATGGGCCATTTTTTTTTGTACCTACAGTAATCTCTAACTTAGCCTCCAGTTCAAGGTTTTAGTGGCATCAAGTATTTTGACAGAAATTAAATAAATGCAAATTTTTACGTACAAACATGATGACTTCTAAAATGTACAAAGAAGGAGAGGGTTAGTAGTTTAAGGTTTTTGAAATGAAGTTTACAACTAGCAGGTTGGTGGATATCAGATTCATAATACATCCAAAGCACAGGTTTTGTCCCATCACAAATAGATTTATCCACCACAGGTTTCGTCAAAAAGCAATGGCACAGATACATAGGAATATTCATAATTCATAAGATAAGACATCATATACATACTATGTGAAACTCAGAAATGTTACCTTAAGTACACAAGTACGAGGCTCCCTAGAGACGGGTCCAGGACTCAGTCTGCGATGAACTTTCTTAGGCACTCGGTCATCGTCAGATTCATCATCGTCCGAGAGCTTGATCTGAGGAATCGGAGCACATTATAAATAAACAAATATTGGACAGCCTCACACAAATCAACCTAGTTCCAAAGTAAGCTTTAGTAGGCTTGTATTATGGATACTAAACAAAAATATACATACTTTCATAGCTAAATATATACCTCAACCTCCTCATGACTTGGGAATAAATATTAGAGTTGAATATTTGCTCTTGCCAGGATTCGAACCCAGGTCTGTCGGTTCAGTTGGCAGCTACACTGCCACTGCATTAACTGCATAGTCAAAATTATATCATAGTGAATGATTATTTCATTGATGGATGAAAATCAATATATTCTTCAGATAAGTCCTGTGTAAAATACATACTTTCAGGAGATAAGACCACTTTTGAAGAATTATGTTCTGGCTTGTAGCAGTTTCAACAGTTTCAATTAGTTTTTTCATACAAAATGCCATGACACTCACCATATCTATCTCACGCCGTCTTCGTTTCTTTTTCTTGGGTTTGTCATCTATTTCCTTGTGATCATCTGTAGCAGAGTGTTCCACATCACTCATATCCATGACTTCCTCTGTGAAACACACGTAATTTTATTAATAACTTGCTAGTTTTGCAGTCTACAAAATAGGTTAAGATAAAACTTACTGCAACTTAATTCATCCATTTTTAATACAACTTAAAGATACCGAATGTACTAGTAAATTGTTTGATATAATCACACCGAGTCCAGATAGAATAACTAACGGGAAAAACAATAAATAAGCTTCGCTACATTAGGTTTTCCTAACATAATATATTTATTTTCTGACAATTGTTTGAATTGTTCCCTATTACAAACAATCTGATGTCAGTCAATAACCTGCTTATTCTTGTTTGTTAATGGATGTTATCGTGTTCTCCATACCGTTATTTTAAAACGGACCAATGATAGAACGCGATTGCTTAAACACGTCAAAACGTCGCCATTGAAAACTTACTAACCACGCTTAACGTTCCTATCTACGTAGATTCTTACAGACTGGATTTTACAGTAAACATCACATGTGAGTATCATGTGAGGAACAAAATTCGAATAGTTTTTTTTTACTCGGTAACCTAAATCAACTGTCTGGCACTTCAAATTTCAAAAATCATCATCATAAGCCGGACAATGTTAACAGAAAGATTGGCTAGTTAAAACAACTGGTTTAACTCGCTCGCTCACTCGTAATGGGAATAGGAAATTTCTTGCGATCTTTCCTGGTTCACCTTGTCGGGCTTACATGTACCTACGCGTACCTCCGGTAAGCGGTCACCGTGCAGATGTCTCCGATATTTTTTCAGTAGGTAGGTGCCAACCACACATACAATGTGCCAAACTTAGGTAAGTACCTACAGTAATTTGCAACTTTGTAGGTACCTAATACCTAAACCATCGTCAATACGTTTTAACACATCAGTACAATATACATCGAAATAATATTATGTAAGTAGGGTCATTGCGCTGGTTTGCGACCAGTTAAGGTGGTTGCAGAGATGTCACTTTCATACAAATCGTTTGATCAATACACACTTAGGCATTTATGGCTTTAGGTTATTAAACATTCTTAAAAAAATCTTTAAGCGATCTTATACTCGCCAAGGAAATCAGTTTTGCTATAAATCATACAGTTACAAAGTTATTAAAGCTTTAAAACCCGTTGAAATATTGTCCATATATGTATGTGTGCGTTGCTTTTACACACATACAAACGTAAGCGCACGTAAAGCCACGTAAAGCTATTCATGAACAGTGCGTTCTGAAATATAATACTACTTAACTTATGATTTAGGATAATAAATTTAAATTGATGTTTCGATATGAATGCATAACAGTTTATTTTTAAATGATTACAGCTTTCATTAAACATGTAACAAATAATTGGAAACATTTGGATTTTAAAGATACCTTTTGTGTTTATTTGCTCATAACAATAAAGTGGAACAGATTTCGAACGCACTAAATCTTGTGAATGAAATAATAAATTATGTCAATACTGTCATGTCAATTGTGGAAATTCGTATAAAATTAATCATGTTTGGTTTACAACTTTAAACTTTTTTTGTTTCGTGAGTTTTTACTTTATGCAGTGTGAATAATGAAACGTGCATATAATAATAATAAACATGTGTACTCAGGACATAGTGATCCCTAAACGATATTGCGATATCATGGGTCAGAAATTGTGGGGAAAGTATTGTGTTTGAAAACATGACAAATCGAAGCGTCCTGCCGTGAAAGAGGTGTCTCGCGCTATTTTCTTTTTAGACGAAGACAAGCATGGCGTGATGACAACCGTAACCAACCACAAAAACTGAACGCAATCGCTCGCTTTGGGTGATGAAAAAAAAACAAAGCTGTTCATAGTGGGTTCATATAGGTAGTTTCTTCTCTCTGACTGAATTGATACCAAGACCTACCCATGTTTTTCAATAGGTGTGGGAAACCAAATCCTTTTGGGAATTATCGATTCAGTGACTAAGTTTCCTCCTTGAAGGATACCTGTAATAACACTAATTACCGTAACTCCCTGTAAGATAGGACATGCATACAGCCGTTTCCATTGCCGGCACTTTTGTGGCGTAATAAATAATTTCATTACAGATTCAAGGCCAGCTTAGAGCTTCATCAAAAGGGATCACTGCAAGATGATTTCCTGCATTGAATTATCCACAAAAATAATGTCAATTAAAGTTCAAACAGATGAAGGCTTCATCCAAGAAAAGCTGCAGAAACTTATAATTTTCTACAAAACATGCGTGTTGCCTAAAATAATATTACAACGTATACACCATTTCGAATTAAAGCGACGTCTACAACTCACGCAAACACTAGTATTATAATAAAACCTACACGTAACAAAAATTGTTTTATTTTATTTAGTGGTTGGTGGTTCTAAAATCCATATATGTACATAATAACAATATATTGTCATATATTTTTATATGGCGCGAGCTAGCTCGGGGTCGTGGCGCAAACAACTGGTGCTGCGCTCAGTTAGTAGTAGTTCTAGTAGTTATATATTTTTAGACTGAACATTTTTACAATTAGAGACTCCATGGAACCACGATTTAGAACCACGAAAATCCCAACCCTAATCAGTACCAACTATACTTGATGTCGTTTTTTTGTATATCAGGTCAGAGTATAGCAAAAAGGGCCCGATCTTGTCATTAAGTAATAAAAAACAGAGGTATACCTACTTGTGTTTTTTTTTCATCATAAATTTCTAAGTCCCAGCACAGAATGGATGATAGTACAAGTAGTCCCAGGCTACGTAGTAATTCTATGTTAATTTAGGACCACTCTAGTTCTTAAACGGGCAAGTTAATCAAACAATTGTAATTTATAAAAGATACTTATTTTAATGTATTCTTTAGTTCTAATCAAATAGTAACAAAAATGAGAAAAATATTTTTCAACAAAATATGTGTCCTAAAATTGGGCCCTTTTTGCTGTACCCCAATCTATCATTCAGAAAAACTTAGGACAAACTCAATAACATCACAAATCAGAATCACAATATATCAGAACAGAAACCCAACAAATATACTCATTTAATTTCACCACATACTTAAAAAATATAGAACTGCCAAAGATTTGTAATTTCTTCGTATTATTTATTTTGACAATCCAGCCCGTCTAATACAACTAGGCTTCACGATTCTTGTCACGCGACATAGCATCGCCCGTCAGTCTCCTACAGTACCGCAAAGAAAGAGATAGGAAATATTTTTCGCGCGAGAAAGAGTTGCGAGTCACAGTTGTGCTAGAGGTGCATCTTTACTTCATCGTCAAAATCAAATATCAATATCATGCCTGCTTATTTATTCAGCGCTTACTATCAAACTGACAGATGATACGCGACCCTTTAATGAATGAATCACCCGCACACAGTCACAATTAGTGTCTATTAGTGTGAGTACTTGCTGATTTTTCACAAATTGCCAACACATGGGAGAATAAGACAATTTATGACGTGCTACTAATACTACATGAATAAAAGACAAATACGCGGACTCGCCAAGATACAAATTTTACTTCAAACTAAAGTAACATACGAAATAATACACAAAAACTACAAATCTTGCTTTTCAGCGCCATCTAGCGTGGAATGTCTAGTTTTGTTTCCTCTGCAACCACCTTAACGGAGTTGCCAACTTCAGATGAGAAAAAAAAATATTATCAACACACAGCATAGTATGCGTTAATGTAAACTAGTCTCAAATATAGTCTAGTTTGAATATGAAATCAAAAATATTATACTCCAATCCATAAATTATTATAAAATGCTGATAAAGTAATAATATAGCCAAAACGTCAGTTTGCGACCACTTTCATCAGTTTACGACCGCCAGTAAGCCAGTTTGCGACCACTATGTTAATATTTAAATTATGAAAATAAAACAAGTACAATTGATTTAAAAATATGTTTAATATTGCCTTTTAACAATGGAGGATAATCATATTTATTTCTTATTCGGTAAATAATTAAAAAACCGGCCAAGTGCGAGTGGTACTCCGTACCAATATCTGTAAGTTTGTTGTATGGGAGCCCCCCTTAAATGTTTATTTCATTTTATTTTTAGTATTTGTTGTTATAGCGGCAATAGAAATACATCATCTGTGAAAATTTCAATTGTCTAGCTATCACCGTTCTTGAGATATAGCCTGGTGAGGTGACAGACGGACGGACGGACGGACAGCGAAGTCTCAGTAATAGGGTCCCGTTTTTACCCTTTGGGTACGGAACCCTAAAAATAATCAACTTTGACAGTATTTTTCATCATCTGATGTAATACTGTTTTCTGATACAATCTGTAAGTCTCTCTTATTCCCTTGCCTTCCTTCCGAATGTCATTGAGAGCTTTTTCAGGGTCTCTTCGGTGTGCTGGACCCCTTCGGCCACCGACGAAACCATTCTACGTAACCAGTTACATGTGAAGGATTGTTTTTCTTGCTACGAAACTAGTTACGTACAAAGAGGTTTTTTTCTTCCTACGAAACTAGTTACGTACGACCGCTTACAAAACCAATGCTAGGTAACCAGTTACGAGGGAAAAAATATTTTTCTTGCTACGAAACCAGTTTCTGACACATCTTTGCATTAGTGGGAAAGGGACGAAACATATTTTTGTATTTTGTTAACACAGGCATTGCTATTGGCTAGTGGTCTGAAAATAAGAAAGTGAGCGTTTTTTTTTCAAAAAAAGTGTACATGGCCATATTTGATGTCCCACACGTTGAACATATATTTTTTTTTCACCTTACCTTTATATGAGTGCTATCGTTTGATTCTATAGATGTTAGGTATTCATGTTATATTTACAAAACTATTATTCCGGCGTTCATTCTGAAAGGGTGCAATAGTAGATTGTTTGACAAGGGGCTAAAACAAGCCATTATATGACACGAGGTAATTATTTGGACGAGCGAACGTAGTGAGCGAGGCCAAATATATCTGAGTGTCATAATGGATTGTAGCCCCGTGTTAAACACTCTGCTTTTCACTTCGACTGAAAAAAAAACGACTGAAATAATTTATTTTATTTTATCATTTAATATTCTTAGCCAAGATGAAATGTTTAAGATTAAATTTCTTTTCGTTGATTATAAAACGTGCTAAAATAAAATTTCAGTTAATATTCCAGTACATTGTAAATAAAAACTTTTTAGTTTATTTTTTTAATTGGGTCGATCTGATCAGGTTGCAGGTTGATCTATTTTATTTGTAAATAGTATGTAGCTGGCCGGTAACAAGATTTTTTTTTCAGTGTCATATAAATTTGTATGGGATTATATGGTTTCCTTTTAAACCCTAGGGGCTAAATGTACTATTTTAGCCCCGCTTTGCGAACTTAAAACGACGTACTTTTTGAGCAGGAGAAGTGAAAAGAATGGTTAGCAGTGCCGCTTCTTTACGTTTTTAACTTGGCCCTGGATACCGGAGAGTACCCTAATGAATGGAAGATTACACGGGTGAGGCCGATTCCTAAATCTAGTTGTACGGGCAACGTTGAGGGTTATAGACCAATAGCTATACTATCTTCGATAGCTAAGTTATTTGAGTCCATTATAAATACAATCGTAGCTCCACAATTGAAGCCGTTACTCTGTGATGCCCAGCATGGCTTTAGGTCTCGTCCTTCAGTAGAGACTAACCTTTTAACCCTGGTTTTCCCATCCACCCATTTCGGATCATATGGATAATGGAATAAAGGTTGACGTGCTGTACTTTGACTTTAAGAAAGCCTTTGACCGCGTTGATAACAATGTTCTCTTAAACAAGTTGTGCGCTATTGGTCTCTCACCGAAACGGCTGAAATTCTTTGCTTGTTATCTTCGCGACAGGCAGCAGTACGTGCAGCACGGATGCTTTATTTCAGAGCCATATCATTCATACTCGTTCTGGGGTCAGCCAGGGCCCGTTGCTTTTTGGAGTTATGGTCAATGATCTGGCTCTGGTTTCCAAGTGCGCCAGAAATTTACTGTATGCCGATGACCTGAAGCTCGTTTATGGTGTACAGGGTTTATCAGATTGTGAGTCCCTGCAAGATGATATTGATCGCGTATGCCAGTGGAGTATTGAAAATAGACTTCTCTTCAATGCTGAGAAATGTGCGGTTATAACATTCAGTAGGGCCCGTAATCCATTACTTTACAATTATACCCTAATATCAGAGAAAATAACTCGGGTTGAGACTATTAGGGATTTAGGAGTTACTCTGGACTCTTCTCTTAACTTTCATGAGCACATGATCACCTTGGCTCTTAACTCTTATAGAAGGCTCGGGTTTGTTATTCGGAACTCTAGGGACTTCGATGATGCTGGGACCATAAAGCTCCTTTACACTGCTCTGGTTAGAAGCAAGCTCGAAGCGGCTAGCGTTATTTGGAACCACCATGAAGTAACCTACATCTAGCTTTTGGAAAGAGTGCAAAAGGCGTTCCTTCGTTTTTTATATAAAAAGTTATATGGTTATTACGCATTCTTATATCCGACAAAGTTTTTGCTGGGTTTCTTGGGCTTTAACTCCTTGGAGGTAAGACGGAATTGCAGGCTGCTTACTGTAGCAAGTAGCATTGTACATACGTGGTAATACAGACTGCCCCGAATTAGTTGCTCAGTTGGTGCGCCTGTATGTTCCCACTCCAAGTAGAATCCTTTTCCGACCCCGTTGTCGCCATCTATTAGCGGCGCCGTCCGCGCGAATTGCGTCCCATGGAAAATCTCCACTGGTTCGGGCCCTACACCTCTTAAAGTCACTCCTAGAATCAGCTCCGCGCTTTGATATATTTGCAAGCAGAGGATAGATGTGTGCGATGAATGTTTGAGGTTTTGTGAGATGATGGATGTTCGACCTTCTTCTGTGTAATTTACAATTGTCCTTTGTTCTTTTATGTAAATGTTATGTATTCTTAGTTTCACAGTGCCTTGGTTGTAACTGTTATGCTGTGAAATGTAATAAATAAATAAACTATATTATATTTATTACTAGATTTATTACAAAATAAGGATACGGAAAGTGCTAAAATGTGTTTGTCAACTCAGTCATATTCTGAGGCTTGCAGAAACTCGAAATAAATGTGTATGAATGTTGAACGTGGCTATACAGATAAAGTAACGAGTTTACATTTTAGTCGTGTGCTTTATTTATAAAAGAATACGGTCTTTAATGCCAAAAAAATACTTTTTCCAATGTCGAAAGAAATCGACAGACCGGAACCTCCGGAGATAGTCACTAGCGATTCTAACAGACTTGTGCAATTGATATTCCCCTAAAAGCGTTAATTTCTAAATTCTGGCAACATTAGAATGTTATAAGCATCGGCTGCTATTGCAAATATAGCGTCAATTCCAATAAAACGAAGTAGTGTTCAGTTCAGTTAAGTTTATTTATTCAGTCACAATGTACATTGTATGTGAATATGATATCAAACATAAAAATAATAATAATAAAGCCTAATACATAACTTAATACTAAAATACTGTACAATTGGTTTATAAATAAATTAAAATAGTTAAATACATGTCAGTCTCAATTTAAATAATCATAATACTATCGATACATGCATAATAAATATTCAATTAAGTAACTATTACAATCATTAATGAAGTCCAACACAGAATAATAACACTTTTCCAACAAAAGGTGTTTGAGTCTTGCATTGAAAATACGACTGTTAATTATTGTTTTTTGGTTGTATTGGTAGTTTGTTGAAAAGCTGGATAGCCTGGTAGCAAGCGGTGAAAGGTGCACGTTGTGTCAGTGGGCAAAAAATAGGGTTCCGGGATAGTCACAGTTTTTTTGGGAAAGTAGATTATAATTAACTTTTTCAAACACAATTAGACTTTTCACAAACTATCGTAGTATCCGGAAGTCAACAAAAAACACATAGATTGGTTCAGACAAAGTAGAATTCCTCACCTCCGATTAGTGACGTGATATACTACCGGAACGATTTTGTTACTAATTGGAGCCACAAAGATTAGGGATTCTAAAAAATATACATGAATGTTTGTTCGCATTTATCTCGCATTTGTCAGAACCGATTTGGATGCGGTTTTCAGGAGAGCATTTGTTTATTTTTGGAAAAGGTTTTGGTAAACATCAATTGTACAATTGAATTCCCAAAGCAAAATAATAAATAAAAATTTATAAAAAAGAACCGCCTTTAATAATAGACATAGGCTACTTTCATTTTGCTATTCTGTCGGGTCGGGAACCACGATAAACGCAGCCAGTAGAAGCCTTTTGAGTATTCTTCTCAATATTCTTCTTTCTACGAAACCAGTTTCGTAGGAAGAAAAAAACCTCTTTGTACGTAACTAGTTTCGTAGCAAAAAAAACAATCCTTCACACGTAACTGGTTACGTAGCATAGTTTCGTCGGCGGCCGAAGGGTACTAGACAGTCCGCTTCTTTTTCTTTGTTGCGTCCAATTTTTTTGGGAGCGCCATCTAAAAAATTAGTTTAATTAATAATATATTTCTGTCCGCTATGACCCGGGATCAGATATAAATATAGATATTTGCCTCGAGTTAGCAAAACCGTACTGTTAACTCACTCATATATAATAAATTTATATATAGTAGTGTATATAATATACTATATAGTATGAATTCTAATGGCATAAATAGAACTTTTCAATACCCAGCCAAATTAAAAAAAATCACACGTGGTCGCCCTCAATAAGCCAATACTTATTTGATTTACGGCCGTCCTTTCCCTCATACTAAATATGGTGGCCGCAAACCAATATTTTTATTCACACTGATTTGGTTTACGACCATCCTTTCTCTTATACTAAATAATGGTGGCCGCAAACTAACGTATTTATTTCAATTACGTCAGTTAACGACCACCTACTTACCATCCAATATTTGTAGTCGATTTAAATAAAGTTCCTTCAAAGAAACTGGCGGCCGCAAACCAAAGAATCACTTCTTTACAGTTTTACAACACTACACCTTAAATTATAACAGTTTTGAATGAAGCATAAGGACCATACTAGTTGAAACAAAATATTGCTGTATACGTTGGATTGCGACCATATGGCCGCAATCTGAAGTTTTTGATAAATATGCATTCCGGTTGACGACCACTGGATTTTATGTTAAAATTAAGTACAAAAATAGCAAACAACAACTAAAAGATTAATAAAAGTTAACGATTGCACTAATGAAACATGGAACTTATGTGTACAGCATGAAATAAGTTATAAAACTTACTGTCGAACGCCGCGCGCCGTGCTATTTTTTCTCTAACTCGCTGCAGGACCAATCACCACTGCGTCATCACGCACACTGAACATTTTTTCTACAACGCTGGACTAAACCATTTATTTCAGACGGTATCAATTCTTATTTAGAAATCATTTAAAAACCAGTAAGATTTTTTTTTGTATTTATGGCATCTATAGAAATGTTATTATCTTGATTTAAAGAAATGAAGTCCGTCAAATGGTCGCAAACCAAAGGTGGTCGCCAAACCGGCGCACCTACCCTATATACGTAATGCCTTTTGTGTTATTCTTTCACAGGCAGCTAAATTCTTGAACTGATAGATTTTACTTGGCATCTAAAATAATAACTTCGTATTAGTCGCCCAGGAAAGTTTTTTATTTTTTTATTTTTGGTTGGGATACGTACATTATTATTTTTTTAGCTGCCTCGGTTAAGTACAATACTTTCTTTACAATAACATACTTATTGTAACTACCAACAATAAGAACAAGTATATAACAGTACATGATTGAGTGGTACGCTCCAAATGTGTGTAAACTGCAAAAAGTACATAATGAGTGGTGTTGGTGCTTTGATTTCGCTTTTTGTGCTACTGCCGAGCCTGGTTGCCAATTGGCACAGAATTCATTTAGGTAGGTACATTGCCAATGTCTATGACTTGCCTTAAATACTTGCGTAGAAGATACTCTAAGATCATGGTCATCATAGAGGCAGCGATGTTAATCTATATAATATATATATATATATATATATTATATTTAAAATCTAATACCTAGGTACTTATTGTTGGGTAGGTACACTTGTTTGAACAACATCTATGTTTTACATTCAGGACTAAACGGTTGCTTTATTAATTGTGGGGTCATACAAATAATTAAAGCTGATAGTAATTAGTGTGCAATTTAGCAGTAAATATTGCTAGGGCATTATCACACTGTCTTGAGATTTGTGAGCGAGTTTTCCATACTCGCTGCGTGATCGCCTTTAAAAAAAAAATTGCTATAGGAAATCGCAAGCGTGATAAGGCCCTAACAATACACAATAGATCTAGATTTTTCAATACAGATCCAGTTATGCTTATTCAATTTAAGAGGCCTTATCTATCTATATATATATTACGCGAGGCCGATTTTTGTACATCCCATCAGATCTACAGTTATGGTCCGATTTTGATAAATGTTATGTCATTAGATTCGTCTCATGCTGGAGAGGTGCATAAAACTCTTGGAATTTTCATTTTTTCCTGAAAAGGTACTGAAAAATGGATTTGAAAAAACTACTGTGCGCTAACCACGTGACTTTGACCACGTGACCTGTGATCCCTATTTTGACATAAGATGACCAAATAATAATAAGCATGATTTGCTCACAAACCTGTAGTAAGTTGTTCAGCATGATGAAATATTATTTTTGAGTCGGCAACATAATATCCGCAACACTTAAAACATGTACGAATATGCAAAAATAATTTTACAGTTTCTTGACAATGAATGACAGTAACCATATTCTGACAACTTTTAATGTCTTTTTTATTGGGGGCTATTATGTCAATGCTCTAAATTGCCAGGTTGTTTTTCTTTTTAAAATGTTAAAATGTATGGAAACTTTTTTCGCATACCTGTTAAAAAGGTGGAGAAAAAGCCGGTTAAGTGCGAGTTGGACTGGTGCTCGAAAGACTAGAAAACTGACCGTCATTCAAGAATAGATTATTTTTATAGGCGAGTTTTACAATAAATCAAAGCAGAAAAAAATTAGTAAAACTAATTTACACGTCATTCAAATAGGTAAATTTATGATAGATTATTATAAATATGATTAAAGTCCATCAAAAAAATAATTCCAAGGAAAATGGCATGAGTTATGGTAAATTAAATGGTATTTTACAAGAAAAAACTTAGTCCTTGCGCTTGCATGTCGACGGGATCGGAAATGTGGTCGAGTTGAGAATATGGACGACATGACAATGTGCCTAAGTTGGGAATGTATCTATATTGGTAATATGGATGAGTTGGTAAAATGGATGAGTTGGAAATGTGGACGAGTTGGGAATATGGAAGAGTTGGGAATGCGGATGAGTTGGTAAAATTGACAAGTTGGTAATATAGACGAGTTGGGAAAATGGACGAGTTGTTAATATGGGCGAGTTGTTAATTGGACGAGTTGTTAATTGGACGAGTTGTCAATGTAGACGTGTTGGGAATATGGACGAGTTGGGAATGTGGATGAGTTGGCAAAATGAATAAGTTGGGAACACGGACGAGTGGGCAATGTGGACGAGTTGAGAATATGGACGAGTTGGGAATGTGGATGAGTTGGCAAAATGAACAAGTTGGGAACACGGACGAGTGGGCAATGTGGACGAGTTGAGAATATGGACGAGTTGGCAATGAAGACGACTTGGTAATACGGACGAGTTGGTGATATGGAAGATTTGGCAATAAAGGCGAGCTGATAATAAGGACAAGTTGGTATTGTAGACGAGTTGGGTGTATCGTCGAGTTGGGAATATGGGAGAGTTGGAAATGTGGATGAGTTGGCAATGTGGATGAGTTGGTAAAATTGACAAGTTGGGAACATGGACAAGTGGGCAATATGGACGAGTTCGCATTATGGACGAGTTCGCAGTGAAGACGAGTTGGTAATACAGACAAGTTGGCAATGAAGACGCCTTGGTAATACGGACGAGTTGGTGATATGGAAGATTTGGCAATAAAGACGAGCTGATAATAAGGACAAGCTGTTATTGTAGACGAGTTGGGTGTATCGTCGAGTTGGGAATATGGACGAGTTGGAAATGTGGATGAGTTGGCAATGTGAATGAGTTGGTAAAATTGACAAGTTGGGAACATGGACAAGGGGGCAATGTGGACGAGTTCGTATTATGGACGAGTTGGCAATGAAGACGACTTGGTAATACGGACGAGTTATCAACGTGGACGAGTTGAGAATATGGACAAGTTGGAAATGTGGATGAGTTGGCAAAATGAACAAGTTGGGAATATGGCCGAGTTTGCAATAAAGACGAGCTGATAATAAGGACGAGTTTGTATTGTAGACGAGTTGGGTGTATCGTCGAGTTGAGAATATGGACGAGTTAAAAATGTGGATGAGTTGGCAATGTGGACGACTTGGAATTGTGGACGAGTTGGGCATATGGACAAGTTGGAAATGTGGACGAGTTGTATTTGTGAACGAGTTAGCAATATGGACGAGTTGGCATTGTTGATGAGTTGGAAATGAAGACGAGTTGGGAATGTAGATGAGTTTGGTGTATCGACGAGTTGGTAATGTGGACGACTTGGCATTGTGGACGAGGTGGGAATATGGACGAGTTGGAAATGTGGACGAGTTGTATTTGTGGACGAGTTGGCATTGTGGACGAGCAAGTAATATGGATGCGTTGGCATTGTGGATGAGTTGGGAATATAAACGAGTTGGCAATGAAGATGAGTTGGTAATACGGACGAGTTGATAATATGGACGAGATTGGCAATAAAGACGAGTTAATAATAAGGACGAGTTGGTATTGTAGACGAGTTGGGTGTATGGACGAGTTGGAAATGTGGACGAGTTAGCAATATAGATGAGTTGGCATTGTGGACGAG
The DNA here is from genome assembly GCA_947623375.1 of Apotomis capreana. Lineage (NCBI taxonomy): Eukaryota > Metazoa > Arthropoda > Insecta > Lepidoptera > Tortricidae > Apotomis > Apotomis capreana. Next base: position 30,187,903 of record OX392501.1, on the reverse strand, counting down.
TTGGCAATGTAGATGAGTTGGGTGTATAGACGAGTGGGCAATGTGGACGATTTGGCATTGTGTACGAGTTGGGAATATGTACGAGTTGGGAATATGAACGAGTTGGAAATGTGGACGAATTTTATGTGGTGACGAGTTGGCATTGTGGACGAGTAAGCAACATGGACGCGTTGGAATTGTGGACGAGTTGGGAATATGGACGAGTTAGCAATATGTTCGAGTTGGCATTGTGGACGAATTGGGAATATGGACAAGGTGCCAAAGCCAATGGAGACGAATTGGTAATATAGACGAGGTAGCAATGCAGATAAGTTGGGTATATGAACGAGTTGGCAATGTGGACGTGTTGGGTGTGTGGACAAGTTGGCATTGTGACCCAGATGGGAATATAGACGAGCCGACATTGTGGACGAGTTGTATTTGTGGAATAATTAACATGTTACCCTAACATGCGAAACTTGATGGTAGAAATAACCTACATATGATGCAAATTAAAAAAAAAAACGACTCGCTCAAGAATAAATCATATTTGAATTAATGACGTGTGGCTGATCATTCTTATTCTTATTCAAAATAAAATTTGTCAAATTATGCTGTCAACACAACAAATAGATTTTTTTAAGGCTTCCGTTTTTACCGACTATGGTAAGGAACCCTAAAATTAGGTTTATATCATAGACTTGAGAGTATAGATAGCATCTCCCTCACTCTTCTGTCAGACACTATTTCAATGAGAGGAAAGACACGAAAGTTTTAATTTGGAATTTGGGTATACGTAAGGCCTTCAGCTCTAAATTTATTGAATAAAATATATCTTATATTCTTTTCTCAAACATGTTTAGCTGTTTTATATATTGGATTTATTTTATTACACATATTTGACACATTCTTTTTTTATGGTGGAGTATTGTCAGTCAGTAATTTATTTAGATTAGTATTTAAGGTGTTCGCTATCACTTTACAAAAAGCAAAACCTCACCGAACAACGGCATGCTCTACGAGCAAACTCGGAATTGGCGAAATCATCATTAACTATGATGGAAGCCATATTTTAAAATTAGAATTAGAAGTAGGGTTTGATTAAGAGTTATACTGGCGTAAGAATTTCAAACACAATGTGAAATTGTTATTGAATAAATGATTGATGATGATGACATGGCAGCACCCATATTAAGAAAATTTGCACGATCTATTGAATTTCATAAAAAAAAAACAAGCATTGATAATAGTGGTTTTTCGTGTATTCTATAAACGTTTTTTACTCTCTATTACATACAATTGAGTTTATGTAACATTTTTTACTATCAATATTTTGAAGTATTTACGATTATAAATGAATACATAAACAGTTACGCACTCCATGATTTCCTTTTTAAAACCTGCGTAGTGAGTGACCAAATCTGTCGTTTCGATTCATGTGCTATTTCTGGAAATTGATAGAAATCGATCAAATCGATAAATGTATGTCCTGAAGAAAGGATAACAAATTAAAATTCTACCAATCTTATGTTCGGTCCTATGAAAATATGTCAATTATTTTTTTACGATTTGGGACTATTGTCATGAATTATATTTTTTCCATAAATCGAATAATATGCATTTTATTTGTGAAACAGATCAGCAGATCACATGGCATTAATGCACAAGTTATTTTTACAAAAGAGTTGAAAAAGTTGTCACGATGAACCTGGCAGTTGGCTATCAGGCCTGGCTCTAGCCTGGCATGTCTTAACGTTTTTGAAATATCATTTTAACGTGTTTTTTTACAGTATTTATTCTTCGATCCCCAAAAACTTCTTATCGATAAAGTAGTTATTTTCTGTAACACTACCGGAATTCCATATTCTAGCGGCGGTTCGACGCCGCAACGGGTCTCTAGTTTTTTTATAATGCTGATTGTTTTGACATTTTTAATTCTCTATTATCAAACATGTTTCTTAACATACATCCGTCCTACTCTAACTTGTGTGCTATATGACTTTCTCTGTTACTCACATGGAGACTAGTCTACACTGTCAAGACAAGTGTTCGTTGTTTTTATAAGTACCTCTATTCTGAAGAGGGTGGTTTAGCTTTATTATTGATCACGCTGTTTAGTTAGTAGTACACGTCTCTCCTAACAGTCATCATCATCATCATCATCATCAGCCAAAAGACGTCCACTGCTGGACATAGGCCTCCCCCAGAGAACGCCACCATGACCGGTCCTGCGCCTCCCGCATCCAGCGGACTCCAGAGACCTTCACCAGGTCATCAGTCCACCTTGTGGGGGGCCTACCCACGCTGCGTCGTCCGGTGCGTGGTCGCCACTCAAGAACTCGATGGCCCCAGCGGCCGTCGGTTTTACGATCGATGTGCCCTGCCCATTGCCACTTAAGTTTTGCTATCCTTCGAGCTATGTCGGTTACTCTGGTTCTTCTACGGATCTCTTCATTTCTGATTCGATCTCGCAAAGAAACTCCGAGCATAGCCCTCTCCATTGCTCTCTGAGTGACTTTGAGCCTTCTTATAAGGCTCATCGTGAGCGACCACGTTTCAGTTCCGTATGTCATCACTGGCAACACACATTGTTCAAAGACTTTTGTCTTGAGACACTGCGGGATATTGGACGAAAAGATAGTACGTAGCCTCCCAAACGCTGCCCAGCCAAGTCGGATTCGACGATTGACCTCTTTCTCTTTCAACTATGTATACCTTGGACAAACGTCCAGTTAGGTAGGTCCAACTCCTAACAGTAGATATATTAAAATAAATATTATTTTAATTGAATCTATTGTTTATGTTAATATCCCTGTATTATTGACGTTACTATCCAGAACAGGGCTATTAGGGTTTATTGATACCTATATATTTGAAACCTATAGTTTGAATTTTTCATTGATAATTTTTGTTTCAAAAAGTACTCGAAATTGACAAAATTCACGCGAAAAATTTGTTTTTCAACTTATTTTCGACTACACGCAATAAAATCATGCAATAGCTACGTTACTACCTAGAATAGAACTCGGGGAAAATTATTATTTAATTACTTCAAAATGTTCGTTGAAATTATTATAGTAGAGTTGCTAAGCCGCGAAATTGTGCGCATCGGGTTACAAGCATGAATTTTCTACCACACATAGAACGTTCCACGGTGATTATTTTCAGATGTGGAGGGAAGTCAGATTCGTCCCCTGTGTGGTGGGAGAGCGGGGTGAAGAGGAGCTTTTTCTTTTTTTTATTACTGATCAGTTAAGGCTATTAGGGCTTGTGCGACATCGTTTTCGTGTAAAATAGATTGATTCATCCTCCTAGCCTTTGTCCCATATTTTGAGAATGAATTCTCAATCGGGGTCGGCTCCCTAAATCCCAAGATGTGGCGTAGGCACTAGTTTTTACGCAAGCGACTGCCATCTGACCTTCCAACCCAGAGGGGAAACTAGGCCTTATTGGGCTTAGGTGGTTTCCTCACGATGTTTTCCTTCACCGAAAAGCGAGTGGTAAATATCAAATGACATTCCGTACATAAGTTCCGAAAAACTCATTGGTACGGGCCGGGTTCGAACCCGCGACCTCCGGATTGAAAGTCGCATGCCCTAACCACTAGGCCACCACCGCTTCCAAAAAAAAAATAGAATATATTCGTGTAAAATAGATATCAGCTATTAATTTTTTATGTTATTTAAGAATAGTTTCATATAAAAATTTGGGTTTATTGCCGAAAAGGTAAAAATCACAACAAGTTTTTTTTATTCAGAACGATAAATTAGTTATCTATTCTGAATATTTACAATTTAAAAATGTATACATTTGTCATAATAGGTTTTTTTTTTTAAAGGAATAAGGCCTCTTAATTGACTTTAAAACTTTTCGTCTAGTAGGTACGCTGTTTAACTTTATTGTTATAGGTACTTATTGTGTACCGTCCTATTCAATACTGTTTTATTTTTTTATTTATGGCCAATTTTCATAATTAGCTCATACGCTTTGCTCTTACCAGTAATGTAGGCGCTGTAGAATTATTTTATTAGTTAAGTCATTTAATTTCATTTTTTTTATTTCCCCTCTTTCTAAATGTAATACTCGCTTAGTGGCAGTGAGCTTAATTTCATTTCTTTTTGATTTCCCCTCTTTGTAAATGTAATAATAGCTTAGTGGCAGTGAGCTTTCAACCTCGCGAGTTTGATTTAAACGGTTTACTTTGTAGAACTACAATTCTCCACAGAATTCGGCCACGCTGTCTCTAGTGAGTCTGGTCACTGTAAACTCATGGTAAGGGGTCATGAGAACCGATTGAGAAATGTGGCCCGGAAGCGAGAACAGCCTGAAATTCGGACAGAAACCGAGACGCTTAATTCGCTTGGTAAATAAGTTTCTTGTTGATACAAAAACGTATAAAAACCGGTCAAGTGCGAGTCGGACTCGCGCACTGAGGGTACCGTACAAACACTTTCCATCCTTAAAAGGTTAAGTTAAGTTTGCACCTGGTATGTATAGCGCTCTATACAAATGAGGTGCAAAGTTTACGCAACCAATCCCGTTTGTTGTATGGGAGCCCCCCTTGAATATTTATTATATTATATTTTTAGTATTTGTTGTTATAGCGGCAATAGAAATACATCATCTGTGAACATTTCAACTGTCTAGCTATCACCGTTCTTGAGATACAGCCTGGTGACAGACGGACGGACGGACGGACGGACAGCGAAGTCTCAGTAACAGGGTCCCGTTTTTACCCTTTGGGTACGGAACCCTAAATAACGCATTGTATTTACACACACGTATTAGGACCATGATACGCTATGGCTACACAACTGTTGAATAAGCTGGGTCTGATTGACATTATTCCTATAGGAGCTTGGGCCTTTTACGAGGATATTAGTTTCCAATTCGCCGCTCCGCAAATGTGACGTCCCTTTCCCGCCATGTCGTAAGATAACCAATTTCCTTACCCAATTTTATAGCCCAACTATCGAACGCAAAAGGCAGAACCGGCGTCTATCTCCAAACCGAGTGAAAGTAGAGGAATGCCGCCTGATTCGACGGTAGCATTCGCAGTTGTGTAATATATGTCACACGGTGAAGAGAGCGTGCATAATATACACTAATCAAATCGTCGTTCCAATGCTAAACTAACATAACTGCCATTTTGTCAAAATTGAGTTTTTGATGTAAAGCGGTAGCAAATAATTTCCCGCATAATGTCACAAATTTATAGAGCTCTATCTTTTAAGGTTCCAGAGTTACAATATTGTGAATCTGAACTTTTATTATTTTGCCCCCATGGTAAACTTACAAAATGTAGGTCAACTAACGAATTTGTCATTTTCGTTAACTTTTTATGGTGATAATTATCACTTACCGGTCAGATAACCAATAGCAAATTTGCGAATCTGCCAGATTCGTTAGATTTCTACGGTGGCTATTATGATCTGCTCATATAACAATCCTATAGCAAATGTGCGAATCTGCCAGATTGGTTAGTTTACTATGGTGGCTATTACGATTTGCTCACATAAGTAGCCTTTGCAAACTTGCGAATCTGCCAGATTCGGTAATTTACTATAGTGGCGATTATATACCAACATCGGTAGCCTACAAACATTAACGAATTTAGCATTTTCGTTAGTTTGTCATCGTGACTAATGCTTTTGTAGAGGGTGAAACTTGAAGTAAATATGCGAATCAGGCAGTTTGGCAAATTAAGTATTGCCAATTTATTATAAAAAATAAAGTTCATGCGATATGCGTATGAACAAAGGGATAAACGTATCAGAGGGAACGCATATAAATCCCTAAGTTATAAAGACGTTGCAGCAAGACCGATGACAAAACCTAAATGTGTGACAAAATTCATCCATTAAAGGGGTTAAATGAGAGGTTTAAGTTTGTATAAAGAACGTGAGATTTTTGAGTAAGAAAAAAACATTTCGAGTATAGGTTCTTCGTCAAAAACTAAGAAAACGGTTTCAACATTTTTAGAAAATAAGGAATTAATTGGTAAGTGGAATTTTATGAGAAACGTGGCCTTCTTTAAGTAACGGGTGCATTATTTCGCGTGTACATTCTCATTAAAAAAATACCCTTAATGGAGTAAAGTTGGTCTTGAAAGTTTGCTAAACAATCTGAACTCGATATTTCGAACAAAAATAGAGATGCATTTATTCTTATCTGTCACCGATGACACTGGGAAATAAAAATAAATATATATTTATTTACCAAAACACGTTACAAATTAGGTCATGATATTTAAGTCAATGGAAATTCTCTTAGCAAATCAAACTTAATACTAAGTGCGTTTGCATTTGACGCAATATGAACATTATCCAATTTGATCTTAAAAATAATAATTTTAATAATGCTTTAAAAGCAATATGTTGACATCATCATATTCACATGAATCAAATAGTCAAAATTCATTATTTTAATACTGCATTTATCGTAAAATCGTCATTATCAAATTAATTTTAAAAAATAATTACACATTAAGTCAAATGTATAGGAATACAATTTTAAATCTATAAATATAAATTTCTAAAGTTACGAGAATAATGAAATAATTACTAATTCCTAATTTCGAAAGTATCCCCAATTAGAAAGTGTAGAGTTGGACCGCAATATGTAACTCTTCTAAGCAAAGGAACATAACTGTCAAACACATAAAAACTAAAGTATGGCAATATTAACAAAAGAGTAACCATCAATCTTAGTACCTCCATATTTTTATATCAAATTTACTTACACAACTTTTATCTCGTTTTAATCCCCTTAGAGCCCTTAGGGCCTTATCACACTTGCGATTTGCGAGCGTATTTTCTATACAAATAAGCGACGCGGCGAACACGCTGCGCGTACGCCTTCATACAAAATACGCTCGCAAATCGCAAGTGTGATAAGGCTCTTAGAGTAACAATGTCAATAAACGCTGAAGGTACTGTTTTGATTTACAGCATGTAGGTATACTCACTTAATACAACGCAATAAATCCTCTCTCTCTCTCTCTCTCTCTCTCTCTCTCTCTCTCTCTCTCTCTCTCTCTCTCTCTCTCTCTCTAATCTTTTATAAATCTTTTGTAAATATGTTTGTAAATACAACACTGATCAAAACACAATTTAGCAAGTTGTTTTTTTATTTATATAAAATTTGCTATAATCCAATAGTACCTTCTTTAAAGATTAGGAATTAACACAAGTGTCAAGACTAATTAGTGCCCTATCTTCAGTGATGTCTATACTATAATTGCTGGAGCAAAGACATTTGTGACATTTGATTTAAAATAGTCCACTGTGTCGCTTACCATGAGCGCGAAATTTGTTTGCATGTTTAAACCAACCTGTCAACGCGCCCTTATGGTAAGTGATAAAATGGTACCTTTTGCTCGAAACCTTCAAATTTTAAAATTCGAACATTATTTCTAGGTCGAATGCGATACATTTTATACAATGTACAATAGTATTATGTTATTGGAAACAAAAATAAGTACAGATTCGCAACCCTATTTTGATAGCAGATGAAGGGAATAGCATTTCACCATACGAAAACTACGAAAGTGGCATTTTCGTAACTTTACTTTGGCTTAACAATAAAAAATACATTTCAAACTTGCGAAAGTGGCACTTTCGTAAATTTACTATGGTGAATAATCTTATCTTTCTGTTCTTTTCTATGGAGCTGCAGAATTGCGAATGTGCCTTAATTTCTAAACTCCAGTAATTAATACATATTTGACACATTGATAATATAAAACATGCATTTTAAAAACATTGTGCGAAGACAGTTCTATTATAACTACAAAAACAACCGAGAAAATATTTTTACAAAATTTTTACCAACTTAAAATCGCTCCCCTGTAAAATTTGTTTTTTGCAGTTATGTTAGTTTAGCATTGGAACGACGAAATGTACAAACGATTGTCCGGACAGGTTTCTCTGAGGAAAGTACTCGTATAGACGATTTTAGGAATCGAGGAACCACTAAGTGGATCAATGAATGAAGTAATGCTGAGTAGTTTTTCTCGTGGCTTACATGAAAAATATAATTAGTTACAGCATATGATTATGATCATCATATCAGCCAATAGACGTCCACTGCTGGACGAAGGTCTCCCACAAAGTTCTTCATCGATCGGTCGTACACCCTCATCCAACTACTTCCGGCAATCTTAAACAGGTCGTTGGTTATCGTGTTAGAGCCCTTCGCACGATGGATCTTTCGATACGCGGTGGCCACTCAAGAACCTCTCTGCTGCAACGGCCATCGGTTCGAACCAACTAATTAAACTAATTTAATATAATCACGAACATTTTTACTATTGTGGGTTATGTCTGAAGAGGATTAGTAGGCATCAAGGATAGGTAATCTGTACCTACTCGGGTAGTTCCGAAAATCGGGAAATGCCGATAATTACGGATATCTACTGAACGTGTAAAAGTTCTCTCAATTCTAACTCTGCAAAAGGTCACAACAGGAAATACGTAAAACTGTGTAACAACAACAATCTATCTATCTTTTATTACAGAGGTAATAAAACACTTGACCGTAAAACAATTTAATACGTCGAGATAGCACAAACCATTCCTTGCCGCGGAGAATCAAATTAAAAAGTTCGAGCACGTTCTAACGCCGGTATCAGTGGTGGAACAAAACGCGATTTATTGGGTGAGATGTTATTACAGAGCCAATTTAATTAGCCGGTCACACGGTAGGGGCAACGAAACGCAACAAAACAATGTAAGGGCATGGCATACTGGAGCAGGTTCCTCGTTTTTGAGCCGCTCTTATAAGGTATATTTTTCTTATTCTTCTATTCCCTTAAACCCAGTGCTCCCAGGTTAGAGAAGTATCTTTCTTCCTCCAAATTCCATCTAGCGATGATGTGAGGATAGATCAAGACCGGTGGGAACAACTGATTAGGAATAACAAATCTTTTGATCACGATTCTAAGGATTGAGGGAGGGAACGTCCACTACACAAAGGTTGTCTGGAAGAGATCGCTCTTTAGCGATAAGACCGCCTGTTGTTTACCTCTAATTGTAATTTCTTGCATTGTATTTCTCCTGTATATTTTATGAGGTGTGCAATAAAGAGTACTTGTATTGTCTTGTATTGTATTGTGAACGTCCCTAAAGTTAAGTACCAAGAAGTCGGGCTTCTAATACACACATTTTCTGTTTATTAGGTTAAACAGTTGGGATATTGAACGCTTTTACGTACCTATACCATAAACTTAACCATAGAGAAGGCATAGTGCAAAGGTGAAACTTTACAACGAAGTTTATAAGTTATGGACGGATTTGTGTTGGCCAGAAAGTTATTTTCTCAGATTCCATAGATTATGAAACGCCAATGTCTAGTTTTATAGCACCGAGCAGGAAGTCAGGACTCTAACACTAGCGTTCATAGTTCTAATCAGAATCACGCTGCACAAACGTTAGTGGGAGATGTTCTATACATTTGAGGAAGGGTATTCCTATGATGTGAACGCAATGTGAACGCTTCCCACTAATAACCAACCCGCGTCTGCCCGTTTATCTGTCGGCGCCGGCGCATCGATCATCGCGGATCCTCGGACCCTGTTAGCGTGGACCAGGAAGTCAGGACTCGAACAATCCCGCGCTTTTACACTATTAGTTTTTATCACGCTTCACATAATAGGCGTGGATCTACCTTTGTGGACAATGTGGGTTATGCACACTGTGTGAAAATATCAATTTTTATTAAAATTTATGTAAACCCCCTGGAGGCACGTAGGTAGGTATATAGTTATTCTTAAACTAAGATATTTTAACTCTAGAGTGTAGGTAATATTGTACGGTCCCTACACGGAATCTAAACAGAAGCCATCTAAAAATGCGCTGGCGCTGCCGATGGTATCAAAATATTTCAGCAGCGCACAATTAGCATGCGGGGTTTTGACGCTAGATGGCGCGATACACAATGTGCACGCCCGTTGCGGTGGCTAGTAATCGTATTCAAATAAATAATTTTTAAAACACGTCTTCAACAAAAAGGAATCCTATCCTTGTAGGTACTCCCTGGCAGCAATTTGCATGAGTTTATTTTATAAAAAACGTCACAATTTCTATACGATTTTACAACAATCGAGAAGTTTCGTTGAAAGGTTCGTGGGCCTGACTGGCGATTGAATTCAGGTTTACCTGATGGCAAGTGACCACGGGGTTGAGGATGTCGCTCACTGGTTCAGCAATAGCCTATAAAACTAAGCCTTCAAGAAACCCATATTATAATCTTCTGTAATAAAAACGATGACAGCGAGTTCATCCTGTACACTATGAGCTTATGTGTTCTTTACGAAATGGGGAACATTGTTAAAAACGGTACGACTCTATGGTGCGTCTTTTGAGGCGGTGCTATTTAACTAGCATGTTATATTCTTAAAGTTTTCCTTTTATTTACATTAATCCAGTAAACAATTCAATGCCGCTACAACATTTAAATCAGCGTCTAACCCCCCAACCTTACCTCAAGCCCATACCCTCGCAGCATTCCCCCTTTAACAATTTAATTCGTCCGTTTAGCTACTCGCAGATAATCGACCCTTTGTTCCTTTAGCTTCATAAAGATAATTGTCGCACAGGAATTCCTACCCCTAGCTGAAGAAAGTCACATATTACTAGACATCCTCATAGCCACATACGTCTTTTCATGATATATAAGTGTTACCTACCTGTTTGTTTTGGAATTCTTTTGTCCGTTTTAAATTAGCAGAGTTTAACTTGTTTACCATAAGTTTATCTAATTTTAGCCCTGGTATGAACCGTGAAGGCAACATTCCTGGCACTGGGGTTCTTATGGCGTGGTTTGCGAAAATAATTGCGGTACTCCTGATGAAAGGGCAAGCATCTTTCAGAAATAGCATAATTTACATGTTTCTTCTTAAGTTCAGGCTTTATATGTACTTACTTAGTGATTTATTGTACTTATAATCTTACATTGTTGACGTATCGCGAGCCGTGTCTCTAAATAATGTAATTTAAAATGTCATACATTCTAATAAATATTACAAAAAATCTACTTTTACGGAACATGTACGTAATTCATTACAAGTTCTTTAGGTTCTTCTTTAGTTCTCAATAAGTCCTACTTATTGAGAATTCCCGTAAATATGCTTTTTTTTTGTACTACTGATAAAAAGATCAAAGCACTAAGAAAAATTTAAATGCGTATCCTGGTGAAGAGACCGGTAATCGAACCCGGTTACCCGGTACCTTCTGGGACACGCTGAATCGGACCCAGAGGTACCGGCAGTGGCGTGCACAGAGTTTTACGACAGGGTAGACACAAAATTTTGAGAACCTAATAACTTACAGAAATACTGCGGGACAGTTTTTTTTCTTCGTCTTCTCAAATATCAAGCAAATCGACCATCTCTAAATAATTTCCTCTATTAACTGACGAACGAAAACAATAAACACCACCACAATTTATCACCATTAAAATTATCCATTTTCAGACAACTTTTAAGAATACACTAAAAACTTTTATTCGCTTATTTACTAGTCACCACTATCACACGTAATAATCAAAACAAACAATAATGGCGTCCAAATATGCAAAACCTATAGGCACAGTCTAAGAAACAATACAGTCGGTCGACGAAGGCGTCTAGACAGGGCAATCGTGCGGGGTGACAGAGGCGGCGGCGGGAGGGGCGTTCCCCATGTGTCATACGACGAAATTGTTAGTAATGAGGGAACTAACTTTGAGGGCTGACGCGTCTTGCAACTTACAATTTTATTGAAATGGTGCATACGACATGTGCTGTGCGACAATGCATGTCGACATCTTATAAAAATAAAGAACTACGATTCCATAGATTTCCTCGGTCAATAGAAAGGTAAATATTATATTTTTAATATTATTTTATAGTGCTTAAGTAATAAATTTTCTCATGTCATGCTAACGTAAACAAAATGGCGGATGTAAAAGCGTTACGCCTGCCAGTAAAAATTGAAATACCGCAGTAATATCGCTAATTGTTTGTTTCTGTGTACCTAAACAAAAATATATAATGATATGATATGTCCACTGACCTCCATGATATGTCACATGAATTTTTAAATTCAAAATGTCGGACATGATTTATAGGTTATTTTAAGTAATTACGAGTTTGACCTTTACTCCCCCACTGCCGTCGTCATCCATTTTTGTATATTTTCAATATTTTATTTTACTGCAACAAATTTTTATTACATTAAAAAAAAGTAATTACGAGTTACGTAAGGTTTAAGACTTTATTTAAAAAGTAAGAAATTGTTTGTTTATGAATCATCTGATTTTTAAATAAATTTGAGGGTCCGCGGGGTACCGATTACGAAAATGAAGTCAATTTTGATATCCAAGATGGCGGACATTATTTTTTCTTAAAAATCGATATGGGTGTCTTCTCCGAGGTACCTCGGGGTGCCGATTACGAAAATGACGTCCATTTTGAAAACAAAGATGGCGGACGTCACTTTTTGAAATGGGTGTTGATGTCTGTAGCAGTGATATCAACCATTCCAAAATGGATTCCATTTTTGAAATCTACACCCCCAAAAACCTAGAAAACGACACCCATGTCGATTTTTTCAAAAAAGTGACGTCCGCCATCTTTATTTCCAAAATGGACGCCATATGTAAAATTAGTACACATACATGAAACCTAAAAACATTACCCTCCTTTTTTGGGCAGTTGTGTAAGTCTGTGACAACCCTAGGTAAGTACGGTAACCTTGAGCGGTGTCGGCATTTACGCAAACATCAAAGGCGTCGGCCCACTGTTACTTTTTACACTGTGCTATAGGTAACAAAAATACGACAAACTTAAATAGTATTGTATTTGCGCTAATTAAAGTTACAGAAAAGCGCCTTTTTAAATTCGTTACATAGTCAACATCGGAAGTTCGAATCTACAAATAATAGCTAAGGAGAGAGCGAGACAGGCTACCCGTTCGGAATTGTTCGCTTAACATCGGGCGTCGCGGTATTCGCGCGAGTCGCGGGTCAGAAACATCCTACTTCCGTAAGGAAGTAAAAGACATGAGACAATGTCTTACTTCTGTATATGTGTGCGTGAGTTTTGTTATTGTGTGCAATATTTTTATAAGAACGCACACACACGCGGTCCGTGTTACCACGAGGCACACAAATATAAATTTAGACAGAAAATCGCCTGTCTGTACCGCTTACAGCGCATAGCGGCGCTAGTGCCGCGGAATGTTTCAAGTCAATCTCCACGGAATGGACCAATACGTACGTAATTTTGGCGCACCGACTCGATAGATGGCGCGGATCGCAAATTGATTATTTTTGTACATTTGTTTTATATAATTTTATAAAAAGGTAATGTTTGTAACAATTAATTATATATTTCGTTTCTGTAATCAACTAGGGTAGGCAGTGTCTTTTTGTCTTTATAAGGTGCACGCCTCTGGGTACCGGGTTCGATTCCCAGTCTCTACCACCAGGTTACGAATTTAAATTTTTCTTTGTATTTCGACCTTTGTTTCAATGGTAGAATTTAAACTATTTGAGGGGTGTCTTTAAAACACGAGTAAACCGAGCGGAATTCATTATTACGATCAATACTCACCCACGACGAAGGCCCGAAGGCTAAGTCCGCACTCCGCAGTTTGGATCTGTTTGTCACCAACTGCACCAATTTAGGCATCCGTGCCGTGGGCGACACTGCTGTCTGCGGAAATAACAAGCTGTGATGTCATCCAATAGAGATATAGGCGAGTTGAATAGCCCTCACGAAAATCAACTTACTTGTATTAAATATGTATATCCCATATGTTTAAAGCTGTTAATTAATCTTAAGTATACGTTACTTTTAGACTTTCTTACGCCTTCAGAAAATGCTTCAGATATGCTTCAGATAAAATATGTTGATAAATAAAAACATTCAATGAATTCGTCCGTCAGCATTCTGTCAGTAAACCAACTGAAGACACCTCATAGTGCCATATACTTAAAATCTCTGTTTTATCTGACATTGTATTTTATGATTGTATTTTTATTGTTGTAGCTCTATTATGATGGTGTATTTGAGTTCATTGAATGATTATTATTTAATTTTATGTTTTCTTTTGACGATCATAATATCAAATCATGTAAATTAACTTAGGATATTTTTTTATGTAATTTGTTATTATGAAATAAATAAAACTAAATCGAAATCTGAATCGAAGTATCACAGAGTCATAGGCATCAAAATCACAGCTTCAAATTTAGTATTTCCCAATGTGTTTAAGTACACATAGCTTTCCTGTTAATAATTTAGTAACTTGAGACCCTGATCACAATCAGAACCCGTCTCTTGCCGCTTCACACCTCCTGTCCCTTTGCTAGTTACATAACTGTCCGATTATGTAATCGAGAAGCTCTGACACAATATAACGCAAGAATCCTTAACTCTTTTGCCTAGTCTAGCGGATCTATGATGGTTGCTTTTATAAAAAAAAGTGACAAAGCATCTGTCACGTTTGACAAAATGCGAGTGTGAGTGTCAGATGGTTTGTCACTTATTTATCACATGATAAACGCAACCATCATAGGCGCGCAGGGTTATTGTGTCGTTAAAATTAACGTATATAATTTATACCGATTTAGTTCTTATCTTATGCAAGAATCAAAGAGAATATCAAACCTGCATATTTTGTATTAATAGGTAGGTACATGTTATACAGCAGCAGCCTAGGTGCCTGGGTACATACAGGGTGTTACTCTATCCCTACCATTTGTTATCCGTATTACTGAAACTCATATGTATTATGAGTATTTTAAGTATATGAAATTATGTTGTTTAAAGCATATATAAGCATTTCATTTCATTTTATTTATTCATTGCACCATGGTTGTTTACAAAGATGTTACACTTGTTTGAGTCCTTTAAATGGGCCCATCAAGCAACTCTGCCTCGCCTACAATTTTTCTGATTTGCCCTAAGGTTGACTGGTAGAGAATGCCCCATGGCATTAAGTCCGCATTAAGTTTTCTTTTGTGCAATAGCATTTAAATAAATAAATAATTAATGTTATTGGTTTCCGAATAACGACAAAATATTTAATATAGTCGTAACTTGACTTTTTCTACTGATCCCTCATCATTATACAGAAGGTTGACATTTCACAGTGATTTTGTCATGGTTCTAAGTCGCACACTCTTGCCAGAGAGGTCGTGGCTGTTGGGATGCCGTACATGGTTGATATTCACTTCCAGCTTTTCTTGGTTTAAGGATTTAATGCCTTCTTTTCCAATGGCGCTCCAATTCTGGCGGTTGAGATCGTTGCGAGAACACTGATAATTTGGTTGTTATTTTTACTATGTATGTCTATATGGTAGCAGATCGTGGTCTTGATTTTTTTCCTTTCAGCCGCCCCTCTACTAAACGCCTCTCCAATGATCATTTCTCGAGATACTATCAAAAGTGAACAACCATATGAAATATCACTGTGACTTGTTGCAAAGGGTACAATATCACGTAGATTAGCTCCTAGTGACATATCTGTTCCGTCTGTGCGGTACTTTAGTCATTATGTTCCACCCTGTATATTAAATGACCTAACTTGGGATGTACTTAGTTCATACTTACTTTGTTCACATGTGCACCTAAAATGGTAATATTGAATGTAACGTAGGTACATTGTAAGGGTGCTAAAGTGCCTGAAATGTTTGTTTTGTTTGCGATACTCGCCCATGCCACGCACTGTTCTCACATACCGTGTCCGATTCCTTATCTTTTTATTATTATTGTTATTAATATTAATGCTTATTATAATATGAATGTATATTTGTTTGTATTTTTTCAAAGAATAGACCAACACACGGGTAACAGTGGGTTTCAAAGGAATTATTCATGGAATCATAAATAATCTAAGCTATAAAATGAATAAAGGAGATAATAATAATAATGTATTTATTGTACAATAAGCGTTGTGTTACATTGACAGTGAAAATACAGATTTGCACAAATAGTGTCAAATTGGTGGTCGCAGCATACTGACCCCTGAACTAGGCAATTGCCTGTAATAAAAATTACTAATGCCGTACCTATAGAGGCCTTATTCCTTTTAAAGTTTAGGCATGTTTCTTAACATATTATTGATGTTACTACCTAGAACAGGGCTATTTGGATTTATTGAAACCTACAGTTTGAATTTTTCATTGATAATTTTTGTTTCAAAAACTACTCGAAATTGACAAAATTCACACGGAGAGTTTTTTCAACTTATTTTCGACTGCACACAATGAAAGCATGAAATAGCTATGTTACTACCTAGAACAAGGGGAAAAGTATTATTAACTACAAAAAGTTGGTGGAAATTATCAAAATATTTGTCATAATATGAAAAAAATAAATTTTGAAAGGAATAAGGCCTCTTAGTTTGTTGCATGTAGTCACTGACTGCTAAGTAGCAAAAATACTAGTCGAGCAAAACAAACAAACGTATTATTATAATTTACTAGCTGTGCCCGCGGTGTTACCCGCTCATCCCACGGGAACACTAAATTTATTCGGGATGAAAAGTATCCTATGTCCTTCCCCGGGACTGAAACTATCTATATACCAAATTTCATCTAAATCGGTTCAGCGGTTTAAGCGTGAAGAGGTAACAGACAGACAGACAGACACACTTTCGCATTTATAATATTAGTATGGATTTCAGACTAAGTCCATATCTTTTTAGTAACAAACATAATGCTTAGAAACTATGTTAGGTTAAAAAGAAATAGAAATAACAAAAGTTTTTTTTTTATACTTAAGTTTAACAGGTAAGTACGTCCTGTCTACTTAATATATATATCTTAACATAAATTTATGAAACATGTAATGTCTCATTTTTTAATGTGGGTAGGTACACCACAATTTTTATTTAAGCCTTAAATACAAAGATCAAAGCTTAAAGGCTTTGGAGCTAGGGTAGCGAAATGGTTAACGCGCTGGACCGGCAATCCAGAGGTACCGGGTTCGATTGCGTCTCTTCCCCGGTAGCTCCTTTTCCAATTTTTCTTTAAGCTTTGATCTTTGTATTTAAGGCTTAAATATCTTAACATAGTCCGAAAACTCATGCGGAAGCTACCAATAAATGATTTCTACCTTAGTATCCAAACTAGACAGGTACCCTACATCCTACTTGACGCCAATGTACAGACGCGGCTCGGCGAAGATTCCTTGCTCTGTATTTGTACATTACATACATTACCTAAACCCTAAACACAGCATTTCGAGTTCGCCCAATCAAAGTCGGTCATCTCCGTTTACTCACAAAACTCAAGCAAGCCTTGAATGAAAGATGTTCCGTCTGCGTCAACATTAGTACACATCTCGTGTTGCGCGTGCGACTGCAGAATATCAAGTGAGGGAGAACCGCAGGATCAAGCCGATCAAGGCCAATAGAGAGTATGGTAATCGCTGATTCATCGAGAGATCGTCCATATACGACACTGGTCAGCATCTTTGCCCGAGACGGGCGTAAAGCTCGTTGAGACGAAAGTTAATCTCGCTTGTTTCTATTATTAGCGTGATGCAATGTCCCACTCCTAACACTTATAAGACTTGCGGCGGAAATAGTAGATTGTTTGATAAGGGGCTAAAATGAGCCATTTTGACACGATAGAGTCAATGAGTAAAATTTTAGAGCACTTCGCGAAGCTAAAATAACGTACGTTCTGAGCAGGAGATGTGAATTATTATAAACTAGCTGTGCCCCGCGGTGTTACCCGCTCATCCCACGGGAACACTAAATTTATTCGGGATAATAAGTATCCTATGTCTTTTCCCGGGTCTCAAACTATCTCCATACCAAATTTCATCTAAGTCGGTTCAGCGGTTTAAGCGTGAAGAGGTAACAGACAGACAGACACACTTTCGCATTTATAATATTAGTATGGATTATAATCTCCACAGGGTCTATTGTTTATTGTTTATTTCTCATGTAGGTATACAATGATACACTTATGTTCGTCAATGTACATCAAATAAATACTTAAAAATTAATTATGGGTCTGATGCAATGATGCCGCTTTGCGAGGTGGGCTGAGCGGAGCGTCACCATCTCTACACTACTCGCGTCGCCGAGGCGAAGTTGGTTGAAGTATGGGCCTCCGCAGCGAAGTGCCCCTCTACGTTCTTCTAACCTCGGCCAATTTCGCGAGTAGTGTGGTGCCGCAATCATGTTACATAGGAAAACTGTGGGTCCATCAAGTCGGGGTACTTTGGCTACTCGTCGGGTTACTTTGATTACCTTATTAATTGCATGGATTACTTTTCGATGGGCTACTTCTCAGGTAGTAACTTTTGACTTTTTTGGCTTAGGAAGTTAGAAGTTTTTTTTTTGAGAACTACTCTAGAGCCAAAGTAGGTAACTCATCCACGATCCTTATCGCTAAATCTATCTATCAATCTATCTATAACTAATGATAGTTATCGCAACATGCTGTGTGTTGTGAGCTACTCTTCCCGGCTCGTAGGTTTTCATATCCGAACCGGGTGCGATGCGTAAGCGCAGCTTGTTCGCTCGTCGTCGAACCGCTGACCCGCCGCTTTCCCCGGGTCGCCGCGCCGGCAACGTGTCCATCTCCGTTGACAACCCGCCGACATCGACATAGAACAACCGCGCAACCGGGGTTGTATGTTTGCCTTTATATTATTGTTATTAGATAGAGACAAAGTATTGAACACGTTCACGGGCCCAGGACCATTTTGAAAATGCATGCTGCGGCACAGAGGAAACACGTACAAAAACTTATTGCCAAAAACGGCAGAAACAAACACAGTTAAGCTATTTATATAAAATCGTGTGATTTTTTTTACAAAGGTCACGTTTTTTGTTACTTAAGGGTTGAGTTTCTTTCGGCTTTCTTCTAAACAGCGATCTCCTCTTGCGAAATTCCCGTAGATTCAGATTCAGACATTTAAAAGTGTCCTTGTGGCCTACGTACAGAATATACATTTGGATTTTGATTCTGGTTTTGACACTGAAAAGCTCAATTAAGAACTTTGGTCTTTCTTTAAATTCGAATACTTTATCCGTTTACCCAAAATATGGCTCATTACATCTATAACTCACAAACCTATTTTCGTTTCCATAACAATAAGCAAACATGCATAATATCGTACACATATCTAACTTACTCAGTCATTGAGGCTTTGTAGCCCTTGTACAATTGCACAATGCACATACTTAGAATTACCTTTATTAATTTACCGATCTAAGTATTTATTGGCGACAATAAATAATCGAATGAATGAATGAATCTGCCGCTATTACTGCAGTTTCCTCCAAAGCTCCAAAACAGTGTCGCGTCTCTCTTTCTCCGCGGCGACCGCTTTCCAGCGCCAGCGACCGGCGCGCGCGCATAACGGCGCGCTGCTCTGCGCGAACGCACGTCCGCGAGTGAAGTGACCGTGCTGTGTTGTGTTGTGTGTGTAAACAGTGATTTTTATTGGTGAGTATTTGACTTGATCCTTTTACTATCGTAGTGACTCCTCTGTAAGGATTCTTTGTGGAATAGAGATAGTGTTCTGTTTTTTAGGTGGTGAAACGGATTGTTGCATTGCAATTGTTTTGAAAAGTTCGTACGAACGATACTTATTGCGTAGAAATGTGAAGATTTTCTGCAAACTAAATAGTTTTTGTTTTTAGCAGGAATAAAAAAGGATTATTGAATTAGCAATCAACATTAGCGATGAATTGAAATCCTTATTTTTATGTGATAAAGTGTGCGCTAGAATTATCTAAGCTATTTACAGAATTGAAAAGCAAGACGGTAATTGTTAAGTGTGTATTGTTTAATTTATTTAGTTGCGGTACTTTTTAATATTTAAGTAGGTTTATTGTGTACGACGAAAACTTCGTTTAATGAGATTTCTTTGCGTTTAATTGCGGCGCTGAGGTCCGTTATGTCCGTCTATCTGTTCTGTTCTAGCTCAGTAACGCCGTTATGCCTGAACACATTTGGATTGAGTTTGCGTTGATTACTGTGATTTGTCGAGCGATTTGTGAAATGGGAATAAAAAGTAAATAATGATCACGACTGCCATCTAGGTAGTCGACTTTGTGAATTAATATCGTGTGGTGACATCATCATTCCAATAATATAATAATGTCACAGCATTGCAAATATGATTCGAAGTTCCATATTTGCAATGCTGTGACATTTTTACAAGGAAACCAAACACGTTCTGATACGAATTAATTTCTAATGAATTGCTTACAAGGAATTATATTATAAGCATATATCAATAATTTTCGATAATAAGTGTTTTAGAGAACCGTACCATTTTCTTACTTATAATAAGTAAGTATAGGTAATAAAATTCATCGTAACGTAACTTTAATTGCTTCCTAAAAAACCTAAAGTTAGGGTAAGTTTAAGTACTTAATTCTCTAAATTAATACATTTTGTTCCTATATTATTGAAATTAAACAAATATATTATATCAATTTGTAATCCTCATAGACCTTAACATCTTTATATCATTATCGGATGATTTTATGCATGCGTTTTTGTGGCAGTGTTTGAAATTACTCTGCAGTCCTATGAGGGAGCGACGGTGTAAATTATAAGGGGATTAATGCTTTCAGGAAGGGATTTCCAACCTTTGCTGTAAATCAATATTTCAATCATGTAAGTATATATATAAAATATTTTCCACCTAAAGTGTGATCTTCAAGTTGATTGCGACATTGCGAGTGAACATTTTATCATAAGATTATATTTGAAATAAAAATTTTGAATTTGAATTGGGCAAGTAGGTGGTATCCTACATCTTACCCTAGCTACACTACTCGCGAAGTTGACCGAAGTTGGGCGAATATGATAGCGTGGAGACTTTGCTGTGGAAACCCACTTCGGCCAAATTCGCCTCGGCCAACGTCGCCTCGGCCAACTTCGCCTCGGCCAACGTCGCCTCGGCCAACTTCGCCTCGGCCAACTTCGCTGTGTGGAGCCGAAATTAAATTTCATCACTAGACCATGTGTTTTATCACAGTAAAAACACTAGTTATCAAGAACACAAGTAACCTGACCAAATCTCCCAGACTTCATATTGTATACTCAGTATCATCCTCCACGCGATTTCAACACGTATCAAAAGAGCGCCCGCGCAGCTGAACACACAACACAAACTAGGCCCAATTACACGCTGTAATGTACTTACAACTCGACTTAGCTATATAACTTAAAAAAAACAATTACACACATGAAACATATTTACAATACTAAAAACTATAGATAAATTATAAAAGAAAGGATAAATGTGTACAATTGCCTAAAGCTAATAAAAAAAAAGTATATTCTATTTTATAAAGAATACATACATAACACACTATATCGATACCTTAAAGCACAATCGTACTTACTTTTCGGATAAAGTACTTGCAATTAGGACGTTAAGTGCACACCTTTATATTCCGGTTTAAATTTCACTGGCCAAAAATTGTAATAAGTACGAGTTTGAACTAAGATATCGATATATTCCGATCAGCAATACTATGAAAATTATTAATTTAATTATTATTATTAAACAAATTACTCTATATGACTCTACATTACTATGCACTTTGTCTACCTTTCCACGATGAGCCTCTATTGACAGCCGTACCGTAACATAAAATTACACAGAGTAATAAATAGTTTATTGTTTCTCATTATTTTCATTATTCATAATTTGATTTTTGTCACAAACAGTTGAAAAACTGCGTGAATTTAGGCTAACGTGTTATTTAGGCTATACATAATTAGGTTAAGTTGGTTTGGTTGGAACGTGGTTTTCATAATAATAAACAATGATGATTCTGGACCTGGACACATAAAACTTCCGAATTATTTAGTGTAGGTATCCCTTTGCGAAACATACTATTTCTTTTCGAAAGTACCAACGTTGAATTTTCAAAAGCATTACTAGTAACTCTACTCAACTAAGTAAATAGCACCTGCGCGTTTACATGCACATTTTAATTCTCTTAATACATTTATTTGTGGCTTATCTGACGTCTTCTGTTTATTTCAATCCATCAAAGTGCCTAAATATTTACATAAAATAATACCATATTTACATACTTTTTTTCTGCACCATCAACAGAACAATAGGACCAAAAATGTTGTCTCCATTATTTGTCTCAAATTCCTTGAGAGTTGAAACTCATTAGAGTTCATTCATCATTAAGTGCTAAAACCCTTTTTATCGTCTTATGTTATAAGTCGCCATCTCACGTGTATTAGAAACTTGCATTCAATTAATTCATTTGTTGCGTTAGGTAACTAAGGTGCCCGAAGCAATAGCGGAAACCGCGAGATGTTATATCATCCGGATTATTGAGACAATACTATTATAACTGTGGTTGCTATGCACACTCACGTCTCAGGTAGAAGCTGGTCATTAATTACGGTATCGTATGGACGTAGGGTTGCCATCTCTAAAACCTGGCTTCCAGCGGGCCTATGATGGTTGCTTTTATCACGCGATAAATAAGTGACAAAGCATCCGTCACGTTTTGGCAAAATGCGAGTGTGAGCGACAAATGCTTTGTCACTTATTTATCACGTGATAAACGCAACCATCATAGGCCCCGTGGACAAGAAACATGAAATACCCGAATTTTGGAGCTCAGAACCCGGACGGAAGGACATTATTTTTTATTGTACTTGGGCCATTTTTTCTAAAATTGTACATTCCACTTTTTAACAAACATTGGGACACTTTTTTCTTCTAATTAGATCGAAAGAGCTCGTGATTTTGAGAAGAAAATACCCAAAATATCGAAAAAAAAAAGTGGAGTGTACAACTTTAGAAAAAATGGCCCACTTACTGAGTAAAATTAAAAATCAACCTTTATACAAGGAAGTACGGAAGGAAAGTCTTTCATCATCTTAAAATCTTGTTCGGCTGTAGACGGATTGGTAGTTTCATAAAGATAAAAGTCGCCATCCACAAACATGATCGCATCGCGAGCGACCTAACGTCTCTCGACGTACTGTACATGAAAATGTTAAGCCCGGACTACAAATACAACCCCGCCCGGACACTCCGGGCGTCCGGAGTGTCCGGGCGGGGTTGTATTTGTAGTAGACTAAACTAGGACAAATTCGAGGAAACCCGGATGGCAACCCTATATGGACGCAACAGTGGGTATTCTGTCGACCATGTAAAAGGCCTAACGCTGTTCTTCCTTCCGTGTCATCTACCGGCAGGTAACTATACTTGCAATGCTTAAATATATTATTTATAGCTAAGTTAACCGTGCTAAACCGCTTACCTTACGCTGGAAGCTCATGACGTGTGTGTTTCCCGACCAGTGTTGATGCGTTTTGAAGAAAAGTTCTCGCCTACCTAAATTGTACTAATATAAATATACGTTTACCTGCCGTTGTTTGTATTGAGACTAGACTAGATATGTTTATTTATTTCGTTAAATATTATCGTTATTTTTCACATTTTCGTTCAATTATTTCTTTGAATGTCTGTTGTGTTATTTGTATATTTGATTTTCCTTACTTTGTATACCGTGCAAATGTTTTAGACACAGCTCTGTAGCATGGTTTTCATTGAATAAATAAAATGAATAACCAAATAAAAAATATATAAATTTGAGCATTTGTAGAGAGAGTAGAGTATTCTCAGAGGTTTTTGAGTCAAAACATTGCGTCTGCCTGGTGTGTGCCGTCTGATTTAGCGGAATTATACAAGTAGGAGCTTGTAAATGGAGAGACAGACAAACAAAATACCCAAGAGTAAAAACTTCTCGACGTTTATTCCTGGCTCAAACCATTCGCAATTTAAAAAACAATTGTGACACAAAGAAACCCAGATGGTATGATTAAAATGCCCAAAAAGTCCCCCTGCCACCTGTCGTCTAAGGTCACTGATGCGTATCGACCTCTGTACCTACTGCTAAGTTAATAAAAGGCTTGTGTTGTTTGGAACTTTTACGGACTTACGACTTTTGTAATACCAATATCCACCATCCGTTATTATGATAGTTTCCGTAAAACAAAGTGCTTTTCTGATTTATCTATGCAAGACTTGAATACGTGATGACTG
Organism: Apotomis capreana; assembly: GCA_947623375.1. Taxonomy (NCBI): domain Eukaryota; kingdom Metazoa; phylum Arthropoda; class Insecta; order Lepidoptera; family Tortricidae; genus Apotomis; species Apotomis capreana. The sequence goes on along the minus strand of OX392501.1, from coordinate 30,163,872 downwards.
ATGACCATAGCACAGATAGCTTAAAACATTAAGGCCTGTCATTGATAGTATGTCAACAGCATGGACCTAGCATATACTATAACTCCATAGTCAACAGTCAACACGTAGTGTGACCTTAGTGTGACCAACTTTTCCGTGAACTGAAGGATGTCACCACAACCTTCACACACAGAGCACTCGAACGCAGACACTGTCAATCGTATGAAATTTCAGCACGGCAGTCGTAATAGTTCCAAATTTTACTGTTTGAAAGATAACTTGTTCGCGCTATAGGTACGCTTCATTGACATATCGGATATTGGTGACGATGCCGTTTGTAAATGAGCCCTTCTCAATTATTAACCCCCGAAAAAAGAGCGGCGTTATAAGTTTAACATGTGTATGTGTATCTGTGGCATCGTAGCTCCCAAAATGGATGGAAACCAATTTTAGTACGGGTTTTTAAATCGAAAGACATGTCCGTCGAGATGGTTATTAGCTATGTTTGGTGGGACTAGAACGAATAGTTTCCAAGATATTCAGATTTAATTGGAACAGTGAACAGTGAAAAGTGATAAGATCTAAGCCAATATTGAAGCAGTAGTATAGTATTAAGTATAGTAGCATTTTCTATTGAATGGTGGTCTCATGATGACCTGCTACTTGTGTCGGGGATGTTTTTAATTTTTAATTTATGTTTCCTTTTAATCTCCTGCATTTGGCGTCATCGTTGTAGTTTATTCCCTAAAATACCATAATGGGCGTTTTATTAACGTCGATGATTCGAACTCCTTCCTAAGCCTCGAAGGACCTACATGTAACATTATGTACATATATACAGTGCATTGTTGTTTTGCAACACTGTTGCAAACATCAAAAGACAATGAGAGATCCTATTGCGATAAAAGCTACTCGATCCCAACTCGATACGAAGCCTTTACAAGCGCCTTTTTTAGATTTTTCTCCAATAACAACATATTGTATAGTGCGTGAGCTGACAGAATGCTATTAGAGTTTTATACCTGCCTCGCTCGCTCTTACGTAATTCACATAAGAACCTTTAATCGCGAGAGCTCATGGACTCAGCTTGTGCGTAAAGTGCAAATCCTCTTGATTTTGCTCCGTACCATTTGGTAAATACCGACACTTAAAATGTCTTTTCCATTTGTTACCATGTTTGAAAAAGAAAAACAAACAAATTATAGCAACCAAACAAACAAGAATGTTTGTATTCTAAAGCCATAAAAAGCTATAATAAGTGCTGCTGTCAAAGACTAACTAGACTTGACCAAATAATAGAGGCGTGTTAATTTATGCCTACAAACTCAGACAAACATTAAGTTATTCAACTAACGGACGTCCGTTCTACGCGCAGTCCTGATGGAGCGCATCGCATCAGTATTATGCCCCTCGACCTCGACACGTATTTAAATATTGGTAATCATATCAAGGACCAGTACACTTCGATCAATCATTTAGAACACATAGTGCTGCTTCACGTGTCTGATTACATACATAATATCAGAAACAAACTAATCGCAGTTATAAATTATGTCTGAGTCTGACGTTAAGTTATGGTATTTTAGTTTTAATTGCATAATTTTAGTAGTTGAGTCGTTTAGAAAAAAACTTACGGCTTCAATGTAATATTTCATTTTAACCTAAAGTCATTTTACCCTGAAGTCAAATCTTACGTGGACATTTCTGCTTGTCATAAAAGACGTACTGTGCGTGAGCTGTCAGAATGCGTTTTGTGCCTGTCTCGCTCGCTCTTACGCGATCTATATAAAAAAAAGTTTTCACCCAAACCCGACTCGCAATCTAAGAACGCACGGACTGTAGTTACGCAAAAACGTTTCACCCCACACGTCAGTCGAAATTGAGTTTGAACTCTAGGTAAGTAGGTACCTATTACTTAATATGGGTGGTAAAGTTCTTATATCAGTTTCGAGTGACTTGTGGGTCGGAACGCTTAATTACGAATCATCAAAGTCTTGATTACCAAGAGGTAAAGACGCACGATCGTACATGCACTGTCGCCTCTAAATTAATCTTTGGTGTCGCCGAAGTTGACCCGGCTAAGTCACGGCTAAGTTACTCTTAGCTCACTTAGCACGTTCCTTGCTTCCGGCCAGCCGTCGCTTAAGTAACGGTTAAGCTAACCGCCGTTTAAGCGCTGCTGTTATGATGCGACAGCTGATAAATACTAATTAGGAGTTATGCTCAAATCGTTATGCAATGGTCGAGCTTTGATTTTGGTCTACTTTAAAGTACATACATAATGTTAACATTAAGAGTATTAAACTGAATGCCTGTGCCTTCTAAAGTAGATCAACACGATACTTGAACAAAGTTATTTACGCGCGTGCGCGGAAGCGTCGATTGTCACTCGGGGCCGTGGAAACGCCGGAAAACCAACACGTCGGGAATTTAGGACGCGTGTGGGAGGCAGATGCGAGATTAGTTTACTAGATCGAAGTTTTTGCGTTCCCGCGGTCTCGTTGATGGTGAGATTTAATTTAATTTCTGTGAAACTGCAGTACAATTAGGGATCCGTATGGTTAATTGTTAGAAAGAAAGCATGTAGTGTTACTTTGTTTCTCTGTTCATCTTATACCGCGCCATATTACTGGAACTATGTATGCCTGATGGGGACGACAGTTTATTAATAGATAAACAAAAAAAAATGAAATAGGGATATTATTAATGGCACAGCAAACAAATAATCGCCTATCAATTTATTTTCATCAATTAGGTATATACTTTTTACATCAAATTAATTATTGCACAGCAAATAAAATAAATGCCCAGCAAAAATTGTACTGCAGATAATTAGAAAATACACATCAGCACGACATTACTTTCATCTTTTTAAAGAGCCCACTAGGTTTGGTTAGGTTTGTTACATAATTATTCTGAAAAATAAACAGTTTTTGAAAAAAATGGCTTTCGGACAAATGAAAATTTGGCGAAACGGTACAGATGGGACACAAAAATTTGTGTTTCAGATAGGTACCTAACCATCTAATTCTGATCACCTTTCAGAGCATATCCGACTCGGTCGGGTTACGTTAGGTTAGTTTTTTTTTATATCCCTAAAAAACGCTCCATAATGTACGATAGTCATTATTAGCTAGGCATTACTTAAATATGCTTTACTTTTAAATAAATAGATGCACGCCACAAATATAAATTGTAGTATATTAGTAACATTTTGAGTGCAATATTTGCTGTGCAATCAGTAATTTTGAGTGCAATATTTGCTGTGCAATCAGTAATTTTGATATAAATTTTGATTATTTTTGCATAGAAAAAGGTTTTTTTTTGATGTGCGTTTAAATACTACCCTATGAAATATATATTTAATATGAAGTTAATGAAATATTTACTGAAATTAACTTTTTTTTGGCTGGACACTGGAAATGGACAATATCTGTTCTGTATCACGGAATTCTCCTTTTAAAATACATAAAACAACCAAGCACAAATATGTAAGTTCATCACACAAATATTTACCGCCGGGACCGCCGGCTCAGTCTTACAAACTGCGCCAACCGCGTCGTCAAACTAAGCTTGAATAGTTGAAATTCTAATTTACATCTAAACCGCTTAGCACAAAGCCTAAAGATAGTGCCTGGATGCGAGGTAACGGTAGGGCTGCCATCTCTAAATACGCCGAACCCAGATAAAGACCTAAAAAAACCCGGGCATTTGGCGTAAGTCGCATTTGGGCCCGGACGTATCCGAAAGTAAAATAATAAAAAAAACAAAAAAGTCCGGATTTTCCCCGGACACTTATTGAAAACCCGACGGACCCTGGACGGCCTCCAAACTAGGACAAATCCGGGGAGACCCGGACAGCCCTAGGTAACAGCCGGCCTCTCGTATTGTGGGCCGAAACAAAGAATCATTTTCGCGAATGATTTTTCTCCGGATCAGAACAATGGGCTTGTGTTCTATAGCGCAGTGTAGTTTGAGGCAGTGGTTTCAAGAGTAGGTCCGTTTATTTGGGTACGTTTTAATCATCTAATGACGACGCGTTTGGCTCGGTTTGTAGACATCTGCCTACTGACTCAGTAGGCAGATGTCTACAAACCGACTCAGTAGTACTGAGTCGGTGGTCCCGGGTTCGAATCCCGGCCGGGGCAAATATTTGTGCAAATATATTTGTTCTTGGGTCATGGATGTTTATGTATTTATATATTATGTATATCGTCGTCTAGTACCCATCCATAGTACAAGCTTTGCTTAGTTTGGGACTAGGTCGATTTGTGTATGATTGTCCTTTAATATATTTTTTTTATTTTATTTTATCTACACTCACGAGCAAAGAAACCATTTCGCATATTCGAATTTTCCGCTTAATAACTTTTAAAAATTCATGCGATTCTGATGAAAATGGTGTCAAATGGAAACTGAAAATGCAGCCTCTAAGATTTTTTTCAAATTCCCGCCGCAAACAAACACCCATCACACAAATTCTATAATCAAAACGGTTTGAAAATAATATATTTGCCATTCAGTTCCTTAAATTTCATAAGGTTTGGTTAAGTTTTGGAAGAGGACACAGACGAGAACGAAACCTCTATTTGTTTAACCGGTTACGTTAAGTTTAGACCTCATTTGTATGCGACACCATAGTTACAAGGTGCAGAATTAACCGATAGCATGGGAAATGGAGCAGTGACATATCCTTTTAAAGCGAACTTACTTATAGACTGACATAATGACACTAGTTTATCCCTAATATTGAAGAAGTATTTTCCAAGTTTATATTCGTGTTAGTTCCTATTTATTTATTTTTTACGCTGTGTTCATTGATATATTGTACTTCTCGCTAATTTTATTTTTATTTTTCTTTGACATGTGGTTTGACTTAATAGTATATATCGCGCATTGGACTAGTCTGTAAGTGATATGTACCTTTTGTAATAAATGAAATGAAATGAAATAAATAAGTTGAGAGAGAGCACTCTCTACTTAGTGTTAAGTCGTATATAGGTATAAGTGACACCACTGTCTCCCACTACGCTAGACGGTGAACTACAAAACAATACGGGTTCACTCGTAGTGTACAATAATTTGTTTTTATAACGTCGGCAAAGGTCGAAGCTTTGTCTTGAGAGACCGTCATTCTATTTCGTCTGATTGTAATTATTTCCAGAGTATTATTAACTTAATGAGAGGTTAAGATGATATTGTTGTACAAAATCGAAAATAATTAGGTTTGTTACCTATTTGAAATATTTGAAAGCTATAATTTGAACAAGTGTGATGTACTAGGGTCTATCAAGCTACAACCTATCAAGGTTGTTGAAATAAATTAGCATTAATACTATTATGTATCTATTCTTGGAACTGTACGAGCTGAAAGTTTTGAGTTTCGGCTGGTACACCTTTTCAACCGATTAAAAAAAAGAAGTGATTCGATTGTATGTTTGCTACCTCAGAACTCCGTCATTAATAAAACGTTTTGGAAAATGACTTGTTTGTTCAAGAGTAGGAATCTCCATGAAGAATCGAGTGAATCCAGCAGGTAAACAATGTTTTTCTGATCCATACTAATATTATAAATGCGAAAGTGTGTCTGTCTGTCTATCTGTTACCTCTTCACGCTTAAACCGCTGATTTTGATGAAATTTGGCATGGAGATAGTTTAAGATCCGAGGAAGGACATAGGATAGTTTTCATCCTGGAAATTATCCCTAAAAAGATTGAAAAGTGAGTAAGTAATTCATGATGACATTGATGACCCTGTAGAAAATGTAATGATTAGACCAAAAGCACAATTGCTCTTACATTTGCTTAGGCGCTTTTAATAATCCCTTTTATTCATTAAGGTGATTAGGTGGATATCTATCGTGTGAAATGAAACGAAATGAAATGAAATAATTTATTCAGTAAGTAGGCCACAGGGGCACTTTTACAAGTCAGATTGTGAATCTACCGGCATTTCGCAAGAGGAGACCGCTGTTGAGAAGAAAGCCGAAAGAAACTCAACAGTAAGTCATTTTTTCGTAAATAATACTTAAAACAATTACATGATACAGTTGTGTTATAACTAATTACACTGGTACACGTAAAGGAGATGCATAGATACTCCAAATCAATGTTAAGTAGGAACATTAAAATAAAAATTTAATAAATTTAAAATATTAAATATACCCAGAGATGTATAAAGTCTCTGGGTGTCACAACATGCAATAAAATATAATTACTTAATTAATTTAATTCCATAGAGATGTATAAGGTCTCTAGGCGTCAACGTGAATAATTTAGAAAATAATTATTAAACCTGTTACATACGAGGTTGCTTCCATACTTCCAAGTTCCACGCGGACGTAGTCGCGGGCAAAAGCTAGTGTTAAATAAAACTAAACTAATAAATAAATAAAGAACACAATAAAGTTAAACTAAATCTAAACTACATCAATATTAAACACGATTACTTTCCACCACATTCTGGCTGCAATATTTAACACGATAAAACAATGTTACACACAGAATACAACAATAGTTACAAATCACGACACGTCAAGCTGTATTATGTTTTCTTTCTAGAGTTGTTGCTTTTTATTAGTTGATGTGAATGACTAAGAATGAAACGTGTCGACTGAGTGAAAATTCAATTCATCATCATTAGACACATTTACCGATAATCATTGTTTCTACGCGTTCAGTCGTAATTTTCAATCGTGTACATCAATGTAGTAAACATTGATGTACCTTCCTATTTGTCATTTAAATATACAAAACAGAGTAAAATTATTTATCTTTAGGCAATTGCTACCCTATTCATTTGTTAATTCTGAGTCAAAGATTAAGCACACAATAATATATATTTGCAACCATCAATCCAAAACGTCTTGATGGTTTTGAACCACTTTTGGTATAGGGTATAGGGATAGTTCGAGGATACCGGATAATTTTTATCCGCTTGCGACGATGAAAAATCTAGGTTAAACGGACGAATCTACTGGTATTCTATAGTTTAAAACATAAATGCAGAATACAAGTGTTGCTAATGAGCAGGAAGAAAAGTACAATAACCGGAAACGCTGAAACGCGCGTGACCGACGCCATATTTGTTTTCAACCGCAATGGGAATTTGGGATTAGTGCTGTTTCGCCAACTGAACACACGGAGTCATACAAGTAGTGAGGAAAGTAAAGGATTTTGAAGAGTTTGTAAATTTTAAATAATATGAACAAAAACATGCTGTTTAGTCTGCATAGGCTGTTTCTCCAACTGAACACACGGAGATTCATACATCTGGTGAGAATAAGCCATGAGTAATCTAAACTTGGGTAAAGGATTTTGTAGAGGATTAATGTAGGACACAAGTTTAAATTTTAATGAGTCAGAAAGAAAAGCACAATAAGCGGAAACGCTGAAAAACGCACGTGACCGCAGCCATGTTTGTTTTCCACAGTGATGGGACTTTGGGAGCCTAAAGGCATTAAGTCCGCCATTTAAACTTTTTTTGGATTGTGCAATAAAGTTTAAATAAATAAACACGGAGATTCAAAGATTAATGACATAAGTCAAAGACTAATGAAATTACTCATGAGTAATCTATAACTAGCCAATGTGTTTCAATTTCAGTCTGTCAACTATATGATGTAACCTGCGTTTCTTAAGAAAACAGTAGGTAGTCTTTGTTGTCAGTGGAATAGCACTAATCAATAATCGTGACATACTATTAGGTATATTAGATAATACAACATAACCTATGTATTGCGTCAAACCGTGTACGAGGATAATAATTCCCATATACTTCACAATGTGCCATGCGTGAACCGGGCCGTGGGAGAGACAGAAAAACGGGAAGATGTTATGTAAACGGATGACCTACATGTATCATAACAGGCCGATAAATTAGATAATATCTACACTGATAATATAAAATTATGGACTTGTATTGAAAATGAATTTTCTGTGGAGAGGGGGTCATGATTTTAGGAAAAATCATAATCGCTACGATCGTCTTATGTTTGGTATGGGCGCGCGGCGCCATGTCAGTCTGCCGCTATTTGTTGGTCATAATTTATTTATAATTTCATAACGCCATAAATACTGGTCAATTTTAACCAATATTTGGTACAGGGCTAGCTAGACATTCAAAGATATATAGGATACTTTTTGCCCGTCTAAGATAAAGAAAAAAAATATGCAGACGTAGTTGCGGGCACCTATTATTTCCTAGTCCATTATAAAATACGATGCTATCAAAATCCAAATATTTATACTACAGTTCTATGCTTTGAGGGGGTTCAGTACCTCTACCATGAGTTGCTTTCGAAAACTGTCGACACGCCGACTATCCTCGCTTGCGAGGAAACGCAATTCGAATAGAGTTACGCCTACACACGTACATTGCGGTAGTGTGAGTGTATGAGACACTCGCCAACGTTTGTTCTAACTTCACACCGAATCAATCTGTCTCTTTCTAACTAAACTTAAGAGAATGAGGAAGATTCATAGCGGCCAAAATAAAACATGGCGGATTTACGGTAGCGAGTATCGTCTAAGTGACGTGACAATGTCGGCACCATGAGATTCAAATTTGACAGGTTCACCTCGAAACTATCGAAAATTACGCTCACGACTGTAGTTATAACTCTCACTGCCAAATCGAAGGGTGAAATCATATTAGATTTTTTGTTTTATAATGTTTTTCAATTATTAGTGATACAAATAATGTCTGCAAGACATTTTTAGAGTAAAATATGTCAGCGAAGCCTATATAATAATATGAAGAATAACCACGCTGCAAGTTATGTACAAAGTGTAATCCGCTATGTGAAAAGTGAACGTTTTAGTGAAAGATGTGCCCTGAACACCCGAATACAATGTGACTGAGTCAACGAAAGTGAAGGCGAAATTCCGGCTTGAGGATGCAAGCATACAGTTGCTTTTTGGATGTGGGTCCGTCGTCGGTCCGAGGAGCCTTCATGCACTTCTATACAGTGCTACTGGAAAAAGTTTACTCTGTCTACAGTGACAGCTGTGAAAGTAAAGGGATTACTCAGAAAAACATTAAAGGGACTTACTTCCCTTACAGTACAGACCACTGCATTATATAAATTATTATTATGAATTCATTTCAGAAGCAAAAATGAGGACAATTGACAACTGCGAATTGAATCAACATGATTACAAACATACTGGTATTATGCAATATTGATTGCACTGCTTTATCATTGATAAACAAAAATAAGCCAAAGTAGTGTTAAAAGAAGTTTATTCAGTCTTTCTGCTAGAGTGCAAAAGTCATTTGTATTTTGAACACAATGATTGTGATTCTCTGTGATGCATGTACATTTTTAATATGTATACTTTACTCTTGTTAATATGGTTTGGATTTGAGTGTGTTGAGTGTGACTGCACAAACATTGGTGCGGTGCTCTTAAAAAAAAAAGCCCTCCGATTTCTTACAGGGTGTCCACATGTAGCTGTTACTCACAGATCCATGTTTGTAGAACACAAAATTATGACAGTTGTTTCCTTATATTTGTACTGTGTCTGCTTGTATGTATTTAAAAATAAAGACCAACTAAAAGTCTCTAGACAAAACACATACAAACTCCTAAGTAGCGGGTAAACTCGTAAGTAACGGGATTTTGATTATTTACCATAATATTAAAGAATGTTTCGAAGTAATATTGCTTAAAAAATAAGCGCCTGAGCAATCCCTGTTATTTTTAGCTCTTTACAGTTATTCATTAGGACAATTTGAAACTTATAATATAAATAACCCTGTGTAAGTACCCATCTCAAACAGTATTTGAACCTTGCAAGTAGGGGTGTAGACTGATTTTGAATTATGCAACATAGTATAGTTACCTATATGAATAAATTGGCTCAATATTTCATGAAAAAAGAAGAAAAAAACAAAAAATCCTTTTAGGGCAGTCTAAGTATAATTATTCCGTCCGGCGGACGACCTCAGGCGCTTATTTTTTAAGCAATATTACTTCGAAACATTCTTTAATATTATGGTAAATAATCAAAATCCCGTTACTCTCCTCAGCTTGGGTAAAAATGCTTTCGTATGTCGGAATTCTGGATGTCTAACTTTCCAGCTGTTCTCATCTAGAAGATGCATTTGTCCACCGATTTTCATAAAATTTTGCGATCAGGTTCGGTAATTATATAGATTTTTTGTCGATCTTTAAAAATAGCGAAGGTTCGTTTTAAATGGGTTGATATCACCGCCTACAATTTTTCTGCTTTGTCTTAAGGTTGACTGAAACCCTCCATATATTTGCCATTTGAAAACAAACTCACCACACTTCAGGTCTACACTTCATGGTGCCACAATAGTAAATAAATATGGATAATTATGTAAGTATACAAACCTCGCGGCACAGATTACAAGTGTACGTGTGATATCGGCGCATTTTAAGGACACGCACGAATAACTGGTTTAAAATACATTTAGGTCACTGTTTCATCCACTTATCTTTGCAAACGAAATAATTACAAAATGCATGTAAAATGATAATAAGTATTACAAGTAATGTGCTGGCCGTGGAACGTGACATTCTCGTATTTGTCAACTTGTTTGTAAAAAAACAGTTACATTAGGTACACAAAACTTTACCTTATTGGAAACAAAATAAGAATATATACGACCGTATAATATGATTACTGTAATGGTTAACCTGAGCCTTAAACTTATGCGCTTGAATAACACAAAAGTGAACTTTGACGTAATGTGGTTAAGAGTTATTACAAGTGCATTTTTGGCATTGAGCTACAGTTGATTTGCTATGGAGGCCACAATGAAATTTGCACCATTTCTTTTTTTATGTTGCAGTGAATTCAATTTTCTGTTTATTTATTTTGTGGTTAGGTTAGTCAAATACCTACTTGCATTGCATGTACCAATAATAGATTTGGCTGCTGAGTTGCAAGAAACAGCATCTTAAGTACCGTGGTTGAATTCGACGTTTAAAGATCTTGCCACAAAATGTCTACTTTAGCGATAGCTCATGGTCACTATGGACTCGCACACATTCGAAGCACGCTAGGAAAAGCAGAAAGCGGGCCAAGCATCATGGTGCGTGGTTCGTGGCGCGAAGTAACAGGCACGGGTTCTAAAAAGGTTCTCTTATTTATTTATTTATCTGCCTTAAATACCGATTATCACTATACGATACCTACTTTTTATTCCACAAGGTCCGTGGATATGCGAACTTGATATAAAGTTGAGAATTGCGTCATAAAGTTGAGGGCAATTGATGGGCAAAGATATTTAGGTATTGGGTACACCTGGGGAATTGACACACAACATAATTACGTACTTTAACCATTAGTTTGTTTATATTTACTTCGGTTTCCGAGGATGTCACACATTCAAATAAAACGATTTAAACGGATTATATCCCGTATATTAATTATTTGAGTAACTCCCTGACGTCAAAGGTTTGACAACGGTAACTGGAAAGCTACCGAAACGTCAGGGAGGCTCAAATAATTAATATATGTAGTTAAGATGTGAGTGAGTTCTGTTGAGAAGGCAAACGTTGCACGTCGTGTTAATAGTCTTTGCCGACCTTAATTACAACAGTAACGGTGGTGGTGTAGGACTACCTGCGCACGCGCAGAGCGATTTTTTCGCGATAAGTGCATTGGATTCCAGCATTTCTTTAATTCCATTATAACTTCTGGCGTCGTTGATTTGGCTAGTGTTGTTGGCTAGTTGAGTTTCTTTTGGCTTTCTTCTCAACAGCGGGCTTTTTGGGAAATGCCGGTAGATTCACAATCTGACTTGTAAAAGTGCCCTTGGGGCCTACTTGAAAGTGGGTTAAAATCGACATGCTCAAATCAAGCGTAAAGTGGCAATTAATAGTTGGTTACATATTTTTCATATTTTAGGTCACGCGTCAATATAGTCGGCTAGTCAATACATGTATACACGAGGAAGGTGGCTATCATAAAAGAATGGCGGAGTATTGTGAGTCTTGCCACCAAAATCTGAAATAAAAAAACTACCGTGTAGAACTACCGAGGGAAGATTCTCGCTTCCGCCGGTGACTAAACGCATTTCGTAAATATTTTAACATATGAAATGATGTCCACGACCACTCTGCCAAGAGTGAAGCCGACGACAAACAAGTAAATGAATGTTTTTTTTAAAGGTACAATTTTAAATCTCTTTATTTTCGCTGAAAGTGTGCGGAAACTTTATCAGTAACGAGAGATATTGCGTGACAATATTTCGATACAGCTCGAACGCATGCGCCAACATAACTACCGAGATAAAAGAGCTTACTTTAATAAGAGATCCCCTGCACTTACGACCTTTCGTAAACATGTTGATTACACGTTAAAAGTTGCAATCGCTGCACTATTGAAGAAATGCAGTCACGTTCCGATACATAAATGCACGTGGTGCGAATTATGTCGCGGATTGCGAACTGTTGTCAATTTGTGTTGATTTTAGATGATGCTAATTTTTGTGGTAATTACGTATTATAAAGACGAAAGTTTGTGAGTGTGTTTGTGTGTTTATGTACAGATACAGATACTTTATTGTTAAAATGGTATTTTACAAGTCATGTTACATTACATTATTATTATTATAAATTACAATTATCTACATATTATGATTACAATTCCCAATTATTATTACGATACATTTTCAATTGTTATTATAAACTATAATTTAATTATTACTATCAATTGGTTAATATACAAGGTCAATGATCACCTTCAAAAAACTCATCTAAACTATAGTAAGCATGGTCTAAGAGCAAGGATTTGAGTTTGCTTGTGAATATTATGTCACTAATACGAAAGCATTTTTACCCAAGCTGAGGAGAGTAACGGGATTTTGATTATTTACCATAATATTAAAGAATGTTTCGAAGTAATATTGCTTAAAAAATAAGCGCCTGAGCAATCCCTGTTATTTTTAGCTCTTTACAGTTATTCATTAGGACAATTTGAAACTTATAATATAAATAACCCTGTAAGTACCCATCTCAAACAGTATTTGAACCTTGCAAGTAGGGGTGTAGACTGATTTTGAATTATGCAACATAGTATAGTTACCTATATGAATAAATTGGCTCAATATTTCATGAAAAAAGAAGAAAAAAACAAAAAATCCTTTTAGGGCAGTCTAAGTATAATTATTCCGTCCGGCGGAATAATTATACTTAGACTGCCCTAAAAGGATTTTTTGTTTTTTTCGTGGAGAGCGAGCTGCGAGCCGTTGGAATGAGCTGGAGCGAGGCCAAAAAAGTTGCTGAGGATAGAAAGGCGTGGCGCGAGCTGATGAAGGCCCTCTGCACCTCCGGGGTGCCTTAGGACAACAACAACAACAACAACAAGTATATAATTATTCCTACCTGTATAAATATTGATCCCAATAAAAAATAGAACCGCGCGATGGTCATCCTGAAATAAAAATTGTCTACACGCCTATTAGTATCCTCTATCGCAATAGTAGTGAAACGGTTGGTCTGATTTTTCGTGTAGAGATAGGTTTTATTTTGGAGAGTCACATGTCCATTTCTATCTCGAAGAAAAAATAATGTTTATTTACGAAGAAGAAACAGTTTTGCTATGTTGACAAAAACCGTGATATAAACTACTTAGTAACCTATAGGTAGGTATACATACTATTGTTTTTATACTTTATCTTTATTCTCTATTCAATAACAACGTGAGTTGTGTTGTGTTTGAAATTCATTTAACAACATACAAAATTAAAAAATAAATTATCAAATTATTCAAATCAAAAACATGAGTCAACCACCCGAAAATAACATAAACATTCAAAAAAGACATAAGACTACTAATAAATGTACATATAAATTAAAATATCAAAAACATTTATTTTTATTATTTTTGTTATTATATTAGGTAAGTAGATGCTGTGGGCATTTTTGACCAGCCTCATGATTCTGTGCCACATAATCAAATCAAAGTAACTCGGTAGATGTTATTTGTATCTGTCATTCCATAGCATCACGGTCAAAATATTAGAAACAGTGCAGTACATTAACCCAACCAGTGTTTAAACGCTGGATACGAAATGGCGCTTATTAAATTGTGCTAATCCATAAGTACCATTGCATTGATATATATTTAACCTACCTACTTCAAAAATGGAAGAGATTCTGTATGTAAGTATGTTTTAACAGCAAATATTATAGAGATGATGCAGCAAAGTAACTGTAGAAATAGAAACCCGTATTGTTATTACTGTAGTTTATAAAGCTTCTGCTATTTCTATTATCAAGCATTATTTCAATAGAAAATCATCTATGGCTTATACTGACGAGGCCATAGGAAGAAGTGTTCAATTATTTCAGACTTGGATTCTATGAAACAGTATTGTGCATAATTATCTCATTTCTTTGTCAGCTCTTTGTCTTCAATTATTAACCCGATATTGATTGATCTAACCGGCATTACTTGCCTGATGTAACTAGGAAATTCCTTAGGTCTGATTACAAACCCGTAGCTCCTTTATAATATAAAATAAACAGTACCTAATTCTGTAGATCGTCGAAGCATACTACAGGGCGCCGTGCATTCTGCACTACAGCCAATAATCACGACCCATGACCATACTGCTAAGAAGATTGAACATAAATCCCGATTTTTTGGTCGTCAGCTACCCAACTCTTTCGGTTGTCCCTTCGAAATCTGTCTTTTTATCATGACTGTAAGTTATCTACTACTACCATTTAAGATAGGGTATGAATAGCTTATTTAAGTTTTAATACTTAAGATTTTTTGTAAACTGAATTCTAACTGCCTGTAAACAAGTTAAAATACTGCTTGTATTGGTATCGTGAGTAGGCAGTATGGCCGTGTCGTAACATGCGTCTGCGCAATTATTGCGAACACCTTTGAACTGTTTTGACAAATGTGTATCATCAATTATGGTTTTTATACGTGTGTTTCGTAGTTTGGAAGTTAGTCTTTGTTTATGCCCGCGTGAACATAACGTAATGTTGGTCTTGTTTCATCAATCGTGTTTTCGAATGTAGTGTCATTTGTTTTTGTTATTCGGCAAGGTCACGTGCCTGAAAAAAGTTTAGATATCTGTAAATGTCTACACTGTTGTCATAAGGTTGAGAGGCATTATACATTTTAAAATGTATTTTTTTATAGGTATTATGGCAAATATATTGATAATTTCAATCAACTTTTTTAAGTGAATGATATTTTCCCTGATTTCCCTTTTTTTCTAGAAAGTAACGTAGATATTTTATGTTTTCATTGCGTGCAGTCGAAAATAAGTTCAAGATACCAGATTTCTGCGTATTTTTTTTTCAATTTCGAGTAGTTTTTGAAACAAAAATTATCATTGAAAAATTTAACTGTAGGTTTCAAATGTGTACCAATATATCGCATTAGCCTTGTTCTAAGTAGTAACATGTTAAGTGATAATATGTTAAGAAACATGTTTGATCACATAGAAAAATGTCTAAAACCATCAGCATTTTTAAAATGATAAGGAGCCTCAAAAC
The DNA here is from genome assembly GCA_947623375.1 of Apotomis capreana. Lineage (NCBI taxonomy): Eukaryota > Metazoa > Arthropoda > Insecta > Lepidoptera > Tortricidae > Apotomis > Apotomis capreana. The sequence continues at coordinate 30,148,396 of OX392501.1, read as the reverse complement.
CATGCAAAGGAAGTTTTCTTAAAGTAGGTAAGTGAGCCTAGTCTTCACAGTGGAAGAACTCGGGTTGAAGCCGTCAAGGAACTTCACGGTAAAACGTAGCTTGTGCGAAAATATGACTGTTATAGATGCGTCCTGCAGGCTGCAACTTTGTGCGTCAGTCGTTTGGCGATAGTAAGATAAATGTACCAAATGTAAGCATTGCATGAGATAAATAAAAAAAAAACATTTCTTTCCAATGCTTCCAACTTATTTTATAGCTCTTTCCAAGCAGTTTCTAGTGCTACTGTCCTCTGCCAAATCTTCTTTTTAAGTCCACGGTAGTTTGCAGAAATTGCAGATAAACTTCCTATAAAATTATACCTTAATGTTCCATTACCGCCCATGTTTGTCACATGTTGGTAATTTCTCGCCTCCTAAACAATGTCGAATTCTCATAATTTTCCAACGCTTTCTAACAATAAACTGACGCAACAGCCAAACTAATTGTTTAGAACAATAACTTCTCCCGCGGCTCCCAGGCTTTGGGAAACTGTCGCTGAATACATTACAGTGGCTTGTTTGGTGACATAAGTGGCTTCCGTAAACAATTAGGTACTGGTTTAATAGTAACAACAGTTATAATTGTGTAGCTTAGAGATTATCATGTCAAGCCGGCAGGGCATCTTGTGGTTCTATGATTGTTTCTATGATTTGAAAGAAAATTCTTTCAAATCAAACGACGATGACCGATGATGAAATTCTTTCAAACCGACGACGCGGTAGGCGCAGTTTGTAGTGGACCTACCTTCTGAGCCAGCGGTCCTGGGTTCGAATATTTGTGTGATGTCCTCGAATATTTTGTTCCTGAGTCATGATGTTATCTTTGTATTTATATATTATGTATATCGTCGTCTAGTAACTATAGTACAAGCTTTGCTTGATAGATTGTCCCAGAATATTAAAAAAAAGTAGGCAACCAAAAAGGTACCTAAATTTGCCGCCTGATGATAAGTGGACTGCGGAGTCTGGGCATAAGCTAGCTGAAGATTTAAAATGGATTATCTAAACCAATAACCATCGTTTAGCCATCACATCTCTTCATTTATGTATTTAAAAAATGCAAATAATTTAATGAGCACTGTTTCACACAATTAATTGATATTACAGTTTATGAGCACTAGAAACGGGAACAATTTTTTACAAAGTATGGGGCCTGTAACCATTTTCTTTGCTCATGAGGCCTAAATTAATAAATTTGCCTAAAAAAGAACTACGTGGAATAAGTAATTGTTACTCGATTCAGGATGCTAAATACTAAATCGTTGTTCAGCAATTTCAGCATTTGCATTCTATATGTATAAACTTCCTACTTTATTTAATGGCACATTAAATTTGCATATTGCGTTAATATTAAATCATTGATGCTCCTTAATGTTTGTTAGGAAACGAATCGCTACTTACATTAAGTACAGTATAATTTAAAACAGTTTACGAGATAAAGAGACTTCGCTCGTCCAAAAATAAGTACCTATAATAACAAATAAATAATACAACAATGATTCCCACACAATGGCCGTATCATAAGGCTATAAAATCGACACAGCATCAAATCCCAGATCGTAAATTGGCGTTGCGAATTGAGCCGGTGGTGGTCGGACGCGAATTCCGACTGCAGCGTCGCGTGCGCGTGCGCCACTTGCGTAAGGCACGGCCAGGGACCGGCGCAAGAGTCCCACAGACGCGATTGCCGTGTATTTACTTATTCATTTAATATTATTAAAACTATCGTGAGACATCTTCAAGAATTATAAAAACCGGCCAAGTGCGAGTCGGACTCGCGCACCGAGGGTTCCGTACAAACACTTTCCATCCCTAAGTGTTTAAGTTAAGTTTGCACCTGGTATGTATAGCGCCCCATATAAATTAGGTGCAAACTTGCAAAGTTAGGTATTAAAAAAAAACTACTTACTAGATCTCGTTCAAAACAATTTTCGTTGGTAGTTTTTATAGTAATGTACATCATATGTTTTTTTTAGATTTTTCATTTTCTTATTTTAGAAGTTAGAGGGGGGGGGACCAACTTTTTTCCACTTTGGAAGCGTCTGTCACGCAAACTATTCGGTTTAGAAAAAAAATGTTTTAGAAACCTCGATATCATTTTTGAAGACCTATCCATAGATACCCCACACGTATGTGTTTGATGAAAAAAAAAATTTTGAGTTTCAGTTCTAAGTATGGGGAGCCCCCAATATTTATTATTATTTTTTTATTTTTGCATCAAAATCTTAATGCGGTTCACAGAATACATCTACCTACCAAGTTTCAACAGTATAGCTCTTATAGTTTCGGAAAAAAATGGCTGTGACATACGGACGGACAGACGGACAGACAGACAGACAGACAGACAGACATGACGAATCTATAAGGGTTCCGTTTTTTGCCATTTGGCTACGGAACCCTAAAAAGGGTTTAAAGTCACGTAATAATTGTCAGGAACGGCCCGACATGTTTCGAACTCATATGGAGCTCATCATCAGGGACAGATCCGTGCTGCTAAGCTACTTACGGCCCACTGTTTTTACGTGAGTTTATACCGTTTTTATAATTACCTTTCAAGCATTTATTTCTCCTCTCGTGGAAACAGAGTAAGCGGAGCCGATTGGTGATGAGAGGAGTAGAGAAAAACAGATCAAATGACAGGAGATATAAATGGACCCAGATAGCAAATATGCTGTATAAGATTATAAGTTCTTATGCAGCCTCTTCCTCTTTCCCACTGGGCACTTTTAGCACTTGCCCAGGGCCCCCAGTCTCGCTAGGGGCCCCAATCCCACGTGGGGAGTCCCAACATCCTCGAAAAAAAACGTACCTAGAGGACGTTTTTTCAGGCCCCCAATTATGGAGTGCCCAGGGCCCCGCCATGCTTTAAGACGGCCTTGCAGCCTGTGACTTGGATACACTTACTTAAATATCACAAAAGTCTGTCCGCCCAGCTCTCATAAGCTTAAGCATTAATGCTTCAAAAGCTTTTGAATTGTGGCACACGGCGCACAAAAGTCTCCCACGCTGACCGCAGCTCCCGCCGTTGCGACACCGACCCAAGGATGATTCGCTGCAAGAATTAATTGAAACTGATAACAATAAGCTTTTTGGCTTCTGGCCTCAACTTTTAAACTGACACGCAACTGCCTGCGGCCTATATATTTTCGAATACAACGAGTCATAACCATAATGTAGGTAATGTTTGTCATAATTTTAACGTTTGTCATTGGTCACAGTTTTGTTTTTAGGGTTTCGAACCACAAAAGCAAAAAAAACGGCCAGACCGAGGATTCCGTACCTACAAGTATCTCGTCTTAACTGGCGGGGTTAAGTTAGCACTTGGTATGTAGGTATGGCGCCGGATACAAATGTGTAGCAAAGATAGCGCAACCAATCAGCACGTTTGTTGTATACAATACATAAAATAAATATTTATATTATTCTGTTTTTTGTTATTTGTTGTTATAGCGGCAACAGAAACACATCATCTGTGAAAATATCAACCATCGCGGTTCATGTGATACAGCCTGGTGACAGACGTACAGACAGACAAACGGACAGCGAAGGCTTAATAATAGGGTCCCGTTTTTTTAGGGTTCCGTAGTCCCTTTTCTTTACCCGAAAAAATTAAGATTTCAATGTCGGCCTACATACCTACTTCTAATAAGGTTATGTCATATTTCAAGGCATTAAGTGAACACTGCTCAGTTAGCCGCCGAGAAATGTGGCATAGTTATGATGGTGCCAGTGGGATCGTACTGATAATTAATTTAAACTATTGCACAAACCAAACGACAGGGTCAATGCTAAATTTTATTCTCAATCTCAACCAATCAACCATAAGGCCATACAGATACATAATTAGTTTACTCACGTTTGTCTCTCGCCATGGTATAAGAAAAGAAGGTATGACACTCAGGAGTGACAGCTGAGACTTTAGACGTCATCAAACTTTGATTGGTTGGTTGGTTCTGTCAATCCGTTCCTGTGTTGCCAGTGGTATATCACAATACTTCCCTTGTTACCTGTATGAATCCCATACAGTAGCAAGTTTTTTAAATCAATTATTACAACAAAATAAAATTTAGTCAATGAACATGAGAATTGTAATGTCTAAAGGCATAGAACAAAATATTTTTTATTGCACGCCTCCAGAGGAAATAAATACAAGCAAATTCAGATTACAAGTAACATTCAATAGAGATAACAGATAACAGGCGGTCTTATCTCTAAAGAGCGATCTCTTCCAGACAACATTTGGGTAGCGAAATTAAATAAAACCGTCAGAAATGAGTAGGCGATGCAAAAGTAATCATGGAATCTGTAAAGGAACTATTAAAATAATAAATAAATAAACGTACATAAAATACCATCAAAATAAATATATACGCACAAATAAATTATTATTTTATTAAATTATTATTTAAACGGTCAACATTTTTTTCCTTTTTAGGGTTCCGTACCTCAAAAGGAAAAAACGGAACCCTTATAGGATCACTTTGTTGTCCGTCTGTCCGTCCGTCCGTCTGTCAAGACCCTTTTTCTCAAGAACGCGTGGAGGTATGAAGCTGAAATTTATATCAATTACTCAGGTCTACTGTCCCTTGAAGCTGTGAAAAAATCAAACTTCTAAGCCAACGCAATCAAAAGATACAGCCGTTTATGCCGCAAATTTTCGACACTTGCAAGGGAATCAAAACCTACAGGGTGCTTCCCGTGAACTCAGAATCTTGAAATTTGGTACGAAGCAACGTCTTATAGCATAGATAAAGGAATAATTACGAAAACCATAATTTTTTTTTTTAATACCTAACTTTGCACCTAATTTATATGGGGCGCTATACATACCAGGTGCAAACTTAACTTAACCACTTAGGGATGGAAAGTGTTTGTACGGAACCCTCGGTGCGCGAGTCCGACTCGCACTTGGCCGGTTTTTTTATTATTTTTTTACCGTTGGTGTTTAAGCGGCGACTAATCAGTGACCTTGCTTTCCTTACACCATGTCTCTAGCTGGCTGTACACATGTCACGACACGACTGACTGTACTCGGGAACATAAATCAGTACAGTTAACAAGCGTTGCCTAATTGCCCGGGGACGCCCAATTAGACTGCATGTGGTTCCGTGCACCCACGCTCCTCTTTAACTGCGAATAGATGTAATTTTTATTGAAAACTATAGTAGTTACGACCTTCTCAATACGGAGTGTATGTTGTCGGCTTTGCTTGGGTAAGCTCATTTGGGAAAATTAAACTCAAATGGGCTTGCAAGTAGCAGGTCACGTGTATGTATAATAGAGATGCACCGAATATTCGGTTAGTATCCGGTATCCGGCCTATCCGGCCCTTATTTTAATATCCGGCCGGATACCGGATAGCACCTGGCTATCCGGCCGGATACCGGATAGTAAACTTGCTTGATTTTGGGGTAAAACTGGAATGTACTGCACTACTACTACAATTTGCACGTGTACTATTGAACGAAGTTACTTCGTAATGTCATAATAAAACTCATTTCGAACCTAGATATGTGTCCGCGCGAACGTTCACTAAGAAACAGATCAAAACCTGCGCGACGCGCACCTGTAAAACTCAAAAGTAGGTATAGTTCCGCGGGCCGTATATCCGGCGGCCGGATACCGAATATTCGGCCGGTGGTTAGGCCGAATATCCGGTATCCGGTATCCGACCAAACAACTATCCGTTGCATCTCTAATGTATAAGCCCTGCTTAGGTATAATATTACCTGCACTATAATTGTGAAAATACTAAGACCACAAAGTTTATTTTATACTAAACCATAATTTCTGCAAGTGTAATGAACTCCCTGTAGAGGTTTTCCCGGTGGCTACAACATGCGGTTCTTCAAGAGGGGAGTAAATAGGTAACGCGCGTGTGATGCTCCTGGCATCGCGAGCGTTCATAGGCGGCGGGAAATGCTTAACATCAGGCTGGCCGCATGCTTGTTTGCCACTGTCGTAGTATTAAAAATAAAAATAAAAAATTGAGACAAAGATCAAAACACAAAGAAAAATTTTAATGCATAACCTGGCGGTAGAGACCGGGAATCGAACCCGGTACCTCTGGATTACTGGTCCAGCGTGTTAACATCTCCACCACTCTAACGCCAGATAACCTTTCGTATTTTTCCTTATGATTGGGTGTCGATCTTTGCATTGTTTATTTGAAAGGTTATCTTACTTAGGACTCACAACTCCTGGGCTTGTGGCGTTTACCGCACGATTAATAGACGATAAAGAATTCGTGACTCCTGCACTCACATAATTATGTACCTACTTCTCACAAAGTACGGATGATTTTTCATATTTCTATTGCGTGATAGTGATAGATTGACAATTTAATAAACCCACGTTGGGCCACCAATACGTTAATAACATACTCGTAATATTTCATATGTATGATTTACGAAAAACTGACTTAAGTACTGTTGAGTTTCTTTCGGCTTTCTTCTCAACAACCGTGTCCTCGATTCTTGAGGCCTACTCGCAGAATAAAGTAATTGATATAATTTGACATCACAATACAAAGGTAAAAAAAACGTGTTTGAGTTTTTTACTTAGACGTTATAATTTCAAAAATTTTATAGACGCGTTCATTTTAAAGCCTAACTCCAAAGCACGATGTTATTAATCTCCGTATCCCAACTACAATTACAATCGTGTCCGCAATTAATTCTGTAATCGTCGTTCGGATAAAACAAATAATTTCTAATCGACTACACTCGAACACTTTCACCGGCTGGTCGAAAAACTTGTATGTATTTTAAAGTTACGTAATACACATTTTTTTATGTACCTATACTTACTATACTTATAGGCTACACTGTCGAAAATAGAACTTTGATTCTTAGTGAAAAAAACGAAGTATTTATATAACCTTATGAATTGAGATGATCATTATCAAATCTTTCACGCGTTATATTTGACCTCTAATACCTTTGTATGAGAACTTTTGATAGCTCGTAAAGAATTTGATCTTTAACATTTTCAACGGATTGTTATTCACATTTATTGGTGGTTCCGTACCCAAAGGGTAAAAACGGGACCCTATTACTGAGACGTCGCTGTCCGTCCGTCCGTCCGTCCGTCACCAGGCTGTATCTCAAGAACGGTGATAGCTAGACAGTTGAAATTTTCACAGATGATGTATTTCTATTGCCGCTATAACAACAAATACTAAAAATAAAATAAAATAAATATTTAAGGGGGGCTCCCATAAAATCAACTTGTTATAGACCCTTCATGCGCGAGTCGGACTCGCACTTGCCCAATTTTTTGACATTTGGTATTAAGTTTTTTACGCAATATTTTGTATTGTGATATAATCATAATATTGGATTCTCCATTTAGATTTAATACAGAAGTAACAAATAATTGCAGAAGAAGGAACTAACTAAACAGCACCAAATAAGAATAAAAAAAGTGCAGTCTAGCCACTAGATTGCTTTTGGTAACTACGGCTACCTGTCACCGCTCTTATTTTATTATATAAATAGAGTCCAACTCAAAATTCGAAGCATTAATTGAGTGGATATTACACACACAGTATAAGTATCGTTGAAAGTAAATTCTAAATTCAACTTTGTTTGTTTCAGTTGAGTGCAACAAGTGTGGACCATTGGAATCTTAATAAAGCCGTAAGTACCACAATCCATCACCCCGCTACAGCTCAGTCATAACTACTGTATGCCTTACGATTTATTACTGTTGCTCCTGTTATTAGACGCACCTGTAAAAACTATAAGATTATAGATCCGAGCATTCGCCGGATTTGCAGCTAACGAGAGATAAAACTAACATACAATTAGCTTGATGAACATTCATCATACCTGCCGCGGTCTAAATATTACCAGTACGTTAACGTCTTGTTACCGCCTTAATAGGTGTGTAGATTGATGTTGAAGTAGGTGTACAACATGCTATAAGAAGCTCGATATGTGATGAAATAAAAAAAATAAAAGAGCTCTGAATAATGTTAAGTTTTTTTATAGTTTAAACCCTTATTTGAAATTGTTATCAACATCCTTATAATTCGACAAAACAATAATTGTAACAACCATGTAGTAAAACGCGTTTTTTCAGTTCAGTTTAGTTATTTTTCCACACGTGTATTTTTATCTTTCGGGGTGATGACGTCACGGTCACGGCACGCACGCCTAAATGTCGAACCTACTTTAACATTATATTTTTACTATTAAATAAAATAATATAAATAAAAATAAAAATAGCCTTCTCTTCTACAATCAGACTTTACATGATAAACTTAAACTATATATTTATATTTAAATAAATAAATATTAAGGGACAATCATACACAAATCGACCTAGTCCCAAACTAAGCAAAGCTTGTACTATGGGTACTAGACGACGATATACATAATATATAAATACATATATAGATAACATCCATGACCCAAGAACAAATATTTGCACAAATATTTGCCCCGGCCGGGATTCGAACCCGGGACCGCCGACTCAGTAGGCAGGTGTCTACAAACCGAGCCAAACGCGTCGTCCATATGCATATTTCCAATGACTATGTAATTTTATCAATTAATATGTACGTATTTTACTATATGTTCGTAGTAGTCGCCTTTACGGCGTAGGCCTCTCCTAAACCTTTCCAGGTGTCTCTTTCCCGTGCCCTTTCCATCCAGTATAATCCGAATTTATGGTTAAAGATGTCTCTCCATCTTTTTCTGGGTCTGCCTTTCCTCCTTCTTGCTACATACGTACATGCTAAAACGAACTTTTCCGATAAAATACGATGGAAAACTATTATTCACTACAACCGTACCAAGGGGTTTTCAGTGATTGAGTCGATATACTTCTCCTTAGTTGTATTGTGTGTTGTATGGCATGAGTCCAGTGTAATTATGCTTATTTTTCCACAATTCATGTCAATGCCCATACAGATCAGCGGCTATTGAGACGCTGTTTTTGCCACAACATGCATACCAGACGGTTGTCATCAGCGTGGAATCTAGGGTGCCTATATTTACTATATAAAGAAATACGGTATGTGATGACAGCTTAAATCGGGTACTGATTTGAGCGAATTCGCGATTCTGTGCGATGCTGTGGTGAACACCGTGAATGCTATATTGACTTTTAACTACATATATTATAACTAAATAATATATCGCATCAGCATTGCGATTCAGCGAGGAAATGCTGCCAGCGTCTTCGGGACTATGCCGCGGGGGCACAGTTTTGTAGATATTTTAGGTTAATTTAATTTACTTTATTTTAGATTTTAGTTCTTTATTAGTTTTAATTTGAATTGCGTGCATTATTTTTAAATTGACGAAGCATGTGGTGGATTTTCTTTGTTCATAGGTGTCGGTTTTATTATCAATATAATATGTTAAGATTTGAATTTAATTGTACATATATTTTGTTATGTTTATTGTCTATAATTTATTCGTTTTATCTCCAATAAATATTTCGTTTCACTAAATAAAAGATAAAGTCGTTGTTTATGAACTCCATTTTACTGTCCCTCTTCTTACCTCAATATTTATTTCTATTATCTTCTGCCTTTTTTTCGAATCCACTCGTTCTTTTTTCGGTCCAGCAATGATATATCCCGCAAAACTGTGACTCGCAACAAATATTACCTGTCACCACGTCGCGGCAAGAGAGCCGAACTAGAGGAAAGGGTTGTCCCCCGATCTTGGGTAGACGATACTACGCGAGTAGCCGGAGCAAACTGGATGAAATATTGGCTAAAGATATAAAGACATGGAAATATTTGGTGCAGGCCTACGTCCAAAGGCGGGCAACTCAAAGGCTGAGATATAGGTAGACCTGCATTAGATCGGATAATTTAATCAGATTAATTTCAGAAAATACACATCGTGTTTACTGGATAGTCAACGTACGGCCGGCACCGTGTTGATTACATCCAGGCTGGGCTGAGGAATTTCTAAAAAGAACACGAGTGGAGGAGATAGAGCCATGAACGGTCATCAAATGTTGCGGTAGGGTTGCCACAAGAATTATTCAAATTCAAATTCAAAATTGTTTATTTGCATGAATACAGTTTTACATAACAGATCTTATCATTAAGTACCTACGTACAAACGTTCCTTAAACATGTAGGTATACGGCCTGCAAGCAGGCGTTGGGTTTAGAATTGAATAAAATAATTTGATTTATTCAGTAGGCTACAAGGATACTTAAGTACCTACTATCGCACTTGTTACAAGTCGTTCTTTGGTATCCATCTGTCTCTCTGAGTTTTTTCTGAGTGAGTTACGAGAAGAAATGCTGACAATACCAATTCGATTACAACAGGCCTATATTGTCGCTTCACGGAATAGATAACATCAAAACATTATTCTCGTGCTAAAGTTTTTTTTCTTTGCGTCAGAAAGTAGCAGATATGTTGCATTTCATAAATCCGAAGTTTAATTTGTTTACAAGCGTAATTTTACCACGTAAAACACATTTTGATGAAATTTAGTCTTCTTGGGATATCAACAGCCTTAACCTAATCTACATATTTACTTATATTATGTAATTAATCAACTACAGCAAAAATAATAACTTAATGAAAAATGTCTCATGGAATTAAACTTTAAAACTTCTTGGTGCTCCGATTTTTAATGATCGATAGCCAATTAAGGATTATACTACGTGAATTGTGTTTGAGTACAATAAAGTGATTACATACATTCATATACTTAATTAATTAACAAAGGATCAAAATCTAATTAACACAAATTATAACGGGTCTAACGTGATATATTAATTATGTGTACAAACCGCGAGAGTATAAAATGGATCAAAATCTATTTGCATTCCCTATAGCCGGTTGGCAGCCCTGCGCCTCCCCCGGGCCGGAAGCGTGCGCGAGCCGCGCCGGCGCCGCTTCCGCCGCGCTTTTTGCGCGCACACCGCGCACAGACGCGCTCTCAGACGTCTGAGACAGTTATGATAAACGCCCCTACAATGTAGGGATCGATACCGGATATTTGCAGCCAATTATGACCGATTTTGACGTTGAACCACCTTTTTGCTGGCTCCTCGGGAATTTATACGATTATTCTTAATTCGATGATTAAAAGCAATGACGATTGACGCAAAAAAGAACGTCGCAACTATGGATGGTAAAAAGGAGAAGCAGTATTCATACGAGGATATTTGAAAAAGTGTCCAGCGGTCAGCAGTCAATAATTATTCCAATGCCGTCCGCAGTAGCGCTAGAGTAGCCAGATAGCATCAAAAACTGCCGAATTAAATGTTTAATATTTTCGGTGACCAGAGTAATTTGTTTAAGAAAAACGCACAATTTAGTTCACGAGCTTCAGCTTAGTAACGCAAGTACTTTCAGCACACACACTTACAGTAGCGCTACCTACTACTACAGGAAACTTTTGGATGTGTAAAGATACCGCCCCTCCTTTTTACCCCCCATAGTCGCTATTTTTGTCTGTCGTATCAAACGAACCAATTGCGGTCTTTTAATTACATAGGTAATTGACCTCCTTTCGCCTTTGCACAAAATGGTTTAAATTAATTAACAAAATGGTTGCCCTTCGATGATTCTTACTTACCTGTGTTAATGATAACCAAACCACAATTTTGACAAAACTATATTTTGAATATTATTTTTAGTTACATAATTGTCTTAATACGTTTCTTAATACGAGCGCATTCACGAATTTCCCGCAATAAATTATGACTTCAATGCAAAACGGAATTTTGAATAAATCCTCAACTTGTATATACATTTTTAAGCTTCAGTGGCAACAATTTAGATTTTGCAGTGAGAGTGTTATTTTCCAACTGTTTGCAATGGCATAGCGGGATCTCATCAAATAAAATACTAAATAGTGAAACATCAACATGGGACTGTGACCCATTCATTTCCTTTAACGCCTTAATTACATTACGATACCGAATCCTTCCGACATACTCACAAAAAAGGTATTCTAGACCATCACAATCTGTATGAGTTACGACGTTTTAAAGAGGCTAAGCTTAAAGAAGCGGTCTCGTTCTCATCTACAACGCTCACACAAAATGGCGTATCGAATTAAACAACCCCGAGAGAGTTACACCGTTCTATACAGGGTGGATGCAAAGACGTGGTCTCATCAGCATTCCTCCGCGCACGGATAATCGGCCAGATCGCTCCACGTACGTCTGACCGCTCGTTCCCACGAAACTTGCGATTGGATGCCAAATGGGATTGGCACCGTGAACGACCTTAAATGACTAAATAGGCATAGCTCGTTTGGAAGCGGTGGCGGATAGGCAATAATGATGGCAGGATTGATAAGGAAGGCTGGCAGGACGATGCGCTTCAAAATGATTCATTTAGATTGGTTTAAATTGACTATATGTAATTTATAATGTATCCCTATATGTGTGAAATAAATATAGTCTAATCTATAATCTAATCTAATGGCAGCGATGAGCAATAGACAAGAAGAAATGAAAATTTAATTCCGGGAAATTATTCAGAGAGAAAATAATTAATGAATTTAAAGTAGGACTATTCTCTTGAACTTGAAAATGTACAAGTACTTACAGTAGTACCCGTTCCTTTGTAGTTACAATTGTAAAGATGTATTAAATTCATATTTTCAATCGTATGGTCATCAAAAATTAAGAGAAAAGCATTATCACTTTAAGATGAAGTGACCATTGATAGTCCAATTGTATTGAAAATCTTTTCACACTGTCATGGGCTCATGGCTATACCTATACAAAAATTGTATCGCGTATATGAATGGCAAAATACAGCTTCTCAAGTAGCCGCAGCATCTCGCGCTTGCGCAGCCAGCCGCGTCGGCGCGCTGATCCACCGCTTCGCGCGGAAATGTCGTAACCGCCAGTAGTTTCAATGACATATATGTCTTTTAGGAAGGTGGTAAAGATGCTTCGCTCTATTTCCTTCACGGTGCCCTTTAATATTAGAAGGACCAACGTAACAATGCGTTATTGTAATGAGTTTGGTTAGTTTTTGCATTCGCGCATGAACAGTTAAGTAAATAGGAAAATTCCACACTGATTTCTTTTACATTCTTTATTTAGTTTTTGTTTAATATTGAAAAACAAATCCGTGTTGTTTCAAGCTAGTGAGTGCAGTTATGCTATTGGTGATGAATAAAGGCGTTCCATAGTATAGATATTTACACTTGTTAAAAAAGAAAAATCAACATGTATGAAAATAAATCTGCACCCATGCGCATCTCTGTGCGATCAGCGTAACTACACAGTCATCGCTTGTCTACTTACACTTGTAAAACAGATATATCACTAAAGCATATATATACTATAGCATCGATCACTAAAGTAAAATCCACAGACCTACGGACTAAATTGACAAGTAAGTATGAACAAATGTTGCCACAGTTTGGCCAGTGTCGTTCTCATCGATATTAAAATTATTGTTACATCGTAGGTTTAAGGTCCACCCAGACGGGACAATCAAATTGGCAATTTGATCGGCTAATCTATATACCAACTTTTTCCAGTGATTTTGACAGATCAAAAGGTCTGTAGACCCCTAATTAGAGATAAAAATTTAATGTCAAACCAGCAATAATGTACATGAAAATTATATATTTATGATAATTGATAGTTTATTGAATATACATACATTTAATAAAATGAATTAATAAAATTATTGTTCTTTATTTTCAAATTCCCAACAATGTGGTCCATCTTTTTAACAAAAAAAAAGCGGGTATCTTCAGAAATAGTTGACCGCTGTTTACAAACTACTTTTATGTATCTAACGATACTCGTATACGTTATCATTGCTATTACGAGTGTTTATTGAAATTGTTACGTGTTATTATGGATTCGCAAGATTCAAGAGCCATGTTCATCAAAATGTTCGCCTCCGATAAAAAGGAGAAAAAAATCTATTAGTGAAACTGAAAAAGAGACGATTCATCAAGTTTACGTTTATATTTATAATGAGATGGTAGACAGATTGCAAGACGAACAAGATACCCCAGAGGACATTCATGTCAATAAAAACGAGTGTGTCATGAAATCATCCGAAATTCTTGGTATTTCGAGAAGTTCAGTTTTAAAAGTTTTGAAGGAATACAAAGAACAAGAGAAGTTTACAAAATGTTACAACTCAACCATTTAGTGGACAATGTTTCAGATCGTTTTATTATAAATGTAACTGATGAAGATGATGATGATGATGATGATGAAGATGACGAAATAACGGAGCCTGGGAATGAATAATATTTTATAATAAAGATTAGTTATCGTCGGAAAAGGTGTTTTATTTTTTACCTACAGGCTCGGAAACCTTTTAATGCTTTGTAACTAGTGTGTAAAAACGCATTTTATCCACCCACTAGGTACCTCGAAAATCAAACAAACCAAAATTTGTACCTCTTATTTGAAACTAATATACTTATTTTTGATTTAAACTAGTCTGTTATTTGTACTTTACAACTTGTCGATATATTGTTATCGACATATACCCTTCACTATTTTTATTTTGCTGTTCCTGGTATCATTTTACCTGTCAGTCATTTGTCAATTTAGTCCGTAGGTCTGTGGATTTTAGTTTAGTAAGCCGCTTACTAGTGATAGATGCGCTTACTGTAAGCGCACGCTTGACCAACTTTGCATGGGTTAAAATTCTTTCCACTTTCATAGCATTGAAATTCGCGGGAGGGTCCAAAAGGTTTTTTTATGTAAAAAGTAAACAGTATTATTTATTACTAATTATTAATTTTGATGCCGGTTTTCATGAGTTAATTAGCCAATCCAGCAACTGTACAAAGATCGGAAAATAAGTAAATAGATTGGAGGATGTCCGAACGTTAAATGCGCGAGGTTTTGGCGTCATTGTGGTCTCGTAATTATTGTCACTACAGAAGAGCAAGTCAACTGTTATCGGACTACATTCAACCCGAGAACTGCCTCTTGGATCAATAAAAAGGACTACTTTGGCGAGATGATAAAGACGAAAAGAAAACGATATAAAAACTAATATTACCCTTACTACTGCAATTCTTTGTGCGGTCATAAATCAACAACCACACTTTTCGTAAGCTGGTAGCAGTAAGTAGCTACCCACTTACTCGTACGCTTGTGGCGCCATCTTTAATCAACCGCTAGTGTCGCCAGCGCAGCGGGGCGCGACAGGACAGTAGCGCACAATGCGCACATACCCCGATGTTTGATGACGCTTTTCTTCATTAGTGAAGGTAGTAGGTATCTAGCTTGAAATAGTAATATCATTTGTTTTATATTTTCTCTAAAGCTACGTACGTACGTATCTACGTACGCTAGTGGGTGGGTATGGGTAAATCAACAGCTCGGCTAGCGTCGCGTGCGCAGCGGGCCGCGACGGTAGCGCACCGCGCGCGATGCCGCGCTCCATTTCCCGGCGTGTGTGGACGTTCACTTCGCAACTAGATCACAAGAAAACGTTTATCTTCTAAACAAGGTGACATTTAATGTCTACTGCTGAATAGAAAACCTTTGGCATTAGAGCGTCTGGAAGCGTTCAGGCGTGGGAAGTGTCTGCGTATGCTAAATCTATAAATTCGACTTGCGCATTTAGAAAAGAGATCATAACTTGATTGTAAATATAACTAGTGGCTTTGTGAGCTAAAACATCGTGTTCATTTATTAAACGGCTGACATGTTTTTTTTATGGTTCAAACCCCCCATATCTACGCCATCTTTATTCAGAATTCGGGCATACGAAATAATTTGGGGGAGGGGGAAGGCTACACGCTTCACTCACTCTTTCGTTAGTTAATTATACGATTTAGGATTAAAGGATTGTCACTTAACACTACTTTAAAATAAAATATGTATTTTAAAATTGGCATCCATCCTTAGAGCTTGAATCTTAAATATTTACAGAAAATTATGGGTCGGTAGTTATAGCCAGTACTCGTTAGATGTAGAGATCGTTTCGGAATCCGAGCATTAACCTAAGACACAACGTAACTATAGCGTTTAATATTCAAACTTTTATTGCGTCATAAAATTTACTTCATTAATTAACTTACAAAAGAACATCAATCCCGACAAGAATCTTAGGTAGGTTATAATAGAAATAAGTAGCCGATCGATCGGCTCGCGGGAAAAGTCGATATTTACAGCTTCCTCTGCCTTCTGGCGGCGATCTCGGTGATAAAAGCAAGAACGTAGTAAGTGCCATAGCTCCCCTTGGTGTTTACTACGTTTCCGCTTACCGTTGTCAATTCGTTAAGCGGTTACAAGATTTATTTCCATTATTATCTCCTTCTTCAATCGTTCCCTCAGAGAGAGAGAGAGAGAGAGAGAGTCCTTCTGATTCTGCGAACTAGTTGTCTCAATCGCCCTGTAGCCTGGTCGAGTGCAGCTCCTCAGAAATCTGGTCTATATGCGTCGTCTGCCTCTATGAAATGATTAGTATTTGATTAGTATATCTGCTTGCAACGCGACATCCATTATTCAAAGATTCGATACGACTGCATAAACTGAAAAATATAAAAAGGCTACAAATAAAGACATACGAAAGAACTTTTGGCCAGGCCGAAAAGGAGACGCTTTTCTCCCTCGGTCAACAAACAAACGCGCAACGACCAAGCGACCCGCACCAACCGCGCCCATATAAAGCCTACGAAACCGAGAGCCATCAGAAAGCCCAGTCCTTTTATGAACGACAAATCTCTCGGGAAAGTGCAGTTTCACTTTCTGGTGCATCGTAAATTAAACTGATGCCATGCGCTATTACTGTAGCTATGTGCTATTACTCAGGTTTCTAGAAGCATAATGACAAGATTATGCGCAGGTTTAGTGGAGGCTTTCCAGAGTCGTGTCTCATGCGTTAGAGGCTTGTCTTCGCATCGAAACGCATGATAGTGAAATTATAAATGTAGATAGTATCACTAGTTATTAGATACTTATACTTATTTTCCGAAAAAAATACAGCCTGTTGAGTTTTCTTTCGGCGTTTCTTCTCAACAGTCAAGTGGTCTCCCTTTGTGAAATGTCGGTAGACGCAGGCACTTAAGAATGCCCTTGTGGACTACTTACAGAATAAGGTACATTATTAAAAGGTTGGCTAGAATGTACTGCCAAATTAAGTAGTAAAAATTAAACAATAAAAAAATATTACTATTACAATAACTTAAAGCAATTTTAAAACATATGAGGTGTCATTTGATTTCAAATTGCTTTAAGCGACATTGGTCTGGTGGACTCAATAGATGAATTAATTTACAACTTTCGACATCAGGGCGAAACAACACTCTCGTTCATTGGCTTCACCAGCCTTTTTATCCATCTATGCCATGCCATGCCATCCATTTGCCATGACAGCCCACAGTTGGACATAGGTTCTTAATAACGAAAACACCAAGCAACCCAACCCTGCCTTCTTTATCAAACCGCTCTACAATTTTCTTATCAATCTGAACAGCGTACCTATCTAAACTAAACGTGAAACATGTTTGGAAACCACAGTATCTATCGAAGCCTTTCGGGTCATCGGCCGGCTGTTAGTTTCATATCGCCGTCATATTTTCCTATTACGGCACTATTTTCACTATCTATAACAAGCACGTCGGCGATATGGGTCGTAAATCCATCCAGCTCGCTTAATGCCTTAGCTGCAGAGACGAGAATGCTCGGTTACAACTTTTATTATGTTATGAGCCTTTCTATAACTTTCGAATGTAACAATCGGTTTATGTGTGGAAAAGTGATGAGGACTGGTTTCCGTAGGTCTTTGGACTCTGTGTCTATCTGTTATTCCTTCTAACATCATATAGGTGCAGTAGGTAATGTATTGCTAGTACTTATCTCTGAATGCTATTACAATGATCAGCTATTGCCATGCAAACAGCTTTCAGATGGACAGCACTTTTGAGTGTATTGATTCCGTCTAGGGGGAGCACCTGTTTTTTTATCAGCGGTTTTTTATAACAAAATACAAATTTTGGATATTCTGCTTGTCTTTCCACGTTATCAATTGCAAGTGTCAATAATCATCATTCGCTTGCCCTTATCCCATTTATTTGGGGTCGGCGCAGCATGTTTTCTTCCTCTATTCTTCCCTATTATTCGTAATCTCGTCGTTTACTTCCTTCTTATTCAAATGATCTTTCACACAGTTCGTCCATCTTTTCTTTGGCTTTCCTCTTCTTCTATATCCGTCCACATGCATGCTTCCTCACGTGCAAAATAATAACTGAAATTATTAAAGTAATTAGGTACTTTTAAAATTGCAAAAAAGGTCGTGTCTTCTCGAGCTATACCGTATAAAAATAAATGAAACATTTAAAAGAGACTTCTAACTAAAATCCCTTTCAGATATAGAAGTCAGGCATATGATACAATTCGCTCTAAGTACTTCCAAAAGGCAAAAAACAAACGCGTACGATAAAAATAATCATTTAACGACCAACCAACCTGTCCAGTAACGTTGCACGTTGTAAAAATATTAGCATAAATCTGTCGTTGAGAGCCACACTCCCATACCCGATGGAAAGTGAAATGATGTCCCACCCAACACTCGAATCGTGAGAAAATCAGGCCAAGTTCGAGGTCTAAAGCCAAAGGGCGCACTTTGGTATACATTTAAATTCTTAACTCAAACCATTTAAGGAGTATGTTTATTTGGTGCTACAATATACGTACTGAGTTATTTGCTCATCCGGCCCTCCGGTGATCGTAGGGCTGGCTCGTTCCCTGCGTAACGCATTGACATTGCCATCCAGCCACGTAACGCGGCCCCTAGGGGATATGTAAATAATAGTCTTCAATAGTTTAAGTTAGGTTTAATTAGATCATAAGTTTCTTAAGGTTTAGTTATTGATACCTATACTTTTTTTTTTTTTTTTTATTATTATTATTATTTTTGTCTAGTTTTTTTCTCCAATACTTTGTAAATAAAATAGAACCTACTTGAATTCAAAACCATAGGAGTGCTAAAATAATGGTCTTTTAAATATGGTTTTAGGTCAAACGACTCAACGTAACCCACTTTTAGTTGACACATTGGCTTGAAATCTGACATGCAAGTGCAATTCCAATGATATACGAGAGTACCTACTAAAGCATTATTAGCCAACAGGTACTATTACCCATATGCCTAATGGCCGCAAATGGTCGAATCTAGGGCTCTCGCTGGTTAGGACGCGCGCCAACACAGAGCACCCTAGAGTATTTTTGTAAAAGCTTTAGAGTTAATAATCCACAAAAATGACAATAAACGGAGTACTAATCTAGGTAGCATACCTACTTCTCCTTTATGACGGACGTTAATAAAGTTCAAAACCACACAACAGTATTGTTTTCCTTAAGTAGATCCTACGCAACGCCCACCGAAGGACTTTACGAATAGACGTGTACATAGGTATTATTTTAGATTTAAGACTTATGTAACACCTACAGAGCGACATCGTCACCTAAATGACAAAGCTCTTTAAATAAAGAAAAAAAGCTACTTCAATCTATTATTATAATAACAAAACGGGTCTAAATCGTTTTAAAAAAAAAAAAGGGTTTGCTATAATAAAGGTTGAAGTAGTAAATCAGTAATATCAGTATACTACTTCAAACTGCCGTGATGATAGTGATCACTTTCTTCTCAGCTTAGCCACTCGTCATTCTGGTTAATGTTAAACCAATATTAGCATAAAATTGCCATTACCCGCGCACGCGCATCCCACGCCCACCGCTGGGCGCGGAAAGTGAAACTATATCGGAGGCACACGTTGGACACGTGGGCCTTGCATTTGGGTATCGTCTAAAGGTGCTGCGTCACCGCGAGCATTTGTTACTAATACAACGTTTAGATTCGAGCAATTACCTGGGTGAAGGAGGAGAACCGAGCATTAGTGCGCAATCCTACGATATACAGTATATACGATACTTATATATACATATAAATAAATATTACATTCCTATTATTGTAATAGTTAAGTACTTATGCTTTCTGAAAAAATGACTTACTGTTGAGTTTCTTTCGGCGTTTCTTCTCAACAGTGGTCTCCTCTTGTGAAATGCCAGTAGACTCAGACATGTAAAAGTGCCCTTGTGGCCTCCTTGCAGAATAAAGTTCATTATTTCATTCTTTCATTATAATACTTAGTTAAATACATAGAACATCCATGACCAAGGCACAAATATTCGTGTTCATCACACAAATATTTGCCTTCGCCGGGATTCGAACCCAGGGCCGCCGGGTCAGCAGGCAGCTGCTTTATCACTGTGCCAACCGCGTCATCAAGGAGTACTCCATTGGAGGTAGGGCGTCTTGCAGGCTGCCTACTGTGGTGATTCAGACTGTCCCGAATTAGTTGCTCAGTTGGTGCACCTGTGTGTTCCCACTCCAAGTAGAATTATTTTCTGACCCCGCTGTCGCCATCTATTAGCGACGCCGTCAGCGCGAACTGTGTCCCATCGAAAATCTCCGCTGGTTCCAAGCTATCGTTTCTAAGCTACAGATATCTTCGAGACCATGATCGTAACATCAAATTCGGAACGTCGAGGTAATTAAATAGTATAAGTTTAAATCAACATACACACATATGTACATTTCGGAACTTATGTGGAAATTGGAATACCGAAGATCCAAGGAAATTGTTTCCCCTTGTTTATTTTAAAGGATTAAGCATGGATCCGTATGATATATATTATATGTAGACCTCTTAAATTTGTCACCCCATTAGGAGGCAATACGAATAAGAATCTAAGTCTGCCCACGTGTCTTTATATTATGGTGCCAACTCTTATTAGGTTTCCTGCCACTTTAGCCTTGCTTTTCCTTACCCTAATAACATGTCTGCGGCTTTTTGTTAATTTATTTATTCTTTTTATGTTTGTTATAACATATTAGACGTTTTATCATAAAGTGGAATCTATAGAATCCTATTCCAACTTTATAGTCTCAACATAAAAAAGGAAAAACAATAAACCCAAAACCGGACTAGCTTACAAACAAATCGAATGTTTACTTTCCCTTTATCTATTGATTGAGGCATCAAACCTGCTCCAAGGAACATTCAACATTAAACAAACAGTTCAGAGGTCCATTTTTGGTTCCATCTTATTTGATTTTTATATCACGATGTTCATTTGTTGACAGTACAAGGCTTTAGTGTTATTTTTAACAGAAAAGGATTTATGTTAATAGGAGAAGCCTGGTGGTTAAGTTCTTTTATGTGTGCAGACTGCAGAGACAAGTGTATTGTTCTTAGATCGGACGATGATCAGTGAAAGTCTGTGTGGTCAAACGATGAGTCCGTTTCCGTTGCGATAACAGGCTTTGATAGCTTATTTTTAGTGATTATTATATGGATAAAGCATCATTGAAGAAACACTAAAATATAAGCACCTATGTTACCTACAACTATTTGTCATATTTCTGCTATAACGTATAAACACATATTCCAAAGGTAATAAATAAAGATTTATCAAGAAGTTTATGCAAATGAAATAAAAATGACTCAAATAGATTTTTCTACTTTACATTTCAGATAATTACTTATAAAGCCAATAATAATTAATATACAATATTAAGATACAGGGTGCAGGCTGGCTACAGGTATGTTAATTTGACGTTTGCCATCAATAGTTATTAACACTCATTAATTATTCACTTTTTTGTTTTTGTATATTCTTTGTGCTTACAATAAAGTTAATGTACTTAACCTAATTAACGGCTTGGAAAATCCATACGTAAACTAAGTATATATCCCGGAAATATCCCTTCGCGTCGGATACTGGGAGACATAATTATTTTAATGACCCAATCACGGCGGGGCGATTTAGAGCAAAATGTGAAGGGCCGACATTTCACGACCGGCGCGGGCACAGGCGCGGCGCGGCTCGCGGGAAGGGCTAGTTTTTGAAGGGCCAATGTAAACAGAAGAAGTATATCGACGGCAAAAAGCGGAAACGTAGTACACGCCAAGGGGATTCATTGGCGTTTACTAATTTGCCGTCGATATATAACTAGCAGAACCCCGCGGTATTAGTTGCAGTTTATCAGATGAATGCAGGCTAATATCTGTTAATCCAGATACCTCAATACCGAATTTTATAAAAATTGGTCCAGCCGTTTAAGCGTGAAAAACTTACTTGTTACACTTATTATGATACTTACTTATTACAAACTTTTGCCTTTATAATATTAGGGTGCTAATAAAGATATAATGTGGGAAAATCGTCCCAGGTAGTTAAACGCTTGTAATAAGAAAAGATAATACTATTATTTAATAAACGACTCTACTGCTTATACGCTCATTGATACGCACATTTCAAAATGACGGATGATGTATAATTTTCATCAGATGATGTATAATTTTCATTAGATGATGTATGATTTGCAAATAGAGATGTCCAACGCAAGGTTTTGCACCAACACTTAATAAGCTATAATCTATAACTTATAAACAATGCGGTCACCGTTATTATACAAAATAATGTTCAGGGCTAAATAATGCTTCATACAGGAAAGACTCTCGTTCTGTTCCACCCTGTATATACCGGTAAAGTACAAATGTGTTTTACCAGTTTTACACAGGTGATATTCAAATAATCGTCAGACGTCAATGTCGTTTTTAAAATACGTTTTGTCTCAAACTTTTTGTGCACGCTGCTTTGTACTTGACTGTATTCTTATTACAGGCGTTATAATATGTTGATGATTTAATTTTCTGATAATTATTGTGTACCCACCATTTTCACAATAGCATTTTCTAAATTATTGCTTGTTTTATCTCTCCTCTTCCTTTGCAAAGGCCGGTAGATCCGCCTACATCATTAAATGATAATCAAACATTAATTGAAGAAAAGTTGTCATTTTCTCACGTAATACCTACATAGATTTAGTTTTTATGTGTGAGAACGCGGTTTAGAAAGTAATTACTCTGGTTATTGATAATTAGAAGACACGAAAGGTACAGGTTCAGGTTCGGACAGGGTGTTATGTAAATTGCAAGCATGTTTTGTAACTGTTATGTAATTCTTGTTTGTATTGATGGTAACAAATGTCTTAATTATATTTGTAATTACCAACAGATTGCTATGTGAGAAAATAAATATAAATACATATAGACAGAGAAACGTGGACAGAGATACAGAGAGAAAGAGAGGCTGGAAGCGTTTGAGATGTGGTGCTGGAAGGTGTAAGCCGGACGGAAAACATATCTTAAATAGAATAGGAAAAAATACCTAACAATAATAGAGACTAGTATATGAAATATGATACCAGCTAAGATGACTTTTCCTCGAGAAGAAGGAAAAATTGAGGAAAAGCGGGGCAGAGGAAGGCTCAGACGAATTTGAGTCATTTTCGAAAAACACGTCCATAGTTAAGGGCTTTAATTAAAACAAAACTTAATTGATTCCTTTGTGTAACGATATTTACCCATATCGTTTGTATGAGTAACTTTCGTAGCACTAAAGACGCGATCTTAATTTTGTTTTTATTACCTACTTTAACTATGTACATCTTTTTTTTTTAAATGACTCATTTATTTTGACCAAATAAAAGAAAAGGTCTTACCATGTTTTACCATGAACGCTAAGAAGTGAAGGAGAAAGCCCCAGAAAGAAACAGCTGACGAGAGCTATATGGGTACAGCTTTCGTCAGCGTAATAGCTCTTAAAATAATGAAGAATTATACTATTCAATCAAAACTGGAAAAGACAATTCTATTTATGTGAATATAAGTCCACAAATGGCGAAGTTATCGCTTAGAAATAAATAGAAATTTCTGGAGTCGATTAAAAATACTTACCACTAAACAACCAGATACAAACAAGTAAAACAAAAACAGATACATTGCAATTTTTACAAATTCCAATACCCGTTAATCGACTCAAAATTTCACGTTTCGATACACTCAAATAGGCATGTAATCCATCGACCCATCTGTTTCATAATTCACCCAACTCGTAGTAGAAAATGAGCAATGTATACTGCGCTTTGCGATATTTTTTCGCCGGTTGACCTGCGTCCAAGGATGCGCAGTGACCTCCGTAATCGGTTGGAGCTACAAAAAGAAGGTTATGTAATGGATTATGCGCATGAGTGGATTCGCGCCTGCGACTGCTTTTTATGTAAACAGGTTTTATTAATGGGGTTATTAGACGCGGGCAACTGTTTTTTGGTTAATTGGTTTATTAGTTTACCTTTATGTATGACATAATCGTTTAATTTAACAACTGATATTATATAAATATCATAAGACTTTTACAGCATTATGATTTGTACATATTTAAACTATGTTCAAAATTTGAGGAACAATATGGGAACAATGAAATTTCGACGTTCTATTTTAACGTTCGACACTATGGAGTCTTATATGACACTTTATACTCTCGCGGTTTGTACACATAATTAACACAAATTATAACGGGTCTATCGCGATATTCCTATGGACTCTTGTCAACTGTTTTAATCCGGACAGAAAATAACAAAGTTGGCTTACTCTCTTGAGTACCTACTTATATTTTTTGCTCTAAAGACAACTTTGTCAATTTTCATCTTGGTCTTCAATTGACAAAATTTCTTTTTAGAGTTCCGTACCCAAAGGGTAAAAACGGGACCCTATTACTGAGACTTCGTTGTCCGTCCGTCCGTCCGTCCGTCCGTGCGTCTGTCACCAGGCTGTATCTCAAGAACGGTGATAGCTAGACAGTTGAAATTTTCACAGATGATGTATTTCCATTGCCGCTATAACAACAAATACTAAAAATAAAATAAAATAAATATTTAAGGAGCCCCCCTTACAACAAAGGGATTGGTTGCGTTAACTTTGCACCTTATTTGTATGGAGAGCTGTACATACCAGGTGCAAACTTAACTTAACCACTTAAGGATGAAAAGTGTTTGTACGGAACCCTCGGTGCGCGAGTCCGACTCGCACTTTACCGGTTTTATTTTTATTCATATACAGATCGAGAGAACTATGCGTCGTGTGTACCCAAAAAAATCATTTGAGTTTATTTTTCTGTATGCAAATAAATAATATAGGACATAAAATAACCGAAATCTACGACAACTATGCCTGCATAATATGGTATAGTTTTCGTTTCGACGTATGCGTAAAAAAATAAGCTGTCAAAAAAGTCAAGCTGAACGTCATTCGTTTCTTTAGGGTTCCGTACCCAAAGGGTAAAAACGGGACCCTAATTACTGAGACTTCGCTGTCCGTCCGTCCGTCCGTCCGTCTGTCACCAGGCTGTATCTCAAGAACGGTGATAGCTAGACAGTTGAAATTTTCACAGATGATGTATTTCTATTGCCGCTATAACAATAAATGCTAAAAATAAAATAAAATAAATATTTAAGCGGGGCTCCCATACAACCAGCTTGTTTTATGGTACGGAACCCTTCATGCGCGAGTCGGACTCGCACTTGCCCAATTTTTTATTAGACACCAGACTAAAGTAACCTTTCCATTGTTTCATAGTTTTGGAGTAACTACATTTTAGAATAAGTAATTTTTAATAAATAAATAATAATATAATTAGTAATGTCAGGAAATATATAAACACAGTGATTATTTCCTCTTTCTAAGCGAAATCATAATGCATAACAAAACAAACCAGGTAAAGGGACTTAAACGAAGTTAATTACGACATACTACACCACACAAGACATTATTGTTCCATTCTCATAAATAACCCACAAAATACCCACCGCCAAACAATGCCCGTAATACAACCTGTCAATTTCATAACAACACGTTATGCAGTTATGCCAACTTGTGAACCAATCGTACACAACCCGTAACTTAATACCCATTTAAACGCCATAACTTACCAAGTTACTCGAGCAGTTTGAGTAAAATTAAGGCAAATATCGTTTTGAAAAGCCTTTCTGACCCGCATTGCTAACATTGTAAGTTGTGATATTTTACAAAGTTACTAAAGGCAGTGGCGAAAATTGCAACTATAATTACCTCTACCTTTCTAATTTCGAATAAAGCATTTAATTGTTACACTGCCATTCGGAAAAAAACGCATTCTGATATTTAAAGGCACGATGGCAGATTTTGTGGTGTACCTAGTTACCTACCTGTCTACTGAGCAAGCGGTCCAGGGTTTGAATCCTGGCCAGGGCAAATCTTTGTGTGATGAACTCGAATGTTTGTGCTTGGGTCATGATTGTTCTATGTATGTAAGTATAATATTTATCTATACATTATAAGTATGTATATCGTCGTCTAAGCTTGAGCTTAATTTGGGACTAGATTGATTTGGTGTGAGGTTGTCTGATATTTATATTTATTTATATAAGTACGATAATTACTACTAGTAACTGACTCACCTTTGAACTGATTCCGAATATGACTGTAAATGAAATAAAAAGTTAGAGGCGTATTTTTATATTAGAATGACTCTTTAAATGGCATTGTAAAGTTTGCCGGCAATACGTCCTTTTGTGCCGCACAGTTCATTCATAACTATATTGCATAAGTTACGACTTGGAGCCCGGTGCGTTGGCACGGTTTACATTCCGGACATTGTTCGTCAGTTTAACGGCTGTTACGACCTAAACTAGAGCTAATCTTTGTATTTTTTGGGATTCATTGACAAAAACTAGTACATACATCAACTAGTGAATTTATATATTTTCTACCAGACAGATTCTCTATATGTGGTAGTTTAAAAACCGTACACAAGGATTCAGTATACTCTAATACTCTTCCTCATTTTATGTATTTCTGACTCAGTTGTCCTCTGCTCTGCTCTGCTACAATATGCTGTAAGTATAAACGTCTAACGTTGGTGCGAAGGCCCGTGCAGGTGATGCTGTCCCTTCATCCATCTCATCAAATTTAAAGCATCCAAAGTCTTCTGGCTCCAACATTTTCTTCATAATATGACGACTATGTCATTAATGTTGCCATACCACCTTAACAGTTATTCCATAAGCGTTGGAGTGGCTTGTTGAGCTATTTCCAAAACCCTTCCAATTGTCAAATCGCTACGGAGTGGCAAAAAGTTAGTAAATAAAAATTCTGAGGAATTTCCGCTCTGCAAAGGGTATGCAGGATAGCCTTTGAAAAATTGCCCCCAGCGTTTTTGGTTCGAAACTATAATCAAACGATGCCTTTTGAAGGGGTAATACCCTGCACAAAGTGTCATCCCTTTTTTACCCCCTGGGGGTTGAAAATACCCGATAAACTCCAAAACTGTTTTATTTTTTCTCCTAAACTATAAAAGTGATGAATTTTGAAATGTTGTACTAATATTATTGTGAATAAAAGCTATAAGTAAAAAAAATGATCCTCCTAACCATTTTAATTCTTGTAAAAAATAAAAAAACAAATTTGTAACGGCCTGTATAACAAGTTCGGCTCATGGTACACACGCCATTTTTTTTTTAATGTGAACCAACTTCTAATCTACATTATATAAAAAATAGGAGTTAAATAAAAAGTAGTTACCAAAGAGCCCATTCGTATTAATTTCGCAATATTCCTTCATGGCTACGTTGATGAAACTATCCTGTCCCTTTGAAGCAAGAGAATATCCACCACAGAGAGGGCCGTTTTGCATACACATTCTTCTAGTGCAGTAGAATAGGATGCACAATTCTAGTTCATTGATCCAGGAGCAATAGAAGCCACCAACAGTCTGTGAGCTGTGCGAATGAGGTTCTTTGAAGGCGCCGAGCGATACGGTTACGACATTCTCATTAACGTGGTGCGGCTGGTCCAAGACATAAGAGCAGACGAATGAATGAATAACCGACAAACTCCCACGAATCGACTTGATATCAAATTAAACTGTAACAGGCTTATTAAAATACAAACGAAACCGATTTACGATTCACGTTGTAGAAGTCGAATAATAGTCTAACAGGCTTGTGTTATGGGTACTAGACGACGATATACAACTTATATATCAAAATACACCTATACTTAAATACATCGAACATCCATGACCCACGAACAGAGAGCATTGATAATATTGTTGCCCCATTTGATATAGTTTCACTTTTTATGTTTTCTCTTAAAGTGTAAAGACGTAAAGTACTATGCGATGTCCCTAATTAAACAAGGCAGCTCTGGAAATTACATTGTATATCAGATTATTTTGGATTCCACATTCCCAACGTTTAACTACCTAAATTTTTAAGATGTCTTCAACAGTAGACGTTTTTTTGGTAGACAAGAGAATGCTTATAAGATCTTTATCACTCCCGCTTATTTCCTGTGTCTTGTGCCCCGCTCACACTGACTCCAAGCGGCCAGTTGGCAGCAGTGAAAGGCCTCCAAATATCAAATGTTTGTTCACATTGACCAATATAGCTTTGCGCAAGCTAAACGATATGGTTATTGGTGTATTCACCTTATACGGACACTTCAGTTCAGCTTAATGCTTGCCCAATTTGCCATTGGTTCTCGTTTTGATCGAATTTTGTGGTTGTTATATGGGCGTAATTTGCGTTAAATTGATGATTTTGGATTACCAATCACGTCTAAGCGATCATGTTTAAGTATTTATTTTGTAATCGGCAACAGCACGTTGGATGCCGCTTTTTAAAATGCTGCATTGCTAGTTTGTCACTTGTTTCGGTTAAATCATTGTTCACTTACATCTTAATATTCCCAGAGACTTGCGAATAATCTTGGTTTTTTTTTATAGCCCTAAACGGCTGGGCATCATTGCTTGGCTGGGGCTTGGGGAGCACTGTCAGCCGACTAGGGCTGCGAGTGATGGTCTCGGGGTCGCAGGCACGCAACGACGTGCCTAGCCTTCGGGGCAGCATTTTGAGGATGGTAGCACGAATTAAGTTTGTGCTCAAAATTTAAACATTTACGAGAAATATGGGGTAATTTTAAAATACCCTAAATTACCTACATAGTAGAGTTGCTAAGCCGCGAAATTGTGCGCATCGGGTTACAAGCATATGAAATTTCTACCACACATAGAGCGTTCCACGGTGATTATTTTCAGATGTGGAGGGAAGTCAGATTCGTCCCCTGTGTGGTGGGAGAGCGGGGTGAAGAGGACCAAGTACTGTTCTTTTTCTTTTTTTTATTACTGATCAGTTAAGGCTATTAGGGCTTGCGCGACATCGTTTTCGTGTAAAATAGATATCAGCTATTAATTTTTCATGTTATTTAAGAATAGTTTCATATAAAAATTTGGGTTTATTGCCGAAAAGGTAAAAATCACAACAAGTTTTTTGCTTGTTTTTAAAAATGTATACAAAAAGTACCTTGAAAAAAATGTTGATGTTAAGCTTAGCCTGCGTGTTCTAGTACATTTTGCTAAGTCGCGAAATTGTGTACATCGGGATACAACCACGAAATTTCTACCACAGATAGAGTATTCTGCGGTGATTATTTTCAGATGTGGAGGGAAGTCAGATTCACCCCCTGTGCGGCGGGAAAGTGGGGTGAATAGGACAAAAGAGTCCTCTTTTTCTTTTTATATTACTGATCAGGTAACGCTAGTAGGACTTGTGTCGTGTCATTTTCGTGTAAAACAGATATCAGGAATTCATTCTTCATGTTATTTATTCATAGTACCATATAAAAATATGGTTGTAGTTCCGAAATTGTAAAAATCACAACAAGTTTTTTTTATTCAGGGAGATAAATTAGTTATATTTCCTAAATATTTACAACAAAGAAAAATATTGCAAAATAGCAAATTTAATCTAGTTTCTAAAAATATATAAATATTGGGCACTCTTCATACAAACAGTAACTTAAATAAATTGTTTATGTTGAGATTAGCCCGTGTGTTCGTGATACATTAGCAAAAAAATATTTTATTTTAATTACATTCATTTGTTTTTCTAGGACGTATATAGTAAATATTATATGTAAAAGCATGTTAACAATCATTATTTAATGTATTTAATGAAGCGAAATAGGATGCGTTCGGAGATTTACGTTGGTTACGCCGACGTAAAGATATATTTTAAGCTAGTACTGTTTGTATGAGAAGTGCCCAACATGCATATATTTTTAGAAACAAGATTAAATGAGCTTTTTCACATAATAATAATAATTTGAAAATGTTCACGAAATTGAACTAATTTACCTCACTGAATAAAAAAACTTGTTGTGATTTTTACCTTTTCGGCCATTACACCCATGTTTTATATAGAACTATACAAAAATAACATAAAAAATGAATTTCTGATATTTGTTTTACACGAAAACGATACCAAACACGTCCTGGTAGACTTAACTGACCAGCAATGAAGAAAGAAAAGAGGGATACTTGGCCGTATTCACTCCGCTCTCCCGCCTGACAGGGGACGAATCTGACTTCCCTCCACATCTGAAAATAATCACCGTGGAACACTCTATCTGTGGTAGAAATTTCATGCTTGTAACCCGATGCGCACAATTATGTTAGAAAACAGCGGACTAACAACTCTACTAACACAAGTGTTTCGACTTAAAATTCATGGAATAAACATAAACAAGGTCATATTCCATTTTATCACACTTCTTAACCGTCTCCAAGTGAATTCTAAATTGCCTGTTGTTCCGGAGAACTCTTTCGGGAGTGTCAAATAAAAAGTCCTTGTTTGATTTTTCTACGTGATAACATTTTTTTTAACAATTCGAGACGTAGAAACGAATAAAAAACCTGTTGACAATGTTCACGTTTGGTTTTGTAAAGCACGTGCGACCTCTCGTGACATTGGGAGGGAGAGAAAGTTATAAAAATTACAAAATGTGTTTAGAGATAAAAAATTACAATCGGTCAATGTGTCTCCATGATGGAGACATTCAATTTCGGTGATAGGTAAATATTCGTTTTTGTAAACCTTTTTAACCACCGACAAAAAAGAGGGGTGTTATAAGTTTATCATGTGTCTCTGTATTTGTGCATCTGACTGTCTGTCTGTGGCATCATAGCTCACATGGACCAATTTGAGTGCAGTTTTTTTTGTCAAAGCACTTATCCGTCGAGATGCTTCTTAGCTATGTTTGGTGGAAATACGACCAGTAGTTTTCAAGATAATCAACTTTAATGCAAGTGACAAGATCTCAGACAATATTGGAAATAAGAATTCCAAATGTTGTAGTTATGTTCAGTTTTAGTATCATTTTCTATATCACTCATTGAAAGGATCTCATAAGGATCAGATACTTACGAGTATGTCGGAGGTGTATACAATTATTTATTTAGGTTATCTATGTCAAGAATCCTATGTTTGAGTTTATGCGCCCTAACCACTTAATTCAATATCAATTCGTGCAAATTCGAAATTTCATCGACGCATTCTTTATCATTAAACTATCGTTTGATAAACACGACCATCATAGGCCCGCCACAGGTGTTTGAAGGACGCATTTGAAACAACATTCTTAATTTATCCTGACTATGTTCTAATCAATGAACAATAAAATTGAACATAGCATGTCGCGTAGGGTGGTGAAACAGGAGTGCGTGCTTGCGTGTATGTGCGTATGTGATAATTATGTGTCATAACATGACAATTATAACCGAGATGAATTACTCCAACCAAGGTTAGCAATTAAACTCGAATTCCGACACGAAAATTGAATAACAGTACATTCTCATTAGAATACTGCCCCAGGGTACGCACACACCCTTTAAAACTGACGTAAGTGCCATTGACGGGTGTATGGAGTTACGACGTTCTAGCCCGCGCGGGAGGAGTAATAGAAAGCATGCCTGGGAGGTGTTTAAGATCATCCCACGTGTTTAAGGAAAGTATGAAGTAAACTGGACAAGTGTGAGACGGACAAGCGAGAGAAAATTCAAAAAGTAAAAGAAATCGGCTTAATTTTTAGGGTTCCGTACCCAAAGGGTAAAAACGGGACCCTATTACTGAGACTTCGCTGTCCGTCTGTCTGTCACCAGGCTGCATCTCAAGAACGGTGATAGCTATTGTATGATGTATTTCTATTGCCGCTATAACAACAAATACTAAAAATAAAATAAATATTTAAGGGGAGCTCCCATACAACAAACTTGTTATAGATTATGGTACGGAACCCTTCATGCGCAAGTCGGATTCGCACTTGCCCAATTTTTAGTTTTAAGTTATATGATGTTTTAAGAGTCCTCATTATGGATTTCCTTATCTCACGGGCCAAACGATCTTATGATTTTTATCAGGTTCATTCACATGTAATAAGAAGGAAGTACCTACACAGATGATGTGTTTGTCAAACGTATATATAAACCAAAGTTTACTATTTTGCCGACGCGGTTGGCGCAGTTTGTAGTGAACCTGCCTGCTGAGCCGGTAGTCTTAGGTTCGAATCCTGGCCAGGGCAAATATTTGTGTGATGAACTCGAATATTTGTTCCTGGGTTGTCGTCTAGTACCCATAGTACAAGCTTTGCTTACTTTGGGACTAGGTCTAATATAAACGCTCTGAATATTTACGCTGCATCCAAGTCTTTCGGCCAATTAATGAGAAAATTCACAAATAGTTTTCCATCATGATTCTAAGAAGGTATTCTTTAAAGTTACCACGAGAACGAAGGCGAAGTAAAGCCAAATCATACTCGTACCTAGGTAATTGAAAATAAACAACACTGTTCCTAATAACCATACCTGTTATCTTATACAAGTTATAACATACTTACCTCATTATATAACACGACTTTAATTATCGGAAACGGTTATAAGACGCTAATCCGGCATTACGGCCCGAATCCTGCGGATTAAGTTTTCTTCTGGTGTGTGGCTTTACGCAACAACGATGACTCGCTCGGTGCTGACTTCTACATAACGACTCACATTATTAGATAAATACCATTATACCATATCAAATAATGTGACCTTTCGGTTGTTTTACCGTATTTGGGTCTATAGATTTAAACACATGTCGATTTTCACAAACTATTTATATACGAGACTTTTTAAGAAGTAGGTACCTACATCTTTTTTGGGCATTTTTTTTTGCATTTGACCTTCTCAGATTGTGTCTGCCTTTTTCCCGTCCCTGCACAATCGGCACCGACACCGGCGCGCGCGCAGTGAAAGTATTTACCACGTGTGATGACGCAACAGCGGTCAGCGCGAGGGTTGTTGACATTCCGCCGCGGGGTTACTTGTCACTGTGTCATAACTGCTGGTATTCAGTCTGGTGGCTTCAAAATTAAAGCTTAAGCTGCATTTCCAACTTAACCATTAAAGAATCACTTTGTTTTCCGTCCGTCCGTCTATCTGTCTGTCAGTCCCTTTATCTCGGGAAGGCGTGGCGGTGTCGAGTTGAAATTAATATCATATACTCAAGTCTACTGTCCCTTTAAGTTGTGAAAAAAATCAAATTTCGTAGTTAACGTACAAAAAGATATAGCTGTCTAAAGATATGCCGCGAAAACGTATAAACTGACAAATTAAATGTAAACAATTTTATTACTTTAAATGAAACTGACAAATTATTATGAGTCAGAAAGATAAGGTAAGATAAGATAGCAACATCTTGGCTTGCTTTTTCTCCCAGAGCGGCAGTGACGAGAACGTACCTTAAAACAGGCGCCTGCCTGTACTGCTAGGAATTTTCAATAACGGCCTTGTCTCTATCAGTATGGCCGTTTACCGATACATACCTAAGTAAGATATAGGAACTTATTCTACGGTCGATTTTATTCATATCAGCTTGATGTTTAGGTACCTTGTAATATTTATCAAAGTGAATTGGTTTGCTCCTGGCGTTGGTATCTTTGAATAGTTGATTGTTAGCAAACCAGCCTGTCCCTAAGTGTCCCTTGATTACAAAATGTTACTTTAGATTATCCTTTGCAAGTCGTTTATTTTCTCGTGCATATTACATTTCATTATTTTTTACCCCGTTGTAATAATCAATAAAAATCTACTCAAAAACTTTCTTGTAACAGTATAGCTAAAAATATTGGAAAGACAATACATAGCACAAAAATTATTAAAGCGAAATTATATTAAAAAAAACTCGAAGGTGGGCACCTTCGTACGCGAATTTTTTTATACAGTAGTCGGGTAAAAATAAAAAGTATCCTAGAACCATCTTTGGATGTCCAGCTATCCCTGTACCAAAATTGGTTAACATTTGTCCAGCCAATTTGGCGTGATACGAGGACGAAGGAAATTATAAAAATAGATGGCGCCAGGATTGCATGGCGCCGCGCGCCCATACAAAACAAATGACGATCCCACATAACGCTATTAGGATTTTTCCTAAAATCAAGATCCCTCTTCATAGAAAGCTGATATTCAATACATATCTAGAATTTTATAATAGGACTAGAAACCCGCCCGGCGCGGCTTCGCATGGGTGCAATGCTGATATTATGCATGTATTATGTTACATATAACCCTTCCTCTTGAATCACTCTATCTATTAAAAAAAACCGCAT
The DNA here is from genome assembly GCA_947623375.1 of Apotomis capreana. Taxonomy (NCBI): domain Eukaryota; kingdom Metazoa; phylum Arthropoda; class Insecta; order Lepidoptera; family Tortricidae; genus Apotomis; species Apotomis capreana. The sequence continues at coordinate 30,114,050 of OX392501.1, read as the reverse complement.
CAAAATCCGTTGCATATAGTTTTAAAGATCAGGGACAGACAGACAGGAAGCGACTTTGTTTTAAAATACTGTGTAGTGATATGTAGATGTACATTTTTATTTTGAAATAGATATATACTGCTAAACCAGTTGTCAATACAATAATTAGAAACTTAAATGACTACAGAAGCCGTCATCAAATCATATTCATGAATGATGTATGATCAATCAACATCAGCCCGATTTGTTACAAGTTCAAAGACATACGGAATAACGCCGGATGAATAAGTAATGAAGAGATGACGCTCTCACCGTAGATATTCACCTAAGGATCGATTCGAAAGCGAAAGCAGATTTTATAATTATTTGCTACTTTCCTGAAGACGCATCATCAAATTATGTGCACATTTTTATTTTATTTAGAAAAGGCTTATTATTTGAAAACATTCCTGAAGACGCACCATTATATTATGTGCACATTTTTTATTTTATTTAGAAAATAATATTTGAAAAGTCAACCTTTAGCTGTAAAGCTGCCGAATCGTCAGGGAGGCTCAAATAATTAATATACGCGATATAAGAAAGGGCTTTTTTACGAGCTCATATGTACAATTATGAGACAATATAATATTATTATGAAGCTGAAACTCAATTTCAAATAATTCGGACAAATGCGAGCCCAAGGGTTCCGTACAAACACTTATCCCATCTTAATTGGCCGGGTTAGGTTAAGTTTGGGCCTGGTATATATGGCGCCGGATACAAATGGGGATGCAAGTTAACGCAACCGATCACGTTTGTTGTATGGGAGCCCCACTTAAATATTTATTTTATTCAGTTTTTAGTATTTGTTGTTATAGTGGCAACCGAAATACATCATCTGTAAAAATGACAACTTTCTCGTTATCACGGTTCATGAGATACAACCTCGTGACAGACAGACGACAGACAGACAAATACACAGACAGACGGACAGCGGAGTCTTAGTAATAGGATCCCGTTTTTTACCCTTTGGGTACGGAACCCTAAAAACGAAAGCAAACTGTACCTCTGGCTTTGGTTCCCCAGGTACTATCATGCACCCTTGGCATAAAGCAAATTTTTAGAATCTCAGGCAGCTACAAGAAAGTAGAAACGTCAGACTAATGACGCGCTCGAGATCCTCAGCTTCCGCAGGACTGTGTCCACGTACCCACTACAATTACACGAGTTCCCTGCCCCATTTCGTGTGTCTAACGACCATCTTGTGGATAATGACGCCACGCGTGCGCAAGACGAACAGCGCAAAAACCTCGATCAATGGCAGCGAGTGGTACGAAAGCAACGCGTGATTGATTAATAATGTTGTATTGCGATTAATTAGTGTACTGCAGAATTGTTTTTTTTATATATACTTATGAGGGGGCAACGAACTGTTGCACTTCGTGGTAAATAGACCGGGGCTCGTGGACACCGTAATTCTTTGGGATTAATACAGCCATGTGGTTTTAGGCTGCATACTCAACTGGAACCTCTTGAGGTTGCATTTGAGGATTTTGATGAAATCATTATGCGTTAGGTGGTAAGTTACTGCCCTGGGGGCATATGATGGTTGTTTTTGTCACGGGATAAATAAGTGACAAAGCATATGTCACTTACAGTCACATCTTGTCAAAACGTGACGGATGCTTTGTCACTTATTCACGACGTAAACGCAACATCATAGGCCCTCTGGAGGTCTTTGATGGTAGCTTTTATCGCGTGATAAAGAAGTGACAAAGCATCCGTCACGTTTTCGCACTCGCACTTGGCCGGTTTTTGATGTAAAGTATTGTACCCAGACTCATAATATGATTGATGAAATATGAATAAAAATATATGATTTATAGAATTACATAGATATATTGTGATTTCTTACCTACATTATGTGGTTTATTGAGTTTACGGAATATTGGGAACAGCAGTATATGGTGTGGCAACATCCCTTGACACACGACTCAGCGTCCTTTATCTTGCTCGCACGATATCGACAGGAAAGTGACAGATAGTATTTTTCGCGCGACATAGAGTCGCGTGACGCAGTTATGCTAATAGGCATGCAGCTAGCTTGCTCGCTCTTGCGGTGTTTTGTTATTACCTATTCTTTTTAATTTAAGTTAACTATTGATTCATTTGATGTATATGCCATACATTTAAGTCACTTTATAGTAATCTTAAAATTTATATGTGTAGAAAAGCGAATTTAAAGACTGCGCAAATTCTCAGTGAACTAGCATAAAAGCGAAATTTAATTCCCCAGTCCAATAATATCCCTGCTTAGCATAATCTGCTCCATAAGTTATCAGATGTTGCAAAATATTTGCCCCATGCATATGTATGTGCGCATTCAAATGACCTGCGGTGTTGAATGCTAATGCATTGACTGTGACATTGACCGAGAGATTTCTAACAGGATTCGAGCAGGATATTGAATAAGTGAGGAATGGATATTGAATAATAATCAAACATTGCTTTTACAAAAACTTTAATATGCATATTTTCAAGTTGAGACAGAATAAACATATTATTTTAGTGTTTTAACCGCCTCATTACCCGTCCGTAATATTGGTCAATTTTTAAAAGCAGCCGACTTAATTTTTTTAGAAATTGTAAAAATCCGTGACTTAAACAACCTTCACCAACCAAAAATGGCACCTCCGATCATAGGGACTTCGTCATTTCGTCAATATTGCGGTGACGGTAATGATATAGTTAAAACGCTTAAATAACCGGGTATTTTTTTCTCGAGTCTAAGGTAAAGACACTCGGACCTTGGAGTCCGGACGCCCACAGACTTTACTCTATAGTAAAAAAAAACTTTCAGAATGTTCTTCGGACCACAGAGCCGGCTCATTCCTCGGCCAAAGGATTAGCTTGGCTATCCAGCGGGGGAATGTAGCCGGCATCATGGGTACCCTGCCGCGGGGCCATGATTAGATTAGATTAGATTAGATTATTTATTTCACGATAAAAATTACATTACAAATTTGCTTAATGTCAAAATTATACGAATTAATATCATGATCGTCAAAAATAAGGCAAGATTAATAATACGAGAAAATGTTTACAATGTCAAAATAAGTTTAAAATAAAAGGGAAAGTCAACAGGTAAATAAAATATAAATAAATCAATCTAGTATCTCCCAATAAGGATCGTCATCACAAACTTAACATAATAATGGAATCAAATTAATAAAATAACACTAAGAATTTAAGCAAAAATTATTTACACAATGTCAAAATATACCAGATTTCCAATACAAAAATAAAATAAAATAAAAACAAGAAATATAAAAATAACAATAAACAAAATGATCATGATCATGATCTGAGGGACATCGGTTTTTGTTAGTTTATTTTATTTAGGTAAAGTTGATTACTGTTAATTTTTGCTTGTTTTTCGGTACCCTACAACTGAACTAAATAAAATATGTAGGTACTTACAAAATTTCCCAGGTAAAGTAGTTCATGCAACTAAATACAAACTTAGCTAAGACTCTGTCATCAAATTAAAGGTCAAAAATAAGTATAAAGCGCCTAGAGGTGGCCAATAATGATGATATTAAATAGAATTCGGAATTCAAAATCTGTTGTAACAGTTGAAGATCGTACCAATAGAACAGAATCAATAGTACAAACACAAAAGCGCAATTCAACGCATTGCACACACGTTATCTGTTCATTCACGTAACTAGTCAAACATTCGCATTCAGAGCTTCGTTATCGGAGGTCGACGACCGATCTATTACGTTCCAAGTTCGGAGTTTCACTCTCGATGCGTCCACACTGGGGAATGTTAATTAATTTATTTGCTATCGGCTTTCCAAAGTTGCGACGTTTCTCACGCGGACTACTCGTATAGACGACGAGATAGACGATTTATGGCGAGTGCGCGGCCCTAATTAGTACTGTAAAGTTGTTAATGGGAAAGCTCGGTTGTTGGTATGTACTTGGATATTTGAAATATGATGCGTATGCTGATGGCGCTTAAGTAAATAAACCTGTTCCTTTCTGGATTCTCCACGAGAGAGTAGCTCGCATTGCAAGGACCGAAGAGTGACTGTGTTGTCAAATGTGTGGCTCGCTGGCTCAGTAATTCGGGAAGTCATCAACTCAATTATTGGTCATCATAAGACTCTCGTTCAATGATTGTTATCGAAAATGCTACTAAAATTGAACATAGCTACAAACTTTGGAATTCTCAGCTCCAATATTATGTGTAATTATGTTGTTTGATGCACCGCCTACAATTTCTCTGCTTTGCCCTAAGGTTGACTGGTAGAGAATGCCGCATGGCATTAAGTTCGCCTTTTGTACGTTAAGTTTTTCTTTTGTGCAATAAAGTTTAAATAAATAAATAAATAAATAAATATTCGATGAGGTCGTGTCCCTCGTTCCAATTAAAGCTTGTAACTACTGATCCATTTCCACCAAATATAGCTAAAAACTATTTCGACGGACATATTTTTAGATAATAAAAAACCGTACTCAATTAAGTCCATCATTTTGGGAGCTACGATGCCACAGATAGACACACAGATACACATCCTACACCCCTCTTTTTCCGTCGGGGCTTAATAAACACATGATTTTCATGGAAGACTATATATTTTGAAGAAATATTTATGACTATTCTTAATATGGACAAATCGGTATTAAGTAGTTTTGTATTAATTTAACATTGCTTTTCAATACATATGGCTCAGTATGTTTACACCATATTTATCCCCAAAAGCTCCGTCGTACGCGCATTATGAAACACAGCACTTGCTTTTGGAACCGGTCGGCAATGCTCTTGCGCAACGTCGCAAACAGCTCCTTATTTGGTGAAAGGATGTAGTTTTAATTAGGCTACTATTAACAATATGCTATTTCGTAAAACATTAAAAAAAAAACAAAGTTTTGAGACATATTTTTGTTACCTTGCTTTAAAGGCGTCACTTGCATCATATTGTTTTTGGAAAGTGTGTACTTGAAGAGTAAACGTCACCATACTCATACAGTTAGTTTTGTTCGCTTGTAGCTATATATTATACTTTTTAAAAGCCGTTGAGTACCTATTTACTGAAAAATGGGCAAGGCAACTAGATAATAACGAATACCTATTTTGTCCCCAGGCGCAGTGTCGGATTGCGCGAACGCATGGCAGCAGCTTCGAGGTGAGTTATCACACAGATTACGAGTTATATCTAAGTCAGGGTAATTCAAACTTATATTACAAAGCCCTATTAATTTTCTCAGATGACTGCAAATTTCTTAAAATAAGATAACATTAAATCAAATAAATTTATAAAAAGAACACGTTCTAACTGAACACAGCTAAGAAACCAGCTCCACAGACAAGGCTTTCGATTATAAAAGAACCGCATTCAAATCGGACCATTCGTTTGGGAGCTACAATGCCACAGACAGATACACATGCTAAAGTTATAACACCCCTCTTTTTTGTTGGGGGTTAAAAAGAGCTTGCCTGCCAGTCACAGTTTATATTGGAGCAACAATGCACAAAATGGTTCAAATTGCACAATGCACATCAATTTACACAATACCATGTACGTTACTCATCACTCTAATATCACGATGACCCATCACATGCTTCACCAATTCTGTACCAAAACCAACAAGTCACATGTATTAACCAAACTATCTTTGATATCCGCCCCATTGGAATTGAGTTACTAAATTTCACATCCACAGAAACTATCTAGATCACATGTCTCAACCTGTATCGTGGGACTACAATACCTTCCAAGGTAAAAGGTATCAAATGTGAAAAATACATGGGTACTTGAGGCGTTTTGGTGCTGGACAGAAGCATAAGTGCTGGGAACCATCCATTGTCTAGCCTAGTGTATGTTGCCTTGTGAGACCTATTGCGTAAGGTCATTGCAAGTGAATAAAGGGTTCTAGTGTAACGGATATGTTGGTTTTGATCAGGTCCGGATATGGCCATACAGCGGCCCTAAGGGAATGTAAGGCACAAGCCGAAGAGAAGAGATGTGTCGGACCAGGACTCCTCTTTCCTAGCTTTTCTGTCTGTTATTCATCGCGACGCTTCTATATTTTTTGTATTCATTCATTAAAGTGGCCACGTACAAGTACATGTCAGTTTATACCTATATTACTTTTCGGAATGTGATCGTTAAACAAGAATGATACTCGTTATATTAATACACTAAGACATAGTAAGTGGTGCGTCTGTTCGTTCCGTCTGTGCCGAGAATCACTCTTCGCCCGCGCAGCCGGCTATTGTTTGCTGCTCCTGAAGCACGCACCGTTTCGCGGAAGCAGTCTCCTCTTGTTCGAGCTTTGCACAGGCTTAATGAGCTTCTCGCATCAGCACCAGATTTGGATGTTTTTGCAAGTGATTGGCGAACGGTGTGTCGTGAATGTCTACGCTATTGTGAGGCGATGGATAGTAGTAAGTCTAGTATTGTCTATTAGTTTGTACCTACCTTATTTAAAAATTGTATCTGTAATGCACAGTGATTTGGTATTAACTGTTATGCTGTGTTTTATGTGGAAATAAAATAAAATAAAATAAAAATAGTAGAAATGCTTAAGGCGAAGGGATGGCTGAGTGACATTGCTCGATTGAGATCCTCCCGCGCGCCATCTAGGCGGGACCAAGTTTAGTTGATGAGCGAATACGCTTAATCATTCATTGACCTGTTGCACACTTGAAGGTCTAGATGTCGCTGTGACGGCTCGGCAATTTGTACAGAGTAATGTCAACGAATTTTTCGTTGGCTTTCAATGATGTCTATTTACAGCAACTGTCTATTTACAATATACTTTGAAAATTACTCGATAGAATGAAATAACTTCAATCATACCATGTTGATGAAATCTATATCGAAGCAGGCTGAAACATAGCTACGATACGAGGAGTCGGGTTATACAGGGTGCTTATAGGGTTTGCAAATTATTTTAACCACAGATTGCTGGGCATATTTATTTAAGGCAGGAAAGGGTCCATATCCTTACGGAGTATATGAAAGACGACAAAGATAACGAAAGAATAGCCTTCTCAGTAAGGTGCAAGATGCTCGCGCGTAAGTTTGGAGGATGCTCCGAAGAGGTCAAGGTGACACTCTTCAGAGCATACTGCCAGAAAGCTTTTACACCAGCCACTTCTGGACAAACTTCACCAGGAAAACAATTAACACCCTAAGGGTTTGATATAACGACGCCTTCAGAATCCTGATGAGGTTACCGAGCATGTTCACTGAAGCTCGTGTGCCTGATTTGTTTGCCGTCATCAGATTCCGAGTGGCCTCATTTTGAGAACTCGATACTTGCCGCAATCAGTGACGACCAATAGCCCAATTTCCAGGTTCAGGCTGTCTCTGCATCGGGATGGGAACCGAAGGTACCTAACTGAAATTTTACATTGTATTTCAATATAAATTTATTTATTTATTAAATGTGTGCTATTGCAACGGTGGCTATGTTTTACTTATTTTTTTACTGATTTTATTTTATTATTGTATGATATGGGTTTTTTTGTATGCAATAAAAATGTAGATACTATTATTATTATCTCCTTTATTTAAATACAAATACAAATAGTTTATTAGGATACAGTGACATTTTTACAAATGAATAACCATATAGTTAGAAAATAAGCACTCAATAAACATTGTTTGGTATTGTTTACACCTCAGCAGAAGTAGCCGTGTCCCCTACACTAGGCTCAGCCTGTCTCGTAGGTTGACACAATTTTACGATTGACAATTTCAGTTTATCTGGCGCTAAAGAATTACACAGTTTTGAAAAGAAGTTATTAAATATTTACTTTATGTGTAGCAATTATTAATTAATTAAATGTAACTAAGCTGATATTAACTTAATCTAAAACATGCCAGTTACCAAATAATGAAGTAATAACACTTAAAGACTAAAGAACCCGGGGTGCTCCAATCAGAAAGGTAAGCTCAAGTACAAGTGTATGTATCAGTGTGTGTAGGTGTGTGTGTAGGTGCGTGAGTGGGGTGGGTGTTATATGGGTGGGGATGTTATAATTTTTTCTGTCTCATGGTAATTCAAGGTTCTTAACCAATTTTGAGTTTTAATTTTGACCTCTCTTATGGAACAAGTTTTAATGTCACATACACCGTTTACTCTCTTATATATGGATAATCTTTCATCTTTGGCTAGGTTTTTTACAATAAATGTATATAAAGAGTTAATTACAATAAAGTAATTTCGGTTTTTTCTACTATCTTCCAATACTTCTTTATTTTTTATACTTCGTAGTTTTCAATTTCACAATAAAAAACATTTCTGTTTACGATCAATTGCCTGGTCAAAGTTGCGAGCAAATTCATTTATTGTTAAAACAGTAGGCGTTAAAGGTTAAATCTATAATAAACCAGCCTTTGGGAAAAATAGAACTGGATAAAATAGGTAAAAGATAAATAAGTACCCACTCCAAGTTTGGTTTAAAACGGTTTTGAATTTACGGAGAAAAACGAGCCCAAACAAGATAAAATCTGTTACTTCAAAACGTATCTGAAGGTAAACTGTACAAAAAAGTAATGTTTTTCGAACTGGAAGAAAACCTCGAGGATATGCTTGTTACGATATGTATAAGTATCGAAACTCAACATGATGCGTTATAGCCACAATTCATGACCAAACGCAGCATGTTTTTGAGGTTTCACTGTACCCTTCGCCTTAAACTTGAATTACAAACATACACTTGAATTGACATTATCATAAGAGGAAACATTCTGGGTGTAACATTCTGAGACATAGATACAAAGAAGTCAGATAGAAATTAACAGTCTCAATGGGAAAATTAATAAAAATAACACCTAAAACTCGTAATTTACGAGTATCAGTTTTAACCAGATTATCACAAAGTTGCTGATGGTTTCCAATCTAGACCACAGCTGGGCAAATACTTAAGACCGTTTGTGACCACACTAGTTTTATTCTGTTAAGTCACACTCGAATAAACGATACGATTTTTATCTACAATAATCAGCCGCAACAAAGTTGCTAATGTGTTTTCTTCACGCGCAACGATGCACTACTCGTATACTTACCTATTAATTTGCAATGGAAACGACACACAATTTGCTGATTATATGCACAAGAGCATGTTCACATTCAATTGCTAATTTAAATACTGGCACATACTGCGAGGAATGGGGTTGCCATGGCCACTTATTAATTATTAATTTATCATTATCACTTAGATCATCATAATCAGCCGATGGACGTCCACTGCTGGACAAAGGCCTCCTCCAAAGTACAGATAGATACGATTAGAATACAATTTATTGCACACCTCAAGAAGAAAGAAATACAAACACAGATAACACTTAAATATATAATATTTATTACAATAAACAGGACGGATAGCATGAAATGAACAGAGATAGTTTAACATACCTTAACGTAACACATAGACTATATAGGTACATTTTTACGCGAATTTAAAAATAATGGTTCCCATAGGTAATAGGTTTTATCACTTGCGAAGCTACGGCAGAAGCTACTCTATAATATTTAAGTACTTTATATTCAATCAGATGTAGTACCTATTGTAAAGTAACGCGGTCATCCTTTCGGGCACCCTACCCAATGGCAGCGATTTAATTATACATAATATAGTTTAGGACCCATTAGGTTACGTTTCATTCGACCATAAGTTAATTATATTATGTTTGCAATTATATTTTTTATATAAACATAATATAATCGCCTGTTGTCTGCCATTATTTATAAGTTGTATTTGTCTTGTTTCCTTTTGTAAACCTTTTTTGGGGTGCAGTAAAGTATTGTTGTATTGTATTGTTGTATAATTATCAACTTCAGACTCGCCCATGATGTGATGATAAAATTAGTTAAGATCATTTGATTCATTTCATTACTTTACTTCCATGGTGTACCTAATATTAAATTTATTAAAAAACACTACCACACAGATTCTACAATTCCCTGCAAAAACTCGTCCATTGAAATAGCGTGCAGCGACAAAACGACATCGCTTATAAATATTGCTGCAGATAGTGTTACAGAGTAATGCGCGCGCGCGGCAGGTGTGAGTGATCAATAAACGAGACCGATGGGCGAGATTACTGCTGCGCGTGCGACGGGGGGTGGCGCAAGACACGAGATTCAGCGGGCAGGTTAGGCCTAACCTACCGACTGTTCTGTTCTACAAGAACAAATTATTTTACTATCCTTCATTATCCAAATAAATATTATCCGATTCAAGACTCGAGTTAGCGAGCAGGGTTAGACTGGTCAACTGATCCACAAGTTGTGGAAAGTATCCAAAAAGTTTAGAATGTTTTAGAAATTTCTGGAAACTGTCACAAGAATTTAGGCAAATATTTCAAATTAGAAATTCATATGGGAAACATTGAGAAATTTCCAAGTCAGGCACATCGGCAGTCCAACCACAGACAACAGACTTTGTTATGTTCTACTAATATATTACGAGTAGGTTCATCGTCACTCTCACACGCCGGGCGTCAGCTGACAAGCCAGAACGTTCTGATCGGTAATACTGGCCGGGTGTTCTTGCCGACTCGAGTCAGCAAGTACCTGTGGCGAGTGGTTCATGGTAATGCATTTTCAATGGCACCCAAGCTTTCCTTTTTTTATATATAATGATAATGATGCAACATAGTGGCTCCACTTTACCTGATGATAAGCAAACAGGGGAGACCAAGTGGCAATGGTAGGTAACTGACAAGAAACCAACGGTGCCATGTCAGTTGACACTCCTATGCTAGCCCGAGAGTAATTGCTTATGTTATTCTTATAACATGGGACTCTTTTGTTATTCTTATAACATGGGACCCTTCATAATCCGTTAACCATCCATAGGACGAAACACTTATTTAAAAGTAGAACAGAATCAGTAGGTAAGGTAGCTTGTTGGTAGACTTGGTAGGTAGTAAGGATACTTAGACAAAAAAAATTGGGCAAGTGCGAGTCTGACTCGCGCATGAAGGGTTCCGTACCATAATCTATAACAAGTTTGTTGTATGGGAGTCCCCCTTAAATATTTTTTTTTTTTTTTTAGTATTGTGTTAGGTGTGTAGTTGTTATAGCGGCAATAGAAATACATCATCTATGAAAATTTCAACTGTCTAGCTATCACCGTTCTTGAGATACAGCCTGGTGACAGACGGACGGACGGACGGACGGACAGCGAAGTCTCAGTAATAGGGTCCCGCTTTTACCCTTTGGGTTCGGAACCCTGAAAAAGGAGAAGACTGAAAGAAGTCACTTTTCTATACAAACTAGCGTCTTCTATTGATATATCCATACCCACAGCGATTTTAAAGTGCGCAAATCGCAATACACCATCATCTATCCAATTCAAAAGTAATATTCTCACAACTTGTGCCACGCCTCATAATACATTCGCGACTATATTCCAATCATCCGATGCTTGAGTGGTATAGATCGCTGCCGGCGATAAGTCCGCGGTAGCAAATAAAGGACCCGAAATGGATCTGCCATCCTCGTTGACGCGGCATCGCTGTCAGGTTATCCATTGACACATCACGGCAAATATTTTAGTAGCACTTTTATCTGATGTTAGAGCATGTTTTCGTTCATTTATTTTGTTCATAGCGATGTCTTTGTAAGTTTTATTGATGGTAGTTGCAGGATTTGTAAATGTGTAGTCATCATGTAGATTTTTGCATCACCTACTGATTTCTGACGTTCTTTAGCGATATGACCGCCTGTTGTCTTTCTCTAGTGTAATTTTAATATCAGTGTTCGTATTTCTTTCGTGGTGAGGTGTGCAATAAAGACTGTTATATCTATCTATGTGTTGTTGTATATCTGTGGGATGATGGATTGGAAAATAACAATTTCAAACAAAACGTTATGTAAGTACTATCTGGGAAACGGCTCAAATTTTAATTTTGCTTGTGTTCTAATGGTAAAAAGGATTTTAAATATAAATTGCAACACGACACAATGGACACAAGCGTCGCTTCCCATTCGGCACGGTGGTTTGGGTATCCGTCGCGCTGAAGACATCGGACTGATCGGTTTTATCGCCTCTGTACATGCCACTCAACAACTTGTCACTCAGATCCTACCTTTTAATGGTGACAACGCGGCAATCGCATTCAAAGACGAGGCGCTTGAACTGTGGTCAGTCCGACTCCCCAGCGCTGACATACCTGAAAATACTAAATGCCAATGCCAGTGGGACGAGATCTTATGCAAAACAAGAAGAAATGAATTGCTGAATGTCGCAATGGGCAGCGATGTGGCCCACCTGAAAGCCGCCATGACATCCGAGTCTGGAGCATGGCTACACGCACTACCCTCACCCCACCTGGGAACCCTCCTTGATAACGACTCCCTAAGGATAGGCGCAGCCCTCAGACTCGGATGCCAAGTGTGCGAACCACACCGCTGTGTTTGCGGAGCGACGGTAGAGGCCAATGGCCATCACGGCCTAAGTTGCCAACGCGCTGCTGGGCGTTTCTCAAGGCATCACGCCTTGAATGATATCATCCGTCTAGCTATGGTCGCGGCAAACTTAGCGGCAGGGCTTAAGTCGTACCGATGGCAAAAGACCGGACGGGCTAACACTGGTCCCATGGGTGAGAGGTCGCAGCCTTATATGGGACGCAACCTGCGTCAGCACCTTTGCTCCCTCTCACCTCGCTGATACGACACGTGCCGCCGGTGGGGCTGCCGATACCGCCGCTAAACTAAAGCACGTGAAGTACAGTAACCTGGAACCAGTGTATGAGTTCGTCCCGGTTGCCGTAGAGACTGGTGGGCCATGGTGCGCTGAGGCTAAGGAGTTTGTCGCGGCTTTGGCGCGAAGGATGAAAGACCGAGGCGTGGACCCCCGTTCCGGCGAGTACTTGGCTCAAAGGATCTCCCTAGCTATAGTGCGCGGCAACTCCGCTAGTATTCTAGGGACTTTTGAGCCAGGCACCTTCCGGAACTGTTCATAGTTCCCTTCTAGCTTAAAAACTAGTTTTAATTATTATTTATTTTAGTTTTACAGTGTGTATTATGTTATTTGTTTAAAAAGGATACATTTTATGACCGATCTGTAACCGGAAATTGCGACTGATACTTTTTTGCGACTGTAATTCTTAACCCGATGGTTGTATGAGCATGATTTGATTTTGACATGACTTGAACTGTACCAGAGCTCTTTAGCCCTCACTACCAATGAGTCGGACTTTGCGGATGAGTATACCCACTAATGGGATCATCTCCGCGCCACATGAGTCATTTTGTATGAGCATGATGTGGGGCATATTTATTATCAGATAAGTTATAAAATATTTCTTAGTTTGTATTTGTACTCAAAAATTCAGATCACGAATCATTATGACGACATTTGAACTAGAAACTTATTTCGTGCCCAGTAAAAACCAGCTCACGTACACTTTTGAAAGGTCCTCTATTTGCCATGTTACGAAGGGCTATCGGTATTACTCAATCTGCGTTCTAAGCAAATAGATTGAATGAATGCACTTCAAGAAGTAGAGCACAGGCACTGATTCCGAGTGTACCAGCGTTTCCCAAGAGTAGCCACTCTTGCGAAGAAACGCTGAAAGAAACTCAACAGTCAGTCAGTTCTGTTTCATTAGTACGTAGATTTACACATTATACGAGTGCACAGCAATATAATTTACAATTGATGTCGATACTGTTTGATACATTCACACAATGTACCTGTAGTCTATACTAACAAATTACGTCATGATAATAAAAAAATGTTTCAGTTTGTTCGGGATAAATTCTGATATAAGATTGGAGAGAGACACACAACAAAAACTGTCCGTGTCACACACAAAATGAATTATTCATGAAAGATTATGCCATTTTCGGGAATTCCCGAGCAAGCTTCAACTTTTGTATACGGGAAATTTTCTCAAAATCATGATGCACTATACCGATAAACGTAAGTCGAACGCTCTCGAAAGCACAAGTCTATGCGTGATCCTGTCTACTCCTTGCCGATTCACTTCTCCAGGACCTCCTAGATATGATCCCCGATTCCCGCACGCCGCGCATTGTTGCCGTAATGACAAGCGTACAATTAGCGGACATAACTCTATCCTCACGAGCGCCATTAGGCTAACAATACGCGCGATGGCAGATACGCGCGCCCATTGTTCCTGTGCCGACGATGCTGACGGCGCCAAAAACGACGAAGGACCACCGCTAAGGCCTAGGACAGCGTGCCGTGGCTCTGCTTGGTTCGCTAGGTTAGTATAGCATAGATTATCACGGCTCAGCGGCGCGTTTCTCCATTGAAATCCCACCTTAGTCTAAATATGGAAACCCAAAACGACGTGTGACTACCACTACTAAGGCCTAGGACTTAGGGGCGTGCCGTGGCTATTTTTGGTTCCCTATGATAGGCTAACATAGCATGATTTGTCGGCGGCTTAGCCTACCGCACGTTTTTCCCTTAAAATCCCGCCTAAATCTAAGGTATGGGCACCCAAAACGGAGAGGGACTACCACTACGAAGGCCTAGGACTGGGAGCGTGCCGTGGCTCTGCTTGGTTCACTATGATAGATTAGCATAGCATAGGTTGTCGCAGCTTGGCCTACCGCGCGTCTTTCCCTTTAAATCTCAGCTATATTTAATATTTTAAGCACCAAAAACGATGAGAGATCACCGCTAGAAAGTTCTAAGACCGAACCGTAGTTCTGCTCCAATTGGTTCACTCTGATGCATAGCTCATCAAGTCGCAACTAATCACAAGCAAGAAAGTCTCGCAGATGTGATAAAGTATTAAGGGCCAAAGACAACGAGGGACCATCGTATAACGACGACCTAAGAGCGCATCGGTGTCTTGCAAAAAAATGAAAAAATGGTGGTGGACCCACTAAGTAGGCGTAGTAGGAGGATGTCATGACTTCACCTGGGATTCTTGCGATCTTCAAGCATTACCCGTGCACCCCGTATGTCGTAATTTGCAGTACAAATTCGAAAGAGTACCTTTGGAATCACGCTCTGAAATGTGTCTATAGGTAGTGTATCCTAGCCATAATGTTTTTGATAAAAAAACTTAGGTATAATAAAGTAAGTTTTTTTATCAAAAACCTTATGGCTAGGATACACTACCTATTTGGTTCTTCAAGCTTCGATGGCACAAACATACATGCATACAGATAGACAATGACTTGACCCGCCCTTCTAGCGTCGGTAAAAAATGATCTGTAGCGCCCTAGGCTGGGTCCTAATGGCCGTCCATCTATCGACGTAGCGTAGCCTGTGCATTCATGAAATCATTTATTATTATACTAGGACTTGGTGCCCGCAACCTAGTTCGTGTATTTTTTTTCTTTACCATAGTTAGGAAAAAGTGTGCTATAACCATCTCTGGAACAGCTATTCCTGTACCAAAATTGTTTGAAATTCGTCCAACCGTTTGCCGTGATGAGAGATGGTGAAATTATAGATTCGGATCAAGTCTTGAAAAAAATTGCATAGAAAATGCCCTTAATTACAGAATGAAGTTTTCGATTTTGATTCTTGACAGTAACAAACTAGTAGAGTTTATTTACTTCCAAATAGCTTATTTCATTATGTTATGATCCTCGTACACAATGCGTAGTCACTATCCGAGGCAGACGAACCATCACTTTCGCATTTAAAGGTGTAGTGACGTGACGTTAGGAAACGAAGTTAAAAGTTGCTGACATGACTACGTAAAATTTGTAAGGTCGAAATTACATTTTTGCACATCGTATCATCCAACAAAAAGATGACTGTTTTTTTATTTAAATTGCCTATCGATTACACGTGAAATTCATTCATGATGAACACAAAACAAGCCGAGCCAATACCTGACACTTGATTGCAGTTTAATTGGCTAATATCGTTCACACTTCACATCACGGAGGGTATTGTGGCATCGCCAGTGTATGCTGGTCTCTTCCTTGTGTCAGCTTGATGCTTGTTAAGAGCGCATAGCTGTTGAACAGCCATCTTGTCTTTTTTATCATGTTATACCATTTGTATTAGTACCACAGAATGTAAACGAGATATTGTAAAATTAGACGCAAAGAAAATATATTTTTATTGCCACATTAAAATTAATTATGCAATTTCTCAATCGAATATAACTAAGAGCGATATACGTATTCTAATCCAATTAATATAATGAAAGGGAAAGTTTGTGTGTGTAAGTATACGTTTATGTTTCTTAGTCCTTCACACCAAAACAGCTGGATGAAATTGCATGAAGTTAACACATATGATACTTCTTATCCCGATCAAAATCATAACCGTAGCAAAAAGTATTTGTTTTAGATGCGAGTGAAGCCGCAGGCAAAAACTAGCCAGGAATAAAAATAACTATCTACGAAGAACCTGTTAACATACCCACTACAAATATGCATAAGGTAAATTTATCTATAATTTAAAGAGCTGTCCTCGCACCACGCACTTGCTGTACGTATATTTTACTTGTAGCTTTTCCACACTTGGTTGTTACCTATTTAGTTTAAGTTTATATTTACTGTTTCTTTGTTTTGCCTTTTTTGTAGTTAAATGATATAAATATGTAGGTACCTAAGATATCAGTATATCTTAACCACTTTGCTGCATCAATGCGTCCTTAGAGCTCTCATAAGAATGGCTGCCGCGATGTAGCTACTCTTTTGTTTAAGTCTTGCATCGTCACCGATTCTTTCATCTCCATTTGAACAGAACTATACTTTATTTGTACGAGCCTAGATCGCTTCGTGTTGTTTTGTTTTAAACATTATCGCAATGAGTCATCGATTTCGTTTTGTGAGTAAAATTACACTTGAGTTCATTTTAATTATCTACTCAATTGATTGGCGATGTTCGGGCTTTTTGTATGAAATAATACCGAAGATTACTTGCATTTCACGCATACGTAACTAATTATAAGTTAATTGTTACTTCACTATGCATGTATTAATAATATGTTTTTATTGTTATTATTGAATTAGCTGAATGGTGTTTTATCACACTTTATTTTGTTCCTGTTTTGTACTAAAATCACTAACAATGAACTGTCCCTCTGTGGGTGGAATTCCTGTGTTCATTATTATTTAGAGATGTGCCGTTCTCAAAAACGTTTCCCAATTTGTATGGAGAACGAAAGATCTCGAGAAAAATTCCTATACAAATCTACTTTTTTTTTTTTTTTTTTACCAAACACTGTATTAAAACAGTGATTGCAATTTACATTTATCACTTGTCAATTTACGTCTATAAAAATATAACTTTGTTTAAGTCGATTATCCGTTACGCCGTAATCTCGATCTTGCACTGCCCAAGTCAAATTTTGTGTATTATAAGAAGACTACTTGGCAATTAAAATTTACAACAATCTTAACGAAGACATCAAAGAGTCCGAAAACCTGAGATTATTTACAAAGAAACTCAAATCATATTTAATACAAAGGCCCTTTTACAGCCTACATGAGTACTTTGGAAAACTACTTGAATAATTATTGTGACTTGTGTTTTAGATTTAAGCATTATTTGAATTAATTTAAATTTTGACCATTTTTGAGCACTTGACATCGCATTTTAATTGTTTTTACTGTTGTTTACACTTAGTTCATTAGTTATAGTATTATTTTCTGACTTTATGGTTGTATACTTGTTATTTGACTATGTAATTTTATTTTATTAGGATTTTTGATGTTTAGTATTGTATTTCTGATTGTGCTATTTTAATTTAATTTTCGATTGTGTATGTTTTTACTCTGTATTGCATGGTTTTCCTAATTGGCAATAAAATGAATTGAATTGAATACTTAAACCCTTAGATAATAATTCGAATCAATTGTGTGAGGAGACTCCGGACCTTTCTGGTTCTCGTTTGTTACAATTATCAGTTTTATCCGTCGAACCTACCTAGAGCGAGGTAAAAGGGAAACTCAATTTTCCGGCATATACCTACGTATGTAGTAATTAAATTAATTCTTCCTTCTTTCAAACTAGTGCCTCTGTGGGCTGTAGACCTAAATAGTTTGTTTCGAATTTTGTATTTTTATACCTTTTTAACCATTTTGAATAATTCAAACATCCGGACATATGAAATAAAATTCTGGCAAAGTTCAAACAAAGACGTTTCCATTAAAACCAAGTCCAATAGCTTTTTACATACTAATATAAGTAAATTCTCACGCGACTATAGTTAGGCACGCTGCTTTGCCCGCGCCCGCACGTAATGTCACATTCAGAATAATTGCCCGTGAGCGCCCATTGTGTCCCAGCCCTGAGAACAATTTGTATAATTATGTTCTTGTTTGTTTTAAAGGAAACCGTACAGAACTTTGTAATGAGCTTGTGGAGGCCGTCTTAAAAACGTAACAACTGTGTATGAGTTTTATGCGGAGTTACTGCGTTATGCTTTTGCGAGGAATTGTACATTAAGTACCTAATCTTAGACGGGTATCAAATTCTTGTACTGGTATGGGTAAATAAGATACATAAGATTGTTAATTGGATAAGAAGATTAACATGCGCTAACACCTCTGTCCCACTTATACCCACTACCTTCTGTGTACAATCTACAGATTATAATCGTCATAGGCGTTCAAAGCTTTTAAAATAAAACGTTTTCAGATTCCCACTCTTATAATTACAACTATTAAGTATCCACTAGATTGCTTTTGGTAACTACGGCTACCTGTCACCGCTCTTATCTATATATATAAAAGAAGAAGTCCTGACTGACTCATCAACGCACAGCCGAAACTACTAATGTTAGAGAGTTGGTTTTTGCACAGCAGGTTACTTTTATAACGTGGGCTAGGGATAAGAAGGGATTTTTGGAAATACCTCCCCTAAGAGGGTTAAATAGGAGTGCAAAGTTTGTATGGGGTACAAGTTTTTTTTTATGCTAGGAACTTGAAACTTTGAAAAAAGGTATTAAAATAAAATGAAAGAAAACTAATTTCAGCGTTTTTGAAAATTCATCCCTAAAGGTGGTAAAAAAGAGGTTGAAAGTTTGTATGGAGATCAAGTATTTTTGAGCGCGGGACATGATTCTTTGTTTAAAGGCATACTATTAGAATACAAGAAAAGTAATGTCAGCGTTTTCAAAAATTCGTCCCCTAAAAGGGTTAAAAAGGGGTTGAAAGTTTGAATCCATTACAAACTCTTTGAAACTTCTTATTAAGGCATATAACAAAATAACATTAATTTAACGTTATTAAAAATTCAACCTCTAAGAGGGTTAAAAGGAGGATGAAAGTTTGTCTCAGGGTTCAATTTAAATTTTAAGCTAGGAATTTGAAACTTCGTTAAAAGGTATCAAAATAAAATGGAAGAAAACGAATTTCAGCGTTTTTGAATATTCAGCCCTGAAGGTGGTGAAAAAGGGGTTGTAAGTTTGTATGAAAATCAAAATTTTTTTTGAGTGCGGGACTTGAAACCTGATTTCATAATGATTCCGTGTAATTAGAGCAATTTAGCCGAAAAAAAGCCAAGAGCGAGTCAGACTCACGTACAAAGGGTTCAGTACCATTACGTAAAAAATGGCAAAAAGAACACGTTTGTTGTACACGTTTGCAGCACTTCAATATTTATTATTATTTATTATATGTTGAATTACAGTAACCAACATCAAAATCCACTTGACTTAAATCTCATACAACTTGCAAAAAAGAAAAGTAATTTTAACATTGCTTGGATCTAAAAATAATATAATAAAGATGTAAAATGCTCAAGATTAGATTACACGCGGACGAAGTCGCGGGCAACCAGTGTTGCCAGAGCCATTGTGGCATAAGTTACGTTTAATTCCTCGAAAAGTTACATTTTTGCTGGGAAAGTTACATTTTGATATTAATAAAAAAACGGTCAAGCGCGAATCGGATTCGCGTACCGAGGGTTCCAAAGGTACAAACTATGAAATGAAAGTATCGAATATTTTATTTAAATAAGTTCGTAATATCAAAAAAATATAAATATAATAGTCTATAAATCTATATTTGGCATGGGAAACTGTGTCATCATCATCATATCAGCCAATATACGTCCACTGCTGGACAAAAGCATCCCCAAATTTCTCCACAACGATCGGTTATGCGCCGCCCTCATCCAATTGCTTCCCGCAAACCTAACCAGGTCGATCCACCTGGTTGGATGCTTTCCATGTGACGTGAAGCTGTGTATAGTGTTGAAAACTGTCCATATATACAATAATCTTGCTGACATAAACATAAACGTTGTTGTTATAAACGACAATTAGGCCAATCACAACAAATGTCAAAGTAAATTGACTTTTTTTTAAAACGCATAATATCCACTGTAACAGTTTTATATCTAAAGTTGAATTTTTAATTATCCAGTGATTTGACGGATGTCGTAATTTATATTTTCGTTATTCAGAAATTATTTCTTAAAAAAATGAATGAGAAAACACGTAATTGCTGATATTAGATTGACTTATTGATAAAAAGTGATATGTTAAAACCAAATTAAACTTAATTAAATTACATCAGTTTACTCCCGCTAATTAAAAATCACACTAAAAAAATCAAGGAAGACGCCTCAGTTTTAATATGTTTAGTACTGGCTAATAGATAGTCTGTTAAGCGAGTGGTGTTGCTTGATAAATTCAAAATTCAGGTATCTGCACTGATAGTACACCGAAAATATGCGTTAAATAAATTACAAATTTTATTTTAAAAACTTAATCACGGAATTGTATTCTATTTTTATTACGGAATTGTATGCTATTTTTATTGACTGTTGATATGTATTGATATTTGTTAGGTTTTTGAATTTATCGCGTCTTTCAAGGGACACGACTTGTATGACAAAATTTAAGAGTGCAGATTAAAGAAAATATTAAAAAAAATAAAACTGACGGGAGAAACATAATGTTAATCTCGATTAGCGATATTGTGTAAATATTTATCTTATTAGTTGTTAAAAGCATCATATACATATTATTAAATATTACCTATAATGTCTTGGCCGAAAGTACAAAAAGATAGACTTGTATTGTCTAGGGCCTCATCTTGGCCCTCGAACTTACTCATCCATCCGTTGTTTACTTTCTAACCTCTACAAAAATGTGTTCACTTAATATAAATACAAATTTACGGATTTCGGATATAAACGGAACATAATAGTTTGTATCTTGACAGATGGACAACGAAGTCATTTGACGATCGGAAGTTCTTTGAATCCTAAGAATATTTTTAGAAGGATAGCCATCTTAAATTTTGATGCAGTCCCTCGAGTTGAAATCATACATTTTCGTATAGGATTTTCACTTATGTTATGAATCCTATCATATTATGGCGTATCTTATGAAAGGGCTACGTAAGCTGATTCCGAATATATACTGGAATATTACATTAATGGTACTTATATAAAAAAAAAACTGAAACCCATTATCGAAATTTTCAGTAATTTTTCAGTGACACATGATATATTTTTGCCCGATAGTACATGTTATTTGGATTCAGAATCGAAATTAATGTTCCTACTTTAGTATTTTTAACACAGGCTATTGAAAAGTTACGAAAATTCCCCAGAAATCAAAAGTTACTTACATGTTACGAGAGAGGGTCAAAAGTTACGAAAAATGTAACAAATGTAACCATCTGGCAACGCTGCGGGCAACACAGCTAGTTTTATTATATAAATAGAGTCCAGCATTTCATTTCCATTTCAATATTTACACTGTTCCAATTTTACGAAGTTTAGTAGACACTTTTATGGCTAAAATATTTAGCTTTTTTTAAACATACTATATTTGTCGTTTTCAATAAATATTTATATTAATTCTGTCGTCATTTACAAAATGGATTATTCGAATTATATAGAAATAAGCATTTCTATGACATTAGTGATGGGTTTTCTGACCACCTGCTGCAACATTCTTTGTGTTTGGTTGACTGGTAGATAATGCTTCATGGTATTAAGCCATGCCATTTAGATAATTTTGTAATGTGCAATGAAGCCAAAACTTTAGATTATGAAGGTAAACAAGAAAAAAAACGCGATAGACCCGTTATAATTTTTGTTGGTCATTTCCTTTGTCCTCGCATCACGCCGAAACGGCTGGACTAATTTTAACCGATTTTGGTACAGGGATAGCTGGACATCCAAGGATACTTTTTTCCGTCTGCGGTAAAGAAAAAAATACGCAGACGAAGTTGCGGGTACCTCCTAGTGTGCAATAAAGTTTTAAATAAATAAATATCCTTTCTTAAGAGGCCTTATTCCTTTTAATTTTTTTTTTTCATGTTATGACAAATGGTCTCATTTCAACCAAATTTTGAAGTGAATAATACTTTTCTCCGAGCTCTAGGTAGCAATATAGCTATTTCATGCTTTCATTCCGTGCAGTTGAAAATAAGTATAAAAAACCTATTTTCCGTGTGAATTTTGTCAATATGGAGTAGTTTTTGAAACAGAAATTATCTATGAAACATTCATACTGTAGGTTTCAAATATATATCAATAAATCTCAATAGCCCTGTTCTACGTAATAACATCATATATGTTAAGAAACATGTTTGATCATAGAGAAAAATGTCTAAAACAATCAGCATTTTAAAAGGAATAAGGCCTCTTAAGTCACGTGCCATCAAACAGATAAAAACGCAAACTGTCAGTCATATTGCGGCACTTTCCGTAAAAACGCACAGCAAAGGTATTGAATTGCAGTAGCAATTGCAATACGTCCGCCGTGAGGCAATGCGGGAAATCGGCCGCATGTGTGTCACTTTAGTACTTACTCGGGTACTTAGTACACCTAGTCGTACCTAGGTTAGCTGTATACACACGGTGAGACTACTTTATCTGTGGGTCCATATTGGCTCGCGTAAAATTTTTATTCATAATTATCGCTAGGCATAATTTTCGTAGTTATTTTAGCTACTTTTCTACGAAACAAATAACTTTTCAGTATTGTTATAATACAAACCTAACCTACACACGGTTAGACTCTACTTTAGTTCATACAATATCTGTGAGTCCATATTCGCTCACATAAAATTCTTATTCATATCACTAGTCATAATTTTCGTAGTTGTTTTATCTACTTTTCTCCGAAACAAACAACTTTTGAGAATTGACAACATTTCATATTTATAACAGGTGGAAATTAATATAGAGATCGACAGGGCTTTATGTCGTGTACCTTAAAAAAAAATCTTTGAATTTATTCTTCTGTATTTAAAGAAATATAAGAAAATACATCAAATAACTGCAATCTAAGACAATACGGGCTGAATAGGGTTGTTGTCTAAACCAAAGAGCGAAAAAAAAAATTTTTTTTTTTTTATTTGACGTTGACAGATGACAGATGCATACCGAGTTTTATTAAGTTTTTTTTTAAGTTTTTTTTTTTTACTTCCGGTTCGTGTCCCAAGATGGCCGCATGCGTTTAAGTTTAGTTGTTCATTATTTATTCATTTTAGTTGTTCAATGTGTAGTATTGATAGCGTATTGTGCAGTGATCTAACGTATGAGTGAATAGCTAATGAAGAATTCAACTTGAAGCGTTCATAGCCCTTCCTGGGTCAAGGCCCGATAGTCCGCGTGGTTTTTTGTAAATCGCTATCACTTTACAAAAAGCACGATTTTTTCAACTCACCGTACAACGTGGTATCAATCCTCTATCTAGTCGCCTAGTGCGATTGGCAACGAGACATTGGCAGTAATGGTCGCTTAACTGTGACCGGTTGCCATTTTTAAAAAAATATAATAGAAAGTTTTTTTTTAATAAGAAAACCGACTAAAGTAACCGTTCCATTAAGTTCTGGTTTTGGTGTTGCCACATTTTAAAATGAGTATGTTTTTATAAATTAATAATAAAATAAATAATCATCTCAGAAAATAAATAAAAACAGAGATTACTTCATCTTTTTAAGCAGAATTCAGAAAAGTAATAAAATGATAGTCTTAAAAATATGAAATGTTGTCAATTGTTATTCAAACCTAACCTTACCTATGTTAATGGGTTTTACCCTCAAAACTATTGTAATGTTAAAGACTTTGTCACGGCTAACGATTTACTATACGTTATGACAATCAATCGTTATGGGGCTTCTAAACGGGCCATATTTTACTGCAATTTGTGGCCGGTAACTATGGCCGTCCCTCTCTGATACCCTACGCTAGAGCAAGATCCAAATAATGGCCGGCCACAAATTGCATTTGCAGCAAAACATGGCCCGTTTAGAAGCCCCTTTATGTGCAAAAATATCTGTTCATAGGACTATTAGAACACTCACCTTTATAGAGGACATATCACTGATCCTGTTCCCATACTATCAGTTTACGGTTAGTTTTCACCTGGTAACCTGGTAATTATGGCGTCAGATGCAAGATACAAATGAGGTCCAAACTTAACGTAATCGGGTTATACAAATCGTGGTTTCTTTCTCGTATGTTTCCTAAAACTTGAGCAATATTTACGAAATTTTAGGGGATTTGTGTATTTGGTGTCCGTGACGGAATTTAGGGAAATTAATCAAGAAAATAGATGCGTAGCTTATACAAATTTTATTATCATAAGCGGCCGCGTTACCTCGCTGGATGGCAACGCTAATGTATGTTAGGTTAAGTTAGTAGGTAGTAAATATGTCTAGGATACTATTAAACGAAATCTAAAACTAAAGTATGTCCAAAAATGAGCCCCGGGCCCCGTGGCATTGTACAAAAGACGTAGCACTACCTCGCTGTATTGCTACGAGTATTCTAAGACGCTGAGCGAGGAAGCTGCCAGCCCTTTGTCGCCAGTGGTGTCGACGAGCCGTTTAGCAAGCGCTTGGACCCCACGGGCCCAGGGTCTCGACACCGAAAGCGGTAAAGTTGTCTTGAGAGCCGAGACCCTGTAATTTGAATTTTTTGCCGATGCTATTCTTAAGAATTAATTATCCGTTTAGTACGCAATCGTGTCAGTACACGGTTAGTTTTTGCGTTTCTATTAATTAAATTAACTCAAGTTATAAATTACCCATCTATCATAATTGTATATAATTCATATCTTCAACCGACCGGGTAATACACCTTTCATCATGGACCGAATTGCTCACACGAATTCCTGATATTAAATAATATAATAATGTACATAATTATATAATTACGGTCGTGTATGATGTCAGCATTTGTATGAGAGTTATTGCATCATGGAGTCAATAGACTCGGTCGAATTAACAGATGTGTAGGTATGTAGCATTGATAGGAAACATACATGATATAAGAAGATGTGTGTTGAGTCCAGTCCTGAATATCAGATACTTATGTGTTACTTTGGACTCAAAACTGCAATGGAATGCGCATATAGCCACTCTTGCAGGTAAGCTTAGCTCCGCAGCCTATGCAGTGAGGCGAATCAGACAGTTAACAAACGTCGAGACGGCAAGGCTTGTGTATTTCAGTTATTTTCATAGTGTAATGTCATATGGAATTCTGTTGTGGGGGAAAGCAGCGGACATTCAAACCATCTTCGTGCTACAAAAACGAGCCGTACGATCTATTTATGAACTAGGAGCCCGTGCATCGCTAAGAGAAAAATTCAAGGAAGCCAACATTCTCACCGTAGCGTCTCAATATATCCTTGAGAATATAATGTATGTCCGGAAAAATCTACATGCATTCAAGCTCAACAGTGACATTCACCAGTATAATACAAGAAGGAAGAATAAGCTTGTTATGCCTGCTCATCGTCTCCGTAAAGTTAGCTCTTCGTTCGTGGGGAACTGTGTACGTTTCTATAACAAAATACCTACCGAGGTAGTGAGTTTACCTTCCAGCAAATTCAAGTCTCACATAAAACGTCACCTAATAAACAAGGCGTATTATACTGTAAATGACTTTTTAGATGATAGGGATGTCTTTAAGCCAGTGGTTTAGTCATGTGAATGTAAAGTAAGCATATTTTAATCGGTAATATTAGTTTATTTGTAATGTAACATGAGAGCACATTATGTTGTTTCTCACCGGGCATTTGCTTTAGTGATGAATGCCCGGCAGTGTGAGCATGTCATGCTCGCTTAAAGGTCTTTGCTTACGGTGGCGTCGTTGATCGGGTCGCAACCTTCCCTATAATATGGTTGAGGGAGGCGATGGCTGAGATATGCGTCATGCTCGTGAACGGGTGCCGTTTGTGGGGTCCGGTCTGTTCACACTAGCAAGGGCCAAATTAGTTGTGTAGTAACTGCTTACCAGCGTTTAGTGAATTGACGTGAGAGACTTCATCCTGTACTCGATTGAAGTTATTATTTTTTTTTTTTTTTTTAGAGACTGTATACATCTCTAATAAACTTAGTGTACTGAACTGAATAATGACGCTCAGAGACCTTATACATCTCTGAGGAATGAAATTTAACTATAAGCATATTATTATTATCATTATTTATTTTTTCTTTTTTGTATATTGTGACGCCTAGAGACCTTATACATCTCTAAGAAATTTAGGTTTAATAATTATTGTCTATTGTAAATTATTCACATTGACGCCGAGAGACCTTATACATCTCTGTGGAATTAAATTAATTAAGTAATTATATTTTATTGCATGTTGTGACACCTAGAGACTTTATACATCTCTGGGTATATTTAATATTTTAAATTGATCGTTAAAATTTTATTTTAATATTCCTACCTAACATTGATTTGGAGTATCTATATATCTCCTATACGTGTACGCATGTAATAATTAGTTATAGTTATAACACTAATGTAATGTAATTAATTGTTCTAAGTATTGTTTACGAAAAAATGACTTACTGTTGAGTTTCTTTCGGCTTTCTTCTCAACAGCGGTCTCCTCTTGCGAAATGCCGGTAGATTCACAATCTGACTTGTAAAAGTGCCCTTGTGGCCTACTTACTGAATAAATTATTTCATTTCATTTCATTTCATTTCATTTCAGTGAATGGAAAGCATATTTAATACACAATGTTACTTGCCTTTTTGAGTATAGACTTCGTTTTCTTCGAGGTAAGAGTGAATAGGCTGTTCCTGAACTAGCGAGCTACATCTTTGATCCTGTAGTAATTTGCCATCTGGTATTACTGAGGCCAATCGGTGATCAGATGGATAAATAAAAAGGGTATACATACTGCCTTTTCGCAGAATTTATTTTTAGTGAAATTTTTCACTTCGCTTTTTTTCCTTCTGGACTCATACATAATTATCATAATTCTTGCAAATATTATCCTATTGAGTAGGTTAGGTTAGGTTTGTTTTATAACAATCCCAAATAGTTGACTGATTCAGAAAAAAAAAAAATTCTGAAAAATTAAACATTCGGCGAAAAGTAATTCTGCAATGATTAAGTGAACCCATAAACAGAGAGAAAAAATTAAAATGGAGAAAATTCTAAATCTGGGTTAAATTAACGAAGTTCCTTATTTTACATAGGTTTCATATTATTTTTTGTCATTTAATTTGCAAAGTAAAAACTTCAATACTAAATAAATTAAAAGATAATTTTCCGCATCGAAAAATATATTTCTCCATCAGATCAGAATATCTTTTTTTTAATTCGATGACTAAAGGCAAAGCAGTATGTAAATACTTAAATGCCTACGTATAAGGACCTACGTAAAAGCCAAACTTTAAAAACCGCGTCATAACTAAAATAAATTAAGAAAATCACTAGATGGATAGATTGCACGAGTAATATAACTCCTACATTTCAGTTTTCTTTGTTTTCTAATCTCTTAAAAGATTTTTATTGGTCAATTCAGACGCTCCCGGCGTGGGTGTGTTTGATGCATTAATATGTCGTCGCTATTGAACGCCTTTCGCTTTTACTAGTTTCACTATCATCTCATTTCGATGGAGATAATTATGATTCATAGAGGAAATAAATTAAAGGAATGCTTCAATGGGGAATTACATTCTCGATGAAGCCGCGGTGATAGCGAGTTAGATCCTAATTGATAATATGGAAATGCAAATTATTTCTCACATGTTAAGACTTGGTTGCATTAAATATAAGGTGACATTTTCTTTTAGTTGGTACTGATATCTATTTATCTTGTACACGTTCGTGTATTTAACTTATTTGGTTCTCTGCCTTTTCGCCGAATTACGTTTCGTCAAACGTTTCATTTCGCAAAAGTTTCATTTCGCCAAAAGCATTTTTCACTGAAACTGTAAACTATTTCGAATTGTTATAAAACAAACCTAACCTAATCTAAAGGATGATATTTACAACAATCTGAAATAGTTTACCGTTTCAGTGAAAAATGCTTTTGGCGAAATGAAACTTTTGCGAAATGAAACGTTGCGAAACATAATTCGGCGAAAAGGAAGTACACCAACTTATTTGTACTAAAAATTGTATAGATACTTGCCTAGTACCTACAGTACGATTAAAATCAGTTAACGATTCGGCTTTTACACCTCTCTCGCACGCTCTTATTAAAATCGCATAAGTACGAGCAAGATTGATATACAATCCAAATCGTTAACTGATTTTAATCGTATTGTACCTATATTATTATTAATTATGATTTAGATTTTTATTAATTGAATATTACTATTGTATAGAAAGGATCCCACAGTCAAACTGTGAAAACAGTTTTGTGGGACGATGTACCTTACCTGACATATATGTTCTTGACATTTGAATAAATATATAAATAAATAATAATTTTGTTTCTTTTCATTTGGATTTTCTTTTAACGATGTACTTTGCATTAATATTTTTTCTCAACTGTTTCACTTCGCAACTGTGTCATTTCCCAATTTTTAAACCCCAGTGAAAAACGAGCGTCTGACCCGAAAAAACATTGAATGAATGCAGTGTAAGTTGATCACTATAACACTATCATCATAGAAAAATATCCGTGAGCCTCAGACATATTAAAATACCTAGAAAATGGGTATACTCACGTAGAAGTCGAATATCGCTCAAATTTTTTCGAATCGGTATGCGATTCATCATCAGGAGAGCTCAGTCGCGGCGGCGGCCAACCGAGCACTATCATCATTCCTATCCTTCCTGATCCCAAACCATATCATCAGCGTCCCTGATCGTGGGAACACTTCCGCGCGCCGGCGCACTGAGTGTCATTTGATTACTCGAAATGATGTAACGTCATTACCCAAACTGGCCAGTCATGCCATAACGCACCTCTGATGATTGCTGGCTGAATGAGATCTTGGATTATAACATTAAGATGAGGCGGTTGACTCCTACGGCGCTTGCGATCCAGAAATGAAATGAAATAATTTATACAGTAAATAGGCCACAAGGGCACTTTTACAAGTCAGATTGTGAATCTACCGGCATTTCCCAAGAGGAGACCATTGTTGAGAAGAAATCCGAAAAAAACTTACACATTCCTGGGTTCGAATGCTGGGGTGGGCAAATATTTCTGTGATGATTTCTTCAAATGAGGCAACGACAGGGTAACGTCGTTACCCAAAACTGGCCAGACATGCCATAACGCACCTCTGATGACTCCTTTCTGAATTCCCAGATCAGATTATACCTTTATATAGGTTTCTTATCTGCAAGAGCTTTGAGGTGACGCCAATATACGTTTTACGGCATTTTTCTTTTACGTCATTTACATTTCAATAAATATTGATAAAATAAATGATTTTTGAAGTTAAATTTTCATTAATCGGAAAGGCACTCCTAAGTGTGACCCTAGTTTGGTGACAGTTATAGTGAATTGTTCCTCCGTTGAGGTAAAATCGTTAAAACAATAATGACGTTATAAGTAGTTGAAACGCTCGATTGACACACTAGAAAATTCGCTAAATTTTGAATAAGTAGTTAAGTAATAACAGAAATTCATATACGTTTCAAAACTTTTTTTAACTAGGTCGGATTCTCGATCTTTAAACGTTGTCGAGCTTCAATCACGGGGAACCCACAGATTACCTAGATAGATTCCTATTCACAATCATTGATATATCGTAAAATAGTGGTATTGGAATAGATGTAACGTGTGTGAACTCCATCACGGAGAGACGTGCACTAACCGCAGTCTGCCGGGTACTTTGAGCACATAGCTCATTGCAGGTCTAGCTAGAACAGCCAATTTACTGTGTTTTTAACATTAATATTTTTTTATTTTTGAGCTATACCAAAAGGACAAGTAAATTGAGTTATTCCATTGGTTAACAAAAACACATCCCTCCCAACACATCTCTGGTGGAAACGCAGCTTTATTCTGGGTACGGTTAGCATCAAAAGAAGCTGATAGATTTACGACTAACTTGTGCCAAATGGCATACCAAAATTGTTAGCCCCTTTTGACATAAACGTAATGTTGTACTGTTATATTGTGGCTAATTAACCTCCAATACTTATACGATTGACCGTTCCGTAGGTCTTAATAACGACGCGTCGTTTAGTTTAGGATATGCGTGTGTTTGTCTGCTTGCGTATGTCCGATCGTGCATGTTGAACTATTAATTCATCAAAAATGGGTTATATTAGTAAGTGCATTTCAAGTCAGTAAAATTTTTCGTTAATTTTTGTTTCCATCGGGATACTTTGCGATATCGCTCCTTGATCGCCGATAAAATAAAAAAGGTTTAAGATAAGGTGGGTGGGTGGGGGTGGTTTCTGTCTAATGGGTAAGACTATCAGTTAGCTATATTTATTGGATTGTGGCAGTCTTCTCCCGGTTATCAGTCTTACTCTAACCCCCCCTTACATAATAGTCTCTTCTCTGACTTGCTTTTTTTTGTCATTTGACGTTTGGAGACACTATGGCACTTTACAGCTCCAAAATGACTGTCGATACCTTTTACATCTCCGACTTTAATTTGTTGACCACGGAGAATCTCTATATCTCTCCATTTAACTTAGTAATAAGCTTATTTTTATTTTATTTTAATCATGACGCCTGAGACCCCGCACATCTATGAAAGTAAAATATGCCCAGCCATTTGTCTGTTGTATTACTACTATGATTTATTATTATTGTAAATTATAAATGATTTAATTTTTTTATATGTAACTTTAAAAGCACTCTTGTAGCATGCTTTCAGAATAAAGTTTTGAATTTGAATTTACCTTAGTTAAACTGCGTTGACATTCAGATCACAACAAATTCAGGGCATTTTACACGAATGAACGTGCGGTCCTCTCTGGCGGCGGTGACCGTCGTTTCCCGCTTTCCAGCCATAACTTGCCGTTTCAGCCGTTCCTTATGTTCCTTTACTCCACTCTTTTGTTACTTTTTGCCCCGAGTTTCTAACGCATTATGACTTATTGTTTGTTTACATAGTAGGCCTATTGTAGTTGGCTCGGGGTAAAATGTGAATGACGCGGAAAACTAGAAAATGGTCTTCTATTCAGAGAAAAACAATGTTTTTGGAATATTTTGACAAAGGGCTTGAGTAAAAATGTATAGTTTATTTACTACTACTAATTTATGATTATGAATATATTATTAATGTTTAGATAAGACAAAGTTAGATTTAGTCCTTACCACAATCAATTATTTTTGCGCTTAAATTATATGAAAACTGAGAAAAGATATCGTAGATTCTTGTGCAACTTTCAATCAA
Organism: Apotomis capreana; assembly: GCA_947623375.1. NCBI lineage: Eukaryota > Metazoa > Arthropoda > Insecta > Lepidoptera > Tortricidae > Apotomis > Apotomis capreana. Next base: position 30,082,574 of record OX392501.1, on the reverse strand, counting down.
CACAAGTGCAAAAACCAATGTTAATCATTCGCAGTAAACTTTAACCCACTTGTTAAGTAATGTGCAATTAACTGGAATTGTGAAACGCATAAAAATGCGTATATTCATGGCGTGGGGCAGAAACTGGTCCGCAATTTGGCCAAGGCGAGCGTCTGCCGCCACATGCATCACCATCGATCGGTGCAGTATACGTATCATAAATCGATTGGACAGTATTTTAATAGACGAAAAAATGCTGGTATTGTTTTAATTGAAATAAGTTTAAATAAATTAGTTTGAAGCCATTGTACTCGTACATATGATTATCCTTTCTTTTATATTTATCTATAGTTTTTAGTATTGTAAATATTGTAAATATATTGTATGTGTTTATTTTAAAATAATATAATATAAATATCGGACAACCACACACAAATCAATCTAGTCCCACAGTAAGCTCTAGTAGGCATGTGCTATGGACACAAGACGATGATAAACATACTTATATAGATAAATACATACTTAAATACAAATAACATCCATGACCCAGGCACAAATATTCGAGTTCATCACACAAATATTTGCCCTTGCCGGGATTCGAACCCAGACCGTTGGCTCAGTAGGCAGTTGCTTAACCACTGCGCCAACCGTATCGTCAGAATATATATTTCCGTATATTGTTTCATTGTATTATTCCAATAAATTAATTATATTGCACATTTACACTGAAAAAAAAACGATTTGTTAACAATCCCAACATAAATCCCTTTTTGCCTCGAACGGACGGTGTGCTGACACAGTGTTACGTTTGTTCTGAAGTTAAGAAACTGTATTTATACACCCTGCTGTGTCACTCGTGTACACATGACATGATTCATTGACAGGTTGTATTTATTAGACGTCCTACGTGAATGAAATGCTCAGTGGAGGTGAGTTTGTTAATGAATTTACATTTGCGAAACTGATTATTTTACAGTTATTTAAGATAGCGAGTGCCTGTAAATAAATCGTCCGAGTGATGTGATTTATTTATATCATAATATAAAATGTCAGTATAATTTACGCTAAGACAATTTACATGCATTTATACTATGATCATCATAAAGATAAAAATGAGATAATATAATAATAGTAAAAAACATAACAATTGATTGTACAAAAGATATTTACATGTCATAATCATAATACAGTTAAATGTGGTTATAATAATAATAGGTATCCCCTTAAGGGATTGTCAAAACTCTAAAAATACCAACTACCAACAATTTTTATACACGGTGCGAAATGCAACAATTATTATATGTTACTACGTCAAATAATTTTAAATTAAATATGTCAAGGGTGTCTCCTTAGAGGACTGTCAACAATTTACTACAAGAAACCAAAAATAATATATAAATTATTTATCCATGTACTCATTTACTGAGTATAATGGATTATCCAATAAAAAGTTTCTCAATTGATGTTTGAACTTCTCGTCTGATGCCTCGATTCAGGATTGTTTTAACCCCAGACGAGAAAAGAGGTCCGTAATGTTTTATATACTTAAGTAATTTCTAAAAAGTAGCATACACTTGATAGTCAATAAATTATTATAGAGTCATTTAATATAATGTAACGTTTGATATAACGGTTTATTGTTATGATTTGTTATAGTTACCTAATTATTAATTAGTATACTGTTATCATGTTGAATAACCGGAGCGTGACGAATCCCCGCTTCGCGGGGCTCCTATTTCTACCCTGAAGGACGCAAGGTACCTAACGAACCTAACCTAGCAAACAAGGGTTTATAGCACTTTAGCACCTAACTCATTATGTCTCTCGTCATATTATATCATTTGGAAATTATCTAAAACATTATATCATTCTTTTCATTTAAATTACATTTAGGAAGAACAACCCGTAAAAATGTGTTTTCCTATAGCTGCTTATAACCTATGTCTTGTCGGCATTATAAAAGCTGACGCCACACCCACATGACGCATAAAGCCCGCGGCACAGTGAAAGCGTTGCGCAAGCGAGGCATCTGTGGCGCGCCCGGTGTGCCACTTTCTTAAGTGTGAATAAGGACTGATAAGGGCGATGATTGAGGGAAAAGGTCGCCTTAGGCCTGTGACACTTAATATTAATAAATATTAAGGGACAATCTTACACAAATCGACCTAGTCCCAAACTAAGCAAAACTTGTACTAAGGGTACTAGACGACGATATACATAATATATAAATACATATATAGATAACATCCATGACCCAGGAACAAATATTCGAGTTCGTCACACAAATATTTGCCCTGGCCGGGATTCGAACCCGGGACCGCCGGCTCAGTAGGCAAGTGCTTATAAACTGCACCAAACGTGTCGACAATGTCATACATACCCCGGTCAAAATCGCTGTTAAGAATGTTATGAATGTACGACATGCGATTACTTACAGAATTTTAACCAGGTTCAATTCCCGGTTATGTATGAGATTTATAAAAAAGAATGAATGCAGTTTCTATTAAATCTAAAATCGACGCCATGGTTCCTAAGAACAGATTTCCCTATCACTTATAGTTTTCGTTTTCTCCCTACTGATCCATTTGGATTGATCACCCTGTATAATCCTATTGTCTTTTCATAGGAGAAGAATAAAAGACATTAAATTTGTATATTATTTTTTGCGTAAGTATAATTAATGTGTGTGTGTGTTTTGGCAGAGTGCTGTAAACATACTCTAGTTGGAAATAAATAACACACCCATTACCCAGGCAAATATTCGAGTTCATCACACAAAACTGCACTTCCACTGTGCCAACCGAGTCGTCAAAGTAATTGAGGAATTATTACCTCATCAAATAGTATAATACATTTTAAGTAGGTACACCTTGTATATGTTTGATCGTATCACACCTTTGACAAATCATTAATACTCGTATATACACAACATCTTCATCAAACGAATACACGTAACAGTACAAACAAAAGTCGACCTCCGCACCACACCTTTATCAAATATGTGAAATATTCACAAATGTCAACATCTTAACATATCATTTTATATAACAAGACAAACAATTTGTGGCGTTATCTGGGTAAAGGGACCTTACTGTCGGTATTGAGTTATGTATATCCCCATAATCTACATACATTGAGCTATCGAACCATGTAAAAAACATGCATGTCGGTTCAATAGATATTTAAAAAAAAAATAATTGAAACTCAAAAGTCAGAAAAGGTGATTATGAGAAAATTGAATTCAAACTTCTACACCCCATTAAAGTATGTTATTGTTGGAAGTTACATAGATAACATGCTATTTGAGGAGTAGATTGTATGGGCTTTCAGGTTTCAAGTACAATTTTGTAATTGTATATCTGTTTTCATATAGTTTACCGTGCCAAAGTGCATAAAGTAAAAAAAAATATATTGAGGGATTTTTTACTTAAATTCCTATTTATAGTGTATTTTCGTTAGATATTATAGAAGGAATAAATATTATATGTAATTAGACACTCAATAAGAGCTACTTCGATTTGAATCAACGTTGTTTATTATAAAAAAATATTTATTTTAACAAAAATAGCTTTGTGTTTATAAATCTAATTAAACAGTCAAAATCAACAAACATATACATCTACTACGTTAAAACATAGCCAAATGAGATCAAATTAACAGAACAAATATTAAAAAAGTAGTTTTTTTAATCTCAAAATTCAAGATAAAATTTAGTAAAAAGTTGGTACAACCACTTTATATTTTCTAAAAGGGACCTTATCGTCGGTGGTAAAATATTTAGTGATATCATCTGATATCGACTATAAATTTATGTTTAATTTTGATAGTCTTAATTTTTAGAGCACTTTAGTATTAAACTCTTACCAAAAACCTATAATTTTGGTTCGGCAAACACTAAATGATTAACGTATTTGAAAAGGGACCTTAGTGTCGGACGTAAAATGTTTAGTGACATAGTTAAGAACAAGTCTTGAAAAATACTTTTAATTTGTATTTTGCTGCGTCGCCAGCCAAATTGACGCCAGATTTACACATGAGGCATTGCCGGACCTACCATCCGATCACCGGACAATCCTCATGTGTATCGAAATGGATCCATTAATGGGAATTAGGAGACCCAAACACCGAGTCAGCTGGGAAACATTCACACAACAACTAGAAGAAACCACCACGTGCCACACTACTCCGATCTCCACAGCTGACGAAGTGGAAAAACGGCAGACCTGGTCACAGCTGGACTACAGGCGGCGCTATCAACAGCCTCCCACACCATCCCCGCCACAGAGAGGCACACGCCCCTCCCGACGAGGATTAGGAGCATGATCGAGGAGCAGCGCCGCCTGCGCAGAAAATGGCAGGCTACAAGATGCCCGACGATCAAGGCAGAGCTCAACGCCATGATCATAAAAACCAAGAAGGCACTCACAGAACACAGGGCCGAGAGTTGGGAGAGCCACCTAGCGTCTGAAGAGGGTGATGTCCCCTTCATTCACCGTATCTGCAAACAGCTAGTGACAAAACCTGAGGCAATAAGACCACTCTACGACCCTGTAGACAACACTCCACGCTACAAGGCTGAGGATCGCGCAGAGATCTTCGCCGAGTACCTGGAGGGACAATTTAGGCCGATGCACAATGCAGAACACCAGCAGAGCATCACAGAACACCTGGAGAGGTACTTCGGAGGCACCAGCAAGAGCAGAGGAAGACGCGGTCTTCTTCTCCCCCAGCCAGATGCAGCGAGCCCTCCAACGTTGCGACCCTAAGAAAGTCCCGGGCGCCGATCCCCATTGTGGCAGTGACGCGCCTGTTCAACGGGATCATGCGCTCGGGTCACTTTCCCCAAACTTGGAAGACTGGGAGGGTAGTTATGCTGCCCAAACCTGGCAAAGACTGCCGAAGACTGGAGAGCTGTAGGCCAATAACTCTGCTCAGCACCCTCTCCAAGGTGTTAGAGAGGCTCCTGTTGGGGAAACTTCTCCCCCACGTCGAGCCCCGTTCGGAACAGTTCGGATTCAGGCAACGCTACAGCTCACTCGCGTGCTTCACTTTATGGCCAATGCAAGCAACAAGAAGGAGCATGTTGTGGCTGTCATGCTCGACATGGAAAAAGCGTTCGACTGGGTATGGCACGACGGGCTGCTGTACAAACTGTTGAACACCACGGCCCCACGCAGCATCATAACGGTGATAAAGTCCTTCCTGAGCCGATGCAAGTTCTAAGTGGCAGTGGAACAGGCACTGTCCTCGGAGCGCCCAATCCTAGCAGGAGTCCCTCAGGGAAGTTGCCTTACACCAGCATGCTACGCAACCTTCACCGATGACATCCCAGTGGTAGGAGGCGACGTCAAGCTGGGGCTGTTCGCGGATGACGCGGCCTTTTACACCGCATCCGTCAGCCCCACCCATGCCGTCAGGAAGATACAGACCCAGTTAGACGCCCTACCAAGATGGCTTGAGGACTGGAGGCTTACTGTCAACGTCACCAAGACTCAGGCTTTCATGACCGGAAGAAAACAGACTTCACCTCCACTCCGCATGTTTGGTCAAGACGTGGAATGGAAGCACACGGTGAGGTACCTGGGTGTCACCATAGACCGGGGCCTCACCATGAAGCAGCACGTGGCGGAAGTGGTTTCAAGAACCAGACCAGCGTGAACTACGCTGAGACCAGTTCTAAGGAGCAACCTGCCGATCCGCACGAAGCTGGGGATCTACAAACCGTATGTGAGGTCCAGGCTCACATACGCGGCGCCGGCGTGGTACGCCCTAGTGGCTACCACAAATCGAAACAAAATGAGAGCCCAAGAAAACCTGGCACTGAGACACATTACAGATTGCCCACGCTTCGTGCGGAATGACCATATACAGAGGGCACTGAAATGGAAACCCTTAGACGCCTAGATCAGCAGACTGGCCAGCACAATGTTCCGGAAAACTGATGAATCCCGCCACGATCTGCAGATGCAGCGAAACCACCACCACCACCAACAGTGGGAAATAAGAAGAGGAGATAAAGCTCTACCCGGGCCTCGAGGAGTCATGGAACATCACGAAGGACCAACCAACTAAGAAACCGCCGTCGCAACCACGCGTCACCAGAAAGACCAGCCTGTAGTAACGGGCCGCGAGCTGCGACAGAAGTAGCCTAAGTGTACATAGTACAGATAAGGCCCTCCCCCCACACTCCCAAGAAGTGGGAGTGTGAGAGATGAGCAAGGATACTCCTAATGATCAATAATTATCCTTTGACGCGCCGACAAGTACCGACACGTCTCTCAAACCGATACCGAGCTCACAGAAAGCATACAAGAGGGGCACCGACAATAAGGTCCCTTTTTCACTAAACTTTAAGGGCTGTTCTAAGTCTTAAAAAATCGATTTAAAAAGTTGTGTCTTTGTCAGAATAAATTTTAGACCCTGCTTATTAATATAGAGTAAAAAAAGAAAAATTGTTTTTTTTCGACATTTTACTTTAAACGCGATTATCTCGGCAACTAGAACCGACAATAAGGTCCCTTTCCCCAGATAACGCCACATTTGTTCCTTTGTGAAGCCGCACCTTTACCAAAAACCGCAAATTCTTTGAGAGAAACATGATTAAATCAACTAACTTTCCTTTAAATATATCTTACTTCAAACTGGAACCTAGTCTTGAATGAAAAGGATTGTTTTTACAACAATGCGTTCGTATAAGATACGATAGTTTCAAAATTAGCGGTTATGATGCGACTAGAGCGTTTCTCAAAAAGTGCTTATTTAAATTTCAGCGGACTTTTGAAAAAGCACCTTATTAAGATGGTTTTAAGGTCTGGTTGGGGGGTAGAATTCCATTAGACATGAACCTTTTGAAATCTTGACTTCCAGCCATAAAACTTTATTGGTCATACAAATAAATGACGTAACATTTGCAAGTGAATCTTAAAGTCAAGTCTTTTATTTGACCACTTTTCTGTCAAAACATAATCCAACGTTTCACTTTTCGTTTCATAACAAACATTAGTGAAAAGAGCCCTACCGCCAACAGGTGTACAAATAAAATGACAACGACGCACTTTTGCCAGAGCTACTCATAATATAGGTAGCAGTTAGGGGATACAAAACCGGCTTCTTGTCTTAGGGCCAAAACACATGTTACAAGACACGACATAGCATCGTCGTATCGTGGAAATGCATAAATCCAAAATGGACTTTATCTTCATGTGACAAAATGTAAAATTAATATTCATTTTACAATCTCACGACGTCGCATCGTGGCACGATGTCACGTCGTACGACGATACGATGTCGTATCTTGTTATTGTGTTTTGACCCTTTTAGTAATAAAGGCTTTGAGCCGGTTTTACTATACCAAAAAAAAAACGGATTCCGATCTCCTAATAGCATAGCATGGTGTGAAACAAAATCTCAGGGCAAGCTGAGGCCAATTTAGATGATTATTTTCCAAAGTAGGCAACATTTTCTAAAATGGGCAAGTCGGTGGAAATCCGGCTCTATGGACGCTACATCACTGTAACATAGCAATATTTTATAGGGACATTTAGCGTGGTCAGCTCATATCACGGTACATGTGTACTGGAATATGAGCTGACACAGCTATCGCGAACCCCCGCCGCAGGACCCGCGGACCGGGACGACAGGCAGTCGCTATCGGGGTTCTGTACGACACGGTACTTTCTTATAATTAAACTAGTTATTACGAAGCAAGGTCATTTCATTGAACATCCACTCGGTGACCCTGGTAGCGCCTCAATATTGGTGACCCCGACAGTCACAAGACACGTTGACCTTGCTTCACAGATTTTTAAATTCAGTGTCCTTGTATAAATTAATTAATCGTAACTTCGGGAACGCAAGTGACCTTGTGCGGGACCGTCGAGAGAAATGAACAACGAACAATCAAGCGGCGCGGCACCAAACGGAGACACTCCTAAGCTAGAGGACTTGCGGTTGGGAGACATTACCATACCGGGGCAACAACCGGAGGTTATGGCTATCTCGGTTTCCAGCAGAATACCAGATTTCTGGGTGGACCAGCCTAGAGTTTGGTTCATCCGTACTGAAGCCGTATTATCCCACCAGCGTATTGGCGATGAGGCCAAATTCGACATGGTAGTGTCGAAACTGCCAAAGGAGGTCATACTGCGATTGACGGACTTCCTTACCAACCCACCGGAGGCCAACAAATTCCAGGCCTTGAAAGCGAAATTGTTGACCATGCTGGAGGACTCAAAAAACCGGCAAATAGAGAAGGTCTTGGGCGAGATGGACCTTGGGGAACAGAAACCTTCTCAGTTGCTGGTGAAGATGCGCAACATGGCCAAGGACAGTTTCCCAGATGACACCCTCCGCATCATGTGGCAGAACCGCCTGCCAACGACGGTGCGGGCCGTGTTAGTTGCGTCGCGGGAAAAAGACCTGGAGGTGCTCGCCAGCATAGCGGATGATGTCGCGGAGGCCACGGCGAGCAGGCACGTTTCGGAGATAGGGGCGCGCAGGGACGCGGCAGCGAGTTCCGGAGCTGGCGGTACGGCGACCATCTTAGCCGAGATTGCCAAGCTGAGCGTCAGGATGATGGACTTCGAGCGTTCGCGACCACGGCAGCGTCAACCCCGGAACGGTCGTAATTTCCGCGGCAGTCGCTCGTCATCGCGGACGAGAAGCGCATCTGCATCGTGTCGCGGCAGTGATAGCGCTACGCCAAAAACGGACTGGTTATGTTTTTACCACTTTAGATTCGGACAGAAAGCGGCAAAGTGTGTGCAACCGTGTGCGTGGGACAGAAAGCAGTCGGAAAACTAGATGGCGTGGTACAGAATACGGCGGAAATCTGTGCCATTACATCTGGCCGTCGTTTAAGAGTGACTGATATGAACAGCGGACTTCGTTTCTTGGTGGACACAGGTGCTAACATCTCAGTGATACCGGCAAGTAGACAGCTACGTACGGGTGAGTGCTCTGACTTTAAACTTTTCGCGGCAAACGGCACGGAAATTAGAACTTACGGCGTAAAAACTTTACTGTTAGATTTTAAGTTGCGTAGGCCATTCAGATGGGAATTTGTAATAGCCGACGTTAAACAGCCGATTTTAGGTGCCGATTTTCTAATTTCCCATAAACTACTAGTTGATTTAAGCGCGCAGAAATTAGTTGATCAAATAACGGAACTTAATGTTATAGCGCAAATCGTGAGTAGTGATCAGCCAACCGTTAGCACAGTTGACAATAGCCATCCTTACCATCAATTGTTATCGCAGTTTCCTAGCATTACGAAGCCCGCGACCTTCAAGGACACCCCACCGCATAACGTCGTACATTATATTGAGACGTCGGGACCGCCCGTATTCGCGCGGGCAAGGCCGTTACCGCCGGATAGGTATAAGAAGGTCAAGGAAGAATTTCGTCGGATGCAGGAGATGGGTATTTGCAGACCCTCAAAAAGTGAATGGGCAACTGCATTACATGTCACAAATAAGAAAAACGGCGAAATTCGTCCTTGCGGTGATTATCGCGCACTCAATGCCATTACGAAACCGGATAGATACCCAATACCGAGACTTCACGATTTTACTTTTATTTTGGCCGGTAAGAATATTTTTTCCAAAATAGACATAAATAGAGCGTACCACTGCATCCCGGTGGCTGATAAAGATATCGAAAAAACCGCGATAATTACGCCTTTCGGTTTATTCGAGTTTCCAAGAATGAGTTTCGGGCTCCGTAGTGCTGCACAGACTTTCCAGCGGTTTATGAATAGTTCAGTACTGGAAGGCCTGGAATTTTTATTTAGTTACCTGGACGATGTACTTATAGCGAGCGTAAATGAAGCGCAGCATAAGGAACACCTAAGGTTAGTATTCGAGCGTTTTGACAAATTCGGAATAACAATTAACTTGGCCAAATGTAGTTTTGGACAGCCAAGGTTGGAATTTCTCGGGCATGAGGTAAGTTCCGCAGGCATTCGACCTCTAGAAGAAAAGGTTCAGGCCATTATAGACTACCCTAAACCCGAAACCGTAGAACAATTGCGTAGGTTTTTGGGAATGCTGAATTTCTATCGTTCGCACATACCGGGAGCGGCAGAAATTCAGTCGAGTTTAGAGCAATATTTAGTTAATGCTAAGAAAAAGGACAAGACGCCCATTAATTGGTCTAGCGAGGCCGAGGACGCATTTAAACAGTGTAAGGAGGGCCTACAAAAAGCCGTTACACTGTCTCATCCTCGTCTCGACGTACAATTGGCTCTCATGACTGACGCTTCTGGAAGTTCTGTCGGAGGGGTATTACAGCAATTAATTGAAGGTGTCTGGAAGCCTTTGGGATTCTTTTCGAAAAAATTAAATAACGCGCAAAAGAGTTATTCCGCTTATGATAGGGAATTGTTAGCTATTTACTTATCGATTAAGCATTTTCGAAAGTTATTTGAAGGCCGACCTTTGACAGTGTATACTGATCATAAGCCCTTATGCCACGCGTTCGATAGAATAGACAATAAAAATAACGAAACCCCACGGCGTACTAGGCAGTTACTATTCGTTAGCGAGTTCACTACGGATATCAAGCACATAAGTGGAAAGGAAAATATAGTCGCTGATACATTATCGCGCATAGAGACGATTATTTGTCCCACTGTACTCGATTACGCGGAACTCGCTGACGAACAAGCTAAAGACGAGTACTTGAAACAGATGACGCAATCGGACCAACGCGCTAACAATAACAATATAGTACTAAAATTAATTTCGTTACCAAACTGCAACAAATCGGTTTATTGTGAAATTTCGACAAAAGAGGCGAGACCATACATTCCAGAGAAATTTAGACGGTTAGCATTCGAAAGTGTACATAATTTAAGCCATCCAGGGACGCGAACTTCGCGGAAAATGGTTCGTAGAAAATTCTTTTGGCCGTCTATTAACAAGGACGCTGGGCACTGGGCAAAGTCATGTATACAGTGCCAGAGGGCAAAGGTCAATCGCCATACAATATCGAAGCTCGAGGCTTTCGAGGATGCTGGTCGGATGGAGCACATCCATGTGGACCTGGTCGGACCGATGCCGACGTCTCCACGTGGAAACCGCTACCTTGTAACTATCATAGATAGGTGTACCAGCTGGCCTGAAGCTTTTCCGATAGAAGATATGTCAGCCGAGGTTGTTGCCAAGACTATATACGATGGATGGATCGCGCGCTATGGTTGTCCGATCAGACTCACGAGCGACCAAGGTCGACAATTCGAGAGCAGTTTATTTAGGGAATTAATGAAATTGTTAGGTGTCAATAGGTTAAGAACCACGGCGTACCACCCACAAAGCAATTCCAAGGTCGAGAGACTACACAGATCATTGAAGGCAGCTTTGATGGCCAGGATCTGCGACAGCTCATGGGAAGACGAACTTGCAACTGTTTTGCTGGGGTTGCGCGCCGCGGGCCGGAGCGATAACGGCGTGAGCGCCGCCGAGATGATGTTCGGCCGCACGTTACGTTTACCCGGGGATTTTTTCTGTAGTTCTCAGAAAACGGAGACTAGCGACACGTCCAGCTTAGTTAATAATATTCGAGATAAAATAAGTAAGCTTAAACCAGTAAGTAAAGCTAATCGCGACTCGCGTACCATCTTCGTGCACAAGGATTTACGCACTTGTGAGTACGTTTTTGTTAGAGAGGACGCCGTACGCAAGCCGTTACAGCCACCTTATAACGGCCCATTTAAAGTTTTAGATAGAGGCGAAAAAGTGTTCCTCATTCAATTCCCGAACAGGCAAGCTCGCGTATCAATCGACAGGTTGAAGCCAGCTTACGTGTGGGACGATAGCATCAACACGAGTGGTACAAGCGCAAGTAGTTTGACGAACGCAACCGCTCCCACAAGCGACAGCGGAACCGCGATACAACCGCGTATAGATAGCAGTATTCGTAAAACTAAAAGCGGTCGCATAATTAAAACACCAGTTAGATTTAAAGACGTTTATTATTAGGATTAATTAGTCACAACATAGGGTTTAAACCGGATACATTTCAAATAGGTATAGCAAGCTGAGACATTATGTTCCTTTCTTTGACAGTTAGGTATAATGTTTTATATGTTAGTATTGAAATGGGGCATAAATCGGTATCTCTGAAATGGTTGTTTAAAAGGTTATAAATAGTATAGTTAATTTTAATGTTGTAGCTCATAAGCGATAGCGATTTCGCTACCTTGTAACTTGGACCATACCAATATGAATTGTAATTCCGCTATGTTCCAAGTCGGTCATGTTATATAAACATAACAACATGAATGCATTATTTTGAACTTTAGACTGTTTTGTAGTTGTTTTTTTTAGATCATGTAATTTATCTCGGAATTGACAGAAAATAATGTGATAAATCATCAGTAAATATTAGATATAAGACGAGATTTTAGAAAATTGTATCATTTATCTGCTCAAAGCACTTGGCGTGCATTAGTATATTTTCACACGAGTATTTTTGTTTATTTTAACGAAAATGGGCTGGGGACAAAGTAAAGAAGAGGGATCCCGAAACAATATTGCTATAGCGGAAGTCCACAGTGTCACGGGACAAGTGGATACTAAACTTAACTACATGGGAATCATCCTCATAGTAATCTCCATCATGTTGGCAATGTTCATAATTTACTTCATCCAAGCAAAATGTAGACAGAATTTACGGAAGTGGCTCCTAAAAGCCGTAACAAAAAACCAGCCAACAGCAGTTGTCGTTCACAGGGAACGCACTGAACCCCAAACTAAGCAACAGCCCGTGATTTACTAATTAAGGTAATATTAAGCATTTTGTTTTATTAAAATTATGTGTACCTACTGTGTCATATTGAAAAGTCAATATCGAAATTTATATTGAACATTTATTTTATTTTTCAAAAGTTAAGCTAACCTATTTGATTTATGCATATAAATTAGTTATCAATGTTTAACAGGAAATCATTCTTTGTTCACAGTAATCATGTTACCTGTTAAAAGAATATCATGTTGTTGCACGTTCCGCGGTCTCAGCAGAACGCGCACCTGCATGATATCAGTTACGCTGACTCGCAGAACAATGTAACGGTCGACACACACTACTACTAGAGCTAAGATATTTTTAGCTAAGCGATGTTTTATGTTTTATATTTTGTGTACTATTAATTTTTTGTTGTAAGGGGGGGAATCGTATAGGGACATTTAGCGTGGTCAGCTCATATCACGGTACATGTGTACTGGAATATGAGCTGACACAGCTATCGCGAACCCCCGCCGCAGGACCCGCGGACCGGGACGACAGGCAGTCGCTATCGGGGTTCTGTACGACACGGTACTTTCTTATAATTAAACTAGTTATTACGAAGCAAGGTCATTTCATTGAACATCCACTCGGTGACCCTGGTAGCGCCTCAATAATTTTTTTTAAAAAATGGACGGACTTTTAAGTTCAACGACGAAAAATCTTATTTTGTGTAGACGAAGCGGCGACACAACAAATAAAATTATAATTAGGTCATCGCAATCGTAATTCGTTAACAAAAACACCTCATTTAAACTCACGATCATATTTCAAAAAGAACACCGCAAAAACATTACTCTGTATGTAAAAAAAAAAACAAAAGCCATAAATTAAACAGAATAAGCAAAATCACAGCCACATACGCAATTTAACAGAAATGCGACGTCTCAACTAAAAACAAAAAAACTGTAATTGCCTTACAAAATGATACCACGAGCTGTGTTCGCAAAAAAGACGAATTTTCCTTTACAACTCTTGTGGAGTTACCGCCTTTTATCTAGCATTGCACTCGACAATTATTTTTTGCCTCGTGTCATATATAAAGGACAATAAAACGATAAATTTACCCTCATTTAACTACCATTAGTGCTAGTGTCGTTTTTACAGCCGACAACGAACAGCTATATCAAAGGATGTTACACAAGAAAGGAATAATGTTCTACGCTCTCGGATGTCGTTTACGGCGTTTTTATTTTAATGTAGCTTAAGGTGTTTAAGGTGAGTGAAAAAGATTCTTGGGATGATTGCTAATTATGTGAAATGATTATGGAGGGAAATAATGACATGTAATTTACTGGTTGCATTATCCAGGTGTCATTGGAAGTCAGTGGCATATGAATTGTTTATAAATTATAAGATTTATCATTATATAGTGCATTTTTTTCAGCAATGTTCGTCATTTGAAGATAAACATGTTTAGGAACGAAATAAATATATTGTCATTAGTTATTTAAGTTTATGTAAAATTTTACATTTAAAAATTATTTCTAGCTTTGCTCTTAGCGTTATTAATTTCTTATGAAATGTAATGAAATGAAATGAAACGAAATGATGAAATGAAAATAGGTCTCCATACACATAGTAATATTTGTGTTTTTTAGTATTAGTAGTGTTTTTAAAAGACTAACAGATTCTCCAATCTCCAGTCTAAATGTACCTAAATATTTTTTAATTCTTACCACAGAACTCTATGGAGTTCTGTTAATGAAACGTTAATTATTTTTTGAAACCTGAATTCTTAGCGGAGTTGAGATGGCGTTATTAGATTTCCTCAAGAAAGAACTCCTTAAAACACGCACATGTATGGAAATTATGATTACCTAATTATGAACACTACCTCACATTGCTCCTGAATTATGGATATTGTTTAACATTGACCAACAATTTAAAACTACATTTGATTTGCCTGAAATCTTCGTTGCATACTTCTTCTTGCAGCTCTATTACAACTGATACGCGACTCTTTCTCGAGCGAGACATATTACTTATCTCTTTCTGTACAGTACTGTGAGAGAGTGAGAGGTGCACGAAGGATTGTTGTGCTAGATGGGCTGGATAAGTAATTAACACAAATTATAACGGCTATCGCGATATTCCTTATTTACCTTCATAATCTAGCGTTTCTGAGACCACAGCGTATGTAACCCCGCCAAAATGTTAGATTATGATTATTTAGAACTAGCTTTTGCCCGCGACTACGTACGCGTGAACTTGATAAAAGGGATTATTAAAAGCGCCTAAGCAAATGTAAGAGCAATTGTGCTTTTGGTCTAATAATTACATTTCCTACAGGGTCACTGCACCCCAACAGAAATGTTCACTCACTTTTCAATCTTTTTAGGTATAATTTCCTAGATGAAAACTATCCTATGTCCTTCCTCGTATCTTAAACTATCTCTATGCCAAATTTCATCAAAATCGATTCAGCGGTTTAAGCGTGAAGAGGTAACAGACAGACAGACACACTTTCGCATTTATAATATTAGTATGGATATCGCGATAGACCCTTTATAATTTGTGTTAATATTGTGTACAAACCTCGAGAGTATAAAAAGTGTCATATTGGATCCATACTAATATTATAAATGCGAAAGTGTGTCTGTCTGTCTGTCTGTCTGTTACCTCTTCACGCTTAAACCGCTGAATCGATTTTGATGAAATTTGGCATGGAGATAGTTTAAGATCCGAGGAAGGACATAGGATAGTTTTCATCCTGGAAATTATCCCTAAAAAGATTGAAAAGTGAGTGAACAGTATAGTAGTGACATTGATGACCCTGTAGAATTTGTAATGTCATTATTAGACCAAGAGCACAATTGCTCTTAAATTTGCTTAGGCACTTTTAATAATCCCTTTTATTAATTAAGGTGATTAGGTGGATATCTATCGTGTTGTACGAGGTTGTTGATAAATACGGAACAAGTACGAAATACTCTCTGTCTGCCTGTCTCTCTGTTACATTTTCACGCCTAAACTTCTGACCCGGTAAAGATAAAATTTGATGTGGTGTTATAGACCCCGAGAAGGACAAATAATGTTACTGCAGTTTTAAGGTGAAAAACTTACATGTAAATGGAGGCGGTTCGAATAGGCCTTTGTTTTCTTTCTGTTACACATTTTAAAAACCTATGTAATATTTAAATAAAACAATTTAAACGGATTATATCGCGTATATTAATTATTTGAGCCTCCCTGACGTTTCAATACCTGAGGTCTCAATACCTGAGGCCCGTGAAGTGCAGCATCCCTCTGCAGAGTGCTGGTGTTTACAAGCTGGACTGCGAGTGTGGTCTATCATACATTGGCCAAACGAAACGTAGTATAGCTACACGGGTTAAGGAGCATGTAGCTGATGTCAAGCACCGTCGTTGCAACAGGTCTGCGGTCTGCGAGCATGTCATGGACAAACCAAACCATTCAATTAATTTTGATAATACTTCAATCCTTGGCAGAGAGAAACGATATTTTCCCAGAATGTTGCGCGAGGCTATTGAAATCAAAAAATATCCCAATTTCAATAGAGAAGATGGTTTGTCATTACCACCGGCTTGGGATCCTGTTGTACATCTTATCAAGGATCAAGCAAGACACAAGACTGGAAACCTTGGGCCTCGAACGGTGTAAAACAAATTAATGTTAAAAGTAGTCAGTCAACCTTTGACAACGGTACCTATCTGTAAAGGTACTGAAACGTCAGGGAGGCTCAAATAATATACGCGATATAATCCGTTTGAATTGTTTTATTTAAATGTGTGACAGTCGCGGAAACCGAAGAAAATACTATGTAATATTTATTCAAACAGGTTACTACTAGGGGTTTTACTTATGTTTCTTTAAACCTACCTATCTCGCAGTTACCAATAATTTATAGACCTTATCACTTAAATTCTGGTCTTTCATGTCCGTCCAGACTTCTAAGTTCCACGTGGACGTAGTCGCGGGCAAATCCATACTATACTTACTATATCCATCCATACTAATATTATAAATGCAAAAGTGTGTCTGTCTGTCTGTTACCTCTTCACGCTTAAACCGCTGAATCGATTTTGATGAAATTTGGCATGGAGATAGTTTAAGATCCGAGGAAGGACATAGGATAGCTTTCATCCTGGAAATTCTCCCTAAAAATATTGAACCTGTAGGAAATGTAATGATTAGACCAAAAGCACAATTGCTCTTACATTTGCTTAGGCGCTTTTAATAATCCCTTTTATTAATTAAGGTGGATATCTATCGTGTTGTACGAGGTTGCTTCCGTACTGCCAAGTTCCACGCGGACGTAGTCGCGAGCAAAAGCTAATAAGTAATATTTTGAAATTCGCTCACTGTTTCATCTGTTCCACGCAAACTGTGGTTCCGCTTTATTTTCACTCTCCGTGCTCACAAATGGCATCATAAACACCTCTCAACACGTTGCAACTTTGTATCATCACCGTATCTCGAATATAAACCTTATTCACAATACATAAGCTTACTTTTGCAAATCCTCCATTAGTTAAAATAAGAGTTTTTGGTACTAGCGATATGGGGCGTTAATTTTTATCTATTTGGTTAGAAATCGTTTAAATTAAGATAAAAGTGAATTGTTTTAATGGCGTAGTCGCGTCGACAAAGGTTTATTTATACCGTTCATATCTTAGATAAGGAGTACCTAGTCGAGCAGTAGGGTTCAGGGTTCTTATGTTATGAATCAGAAATACTTAATGAAATTCAAGTCTTTTCATTCGAACCAAAATGTAAATAGGATTGACGCCCAATTTCACCATTAAATTGTTTCTGAGCAATTTAAGGCTATAATAAAGGCTGTTTTTTTTTTGAGATAAGTACTAATTATTTATTAAAATTTAATCACCCTAAAAAGTTGTACCTCCAAAACTATGACACAATTTATAGGTTACTTTAGTCCGGGGTCTGAGCTTGACATTATCGAGAGATTTTATTTTTGCAGATTATACGAAAACTACAACTCTATGCAGGCAAAGTTGTCGTAAATATCGGTTATTTTATGTTTATTTTTTTTATATATTTCTTTACATTAACATTATAGAAAAATTAATTCAAATCCTTTTTTAGGGGCTCTATTTCCACTTGTTAGAAATATTAAATGTTGTCAATTGCTGAATTTACCACGCAAGTTAAAGGCGTTTTAGTACGTTCGAAACTCACATACTACTTACTAGCGCTTGCGCTTAGTTTCATTAAATGTTTAGAAAAGAAAGTACTATACAATTCAACAAGGTATTATCACTAGATAGATAGTGCGATTAAATCACCTAGAACACAAAGCCTCACTTACCTAGTAGCTATAGCTACTATTACTAGCTACTATTACTAGAGCTATGGCGGCGCAAGGCCGGGGAGGTCACGCGCCGCACTTGTCGTTCCCACACCGAGACATGCGCAGGCGCACCCACACAGCATACGCCATTGCAGCCAGTTTAATAACTTGCGCGCCAAAAGCTTAAGTGAAAATATTTTTTCTGATGAAGTTTATTTTATATATTTTAACCCTTTGAGGTCCAATATGCAATACATAGCAAATAAATTTCATTAAATAGTAAAGTTAAAACGTTCTGTGTATTTGACAAGGCTTAAATCAAACTGACAAAATATGAATGCTAGTAGGTAGAAGGTTGAATTGAAACAAAAGTGATCCATAATTTGTATACTCTTTTGACAGGCACTGTAACGTTTTAATGGTTTTGACACTTTACTATACATGCTATTCAAAATATTGCTGTTCAAAAAGTTTATACTTAGAAGGTACTCGCTGTTGGCGTCTGTAAGTGTTTTCTGACAAATTTATATACATATCTTTGGGGCTGTTCCTAGAATGAAAATACTAGTCAAAGCTTCGTAGTCAGGTACCTACAGTCAGATAAAAAATCGTGTGAGCCGCTACCAGCTACACAGTTTTATGTTAGTAATCGATATTATTGTCACAATTTTCAATTGTAATGATTTCTTAGTTAACATTTACTGATTCGATTTTACTTGCTGAATCACTATTTCTGTGACTAGTGATTCTTAAAAAAAAACGATTTTTTTTTACATCCCGAACCTATAGCGTAGATAAATTTTCGAAAAAGTCCTGCCTTTTGCCTTTTTACAGTGTACTGTTTACAATAATTAGACTGCGGCAGGGGCGCGGCAGATCGAGCGATTATCGTCTGTAGATGGAAACGGTTTGCCTTTATTAGTATTTTAGTAATCTAGTTGAATTCCGCCGGAATTGGCTCCAATTCTACCAACATGGTGAATTTAACTGTAAATGGTGTAACTAAGTATAAATTTAATTGATTTTTATGCAGTTCAATTTGCTACCTAATGCAAATATTTATCCAAATTAGTTTTTTCTTGTAGTTAATACCCTGGGAAAATATTTAAGGTTTACTTTAATGATTAAGTCTGTTTCTAAAAAGGCGTGTTGTCTTTCGCAATACGTAGAATTTCTTAAAATAATCTTTAAAACTACGCATCGGATTTTGATGCGTTTTTTTTAATAGATCGAGTGATTCAAGAGGAAGGTTTATATTAATTTATATAATACTTGCCTGTAGTATTCAGCATTGCACCCGTGTGAAGCCGCGGTGGGTCGCTAGTTTAGAAATAAAGACTTAACCATATTTTTCAAAGTCAAAGTAGTTTATTCTTCAATTTAGGCATAATTACAATGCACTTATGAATGTAAGCTGTTATGCAAAACAGTAAGTATATTTTATGTACATAAAATTACATTAGTTTTTACAGTTAGCTACGTATATTTTGTGTTTTCTGGATGCGATAGATTACTCGTGAAGGATGTTATCACTGCCAAATAATGTAAGTCTGGTGGTAGAGCAATTTCTTGAAATTGTTGTGATTGTTCATTTCGAGAGTATTTGAAATTCCCTTCATACTTGAATACAAATATCAAACCTCCCTTCACAACGGCATAACAGCATTGTTTTCCATATTAAAATAATCGTATTGACCACCATACAAATGTCAAAATAACTTAATAAAAGGACATAATCGACTGCTTTTATTCCATGTTACAATAATTCGTTTTGAGCACACTGCAGCCAGATCTAAAATGATATAACTGACTGGTTTTCTATATCAAAATAATTCGTTTTAAGCGCAACATAGTCAGGTCCAAAAGAGCATAAGTGACTTGTTTTTCTATATAAAAATAGTCGTTTTGACCATAACGGGGCCAGCCGCGCCCATGGTAGACAGTTGCGACACTGTCGTGTTCACAAATCAGGATTATGTCGCCATTGCTCTGTTTAGGGAGTGTTTGGGCGCACGGAACACTAATTATTATTTATTAGTAAAATATAAAATATTCTATGAAAGACACGGTTTCTCAGGTATTGCGAAAGTGGAATAACTCAAATACCAGGCTCTCAATACCACTTCACTTCACCGCATTTAATTAATCGAAACGCAAGTAATCGTGTACTGACTCGATTGGGTATTAATCGCATAAGTATTTTTTCAGAATAGATTCCAGGAAATATTCTTAAGAATAGATTCCAGGGTATCGGCTCTCAATACCACTTCACCGCATTTGGTGTCGAGACCCTGGGCCCGTGGGGTCCAAGCGCTTTCTAAACGGCTCGTCGACACCACTGGTGATCAAATGGCTGGCAGCTTCCTCGCTCAGCGTCTTAGTATAGCGATACAGCGAGGTAATGCTGCCAGCGACTAACTACCGTCCTTCAGCATCTTTACAAACAACAATACAACATAGCTGTGGTATGGCCACCATTATCGATAGATTTAAGAAAGGGCTGGAACTGGGTCAGCCATTAAGCGCACCTATAGCCTTCCCGAACCGCGTGGATTGCAGTAATGCCCGGCCTCCATTCATGGGTATTCTTATCATCACAAAAATACTTATAAAAGACAACGCTTCCTGTGTTCCTATGCCTGTGCTTCCTATGTTCTGTGTCGAAATCAAAAACGAATAAATGTTTACAATGAAGGTTAATAAAAAAAATAATGATTTAGGTAGGCGATCATGAAGTCTGAATCTTTACGGTAGATAGAATAAAATATAATGTTTTTATTTCTTCAGATGATGCTAACACTAGGTGTCTTAAGTTATTAACAGTTTGTCCCGGACGATCTTGTCATTATTCCTGGGTACCCAGAACTAAATCTATTCACTTAGATCTTCAATGAATATAATATTATAAAACTCAACAACTCGCTACTACATCGTTTTATGCTTTTCTTTAAAACATTGTCCTCGTTCTTATCATAGACACCAAGAAGTCAAAAGAACATAATAATAAAAAGCTTTTAACATGTCGTTTTGTTCTGAACAGAGTTAACATGGATTTCATCTGAAACAATGGTTAACTTACCTAATTATCTTTGGTGAAGCACCCGCAGCATCTTTATAGTTCAATATCTACGCACATACAATAACTGCTGTACCGCTTAGTTAGTACAATCCTTTATAATACTAATACCTCCTCCTCCTCTTTAGTCGGTCCCTCAAGTGTTGAGGATCGTGACTTATTCGTGACCCCGTCTATGAATTTGTCATTATCGACAAGCTGTCGCCAGCGCACACAGCGGTCTCGCGGAAGGGCATCTTCACTGCCTTCAGCAGTAAATCTGTCCATCGCGTTGGTTTGCAGCCACGTGGTCTCTTACCCTGACCTTTCACACCAGCCTTCCAAATACCTAAGAAGCTGTTAAACCTGCGTAACACTACTTATTATTCTATCGAAAACAATCTTATCTCCAAATCTCCGCATTCCTCGAATGAACCCAAAGTTTAAGGTCTCCAATTAGGTAAAAATTGGGTTATCAAAGTATAAACCACGCGGATACTGTTCGCCGGCTACCGGAGATTGCTATCGCAATCGCTATAATGTCATGGCCTGGCCGATGTCCTGATATACCAAGTACCAACTTAACTTAGCTGAAAGTACGTCATTTCATAGAAGCATATACTTGCAAACTTTTTTTTTCTTTAGAATTTAAAAAGCGACTGGCTCCAGCTCGTATAGCACTATTACGCTTTACATATCTTGTCGCTCGACATAGCATTGCCCGTCACTCTCTCACAGTACTTTAAAGAAAGAGGTAGGTAATATTTCTCGCGCGAGAAAGAGTCAGGTGACACAATTGTGCTAGAAAGCCAGTTCTCATAACTTGATGATAGCGGCTATAGGGTGGAAAATATCGCTCGCTGACTCTATAACAACCTATTCACTCTTGCCTAAAGGCAACACGCCCAAACTATAATACAACTTTTCCAACAAGAAGTTGATAAGCAGACGTTATTTTAATAAAATTTAGTTGTTTATTTTTAAAGGACAAGCATGTAGCGAATGTTTAAGAATTCTTCTACCATCCACTCTGGCCTAAAAACTTCTGTGGACAACCGTATCCCTAAGTTTTTATCAAAGCACCTGTAATCATCACCATAATAAGCTCTAAGAAAACATTATTGAATTCTTGTTGAAGCCAAGCATGCCGGCTACCACACCAATAGATCACAATCGGCCAACGGCCATTACTATAATGTCAGGGCCGACCCGTGTCCAAACATTCCCGCACCTTATCGGCTAAACACTGACAGGTGGATTACAATTGCAAAATAGTAGTACATACCTGCAACTGTTTTGATTATTAATGACACGAGCGAGTAAGAAAAACAAGCATCTTTTTTGTTTCACGAGTCTCAGCTAAACATGTGAGCGTTGCAACAGCAAGACCATGTCACAACGTGACGGTCCAGACAACTCCACGAACAACCACTTTTCCCAAAAAAATAACCAACTTCAACGAGACAAAAATCACATTTTATTGCATACACTGGCAACAATCTCTCGCTTACGACATGGCGTCCGAATGTATATAGTTATGCTCCTAATGATAATTAAATAATAAAGACTGAATACAATTCTTTGCATTGAGACAGGACGCAAACCCTAACACATGTCTGAAAGCAACTGAACGAGTTAATATAATAGAAAACACTGAGAAGGTCATAGAAGTATCTATAAAAGAGGAGTTCCTCCGGTTCCTCGTGGATCATTAGCTCTCCATCAAAATTGAATGGGTATAATGCAGCTGCGAGATACTAGGTATCGGTCCTCAAAATACCTATACTTACTTTGCGTTACATTTCAATCGATCAGTGTATCGTTCTGTATGACACAGTCGACGTGATCTCCTAATCGACAAGTAGACAATTATTTATATTTTCATATTTGACGTGAATTGCTTTCTTCAACTGCATTAATCTAATCGATTTCAGCTTTCCACAGAACACGATGATCGTTAACCATTCCCGTCTTGTCCTCAGTCGTGAACGACACGGATCCATATCAATGGAAAGCAATGGTTTCCAGCGATCTGGAGCATTTCTCGTCATCATCATTATCATTACGATCATTACCGACGCGGTTGCGGTCGGCTTTTATTTTTTCTATTTATGTGTGTGCGCACATTACAGCGTATCACTACTTTGGATACCGATTTGAAGTTAACTCTATTGTTGGAGATTTAAGATTGATTTTTGAGGTTAAAGTAAGGAGAAATAGGTCTGTTTGAAAGGCAAAGGTTACTTAGCCCACATTAGATAAGTTTCATATGGGCTAAGGTTAGGTTAGGACAGGTGGTGATGCTCTTTTGTTGTTTTTGGTTAACATTTCGTTTGCTAAAGTTATCATGTAAATGTATGTCTGTTTTTTTTGCTGTATTTTACAAACTGTTCTTCCGAAGGTGAGCACAATCCAGACCATTAATTGTCATTAGTGACCGACCGAAGTTTCGGTTTCGGTTTCGGCCAGTTTCGGCCTAAAAATCATGTTTCGGCCAAAGGTTCGGTTTCGGCCAAAAAACAGCCGAACCTTTCGGCCGCGCCGAAACTTCCAACATCGTACTTTCGGGTCGCGTTCGGTTAACGTCGGGTGCGCTCGGCAGTCGGCACGGTTGGCAATATGGCTTCGCTCGCCTGACTCTGCCGGCCGCTGAATCACTTTGCTCAGTGAGGTGACGTTTGTGTTTGTTCCCCGAATAATGTTAAGTAATTGACCGAGCGAGCAAAGCATTTCCGTTTCAGCATTGGCCCACAAATTCTTTCGTATGCCCGGACGTTTGGATGTCCATGCGCTTACCGGCTGTTCTTGCCTTAATGTCGAATTTCTCAATTGATTCTCATGAAATTTGGTGAGTATGTTCGATAAGTATACCGGGCGTCCCAAGACTATGGGACACCAAGGGAAAGTACCTTACACATCGTAGATAGGATAATTTTGTGGAAGAAGACTATGTTATTTTTAAAAGTAAGTAATTCTGCATTTAAAGATTTTCTAAGAATTGCTTGCTTAAATTATTCGTCGTCGGCAATAAATAATTTTCTTGAAATTTGACTCAAACATTTTACGTGGTTCCTTTCTTTTAAGATACTATGTTACTTAGGAAGAATTATTATTTTTTGTCCATTCTTTCTATTGGCAGCATAAAAATAGGGGTGTTTTTTTTTTCACATTTAAGTCGGTTCGATTCCCAGACGAAGCAAGTAATTCTTAAAAAATCTTTAAATACAGAATTGCTAACTTTTAGAAATAACATATACCTAAAGTCTTCTTTCAGGAAAATATCCTATCTACGATATTTAAGGTACTTTCCCTTGAAGTCCCATGGTCTTGGAATCTTCAAAATAGCGAAGATAGGAGGAGTAAAATCATCACTACTTAATTTTATTTTTGTTATGAATTTGTCATCTCATAGTGTAATTCTTAACGCTTTTCTTAAATTTACAAACAGATTGACGGCGATATTGATTATTTAGGATAAAAGTGAGTGAGTAAGTTACTTATTTCATAAAATGACTTTAGAATTCGTCATTTGTTGCGTGTAGGTATGTAATAAAATTAGTACGTTTGAGTTAGCGTTACGAAACCACCTGATTGCAATTATAATAATTTAAACTCAATCAATTATTTTGCTGCTATGTTTTTAAACTTGTTTTATTTTTTACCATCTACAATTAAAAGATCGCTGCCTCAGTACAGTATTACAGCGGTTAATGCTACATTTTATATTTTTGGGTAATTTAATTTGAACCAAGACCAAGTGTCGATGTTAAAATATCAATTAAACAAAAGTGAAACGTGAGTTTGTTGTGTAATTGCTGAAATTTGTACTTTTTTACCTTTTCCACCCCCGCTCCACTCTATATACCTACATCTCCACTTTCTTGAAATTTCTCTAATCGACAAAAATAATCTAAGTATATTCTTATAAAACCTACTCACAAAACTTCATGAGAATCGGTTAAGAAATACGACCTCCAGGCGAGAACGAAGAACATCCCAAAAAGCATCCAATCGTCCGCACATACGAAAGAATTTATGGCCAAGCTGAAACTGAAACGCTTTGCTCCATCGGTCAATTATGCCAGCGAAATTTTTCATTGTATTCATATTAGATCTAGAAAGAACGACCCGCTGACATTTTATACAACGTTTTAATCACGTTTATAAAAGGTTCGGTTTCGGTTTCGGCCGAAACTGTAATCAGAACCGAACCTTCGGTTTCGGTTTCGGTTTCGGCAGAAAAACGTGTTTCGGTCGGTCACTAATTGTCATTGACATTTTATTTCCTCATCATAAATTTAAGAGTCAAAGTCTTGTCGGTGTATCTGATGTAGTACGAGTATGTAGCTGTCTCCATATATCCCTATCCATAGCCAGTCCTTGATTTCCCTATACGATATGACGTTTACATTCTCTTTTATTTGTTTTATGTAGCTTATTCTTATTCCCTAATTATTGTATTCCCCAATCATCACTAAAATTAACTCGCGATTTTTTTTCGAAGTGTCTGAAATATCTATGTATGTATTTGTACGTTTTCAACCCCCATATCTCCAACATTTAGAAAAATACGTAACGACCACCAAATTCTACATAATTATTGAACCTGCTCACCGAGTTTCACGAGAATTAGTTATGAATCGGCCTGTAGGCGAGAACTGCAAAAAAATAGGATACACGGACATCCGAACATCAGGACATACGAAATAATTTTCGGCCAAGCTGAAAAGGACTCGCTTCGCTCGCTCATAAACTGCTACTAGGTACTTAAGTTGTCTATACGGAAGGCAAATAACGAATAAAGTTCCCAAGAAAAGACGTTCACTCCGCAAAGCACTTTAATATCAATTATGACTTCTTGTATTTGTTGCTAATTATACTTTTAACACTTTCATTCATTTATAATCACATTAATGTCCAAGTATAATAACAATAAAAAATAACACTTGCATAAAACAAATGCATTCAATTAACACTTCGCAAGTCATTAATGCATTCAAATTTACATTTTTCTCCCAATCTGATGAACTTGGAACATATCAATTTCATTGTTTAATAAAGCTTAATTACATTGTACTGTACACCGTGGGTTCTCATGGTAATTACTGAACAATAAATGATGCGTCGTCTTTGATTTATAGCACGATTACTCTGAAGGTTGTTCATACAAACGTTAAATTGAATTGTGCGTTACGAAATGTGTATTTTGTGTTATTGAGTATATAGCATGGGATAATTAGTGTGAGATTCATACACAAGTGTACATACATGTGTATGAGTCTGTCAGCTTGCAGTGTTTATTAAATATTATGGACGAAAGGTAAAGACGACCTTGTTCTAGTTTGCTAACTTGTGCCCTGTGCGCTGCTTTGCTCCCATGGGACTTAAAAATAAACTTTATTTTGATACTGCACCACACGAGCAATGAGAACATCTATGCAAAACTTCCGTTTAATCGACCATTAACATATCTTATTATCTAAATAAAACCACTTAAACGAATTATAATGTATAGCGTATATTAATTATTTTTGAGCTTATACTTTACCCAGAATTTTCAGTAAAATTACCAGTTACCGTCGTCAAATGTTGACCGAGAAAAACACAAAATTTTCCTTTCTCTCTATTGATATACGCGGTATTATCCGTTTAAATCGTTTTATTCAAATGTGTGACAGTCACGGAAACCGAAGAACATATTACTTATATATTTTTATCTCTTGATACTGTTGACTGTAGAATAATTATTTCTGGTATTTATTATTACATAATAAGACAGTTATAATACGAACTAATGAACTTATTATTTGTTACAGGTAAACAAGGTGGTGTTTTGTGGAAAGGAGCCTATATTAGAGTAAGTTCACGAACGGCCCTTCAAAATATTACCTTTTGGCTTCCAACTTTTTGTCTCCAATGCTCAAATCATTATTTGAGCACTGTATAGTATTCTTCTTATAAAATAAATAATTCATTATCATATTTTAAATCAATACTTACAATAGAATCTGTTAGAATATAAAATAGTCATTAAATCTATAGAATCTACAACTAAATCTATATCTGGCCGTGATCTTGGGGACATCGGATTTAGTTAGGTTCTCTTAGAATAGGTTAAGTTGCTTATTGTTGTATTTTACTTGTTTATCGTTTAATTAAGTTTATATCCGTTTTTCAATCTTAAGACAATAGATATTCAAAGAAAAAAACTATACTATTAAAAGTACTACGTTGTTTCTTAAGTGTACAACGACTATTTGTGAGTTCTTGTAATTGGCTCTATGCTTCTATTTAACTTTATATGTTTAGTTTATTAGCTGTTGGTTCTCATAAATCAATAAATAAATAAAATAGTTATAGCGAGGGCACAATGTGCAAACTCTTTTAAAGTTGACTGCAAGCATACCCATTACTCCCAAGGCGCAAATTGATTTCAAACCATTTACGCCAGTAAATCATCGCAGGTTTAGCCCACAGGTCTAGCGATGGCTGAGATATGCGTCATACTCGTGAACGGGTGCCGTTTGTGGGGTCCGGTCTGTTCATGCTAGCAAGGGCCAAATTAAATATGTAGCAACCGCATACTAGTGTTAAATTAAGCAAACGTGAGAAACTTCACCTGTACTCGATTGAAGTTATTCAAT
This sequence comes from Apotomis capreana, assembly GCA_947623375.1. NCBI lineage: Eukaryota > Metazoa > Arthropoda > Insecta > Lepidoptera > Tortricidae > Apotomis > Apotomis capreana. Next base: position 30,054,835 of record OX392501.1, on the reverse strand, counting down.
GTTGATTTTATCTTTTTGAACTCTTAGAGACTGTATACATCTCTAAGAAACAGCTTAGTGTAGTATGACACTCAGAGACTTTATACATCTCTGAGGAAATTAAATCATTTTAAAATATTTTATTGCATGTTATGACGCCTAGAGACCTTATACATCTCTATGGAATTAAATTAATTAAGTAATTATATTTTATTGCATGTTGTGACACCCAGAGACTTTATACATCTCTGGGTATATTTAATATTTTAAATTTATTAAATTTTTATTTTATTTGGAGTATCTATACATCTCCTTTACGTGTACCCAGTGTAATTAGTTATAACACAACTGTATCATGTAATTGTTTTAAGTATTATTTACGAAAAAATGACTTACTGTTGAGTTTCTTTCGGCTTTCTTCTCAACAGCGGTCTCCTCTTGCGAAATGCCGGTAGATTCACAATCTGACTTGTAAAAGTGCCCCTGTGGCCTACTTACTGAATAAATTATTTCATTTCATTTCATTTCATTTCATTTCTAGCCCACCTAGAGAGATTAGTGTTTACACACAACGTTCAAGGCGCTAGGTCTCACGAGCCGAATTCCTGGCCCACAGCCGCGGGGTCCGAGCTGAATAAAGGAGATAAATGGCCCCAAATCGCAGCACGTAATTTGTTAACAGCCCTATTAAAGTATGAGTAAGTGCGTTAAGATTTTGTGGGAAAGTCTCCTCCCTCCGCAGTGCATATTTTGACCAAGGTAGGTTTTTTGAATGTTTAGCGAAAGAAACGGTTATTCGAATCGGGGTGTCTTATTATCATTAATAACAGTAATTTACAATTTAATACACAAAGAAACGGTGAAAATGCGATTCTTGACTGATTCCTGGACAAGAAATCATGCACTTAAATCTGAACCTCGTGTAGATTTAAACTTAAGTCTAAATTAGTGTTTCCCTGTTATCAATGCCTGAACCTAATCATGATGGATCCACGCATACTATTTAACTGTAGTATTCTACGTAATACTTAGTTTCCGTGGTTCATGAGCACCTCCACCTTTCTGAATGTACCTATTTACTTCGTATTATTGGTTATGTTAATCAAAGCTCCCACGAGATGTTTCCGTTTTTAAAATAATTTTAAATTGATTCAAAGGCCCGTCAAATTAAGCAGTGACATTCATTGCATTCACACTGTCGATCTCACCACAACAAGTACAGCTATCTCAACCAGTCCCACAAAGGGCCGGGTCTAGGCACCGCTAATATTGTACCAAATAACGAACCTGTACGTTTGTGTGTCGCGGGTGGCACGTGGTGGACCCGTTCTGAATGACTCTTTAAAACGCGGTTTTGGAAGAAATATAAGTGCAGCGAGTGAGTGATGTGAGTGGCTTTTGGAGAGATATTTTGTTCTTGAAAAAGCGATTCGTAATATTAATATTATAAAGGCGAAAGTTTGTGATGTGTTTATGTGTGTTTGTTACTTCCTTACGTTCAAACGGCTAGACTAATTTTGATGGTATGGAAGTAGCTGCCACCCTGGATAAAATTTGGTATAAAGGTATAGCTAACACCATGGATTAACATATAGGCTACATTTTATCCTACAAAAATAAGTGCTTAAATTCATACAAGCTCTTAACTTTTGACCACCGGAAGGAGGAATTTTATTTTTTGAACTAACAATGACCCGAATTTATATGACGATCATGGAACTGAAACACCATTCTCTTCATAATTCAAATTAAATGCTTTCGTGTTACAAAGAAGTGTTGTATATGACAGGAGGTTGTTGTAATTTCACTCCCCCCCCCCTGAAATACAAACATGTATAGCTAAACAAGCGTCGGTCTGGTCCAGGGATAGAGGCACTACAAACAGATTTTACAATAAAGTAAATACCTCATATATATTTCCCTTTTTAAACGTCAATAACGGTTTGTCATTAACCAAATTCAAAACATTGTTCACCGAAATGTTGTTCAATCCTTCGTTTTTCTTGCGAAATAAATACTGTATAGCATTGAAAAAAACTTGACTTTCATCACATGCAATCATTACTTGAATTATCCGGTTTCCTCCTTGTTTACATCAGTGATATTCACCGACTTTCAGCGTCAGTTGCCAAAAATTTGTCGTTGCCAGTTAGATCAATTAGTACCACTAAGAATCCGCAATATTATGGCGTGGGTTGTATAATCCGTTGTTTGACTATACGCCATATTGGTACTGTACTGCAGTTGACTGTACTCCTCAAAGTTCATAGCACTTCGATTATCATTCCTGACAGACAAGGCGTTGATGTGGTCGGTGGACCCTTGCGCAATCATAACAAATGATCGCCTACAAATTAGATTAAACGCGCGGCGCCGACAGACAGGCCGTAATCAACGGTTTGTTACATTTGGAGCGACCTTGCGCAACCTTAACACCCATAAGTAATGAAAGGGATTAGACTTCGAATTTGGATTAAGTATTTGGTATTAGACTCCGTAACTTCTTACACGTGGATAGCATGACATAACTCTATTTTGTCCCACCGGAAGATCAGCGCTGGCTCTCGAGCTAGCATCTTGCTGAGGTGGGACCTTTTCGTGGCACGGCCATAATGTTTTTATAGCTACCTATTATGTTTTATATTATTATTTTTTATCACTTCTGTCACACTCCTCTTTATGTAATTGTGTATTACGGTCACGTCACGAATAAATGTATTTCTTTCTTTCTTTCTTTTCAACGTAGTCCACAAAAAAGTGATTTATTACCATTTGTGAATAGCCTGCTATCTGTATACCCACCAGAAATAGTTGAAATCCTAGTTGCAATAACGTGCTTCAGCCGAAATGATACACTTACATACAAAAAGTAAAAGTTTGATTTAGCGACCTCCAAATAACCTATTTCCTTCTATTATCTACCAAGTATATTCTACTATAAGGACAGTTCAAGAATTTAAGGGAATCAAAACGTTTGCCCAATTTTTTCACACACACCCTTAATTAATTCTTGACCATTCTATAGTAATTAAAATGTATAAAGCATAAACATTCGTTGATAAACTTATAATCCACATAGTTATAATATCTTAACCCTTAATTGCATACAATTACACTAATTTTATTTCTGAAATGACGTAATTGACAATGAAATCCACGTCAGTTTGATATTTCGGGACAATCTTGACAAAGTCTTTATTGACAATATTAAGGGTTAAAACGCTTATGTAATGTAATTTTGCTTTGTCAACCGCCCTTGCAGATAGCCAAGATACAGGCCCAGCCTAGTTGGCTCACTGCCAGATATTCTTAAAATGTTATTATCTATTTTTAATAATAAATCATTTTATATATATTTTTTTGTATTTGTATATAGCATTTTTATCAGAACCAAAACATCTCTGTAGTGCTATATTCTCACTTGTTTAACCATCGCACTGGTTGTTATAGAAACCTTATCTCCTAAACAAGATGCCAACGAATGCCGGCCTTGTCCCACTGACACATCTAACTGTTGACTCTGAATGTTGACTGTCCGTCTGTCTGTTTGCTCTGGCTATTGGCTCGCCTTCGGTTATTTGGATGGGATTAGAAAATGTTTGCACAGCATCAGTTTTAAATATAGGCGAACTGTTTATCCAAACATTATTTATACAGTCTATTATGTCCAATGATTACTGTTATTTCAATCGTTTATTAAAACTTGGTCATATTTATTGGACGTTGAAAATATTTATTTATTTAAACTTTCATGCACAAAACAAAAGTCACTACAAATGGCGGACTTAATGCCAAATGGCATTCACTACCAGTCAACCATAGAGCCAAACAGAGATACTAGAAGTTGATGCAAATCAGAAATCTGATGGTACAGAGAGAATCTAGAGTACAAGTAAATACAAAATATTATATTACTGCTTATACAAAAATACATATACCTACATTAACTGGCAAGTTATTGGTCTAGCCTCCATGTAACAAAGTTTAATTAATACAGTTAAATTCTAAGCATGTGACACTGTGATAATTTATAATTTTTAATGTGTTATAACTTTTAATATGAAATTGATTTTTTATTGTTGTTATTCGTGTTTGTTTCACAACTTAGTGTTAAGCATTTATTAATTAGTAATTCTTTTAAAATTTAATTGTCTGCATTATGTTATTATTATTATATATCAACGTCACATGTACTAACAACTAATGTTAAGTTTACTAACAAATAATTATGGATCTTTGTTATCTGATATAAATAAATAATTAAATTAAATTAAATTAAAATTATTTATCATGACGGATACCTAATAATAAAAATTACAGGAGTTAATTTAATATTCAGCGACATACTTTTCTTTTAAACTAAATATATCTATGGAAAAAATAATTAAAATGAACTAAGATGCCACTATAAGTAAATACTGTTATACTTATAGTACTATTTTTATTATTATAAATCTATGACGTCAGGTTCATCTCCTGTTACGTCGAAAAATATATTCTACTTTAAAAATCCTTCCACAGTCCGCATAAGGCTACCTGCCCATCTAACAAAACTATGGATCGCGACTCTTGTCGCGCGGTAAAACGTCACCCGTCACTCTCTCACAGTACTCCACAGAAAGAGATAGATAAATATCTCGCACGAGAAACAGTCGCGTATCACAGTTGTGCTAGAGGTGCAGTCCACAGATGTGGACCGAAGCGTTTTAAAATTGACCAATCGCATTCCTCAGATTTGGAATCCTATCTCAATTTCAAAACATTATTTCCCATCTGTAATGGTTCGCCAAATTTTCATTTGTCCGAAAGTACTTTTTTCCTGAAACCCGTAACGTTTCAAGGATTTTATAAACAATATTTCAAAGCACCTGTTAGATTAGGTTAGGTTTGTTTTATAATTATTCTGATATGATCTGAATTAAGTTTTGGAAAAAAATGGCTTTCGGACGAATGAAAATTTGGCAAAACGTTACAGAAGGGAAACAAAATAGTGTTTCAGATAGGTGGTCGGACGACCTGGTTAGAGTTGCGGGGACTCGGTGGATGCGGGTCGCTGCTATCCGGCCCATGTGGAAGCATATTGAGGCCTGTGTCCAGCAGTAGACGTCCTATATGGCTGAAATGATGATGATGAACCCTCAATTTTAAATGCGTTTCGGAGACGTAGCCTGATTGGTTTGTTTTCTCGCTCCAGATCTATAGACAGGCAGCCTAACCCTTTGCGCGCCGAATACGATCGCGTAAAGGTTTGATTCACCATCCATCTCTAGAAGGTGGTACATTATCGACTCTCTAATAGTCGTAATTAAGCGACGCGCGATAGAAAATGATCCAAAGATGGCGCCGGACACGGTTTCACATCCTACGGCACTGGTGTGGCGAGATGTAGGTACGCAATTAGATAATGAGACGCGTTTTGTCGCGCGAGGGAATTAGTAAGAGGTCCAGGATTTTCTTTAAAGCCTGACCACAAATATATGAGGATGCGAGAAACGAATTTCTTACACTGGGCAATGAGAATGACTTTACAATTGTTTACTTATGTGTAATTATTTTCCACAAAGTGACTTAGATGAAGCTGCTTTCACATTTTTTAAATATTTACATAACTAGTCGGTGTAGTTAAATAAAAATAATAGTTTTGGGTGCTGTGATAATAAAATACTGAAACTATTTATAACTGAACTCTACTTATTTTTATTTAAATTTAAAGAAAACATTGTAAATTTTTCTACCAATCTAGCAGAGTGTCGCTTTTGTATATTATTTTTATCTCCACCACGTATAAAAATAAGTAGATTCATTTCGCTTATGTTGCCTAAATAACGTTTAGATCAATGAAATTAATTACTTTTTATAATTTTTGTTTTATATTCACACGGTAATATCGATCAAAAGATCATTTTGATAAGTATTTGTATAATCGGCCAACTGACCAACTTTCGCTTTTCCCCGGTTTGTTTTTAATTTCACAATGTGATAACATCTCCATAAACAATGAACGCATTGTTCGGATGTATGGCTACAGCTGTGGCCGACAGCTACCTCACTCCGCCTGTAATGTTTGGAATAGGAAGTCCCTCCATCATGCTCTACTAGGCCACTACGGGAAATGTGAGAACACATTTTTTTCTTTTTTTTTATAACGTGTGATAGTCGCGTAGGTATATCATAATTTAAATGAGAAATTGTGTTCGTTGGTCTATATACTTTTTACCGCATTCACATAACATAATGCATAGCCTTTATTGTTTTTTTATTTCTCATATATATATATAAATAATAAATACCAATGATATATAATTTGGGGAGTGACCTGCATAAGCTTCAGTACATATGCACATTCAGTAAAGACAAACAAAACTATATCTGCATTGTCTAATCCAGGGTCAATCTAACCTACTCATCTGATAATGTGAGAGCCGTTTATTGATACATGATTTTCCTTTTTTTATTAAGTATGAAAATTTAGAATACAAATTCAAATTATTTATATTTGACGTCAATTCGTGGCGTGACGTGATTCTATAATAAGCCGCGCTTCGCGGTGTTACCGGGACATCCCAAGGGAACACTATTTTTTTTCGGGATTTAAAGTAGCCTATGTGTTAATCCAGGGTGTTACAGCTCTATGCGCCAACTTTCATACCAAAAATTTATCAAAATTGGGCCAGCCGTTTGAGCGTGAAGAAATAACAAACATAAACACAAACACACTCACAAACTTTAGTCCGGTAATGCTTCTTTGTCACCGGAAAATGACTCATCTGTTAGCTATGAAGCTGCGGTACTAATTAAATGTAGTATTTGAGAGCAAAGCATGCTCTGATTACCCCGGCACGGCATCGGCATGCCACAGACAAGCACAGCCACCTGCCCGTCCTTGCTGTATTGGCTCTGCGGTTGTGAAACCATAGACAACTGCTCTATAAGTAACAATGTTAAATGTGTTTGTAGGTTGGCACATTATCATATTCTCTGTTTGATTTATTGATTATTTTAGACGCAACTGCTATGTGAAGTAGGTACACAGGGACTTAGGAGGATACAATAAGTTTCCCATTAACGCGTAAGATAAAACTTTTACCATTTTGGTAAATGTATAAAAAGGCACAAAACTTCTGTGGCCCCAGTCAAAAGGGGTTGTAAGTCAAATATTAACCAGAAACGGAAGGGGTTATAAGTCATAACTCTACTCTGAGACTTAAATTCTCTTGTGCCTAGGTTAAATCTGACCTACACCGCTTTTCAGTTACACAGAATTATAACCACAGTACTTTTATTCATCATATTTTATGCATCTACAGACATACAATTTTAACAAATCAACTCTACATCAGGAAAATGTCTTTGTCAGTGTTGATTAATTCTCGACATTTAACCGTCCATATTGACAGATTTAATACGTAACATTACCGATTTAGTACCGAGATAACTATTATGCTAATACCGTAATTACAATGTGGGAATACTTGTTAACGTCTATAGATGGAAATACAATGTACCTACAAACCTTGGACTCTTTGTAAAACCTTTTAGCACATATTTTGCAATAATACTAACAATCCATCGTGTACCTACTCACCGTGAAATATATTAATCTGTATTTGGTATGTGGTTCGGATTATTTTAAAAGTCTGACTTTGCCACAGGCCTAATTCAATTGACAATTGACACCATTTGTGGGATGTTTCTCTTGCTATTATCCCGTTTCTTTAAGTCGGTACAGCATGCTTTTTTCTGTTATTCTTCGCTATCATTCGTCATCTCGTAATTTAATTCCTTCTTCGCCATATCGTCCCTCACATAATTCATCGAACTGTTTCCTGGCTTTCCTTTTCTTCTGTTTTCCTCCACATTCATTCTCATCCTCGACATTTTTATCGCTACGTGGCTGTTATCTCTACACATCGCGCACCTCTGATTTTTATCCATTAATAATTATTTCAAACGGTTTACCTCTTACCTCTAATTGTTGCTACTCTCAAACTTCCTCTTACATATTATGACACTTTATACTCTCGCGGTTTGTACACATAATTAACAAATAAATCTGGGAACTGAAATCTGAAAAATACATCTGAGACCACAGCGTGTGCAACTGATGATGCTTTATCACTTATTTGTCGCATGATAAACACGATCATCATAGGCTACAGACCCCATCAACGGAGCTAGCATATCTTGCCGCGACTGGTCGCGCAACTCAGCATCACCTGTCATGCTCGCACGGTATTGAAAGGAAAGTGACAGATAGTATTTGTAGCGCAACAAAGAGTCACGTGTCACATTTATGCTAGACGTGTATTGCAGGAAGAAACAGGGGAGTAGAAAACGTTTTACGGAATTTCAACAGCAATATGTTTTTATTCTCTCACTCTTAATGTTTCTTCTTGAGCAAGACAAGGACATAAGTATCACAATGAGACCGAGCGTGGTACTGTCTGTGTCCGCGGCAACGGAACACTCAATTAAACGCGAAGACTAGACAACGGGAGTAGACGCGCTATCTCGCGGCTGATGATCGCATCTCAGCCCGCAGCTTGTGGCTAGGGTTGCCTCGACCGCTACTACTTAAATCACACTAATATTATAAAGGTGAAAGTTTGTGAGTGTGTTTGTGTGTTAATGTGTTTCCGCCTTCTTATAATATGGGACCCTCAAACAAAGCGTGAAGAAGCATCTATTGGGCCAGCATGGAAGTGTCAACTGACTTGGCACCGTTGGTTTCTTGTCAGTTGCAATTGCAACTTGGGCTCTCCTTTTTGCTTACCATCAGGTGAAGTGGAGCTACTATGTTGTGCCGTTATATGAAAAAAAAAACACACTAGGTATCACACTTAATATTATAAAGGCGAAAGTTTGTGAGTGTGTTTGTGTGTTTAATAATAATAATAATACTCTTTATTGTGCACCACTAAATATAAATAAAGATTACACAAAGAAATTGCAAAAAACAAATCAGTAGGTAACAACAGGCGGTCTTATCGCTAAAAAGCGATCTCTTCCAGACAACCTTAGGGTAGTGAGAAATACGAAAAATAATTATGAAATTGGTAGTGCAATATTTTTGAAAACGACTAATTTGACACATACATCTACAGACAAACTAAAACATAAAAAACTAATATACATTACAAATAGATTAATTAAAAAGAGATACTAAAATATATAAATATATATACATAAATACATAATACAAACATAAATACATATAACAACATACATTAAATGAATTAACCACATCGACAACTAGACCTCAGAAAGCGACAAATAATGTTGTTTGAGATGATTTTTGAAAATCGGAAGAGATTTTGCACGCCTCAGATCCAACGGCAGAGCATTCCACAACTGGACCGCTTGGAAGGTGAATGAGTCATTATAAAATTTGGAAGATGAAACAGCAGGAGCAAGAATACAATTTTGAGAACACCTTAACGAAGACAGATTTTAAAGCGTTCTTTAAGATAGCAGGGGGTAGCGGGGTTGAAAAGTACGCCATAGAGAAGGGCAAGAATGTGAGAGTTACGGCGAAGACGAATGGGAAGCCATTTGAGCTGAGAACGAAAATGGGAGACGTGGTCATACTTACGCAAGCCAAAAATAAACCGGATACTAAGGTTTTGAAGGCGCTCTAGTTTGTTAAGCTGAGCTTCAGAAAGATCTAAATAGCACACATCGGCATAGTCAAGAATAGGGAGTAGAAGTGACTGAGCAAGAGCAATTTTAGTAGGTAGTGGCAAAAAGTTACGAAGACGCCTTAAAGACCCTATCGCGGCAAACATCTTTCTACTAACCTCGCCGACCTGAGGAACCCATAACAGAGTACAGTCCATGATCACACCAAGATTTTTTACCTGCTGTGAATAGGGGATCTGAGTACCGTCAAACATAATGACAGGTAAGTTCGCAAAATCGATTCGCGGCATGAGTTTCGAGCTGCCAATAATAATTACCTGCGTCTTGGTTGGATTGATTTTCAGTCCATATCGGAAACTCCAGTTTGATATATACTCCAGGTCATTATTAGTTGTGCTTATAACTGAAGCCAGATCATTAAGTGAACTTTGTGAGTAAATTTGGAGATCGTCAGCATAAAGGTGTGTTTATGTGTTTGTATGTTTGTTACTTCTTCACGCTGAAACGGCTGGACCAATTTTGATAAATTTTGGTATGAAGGTAAGCTGACTACTATACTGGGTACTTTATTGAAAAAATGTGATGTTCCCGTGGGAAGAGGGGGTAACATTGTGCGGCGCAGCTAGTAAACATTTTCTATAGTCCGTCAGCTGATAAAATGTCATTGGGCTTTTGTAACTCTTGCTCGCTCTTATGCAGTCGAGGTTTGAACCTCTTTGATTTCACTCGTACCTGAAGGCTAATCTAAAAGCTCACAGACTGTATACTCTTCCTATTTAATACATATTACTGTTAGGGTTTTCGCAAGCGACGTTATTTAAACGAGCCGATGACGTTATACCGAATGCGACTTCGAAGTACGTTTCATTTGCGTTTGTGACAAGCCCATACTGCAATTTTTACCATGACTGTATAATTCTCTCCGATTCTTGCTTTACTGGGGTATCCGTATGGCACAGAGATATTCCATTTAGTTGATTTGTGTCACACAAAGTCCAGTTCACGTCGTGTGACAGCCCTGACGACGGAAGCGCGGTGCGAATAATTTTCCGCGTCCGTGCGCACAACCGTTCTGTTAATGGCTGCGCGGGAGTGGATCCGTGCCGATTATTAACTGCGGGGCGAATACGAACGGCTCGCGCGGGTTAAATTGCCATTAGCTTTGGTATACAGCCACCCCAGATTGGTCATTCGAAAATATGTATATCCCAGGTATATCGCCCTTAACTGTCATAGGAATGAAATGTGTGTTTATGCTGCATAAAGCGACATTTCATGTTACTACCCTGTCAAGTAAGTTTTCCTAATATACAATTATGGCGTCGCATATAAGGTGCAAAATTAACAATACCGGGTTGGCGAAGTGGCGATATACTAGGAGATCCATATACATAGGAATATCTCTGCTGGATATCAGAGAGATATATCCATATATATCTCTCTCATATCCCAGAGAGATTTATTAGAGCCCAGAAAACTAGTACCTACATATACAATTGTAAAAATAAAGTGCCCACGTCTAAATCCTAGCATGCTACATGGACACTTTAGTTAACCCGTTATGTCCTGTTTTGTAGTGATAATATGTGAAAATCGTGTTAATTAAAATCAATAACAAAATAGGACTTAAGGAATAAAGTGCTTTTTTTACATAGGCAAACTTGTAGCTACAAAGGCAATGTTGCAGCATTTGACAGTAGCTAATCTAAAGACGGACTTTTTTCGAAATTTTCTGTAATTATGACAACACCTATTTGTGTGGATGAGTACTTACAAAACGTTCTAGTTCTCGAGTCATTAATGTTTTCCATGTAGTTTAACTTAACTTGATGCTAGATCGATTGATTCGAATGATCCCCTAATATTTATCATTTATTAATCTTCTCACCTAACTCGACCTAAGTTTTCCGTCCCAAGTCTTCATAAGGTGTACAAGAATAACGTAAGCTTCCCCGGGGCGGTGACAATTATCTCCCGTGATTTATTCCACCCTGGAATGCGATAAATAAGTATTAGGCCGGGATTTATCGACGCGACACGTGAGCTGCTAATAGCGCCTGTAGGGTGCGCGTTTGTAACGCCTGTATGACTATACAGGGTGGCTTCTAAGTTGGGGCTAAAATGTAAAAGAAAAGAAAAAAGAAAGAAATACCTACATTTATTCGTGACGAGCAGGGATTGATACCGTTATTTTGCTCCATACAAAATAACACAAAATAACGTTATTATATTCCGGTATTTCGCTCATTATCACACATGTTTATATTATAGTGGGCTAATTTCAAGGATCTATATCTATAACGAAATTCTATATAATAACATTCGAAAAAAACGCGAAATTAGAGCGTTTTCAGGAATACCGGTATCGATCCCTGGTGACGAGACATAAAACATAAAACATAATTACATAAAAGGTGTGACAGAAGTTATAAGAATATAAAATAAAACAAAATAAATAGCAACTAATGTATAATTTTCAACGAAAGCAGTTTGTTACTGCTATAAGGTTAATGCAGGTTTCTGGTTCAGTAATAAAGTAATTATCAAAATACATGCGACACAGGTTTACTCACGTCGTTGAAGTCAAATTATTACTCGGAAATCAGAGTCGAATATAATCGCGTACCGATTCGAAAAATATCAAGCGATATTCGACTTCCGCGATTTGATTAAAGCCGAATCGTATGAATTTTAATATGTCTGAGATTCATGGGAGCTTTCTATATAAAATAAAGTAGATACTTATTAGGAAATATAGGAAATATTTTTGTGAATGGTGTTTGCTTGATGTCATAGATAGGCAATTCTTTATTAGACGAAGAAGCGAAATAGAGAATGAGCATAGATTATTGAATGCTGTTATTAGCTTTCGAAAATAATGGTAGAGCGATGGTAGTTATACCTTTTCAAATCAAGCAGACTTGACGGAGACACTAAAATACTCCTAAATTTTAAGCCGTGTCCAACGTCACCCTGTATAACATGTTCTGCTAGCGGGATTCATAGTGCCTTTGATCACATGTTAATTTATGTCGTTAGTTAGTACGATTTGGCTATAGTCTAGCTTACACTAGCATCTGCAGGGTTAGCTAGCAAATCTCGCCACAACTTCGCTTGTCAGACGAACAGCGTCACCTATCTTGCTCGCACGGTATTTAAAGGAAAGTGACAGATAGTATTTGTCATGCAACAAATAGTCGCGCGTCACAGTTATGCTTGAGTTGCTGGGCCTGATATTTGCAGTAGAAGAAAAAATATGATATTCTAATATTTTAATTTTAGATTAATATTAGGATTCAAGGGTAGGATCGAATGAAAATTGCCAATTGTGAGAGAGAAGAGAGTACCTAACTAATATAAAAAATATGAGACGTTTTCAATCAGAATTAAAAGGGTCCACCTTGTTGCGATAGAGTTGAATTTGTTTTTATCTTTATTTCAATAACCGGTCATTGCGGCTCAATTGGCATGAGGTAATGTTGACCCTTTTATATTATATCAGGTACAAAATAGCACGATGCAGGATCTGTAGCTTAACAAAAAAAATTGACCTCTCAATACGCCCAGAGGGATTTTAACCAACTGTAGTACAAGGATAGCTGAACATCCAAATACTGGTATTAGGATACTTTTTACCTGACTGCAGTAAAAAAAAAAAGTATTACACAGACGAAATTCCACCTAATTATGACTAACATTACGTTTTGACAATAGTTACGGCTAACTCAACTCTCCGACGGAACCTATAACAAATATGATTTTGCCTCAAATTACCGCCAGCTGACGAAGCTAAAAGGCCATTATTCAGGTTATCTAGCCATCCAACATGGCTTCCATGCCCAAGAATAATGACGCCAGCACCCGTGATCGAGGATCGCCGGAGATTTCACACGCTTATAAACTTACACTACCTTCCTAAACCTATCACAACCATCCGCAATTCGCTGAAATAACCACTTCATTACTTTACGTAAAGTCACATTTGCAATGACACTTGTAAGTGATATAAGAGCTTTGGTAAGTTGGTTGAAGCTGGGTTCAGGAAATGGCTAATGTGTTAGGAATATGGCCATTTGTTTGCTTGGCTGATAATTTCTTAATATTCAATTTGCGTTAATCTTTTTAAAGTATCAGTTTACCTGCGTTTAGTATTCAACCATTCGTATTCATTTGCACTTACAGGTACTGGTTATTATCACCAATAAACCTTTACTAAAATAAGTAGGCACCTAACATGATTGTCTAACAACAATCCTATCGCTAAATAATTCAATAATACTTCTTAAAATGTGCCTATTTAGTACTTTTTAATAAGCACACGCATAGTAACGTTCGTATAATATTATAAAAGTCCGCTAGTCAAAGGTTGTCAGTATGAGATCGCTCTTTAGCAATAAGGCCGCCGCTTGTCTACCTCTATTGTAATTTAAAGTTTTTTTCTGTGGTTGTATGTGTTTAGTGTCGAGATGTGCAATAAAGAGTATTCTATATATCTATCTAAAATTTAATGCGGTAAACAAACCCAAACTACTTATAGCTGTCTTATGAGAAATGCGTTGGCAACATCGCGGAGATGTAGATAGCTGTAACAGATATACATTATATATATTATTTATATTATTGCTATTCGAATAGTATTCAGTGACATAGACAAGTAGCCATATGAAATAAATAGATGACATCGCTAAAGTAGACATAGAGTGATAACATTATTTAACAACTTTATTATTCCCTATAGAAAACTGGTAAGAAACTAAACCTGTGACAGGTCGTGGCTTACCAAAATGGCTTTACTTTCAAGCGCGAACTAGGTTTCTGGATGTACCTATATTTATTCTAAGTCACACATCAAGGCCTTCGATTGCAAAGACGGAGCAGGAATTCTATACTAAGCAAGATTTATTCTAAGATTATCCCATAAAATGATAATACCGGTATTACCAGTAAAATCCACGGAAAACCTGATTACCAAAGTGACGATTGAGTAAGCTCAGACCATAAACCGCTGCATTTTTTCACCCCGGAAGCCCCGTGATTGCACTAGTGCCGCGCCGCGGCGTCGCTCGACCGTGCCGCTCTAGACCCGGTAATTACTAGGAATACCAGGCTAATGTGCTGTAGTCAGCCGTGGCGTATCGATGAGTCTGGAATTTATGATCGGATATCAACAAAACGCAATTTAAAAAGTTATCTATCCTTCTATTGTTTTCTAAGCAGCTGTAGATAGGTATATCGGTGATGATTTGAACGACGTTTATGCCTGTAGTACTAAGGACAGATTTGTAAATCTATGGCTAGTTATATATCTATAGGTACTATAATAAAATTCAAAATTTGTATTGACAATCAGTTTTCTATGCAGAGGGGTTATGGTTTCAGGATAAACCTTAATAGCGTGATGCAGGATCGTCTTTTGCTTTGTATGGGTGCCATCTGTTGGGCATAATTTCCTTTGTCCTTTCATCACGCCAAAACGGCTGGACAAATTTTTACCAATTTTGGTACAGGGATAGGGATATAGCTACCCTCGCTCGGTCCACTTAAACAGGACAGTCATTCATACCATTCATGCCGTTAAACTACAACTTAAGGTGGCCAGAATGTACTTTAAAGAGATTGCCTATAACTTAGAAGGTTAATACATTATCGAATCGAAAAACTTGTTATACTCGTACTACCGTATATTAATATCCATACTAATATTATAAATGCGAAAGTGTGTCTGTCTGTCTGTCTGTCTGTTACCTCTTCACGCTTAAACCGCTGAACCGATTTAGATGAAATTTGGTATATAGATAGTTTCAGTCCCGGGGAAGGACATAGGATACTTTTCATCCGGAATAAATGTAGTGTTCCCGTGGGATGACCGGGTAACACCGCGGGGCACAGCTAGTTCATAATAAAATCTTAAAGTCAACAAATGTTACTCTTAAGTGGTGGCTCTCTTTTCCTAAACAAAAAAAAGCAGATCCTACAGGCAGTAGGTACCTACTCAACGTAATCCTGTCACTGCATACCAACCCAGCTCCACACTATCGCGAAGTTGGCCAAAGTATGAGTTTCCGCAGCGAAGCGCCTCTCCACACTCATCATATCCACCCAACCTCGGTCAACTTCTCGAGTAGTGTAGACTTGGGTTAGACATGTTCTTTGAAATCATCAGCCAGCAAGTACAGACACAGTATCTACCGATACTTGCTGGCTGAGATTCATAACTAGTTTGCGTACAGTGTTGGTCGTCGCAACTAGTTTCACCCTTTTTATGCCACAGCCTTGAACGCACACGTGGAAAGTCTTTTCTCCGTATGCAAACCATCGCTGGTCCGTTATTAGCCGTCGAGTTTAGATGCATCGCTCGCCAGAGAACACTACAACTCAACTATGCTGAATTAGGGTTGCCGCTAGAGAATTTTATCTTAGAAAAAGACATTTGAAAGACAGCTGTCCAAAGCTCAAAAAAGTTGACACCCTGCCTTTTTATGTTATTAAGAGCCTAAAATTCGCCACTGCTTGGCGACGGTTTTCAACCATATCTTGTAGTTTTGTGCAATCTGTGGACATTCCTCCGATAAGTTTAGTGTTGAACTCCTCCCGCCACCAAAAATAAATCAGCACTGAGGTTATCCTTGTTTCCGTTTGAAATCCCACTTCTGACTCAGTTCGCTTGTCGAAGGGGCAAAACTCTTTAATGCTTTAGATATAGGGCGTTGTAATCAATGCTCAAAGAAAACAAAAAAACGCATTTCTTCCCGAAATGACTTCCCTCATAAAAAAATGGCTTTCTGTACAATTTAACCCCTAATTTTACAATACAATTATATTACAATAACATTTGCTAATCAATTGAAACTAACTGATATTTTAACGTAAGCTTCAAATGTCCCGCATGGATCCGTGCCTACGCACACGAGGGCTTAAGATTTTATAATTATAATTTGGATCGACATAATGCGCGGCAGGTGGCAGCCCTACGCGGCGAAGGCAAAAGTGCATGCGCGCGCATCATTTTCTCGGGAGAAATGGCGGCGCTGCTTTCTTTATGCTAATACTGGCCGCCAAATTTCCTCGCTTTGCAATTGTAATATTGTTTATAAATGGTTATGTATGTGGGTTTATCGGAGTCTATGGTCTCTATTGCGAAATAAATCTGCTCGAACATCAAATCGAAAAGAAAAGAAATCGAATAGCGTTCGAAAAGAGGTCGAATAGCGTTTATACTGTGTAGTAGACATTTTGTTCCTATTCATTGTATACCTAAGTATTTATATATAATATATATCTTATCGTATATAGTGTGTATGTATATGTATCTTTGTATATGTGGTAATGACATATTAACGTGTTCCAATAAAACTTCGAATATATCGCCTGTTGACAACAAAATTCACTAAAATTTCGGCCACTCAAAACCTCGTATCTAGAAAGTAACATTGACACTGAGATACGAGCTTTATTAGTATAGATATTTATTACTTAGTGAGTGTTGGTTATCAACAGAAGGGCTACTCTGATGTTCGAAGTTGTACTGTCGTATAGTGCTATTCCTTTCACTCAAATATACTTAGACAGGAGATCAAGAAGGATGGCACTATTCGACAGTCGAATTTTGAACATCGGAGTAGCCCTTCAGACGACTCTTCGCTGCAATTTCCGCAATAGTTTATGACACGTCTACACCACTTATAAATCTATAATTCTATCATCGGCCGAGCCGTTACGCCATACATTATCTTGATTTATGCGCCTGCGCCTCCATTGATTTATGGTTATAATTAGTGCCGTATCCTTCGGCTTGCGCAGGAGACACTTTTATTTTATACTGCATTGAGTAGTACCTACAGAAGCGTTATATCTCAGAAGTCTTTGAATAAGTTACGCCTTATTACCCGACTGAGGCGAAGGAACAAGAGGAGTTATGATTGTTATAAGGAAATATGATGGACGGAAGGCTAGTCTCGTGGTATTGTAAAATTGCTTGCTTAATGATTTTATTTGCTTTTTCCGTGGCATTTTTAAGCAGAAACATACGATATTTCCCTTTGAAATTTGCTACGCCGACGACGCCTTGGTCCGCAAATGACGACTAAATTTCAATGATCAAAAACTTGTTTATTCGAACAGCTACAAGTATTTTTCATTTTGGAGCATTTATAATTTTTTTGCTTTGGCGTCAGGACCACGGTGAATTGCTTCAGAGCTTGGCGTTTAAAAGGTGAACACTCAACAGGCATGGTAGATAACTTCGTAACGAGCGATGTAGAGTAGGTAGGGCTGCCATCCGTCCAGGTTTCCCCAGATTTGTCCTAGTTTGTCCCGGTCCGGGGGCCGTCCGAGGGGATTTTCATAAAGGGCAAAACCCGGACACTTCTTATGTGAACGAAAAAAAAAAGCGATTGTTTTTTTAATTACATTATTTTCGAACATGTCCGGGGAAAAATGCGACTTACGCCAAATGTCCGCATTTTTTTAAGTCTGTCCGGGTTCGGCGAATTTTGGGATGTTTGCCCTAATAGTAGGTAATAATTATAACCCGGGGTCTTCAACGCACGAATGTCGGCCTAGTGTCAACCGGGGTATAGTATCGAGCAGTACGTTGATTTGTGGAGAGCTTAAGTATAAAGAATTGATTGCATCAAATCAGAGCTAAACACAATGACAACCACCAGGCAAATACCCCGATAAATACCTTAGTTCACACTCGTACTAACTTTTTGGAAAAAGTTACTGCAATTAGGACGCTAGTGCACAACTCTATGTGGTTTAAATTTCACTGGCAATTTTTTTTAATTAGTACAGTTTTTTTTCATCACCCGAACTGTATCAGCACGTCTAGCATAACTGTGACACGACTCTTTGTCGCCCGACAAATATTACCTGTCAATTGTCACTTTCGTGCCAATAATGTGCGATCAAGACAGGTGACGTTAGGTCAACTGTCAAGCGAAGATGAGTCAAGATAAGCTAGCCCCTTAGGGTTGTTTAGTCCTCACTACCAGTAGTCGGACTTAGTGTGGGAGTATAACCCGCTAATGGGATTATCTCCGCGCCGCAGGGGTAATTTTTGGTTGGGGTGACGCGGGCGTATTGGGCGCATGGACTGCGTCGTGAATAAACTGAACCGGGTCAGTCTGACTTAGGGCGGGAGGAAAGGGAAAAGAGAGTCGGGCTATCTAATTATATTCTGTAAAGTTAATTTATGGTATCCTATCTCAACCCCAATATGCTGTTTCCCATCTGTACCTAAGGTTTCCTTAAAGTTTTCATTTGTCGGAAAATATTTTTTTCCTGAAACCCGTAATATTTTAGGATTTTATAAAAATCGTCTAAAAGAACACATTTAGGTTAGGTTAGTTTTATAATTATTCTGAAAATTTTACAGATTTGGAATAGATGGCTTTTGGACAAATGAAAATTTGGCAAAAGTTACGGATGGGAAACAAAAAATTGTGTTTCAGATAGGTAAACCTTAATTTATAGCAATAACTCATCTTAACCATGAAGATATGTTTATACTAACATCACCACAACTAAAAAACATGAAACCACTGACCTCGGGCAACCAACAAAACATTAAAATTGAAATTTCTCCCAAACGACCCATCACATTTGCATACTAATCATCTTTAATACATCCTGTTTGTTTTATACTGGTAAAGTAAATCTAAACTAACTATAACTAGTATCTATTTGAAGAAAATAAGAACTATATTTGAATGAGCGGTGGAATCTTGTTATTTCAAGTATTTCTCAAAGTTAGTATAAACTCAAAGAACCTATTAATTCAATAACCAAGCTCATAAATGATTAGATAAAAAAAAGTAATATTAACGTCCAATGTACGTAGTTATTTTTAATCTCTGTGATTGGGAACTTTCTATTTTGATAAATAAAAATGGAATTAAATTGTTTGGATGGCGCGTGAGGTTCTACGCCCTTCGTTCTAGTGGGTCAAAGGGCTAGTGAGATCGTATGCCAACTGTACCCTCACCATGAGTGTACAGTCTGAGCGTACTGTGTAAATGATTTGTATGGAGAATTTGTAGGTCTACAAAGGAACCGCTACGAGTGCTATTCTTCTTCATACAAATCGTTTACGCTGTCAATAACGAGTACTTACATGTTAACTCATGGTAAGGATACATAGTTTCGGCCGGATATTCGGCCACTAGTATACATTTATGCTGCATGTATACAGGATGTTACCGGCGGTGTACCGAAAACTGAAACCATAGCCTCAGACCATTATTCTGAGATGGTGAATGGTGAAATACTCCTTCGGTAAATTCCAACATGATTCTAACAAGCGACAATAAAAATGATGGAAAAATCACTACTACCAAAAATTGGTACTTATATACATCCGATATACAATCATCATCATCATCATCATCATTTCAGCCTATTGCAGTCCACTGCTGGACGTAAGCCTCCCCCAGGGTTCGCCACAAGGCCCGATCTCCCATTTTCGCCATCCAGTCACCACCAGCCACTTTTTTCGTTTCAATATACAATCGCTAGGCCTCAAATTCGAGCCCAGTCGCGCGACAGCGGAAGCGATGCGCGGTATGTCTGTCTCGCTCACTCGTATATGGCCCCCGCGCTCGGATGTCTCGCTCAACCGCTCGCCGCGCCGCTGGTCGCGAAAAGTCGTGGCATCTTCGTAAGATTCCAACGGAACAAAACGTCTCGTTTCGATCGCGTTCACATTAGCCCATATAAATAACATTGCAATAAACGCGTTCGAGGTTTGTTGCGTTTGAAACAAACTTACACTAGAGTCTCAACTTTTTGGTTAGTATTTTTTTATCTCCGGCACCTCCCGATGATGCCTGAATTACGATTTATTAGACGCCTTATTGTACGAGATTTGCAGCAATGTTATTGTTTTAATTGATATGGATTTCCACAAAGTGACTGATTTCAATAAATTTTTACGACGTCTAATTTATCAGCAAGCGAGCCATTGACATTGATACTGTCTAACCAAGTTACTGTAATTGAGCAAGTACATGTGTTAGAAATTCCAATATGTTTTCCAATCGCTTAGAAAGTTAATCTACACTAATTGCCCGCCCGGTGCGGTTGAAATATGACTCCAGCAATAGATTCAGAGATTTAGGGGCGTCATAATATTTAAGGATTGTTGTAAAAATGACAGGAGGCTGTTTAAGTGTTTAGGCTATTAGAATGATGTATGTATCGCCCATCGACAAAAATAGACCCGACATACCTTGGTCATTGTCAGTTCAAAAAACAAAATTTGTCCCTTCGGTGGTCAAAAGTTAAGAGCTTGTATGAATCTAGGTTATGTTGCTATTACATCGGGTTATAGAAGAGGGAACGTTCTGTATCTTGACAGGCATCTAATCCGAAAATTAGGCCCTGGAATCCTTAATTTCGCAAATGTCCACCGGAAAGACGCGCACTTAAATCTGACATTGACCCACCTACAGTCTGACCAGAAAGAGTAGAAATTAAAAAGTGGCAATACTGTAGTGCCGTCCCCGTTTTCTTAGATTGATTAGAAAGGGACGACACTACAGTATTGCCACTTTTTAAATTTTACTCTTTTTGATCAGACTGTGATATGCACATAACTTTTGTAGTTATTTCTAGGCAGCTCATCAGGTCTAACCATTGTAAGTTTCCGTCAATGTAGTTTACCCTGCAAGCGTTTAAAAAAATGAGCCAAATGAATACCGACATAATTAGGTAATTTATTCTTCAAACCAATTCGGTGTATATTTATATTTGTATAGTCACTTTTATATACCTAGTACAACGAACAGTCTTAACCTACTTATAATATTTAAACAAATTTAATAACCCCTATATAACTCCTAACCATCAAGGATTAGTACCTTCCATCTTTAGCTCAGCATAATGAGATGATGACTACCAGACACAAACATTGAATTACTTTATAAAATACATGAAAAATATTGTTAGTGCTTATTATATTTGATGGTTGCTCTCTATTGCCCTTGCATCCCATGATCAGATATCGGCATTGTGACAATGGGACCACCTCAGGAGTATATTCTTTAAATAAAAATGAATTTTGAAGATCAGTTCACAATTGGCGGAGAATTCGCGTAATAAAAACAACAACATACAGTCTAATTGAGAACCTCTTTTTTTTATTGGTTGAAAATCTGCCTGCAACGATCGGATTGATTGTCATAATTAGCGTACGGATGTATATGTCATTTGATGGTAAATTACAGTTTTATTAGTTCATATATTTAGGTACCTACATAATGACCAGTATAGTAATTAGTGGGTATGTAGCACTCAGAGCTCAATTAGATTGGCATGCAAAGGCTAAAACAAGGAAAATCAAAGACAAGTTACTTGTCGCTTACATCAGCGGAATCTGACGGTCAAATGTGATATAAAACTGCAAGTGTGCAAGATATGTTCAGACTACACAGATAATTGTAAAAAAAATGTTTGCTGCTGTCGCTAGTTGGTCCGTCGGAACTTCTATCTATCTCTACCTATCAGGCACAGACGTCCACTGCTGAAAATAGGCCTCCCCCATGACGCGCCACAAAGTGCGATCCCGTGCAGACCGCATCCTTTGATTCCCCGCTACCCTCACGAGGGCTATGCTCGGTGTTTCTTTGCGCGACAAAATCAGAAATGAGGATATCCGCGGAAGAACCAATGGAACCAATGTAACTGACATAATTCACAAGATTGCACGGTTGAAGTGGCAATGGACAGGGCATGTAGCCCGGAGAATGGGCGGCCGTTGGGGCAGCAAAGTCCCAGAGTGGCGACCACGTATAGGAAAGCGCAGCGTGGGTCGATCCCCGACTAGATGGGCGTCGGAAATTAGCACAAATAATTAAGACTCCAACTTCACGACTCTCAGGATGATACCGGACCTCACTCTTATTTATTCAACGATTGAACAATCTTCGTAGTGTAATTTTTAATAATATTATTAATGCCTCTCGCACTTGACATTGATAATGATTATAATGAGCATGTTTCTGCGCAGTTACGCCAGCTGTTCACACCGCATAATGTGCATGAGTGTAAAGCAAACACCAAGTTTATGTCTTTGTGTTTACTTTACCTTCGTTTTATATATTTCTCGCATTAATCCAACGGCAACAGACATCTAGACGTACGATATACTGTACAGTCTATTCACAGCTTGAGCAGTCTCATTCATTATTTTGGACAAGAGAGGACATTATTTCCGACCAATTATGACCCAGAAAATTTGAGGACTAAAATACATAGTAAAAAATGCAAAATCAGATCATAGAGTGACGGGTGCTTTATCATTTTATCTATCGTCGGACAGACTTGACCATAGGCCTGCTGGTCATTCCATTACCAATTTAATATACCTATTAACATTAAACACAAACACAATTATTAAAATAGGATTCTAACGGGTCATGGTGGTAGGAATCAGGATTTTTATCACCGTGTGCTAGTGAAAATATACCTACTCCAAAATCTAAAAATACCAGATTCAAAAACGACGCAACCGTATCGCCGGTGGCACCACTAGAGGCGCTTTCTACCGGTGACACTTTCGAGTACGGACTCATGAACAAAGCCTCTGAACTGAACATCCGAAATCATGACCTGGCTTATGATGGTTGCGTTTATCACGTGATAAATAAGTGACAAAGCATCTGTCACTCACTGTCGCATTTTGTCAAAACGTGACGGATGCTTTGTCACTTATTTATCGCGTGATAAAAGCAATCATCACAGGCCCGCTGAATGCGACAATTCTGATATAGTTTCGGTTTGAATGGAAATATATCGCATTTTAGCCAACATAAATAATCCCTTACGTTATTACATCCTTTAGTCTACTTGCAGCTTTTAATCAAAGCTTATTTCAAAGGTTATCCCTTTTCTTTCCAGATGGTGCTGAAGGAGTAATTCGGAATGGGGCAAGCGGGCAGCCAGCCGGCGCAGGCGCCGCCGCCGCGCCACCACCGTGCGCACACGCTGCCCCACGAGCCGCTGCGTCACGCTCCCAGGGTGAGTCCATGTTTCCTTCCTTTACTTCAGTAATATCTTAACTTCTCTTCTTAACTGGTTGTATTTCTCTTAGACTTCGTCTGGCTCCAAATATTCTTACAATGTTGTCAGACCTTACTCACCCCTCCCACGATTTATTAGTATCAACATTCTTCTATAGTTTGGTCCTTATCTTTAATACCTAATAATATCGGACAACCCCACACAAATCGATCTAGCCTCGCAGTCACAGTAAGCTCTAGTAGGCTTGTGTTATGGGCACTAGACGACGCTACATATACTTATATAGTTAAATACAAATAACACCCATGACCCCAGGCAAAAATATTCGAGTTCATCACACAAATATTTGCCCTTGCCGGGATTTGAACCCAGGACCGCCGGCTCAGTAGACAGCTGTTTTACCACTGCGCCAACAGTGTCGTCAAAATCTTGGACTGCGATGCAATCTCTGTTTCGGATACAAGTGCCATTTTCTCACCGATGCTACCGTAAATATTTCTCAAGTACCACCTTTCAAATTCCAGGTGCTCCCGTCGCTGACGGAATCCCCGCGGCTGCGCAGTACGGACAACGGCGCCATCTTGCATTCCGGAGGAACCATCAGCGGCCGCCGGCCCGCCTCCATCGTGCCCGAGACCATCAGGACGCCTCACGGTCATGTCGTAAGTGTCTATATGTAATACTTATGTAGCGCCGTTGGTGCCTACGTTACCATTAGCCATCACAAATGAAGCACTATCCACCGCCTAGCCTATATTATTTCACGATGCCCAGTCCGTCGCACTTATGCCTAAATTAAATTTAACAGTTGGAAGAAAACTGTCTCGAAAACCAAGACTCTTTTTTTTACTTAGCCATTTATTGTTTAATATACCTACTCATGTATTTAATGTGTTTATTTGTTTATCGTGTATGTATTCTTTTTTCGATGTTTGCACCTTTTCAAATTCTCCGGTGCCCAAAGGTTGCCTGGAAGAAATCGCTCTTTATCTCTCTTGCATTTCATTGTATTTTATTGTAAGCCAAAGAAGTTCAAAGCAGTTGTAGCTGGACAGAATGAGAATGAATGAGAATGTTTATTTGTCCATCAGGATAAATTTCAGTTCCCACTACTCTCGTACGTACATGATAGTGACATTAACAGCCCATTGAAGGAGTAAGAGTATGGTTGACTGGTAGAGAATGACTTATACCTAGTATAACTCCGCCATTTATACTATGTACTAATTTGTACTGTCCAATAGATAAATAGTAAGAAGTCTAAAAACTTAACGGATACAATACACCAATGAATCCCAAATATGGACCTTGTATTCGCACGCAACATGAATTTTATTTTCCTGAAGATATTCCGCTTCCTATAATGACAAGAAAGGTGTTAACATCATAAAAAAGTTTCCGGGAGACTTCTTAATATAGAAATAAAGGCTATTATTTATTGATCCCCTAACGTCGATACGGATTGTGTACAATGCTCCTCGGATTAGTACCTACCTAATAATTTTGAAACTTAATTTTAAAACAGTTATCCTGATCCGAAATAACTGAACTGTTGCACGGTACGTTATCAGAACAAAAACGGGCTCTAAAACTAAGCTGACTCCCAAGCCTTTACGATAGGTAAATTTTTTATTCACCTGCAAATCAAATGAAATGGTTTGCTAAGCAAAATATGAAAATTATCTACTAGAATCTGGATTTATATTATCATCATCATAAATTCAAGAGTCAAACTAGTCGGTGTAGCTGATGTAATATGTAGCTGTCTCCATCTATCCCTATCCATAGCCAACTCCTTGATTTCCCTATATGACATGACGGTTACCTATTAAAAAAGAGGTCTAATTTTCTAATGGTAAATGTTTCCAGCACGCTAGCGCCTACCGGTCCCGCTCCGCCGGCGCCACCAGCGACAGCGAGCTTCGCGCCCGAGAGAGGGACCCACTGCACCGCTCCTACACCAATCTAGACATGAGGCACAATGACAGTAAGTCAATTACCAATAATGTCAGAAGGTCAAGAGAACGATAGTCAGACGATACACGATTTCTGACGCGCACGATCTTAGAGCATAGACAAAGTCATTTAAGTACTCAAAGCGCACGATAGCGCTGGTAAATTAAGACAGTAGTGTTATTCTTTAAAATTGTCCCTAATTGGTTACCCCTGTTTTACAGATGGCAGTATAAACAAGAGGTTCGGCTCCGAGCCCGACTTGCGGGAAGAGGAACCGAAGCAGAGGTGCAAGAAGCACTTCAGAAAAAAGTACCGAGCTCCTCCACCACCTACTAATGAGGTGAGTTCACCACCTCGTTTATGTTTTTCTTACAATCAAATTAACTATTGATGAGCGGACTACAACGTATAGCTTCTTTTTGAGGATCAAAATTAAGCAAATCAACAGTTACTGACATCTACGTCCATTAAAAATCGCAATAACTACTTAGAATTCAATTTTGTTCGAAGTAACAAAGTATACGACGGGTACATAAAAAACCAGTTCAAGGTGGTTAGCTCATATCGTCACTTGTAATATGAATTAAGGTAACCGCCAAATGACGATTTTTCAGGAGAAGCCAAAAACGAAATTGCAAATTAAAAAAGTGCAGTAACATTTTATTTCCTAATCCAATTAAAATGATGTTATAGTAGTTATAGCTTAATTTTGTAAGATCTTTCAGTTGATAATGGTCTCAAAAAGGCTGCTATTATAGTTTAGAAAATAGCGTGGCTCTTACGTTAATTTTTTTCCAAAAATGTGGAGTTACGTTAACATTGATTTCAAAAAATGAAGAACTATTTAAAGTAAGTCACAAAAAGGTAAAAAAATATAACGTAAGGGACACACATTTTCAAAACGTGGACTTACATTAGCGGAATTCAGCTATGGAATTTTTAAACTTATCCAATTGTAATAAGGTTTAACATAGCGTTATTTATTGTTTTTCAGTTAATTAGTGGCAGGATAGTAAGTCGTGATAAAAACTGGTTTATAAGCGGGAAACAGTTTATTTTTTGTTTATAAAAACCAAAATTGGTAAAAGCACATTTAGATTTTAAAAAGTATTAAAAAACACTTAATTTTCTTTCCAATCTGATACTTTTCCTTACCGTTCTTCTTCACTTTGCTTTTCTTTCTCCCTTTCCTACAATATGTATGTATACCTTTTTTATCTACGACTTTTACTGTACATTCTGCTTTCCCTTTTTCCTTTCTTTTTTATCTCTTTCTATAGTTTTCTGCGTATTTATTACCTTCTTTCTGTTCCATTCATCAACTCCCTCCTTTTGATTTTAGTGACTTAAGTTTAAACTTCAGCTTTACGTTGTATAATTTCGTTTAAATAATCAATTTTGTCTTTAGTCCTACTTTCAGTGTAAGGCTTGTCCCTGTCTGAAACCAGCCGAATGATCTTTATTTGATTTTATTAGTAATTTGACCATTTCCTAGCAAACCGGTGACTAAATGTTTCGTCACATAATTAGTAACTCACTCTCACATCACTTTTATGAACTTGAACCTCAAAGGGTAAATTTACGACTGAAATGCTTCAAATACCTTCACTATATTGGGCTATTTTTGGAGCTCATCAGCTAAAGGACATCTTTCTTATAGAGCTGAAACGGATTTAGAGATTTTCTTATATCTTGTAAGCTGCTGTTTTCTCGCGAACTACCTACTTATTTGAAGTATCATTGGTGTCCCGTTATCAGTAGAAAGTATGGCCCAGCTCAACGCCTTTCTCTGGCTGAAAAAAATAATGGTCAAGGGGCAAGCAAATGGTTAACGTACTTTATTGAATCATCGCATCAATACAATGACATTACGTTGGATACATAAGCTAGTGGAAAAAATGATTGGGAGTATCTCAATGTCACTAACCTCGACCATATTACTATTACTACCATCATTAATTCCTGTCTCTTGTTTTCTAAAAAGTATATACATTTTATTATGCCTACATGTTGCTACATGGTAGTAGCAGTGACTGATTTTCAGAAAAAGTTTTTACAGTCCGTTTAACCAGACATTTAAGAGATTCCCTAAAACGAAATGCATTAAGCCAGATTGTTTCAATTAAAAGTACCTAATTCGAGAATTAGATATGATATAAATAGGCATAAAAGCTAATTAATAAATAACTTAAAAAGTTTGAAACATCAATTTCTATTTGATACTGGTAATCCCGATGACCTTCATTCCGCCTCAGAAATACGACTCCCTTTTGAGGTGATAACAATTTCTATAGTACTTACTTAGTACTTATCTTTTTAAAATTTCCCTTTATTTTTAAAAGTTTTTTTTTGTGTAATGTTATTATTTATTTCTTTTTTATGTCGTAGAGGGCAAACGAGCAAACAGATCGCCTGATGTAAAGCGATTAATGTACTTAACTCGTAATTTTTAAATTAGTTTTTGATGTATAACAACGCAATGGTACAATACTGTCCTTATCACAAATTGTTGGAACTAGGGATCGTTACCGGTATTCATAAAAATTACAAAAAACTATTACAGATGTTATTTCAAATGCCATTAAAGTACTTATTGGTACAGAAGTTTGAAATTAGCTCAGTAAAATAAAGAAATGTGTAATAATAAGCGAAAACCGAAATTGAATACCGGTATTTGTATGGAGTCGCATACCGGCATCCGATCGCTGGTTGGTACAAACTAAAGTAGCTATCATATCCATTACAACACCAAATCGTAAACAGACACACGCGGTAGTGTTTGTAATTGCTTCCTACAGGCAAATGTATGGTCGTCTTACCGATATTTACTCATTAATACTGCAAAGGAAAGAGATGGTAGCATAGTTCCTGGTAACCAAAATAACGTAAGCACCAGGCTCGTCTAAATTAAGTACATAATTTTAATGTAACCGTCATCACTCGAGGCTTGGGGCGACAAATAATAATGTAAGAGGCATTAATTGCTTTAAAAACTACGAAAACTTTAATGTTACGGACTAAATTATATATTCAGCCAGCTTGCAGTAAGAACAATTTGTGACAAGATAAGACTATAGTTGACTTTAAATGGTTGCTTTCTTAAAATCTCGTTTAATTTTTTTTTTACCTATCTAATCTGAGCATGTAAATCATTTATGTACCCTATTATTTACATAATTTGATTCAAAAACTAAAAGTTTAACCCATTTAATGTAAGGACCATTTTATAATTTTTATCTAGCTTTGAAGCTAACGTAACAGTCAATTGGTAATAAAGTGCTATAAATTGAGTAATGTAAGAGTCATTTATTTACCAATGAGTCTTACATTAATGACTTTTGTTCGTCTTTGGCCAATACTTGTGGTTACGTTAATGTGATATTAAGTATTTTACAAACAATGTGCCATACACCAAAATAAATACAGAAAACTAAAAATAATGGTCAATTTTTGTTTAATGTAACCAACATTTTTTTCAAGATATCGTAATTTTAATAACAGCAATGGATAGATCGTCAAATTTACAGACGAACTGTATACTTAACTCAATTTCGTCATTTTGGCGGTTACGTTAATTCATATTACAGGTGACGATATACTCTTATTTCTTTTCAGCATCGCGAGGGTTCATCGCCAGATTCCAGTGAAGGGAACGCGAGACCAGAACCCCAAAGGAAGCTCCGACTCTTCAGGACGAGGCACGAGACGAAGAAGCTCAGCCATGAGCCTGAGGTCGCGAGAAACTCCTACATGGCCTACAAGTCTTTGGACATTGATCAGTCCTTTGAAAGACGATACAGGTCACCTTGTAAAGACAAGGAACAACACTTCAAATACCCTGATACTCATGATATGATTCAGAGTACAGCATCGTTGAAGAGAGAGGAACATATAATACAAAGTAAACAAGACTTTAGAAAGAGGACGGATAGAGTTAGTGGATGTAGAGCGAAAACATCCAAAACAAACGACAGCGAAGCATGGAAAACACCACTGCTGAATAGAAATTTTAGACATTCAGAACGATTTAAAAAGGTAGAACAAGAACAACCTGTTTTGAGGAGAGAAAAGACTTTTGACACGCTGATCTCGAGTGAACGAGACAGCGAATCTCCAAGAACAATGCACGAGAGCAGGATGAAAGCTCTAGGGGAACAGTTGAAAGGATCTAGACTCCAACCGAGTCAACCTTTGGGAAAATCTCTTCCTTCACTATTAACTAAAAATAATGAAGAAAAAGATGAATTTCAAGCAGAATTGAAAAAGGCAACAAGTAGGATAAGAAACGAATTAGGGACTAAAATTAATGTAAGTGAAAATAAAACTAGTCATAACAAAACGCCGCAGAAACCAAACCCAACGAAATCACCGAGCAAAGTCAAAGAGTCTAGTCTAAAAACGAATGTTAGCAAACCAGAAACGAAAACAGCCGTAAGTAGGAGACCATTAACTAGAGTTACTGAAAGTAAAATTAAGACGACGGTAACGCAAAACAAAGTCAATACTAAACCAAGTGTAACTAATGGAGATAAAACGAGTAAAGAGAAAAGTAGAACGATACCTGACAGAGGACAGGCATCAGGGAAAGAGTCTACCCCAGAACACTCTCCGACAAGAAAAATCACGCCGGTACAAATTCATTCAAAGGAAAAGTAAGTGTTTGTTGTGTTGTTATATTTTCTTATAAGTCAAACCAATAATCAGTCCCATCATCACATAAAATTTTATGGATTTTCAAAAATTGGGATTCACGTTTGTTAGTTGTTTACCAATTAAAGGGTTAATGGCTTCATCATTCGTTTCAGACAAAAACCTGCCCCCTCAAAACAGTTCTACTTCGGCATGATCGAGAGCAAGCAGTTTGAAACCCAGGATCATCTGAAAGACTTCCCCGGACTCGGCAGTCCCATCATCGAGGAGATCAGCAACTTCCATGCTATCGAACAGAAGCTGCTGGGATACCACGCCGAGGACGCCGAGTTCGATGAGTTCAACGCCAAGCTCAAGGAAGACTGCAAGGTTAAGAACTGTAAGTGCATTATGATAAGTCTTATGAAATTCATACCCTGGTTCCAACGAAGAGATAAAACCTCTTCTGAAGATCTGACCGTTTGGTGTGAAAAGATGATCATGAGGGCCCGAATCTTTGCGGTTGGTTTTTTACTGTCGGACTTACACAACGCCTTAGCTAGTTTATTTTAGCTAGGACTAGGACGGTGTGATTATGATTTTGAGCTCAAGCTGATAATGAGAGTTCAGAATATCCGTTTTGTGGTCAATAAATCCAAGAAAGATATATTGAAGACGTAGATCTCACCTTTATTTGACCACAGAGTAAGAAGTCTCCTCACGTTGCCAATGTTTCAAAGAGTGACATTGAAATTTACGTCTAGTTCTTTTTCTACTTCACACATATTAGATGTATATATTATAAGCTAATACAGCCACTTTGCGCTCTAGTGTCATCAGAATCAGCCCTATCATCAGACGCGTCGGATTCAGACGGTTCGCTGGGCATAGCTCTGCGTCTGAGGCCCACGTTACCCAAGAAACAGCGCGCCGTACCAAGGTTCTCCCCAGCCGCTGCTTGGAAACAGCTGGCGACGCTCGACGCACACCTCGCGTCAGGTATACTTTCATCTATAATTCTATATGTACGAGTATGTCTATTGTCTAGCAACTAGCGCATTAACTCTCTTGCCCAAGTCAAATCAAACTTATTCCTATAATGATGAATGCACAGAGATTTAGATTTTTATGATGGTAAATCAAAATGAGGACTGATCTATTAAAATTTCCACGTGAATGAAGCCTTGGACTAAAGCCATTTTTATTAAAAGGCTTGCTCTAGTTAAACTTTTTTTCAAACTGTTCAATGGCACTTGCTAGAGACAGCCTGGAATGGAACAGTTTTTACAAAGTAAGAAGGTTAAGAAAGTTTGTTTTTGAAAGCCCAGGACTTGAAGCATTTCAAATTCATAATCAGATTCACATACATGTTCTTAACGGATAAATTAAATTATCAACATGAAGTCGAAATTTTTAAAATTGAAATATTCTGTGATTCCCAAAATGATTCCGGACGACGCTACTGCGGACGAAATTAAGTACACCCAGTACTTAATTTCTGCTATAGATGTAGTTTTAAACAAAAACTAAACGTATCAATAAATTTAATTCTACAGAGACGCAACCGCTAGCAGTAGAGACCAAGGTGTCAGCGGACATATCGGCGGAGTCATCGCCGCGGTCAGATCAGTCGGCTGACAAGTCAGGAGATTCAGGCATCTCGGGAGACCACGCACACAGCGATCAGAGGATCGAGTCGCCTTCTAGACATGTAAGTGAATTTAAGCTTTTTACTCAGATAATCGGGGTATATTCGATCGTAAGCCATCCTCCGGTAATTTCCATACACAAATTTACCGGGTTGCATTCGCTACACCCTACCCTTATATGCAACGTTATGTAGATCTATGCAAAATAACGATATACCTACTCCATCATCCATCTAGTGGGAGCCACAAACCAAGTCCAATGCTTACCTATTTTAAAGAAATACTTGGACTAGGTGTCATGTTCACAACAATTAACAATGTGCTTAGAATGGATTAGCTTTTGCATATAGAGGGGCTTTGCACTAGATTGCAAATAATTCAATTAGTCGCATTCAAGCGCAGTTCTAAGGTAGAAGGAGCACTGTGCTATTACTAAAGAAACGGGGACTTTATAATAATATTAAACCTAATTTCTGCAGATTTAAAGTACTTAACTAAAGAATAATGTGAAATTTCACCAGGCTCCTGACACGACGCCAGCCTGGACCCCGCAGCAGGACCTCGGCGACAGCAGCTCCGACGGCGTGGGGGGCGCGCTGCACCTGCACAGCCCCGGCATGGGCGTGGTCACCTACAGCCCCGGGGCGCAGCCCTTCAGCCTGTCGCTGCCGAGGGACCAGGACAAAGTGAGTGGGACGCGGGGTGGAGTACGCGGGACGTTAGGGATGTGCTCCGAGGTGGTATCGTTTGTTAAGGATGGAGATATTTTATTTGTTTTTACTTTCGAGGCTTGCAGATACATACTCCTACTGCTGGTTGTTATCCACAGTTAATATTTTATCTAAACAATGTTTGATTATTTATCTACTGGCTGACCGTTCCACCATGTGGGACAAAGAACCTGGAAGAGAGAGAGAGAGAGAGACGTGCAGCATAAACGTGATTTACATATAGGGAAAACATTACGTTATTGTAAAGGCTGGCAAGTAAGCAATAGACAGGACTAAGTTCGAGAGCTGACCCGAAGGGGAGGTTGGATATGAGTAGGTAGCCAAATTCGGTAACCGTTTCAATATTACTGGAAAGGAATAACGATAAGTTAACTTTAATATCTAAACAACCTTACCATCTCGAAGCAAGGTTAAACTAAATGTTTTTCTAAATTAAACTAACACTGTAACTAACAGACTAATTTTGGCTCTAATTGATCCTGAACTCCCGTGTACTGGCTGAGGAGGAGTAAAGGCAGCGATACTTACTTTAACTCTCTGACTCACTTCAAATATCACCACTTACTAACCACATGCATAAAATTGATCATCCTCATCTTTACTATATTGATTACTAATTAAAACTGATATTTCTCATTAGTATTCTGGGTCTTTTTCTATTTTAAATGTGTAGTACATATGTTAGCTATCTCATTTCAATTTTTATCGCCTAGTCCCTCACAAGATTATATTTCAAATGATTTAATTTTCTCTTTACCTCATTAACTACTACCTTCTATTGTAATCTATTCACATCTTAAAGCTTCATAAACCTTTATTCCTCGTCAGCTCATCATATCATTAAGAACACCTTTATCTCCTCATAGTTTAAAGGGATGTCGTGCTTCTACGAATGCTTCCAGGGCAAGCAAATACAACAAGGATTCAACAGTCTCCAGAAACTTCGGAAGTCTGTGTCAGGAGCTCTGGGGGCAGCGTTGGGTTCTAGAAGATTCGATCTGGAGCATGAGCCAATGCTCCAAGAGCCGGAACAGAATT
The DNA here is from genome assembly GCA_947623375.1 of Apotomis capreana. NCBI lineage: Eukaryota > Metazoa > Arthropoda > Insecta > Lepidoptera > Tortricidae > Apotomis > Apotomis capreana. The sequence continues at coordinate 30,021,192 of OX392501.1, read as the reverse complement.
GGTTTCTTACAAAGTCAGCGCCAAATTCACTGAGCAATCCACTGCTGTATCAGCCTCCCGCGAGAGCGAAAGCTACTGAGGAAGATATCAAGGAGGAGAATTCTACGGCACCGTCAGAAAAGGTAGGTACAATCGATTTGTGACTGTATGACTCAAAATTCCATTTACTTACACTGTCTTTTAGACACAGCTCTCAGCCTTGCAGTCACCGACAGGGTTGAAAGACCATTACTTAAAGCAAATAATTGTTTGACCCTTCTTCGTCGGTTTCACGCTTGGCAGAGTGGTCGTGGTCATCATTTCAAATGTTGGTGGCAAGTTGAAGCTTGGACGAATGCACGAGGAAGGCGGCTATCAGAGAAGTATGGCGGTGTGTTGTGTTGTGAACAACACAACACACCGCCATACTTCTCTGATTCGTGTAGTGACGATGAGCCATTTATTGCAGCTTTTATTTGAGCTGTCCATCTCATAGGCGACCTTACTCGTGGCTCAACCATACCCTGGAACACAAGTACCAACAGAGTGAAATAAATGTGTTCATCTTTACTCATTGTAATGAAGAGAAACAGTGCTGGTCCTTGCTTACTCAATTAATATTCTACTCAATTAATAGTACGTATATTTTTCATGCATGTATCATCAGAGAAGTCACGGCTAGTCAGCACCGTGTGGCTGGCTTATCTGGGTTTATTGGCATTTTATTTTTAAGAGTAACTATTTATTTCCGTCCAGGAGGAGCCAGTACCCTGGCGGCCCGGCATCAACTACCTATCGTGGGGCGGGCACGTGATGTACCTCCCCCCCGCGCCCGCGGCGCCCGCGCAGCCGTTGTCCATGCTCGGCCCCATCGACCGACCCGTCAGGTAACATCTTCCTCTACAAACTAATCCCATTTTTATTAAGTGGTTTACACAGTATATACAGAAATGTACTTACTCTTATTAATTGTTTACAACAATTTGTACTTATTAATTGTTTACAACAATTTGTAAAATCAAAACTGGCATACCTAACTCCCAATCCACGAAAGCATCGACATTTGCTCTAAAACAAAGGCTAGATTGAGGACAGCTAGATGGAGAGGTGACAGTCAAGGTCGCAGGAAGGGAGTGGATGCATGCGGCCCGGAGTCGCAGTGTATAGATACGGGCTGATGATGATGATGACGAAAAGCTAGATTTACAGAAGAATAACAAGTTTGTCCATTTGAGATTTTACACATCGTCATCTGTTTTTCGCACTATATATCGACAAACTGTATTTTCATTTCTGCTTGCTTTTACGATAGTCAATTCTTAAGCCTATAAAACGTTATGAAAAGCAAAGAATAATTTTGGCGTTAGAATATCATTCTCACTGTACCAATTTTTATTATCTCTGCTAGATCTTAATAATTATGGTTTAATGATAAACAAGTAATTTAGTTAACATTCTATCCGCTAATTATACCCTACATCCCACATGTGATGGTGATGACAATGTACTTAGTCCTGATGCATAAATAAGGTGCCTGCAACTTTGTCCTTATTACACTTCTTTCATTATCGTAGTCTGGTAAAAACCCATCTTCGGATATCCAACTGTGCAAAAACTGGTTAGAATTCGTCCAGTCGGCGCGTCGTGCTCCGACAAAGAAAGTTTAACCAACGCATGCGCTGTACGGCTGACACGCTGCCCATACATATCCTTCATCGCGTTGTTAAGATTTTTCCCAAAATAATGACTATGGAGAGGTCAATAGAAAACTGATTCTATTACAATTTTACTTACTTACTTACTAAGCTGGCTCGGTGACCCAAAGAGGGTCTTGGCCTCTGACACGAGAGAACGCCACTCTTCCCTTTTCTGCGCCACTTCACGCCACTCGGGTACTCCAAAGGGCGGTCAGATCTTTGATAAATTAAATACAATTTTAGAATTTATAATTGCACCTATAGAAATATTTATAAATAATTAAATAACAACAAAGCTAGCATGCTAGAAATCAACTTCCGTAATTAACACCATGTACATCCATAAACTCAAAGTGTTGATTACCTATCAAGCGGCTTCATTACAAATCGTGGTCATTAAATTGTCTCTCCATTAACTCGCCGTTTTCAATTATTCTTGTCTATTTCCATTGACTTCCTCATTTCGCGTCATTACAACACTATTCAGTGTATAATATTCTCTTCAGTTATTGATTACTTATAAAATATAATGAGTCTTAGATACTTGAAACGGATTTTATATCTCATGTTCTATGAACATTCTTGAAGTTTCAGTCTTTAGAATGTTAAAGTTGCAGTCTTCAGTTGAAGTAATCCTATTGGTTTTTAATTCCTCGCTATGCACTCTCACAGATCTCTGGTGAAAACGCAGCCTAACTCATACGCGATTTCGAATACCGTGATTCTTCAAACACGGTACGCTCCATCCAGCTCCGCGTGAGTGGAACCACACTCTTGTATGTTGATAATTCAAATTGTACTCTGTGTTGTAGCTAATCAGTAAAATTAAGTAACATAATTTCAAGACTATACTCGTCCTAGACTGTGTTACATATTGTTTTTATGTTACCATATCATATTCTCGTTGTTGTAGGAGTAAATCGAGCGGGTCCTTAGAGGTGGCTGCGCGAGCGGCGCGCGCAGCGGCCCTGGCGAACGAAATGCGTGAGCGTGAGCGCTCGGCGTCACCTGATGTTGCGCGCGCGCTGCCGGCGCGAGTACAACCCGTGCCTGAGGTAAGTTAGTAAAACACTTCGCTGTCATAGCTGAGACACGTCCAGGGTTAGACAAAAGCCCCAATGATCTTCACGATGGATGATATTGCCGGACATCAGTACTGTTTTTATCAACACTTGCTTGTTTATCGCCACTTCATTAACCGCTCATTCCCTGACACGCATACGCGACTCCTGCTAAGGTCTGTAGGTACTTACCACCATTCTCTGGCATACAGGACAAGCCTAATAATGGTTTTATAGACCATTAATTCTTTTGATTTAATCGTCATTGCCATGTTGGGGCCTCACATGACACCCAGTAATTTTGAGTCACAGGTGACGAGCGGCCATACAAATGAAGTTTCTGTACCTGTAAGTATGTCAATCTTGGTAAGATTTCGAGGACCATAGCGCACGCATGGCCTTATGATACAAAAAAATTGGCAAACTTGACTCGAAACTACTGATACTGTGGTTTCGACCATGATTTAGAACAACGAATCACTGACATCCTTCATCGTAATATTTTCTTAGCTTTTCGTTTAAACCGATTTAAACGGATTATATCGCGTATATTAATTATTTGAGACTCCCTGATGGTTAGGTAACTTTTCAGTTACCTTTGTCAAAGGTTGACTGAGAAAAACACAATTTTCATCTGTCAATCTTTCATCATACTAGCAAAGATGCAGAAATCAAGACCGTGACCTAGGTATAAATGAATGAAAAACGGACAAACTCACCCATACCCCCTCTATCTATTCCCAAAATAAGCTCTAGTAGGCTTGCGTTATGGCACTAGATGACGACATACATACTTACATAGATAAATACATACTTAAAGACATAGAAAACATTGATAAATCTTCTCAACGCGAATATTCTAACTATTAAATTGACAGATCGAAGAAGCACCATTGCAGAACCCAATGTAATGTAGATCAGATCATCAATTTCGCAATCGGCAATAACGGTGACACCATTAGCCATAGCTCATTTCGCCGCAATTGGGTAAGCGCATCTTTGTGTTGCCTCGCGTGTTAATCGGTTGATTCATGTTGTCGTTAATTCTTTGTTTTGTGTCACGCCTTATCGATCAATCTGTGAGCAAGTGTGGAGTCACACGTATTTCAGAAGTGTTCTCAATCTTAATTACTACGTATGCGTATACGTATAAAGATAGACGCAAGTTAAAGGATATAATTTGCTTTTAATTCGTGATGATTTGTTGCTGATATGTTGGAGCAAACAGGTAGAAGCATATAGGATGAAGTACCTAGGGCCTCCAACCACCCTACACGAAGCTACAAGCATTGTAAAAGCTTTGCTGGGGTTCGCAGAGGAGCTGGGATGGTTAGAATAGCGCTATCCGCTTTTTACGCAAAATAGGCATCACGTTGGATGTCGACTTGCGGAAAACACACCGCAACTAAGTAACTCTTTTACGCTTCGTTTATTAGGTATTAGGTATCCTGCATCCGTCGCGACAATTTTGCTTATTCTTCTGAAACTGCGTTTTCGGGTTTTTGCGAGTAGAGTAGGCCTGCCATAGGGAGCACGGAGGGAAAACGAGCCCAGACACGGTCACCCTGATGGACCGATAAAGTGAAGGGCCCTTCCTCAACCAAGTTTTGCTCGGTCATCAGAGACGTGATGAACAAGCACCGGTGGAGCCAGGTCATAAAAACTAGTTATAGAGCGTCCACAACCGATGACCACGATAGGAAGCGACAACAGAGAGGGACCCCGCCGGCCCTGTCATTGTCAAACTAGTTTTTGGAAGTTTGGAAAACAAACAAAGAACATGCGATAAAACAAAACTTTTTCAGTAAGTACAAAGGTTTATTACATTTGAGCAGGAACTGCTACAATCACAAAATATTCTTAATTAATTACCAAAAAAGTGTTTAATTGCGGAACACATTACCAAAAGCTCGTTCAGGCGACATTGTGTTCCCACGTTGCAGCACAATACAACACATTGCTGCGGTGTTTTCCGTGTGGGTTTTAGTCGTAATGTGCAGTACATTAACTTTAAATAGCCGCTGAGATAATCGGGAAGACAGCGTGAATAGATTGATGACTACATCCAGATTTGTGTGGCGCATTCGTAAGTCGGTAGTCATGGCGATCTTTGCTAACGGCAAACGAGTAAATCAGCAGTGGTCATTTTTTGGCTGATGATGAGGATAAACTGCCAGCTAATATCAGGTATTTTGACATCTGCTAAATTTTTGAGCGAATACATCGCAGCAAGCGCAGCACAGCTTCTGTAGCTTAGCAATCAACTACACATTTTGAAGTTACACGATACGACAACTATGAAGTTCAACGAATGATACAGAAGATGCATGTAGGTATCGCTTGTACGGGAATCTTCGATAACTGGGGAGCAAAAGAAAACCAAGCACCCTGATTTATTCAAAAGAACTAAAAACAAAATTACTTCTTAAATAGTCAAAAACTAAACATAGACAATAAATATTAAACCTCAACACTGCTTCTAACAGTAGTATTGTGATGTAACCATACGTTTTGATGTTACACGATCCGACTGCGTCCTTGGTTGACGGATGCGATATTTGAGTCGCTGAGGACTGAGGCTTACATTTGACAGTGAAATATGAGACGCGGTACTGCCATCACTTTGATCCTTTTTTGTGGATATTTTGTATGCTTCGTATGATACTTAGTCATTTGATCGTGCCAGTGTAATGAAATACTTTACAATTTATACATACTACAGTGTGTTTGCTTCACGTTCGCTCAGTAAATGAGTGACTATAGGCTTGATAAAAAAAATCCAAGACCATTTTAAATTATTTAATTTTTTCGATAATCCTTGGTTGAAGGATCTACAAACTGCAGGTCATTAATTTTTCTTTGATTTTCCCAAAATGTTTTTCAAATTGACGATTTGACAATTCGCAATATTGTTGGCTGAATGGAGCTTTGCCTTCGAAACCCAATAAAAAAACTAGTCGATGGTTGACTCTGCCAATGTCAAACCGTCCTTATTGTTACGTTAGGCCTTATTGACATGTGCCAAATGCTTGACTATAGTAAAAAAAACTGATGATAGATACGCACGAACAATCTAATCTGCGAGTAAAGATCGCACTTACAAAAATAGACTTTACGTTAATAATAAGGAAGCGTAAACAAAGCCATTCACCTGACATGCAAAAACGAGATAGCATCAAAACATTATGCACCATCACGGACGTGAGCAAAGACAATCCGAGTCAAATAATGTCAAGAAGAAGGACATAATTCTACCATAGAGTAAATAGACTTCTGTGATACTTCTTAGGTACTCCGATACCTACTACCGATTCAGTATATATCCTTTCTCCTTGCGTAAACAATTTTTCCCGAAACTTTATCCCGCATCCTTTCAAATCGAACTTTTCTCCGAAACCAAAACTCTTTACGAATTTTATTTTTATTTTTTATATTAGTACTGCTATGTAAGTAGGTATAGTCGCTTAACTCTAAAAACGAAACCGAAAGTTTTGTAAAATTCTGAAAAGGATCTTACTTACAAATTCATAATTTGGGAAATGAAGTACCGACTCGATTAACATTAAGACAATCACAGAAATGATAAGATCAGGTAAGAGTTTACAAAGGTAAACTCATCCATGTGTTTGTATTCATGTCTCGACATTATCCGATTTTGACGAGCCGCCAAGCGCACGATCTACGGATCCTGGATCAACTCATTGCTTATGCTGTTCGCGGCATCATTATGAGGACTGGTCTATTTTGGGCCCTTGGGCTGGGAAAGAACATATTAGATACCTTTTATACGTAGGTAAGATGAATCGACTGCTCGAAATACTTCCTGAATGGAAAAATGGTTTATAACGGTTAAAGAAACCTTTTGAATCCTGTACAAAGCATATAATTTGACGGATGCTTTTTGTCACTTTATCGCGTGAAAACCAACCATCATAGGCCAGCTGATCAACGTATTGTATTTATTTCGATGACTATACATTACCTAGGTCAAACCAAATTCAGTTCACCATAAAGAGTTTTGATACAGTTCCTACCTAGCTCACAATGAGATACCGTGTAGATATCAAGTGCGTTATGCCATGTTAGTGGACAATGACGGTCATCCCTCGAATACTAATCATGGAATAAATCCCGGCTAGCATGATTGAAATGGTGCGATTTGAAATTCATACTAATTAGATAGATTCACACTTTACAGATTAGACAATTAGCACAACAAAAGCGGGGTTTACCGCGAATTCGTTGTGATGTGCGAAATGAAAGATGCGACGTAATAGCACTAATGAAGGGCAACCTTCTTCTCTCGCTAAAACGTAAACTCGTCGATATTTGTATTCTTCTCATTCTAACCTACGGCGCACAAGTTTGGTCATTGACTGAAGCTCAAAAGACCAAGTCAAAGTTTCCAGAAAGCGAGGTGTTCCTAGACAAGACCGTATAAGGAACTCCGAACTGCGTTCCAAAACACACGTTGTAGACGTAGTGACAAAACAGCAAAGCTAAAGGACTGGGCTGGAGATGTCGGCCGCATGCATCCGGTACGATGGGCCAGAATAATCACCGCAAGGTTACCGGAGCAGAGGCATACCGAAAAGAAGATGGCTGGATGACTTGGACGCATTTAGTAACGAGTGGAGGGTGCATCGGTAGAGACTGTAGATATCCATCCATTTTTCCACACAATTTTTTTTCATACTGCCTCGGTTTCCACGCACATGACTGTCTCCAAAATTGTTTTTCCTAACGTTTCCAGATTTTTTATTATGATTACTGGTTACATTCAATTTGTTTGTATGTAAGTATCAAGTGCGTTATGGCATGTTAGTGGACAATGACGATCGTCCTTCGAATACTAATCACGAAATCAATGCGCTAATGGGCCGATTCGAAATGGTCGCGAATGCGACTGACTGTTTCTCGCGTCGTTAAAGCCATTGTCAAGGTGATTCATGATTCATGAAGTGTTGATTTTGCCGTAAATTGACGCCTTTTTTAGTTCAAGCGTTTTCTCAGATTGGTGAAATAGTTTCTTGATTTTAATGGTAATTTTAATCTGCCGAATTAAGAGTCGTGGAATCAATAACTACGTACTTATAAAACGCGAGATGGTTCAGTACCAGTTCAATTAGTAAAGATCTACAAATGTAATGTGGTAGGCAAATTATTTCAAATAAGTAGTTTTACTTTCATATTTGGACGCAGCACGTACACAATAGGCATAATGATTTTTCTGAGGAGGTTAATCGATTAAATTTTTATTGGGATCAAATGTCTAGATATAGGACTAACTACGCGGCTCTAAAAGTCAGAAATGACCGTCAAAGCTCAACATTTCTACGGAGCGCTAAAAACGCTTCATACAAATGGCCACCTAATCACTGACGTCACGTCATTTTATGTGATGGATTATATAATATTTGTATGAGGACAATAAGTAATTTGCCATTATCACAGTGAAAAAGTGCCTTTAAGTTCATTGTTGTCATACAATTATTATTTTGTTTAATTATAAGGACAGTAAACAATTTAAAAATTTCGTTAGGATTTCTAAAATAAAAATTGCGACCTTTTAAAGTCACTTAAAAAAAAAGATTTTGACTGTTTTTCTTGTTTTATAACATATTGAGCTAATTTTATTCATATAACTACAGTATGCTGAAGAGTTTAACATCAGTTGACATCCCCTATTGAAAATGTTACGGAGATAATAACAAATAAATGATCACACTAAAGCAAACTTTACCGTAACATGCTCATCAAATTTTACGGCCCTAGGCATTCGTTTACAAATTCAAAACCCTCATTAATTGAAATACCTAATGATAGAGCCATCGATTTATCTACATTGAAACAATGACTGTTTACCGAGTGTTTGACTATAAATTAGCAGTCATGACATCAACGTGTATTATGTTACGTCGTGCCACAAAAACAGGTACGACACAAATCTTCCTTAAGATCTGCGCTACGTATTACGTGAACGATTGCTATGAGATGTCATTACTGTGGGAACTCGATTCAATGACTTTTTCTCGCGCGAGAAATATTACCTATCTCTTTCTTCGCTGAACTGTGAGAGAGTGACAGGCGAGGCTATGTCACGCGACAAGAGTCTAAGAGCTTAGTTGTGCTAGACGGGCTGATATTCTTTTTTGCGAGTACGAAACTAGATACAATTGCGTCACGTGATATTTATATTTATGTCAGGCCAGTAATAAATGCACATATAGTTGAAATACGCGATATTTGTCAATAATCAGCAATTCTATAATATACAATAATGTATTAACAGATAAAGTCAAGATCAAGATATATTAACTATATGCGCGCGTATTGTATCTTGAATGGAGAATTTTACGTTTTAAGTAAAATATATGAAATAACTTCTTTCATCACTGAATGCATCAATATTTTTTCTCATAAATTGACTCCTGTTTACGTTAGTGATTTTAGCTGAACGGCATCCAACTATCTCTACATACATGAAAATTTATCTTAGCTAGTCCAGCGTCTATCTACATGGTAACTCAGCAATCGATCGATGTTATTATTTACTTAGATATGTACATGTACAATGAGCTGCAGAATTCATAAATGGGCCATGCATTTTTGCAGCCCATAGTACATTAATTCCGTTCTCCGCAGTTTCCAAACGCTAAATACCTTTGCTATATAGCATAGGCAATTAGGTATATAATTAGTTAAAATAGTAATTAGAGCTAAAGCGATATAATCGCCATTTAACAAACTCTATCAACTGCATAGCAATTCCGATGGCGACTGGCACACGCACGCTGGAGGGGAGTCGCGACGTCTGCGCATCGCATCGTATCCCACGTGCGCGCGCACACCTGTCGCGACGACCCCGCGAACTACTAGTCTCGCTCTTTTTCTTATTTTATCGTTTATCGTGCGTCGAAGCGTTTTAATTTTTAACTGCAGTTTTATCGTTGTGGCTTTGAAGGCGTACTTGACAGGCTATTAAAAAGGTAAGAATAGGATTACCATTTAATGTGTTGTTTTTTATTGTTAGATATTAAAAATGTTTACGTAATAAAATATTATTTTCGATCAATGTAAAGTGTGTCAACACAGCTATTGTTCCACGGAATGTGTTTAATTTTTATTTTCATATTTACAGATGTTATAGATATAATAATGAGAATTTCAATAGAAAAGATTTAACACCGCATACCTAGTTCAACTTGGTTAAAATAATATTACAGTCGTTAGATTCAATTTTAATTTTCTTTTACGGCCTCAATGCAAGTGATGGTGTAAATACAGTTTTATTATGGTTTTTATAAAATAATTGCAACGCGGTTTTGGTCTTTGCAATGACTTATTATCTAAGCTTTATAATATTATAATGTAAATAATACAGATGCTATATAATTTTAGGAAAACCTAAACAACAATTTGGAAATACATCAAAAAATATAATCGCGGAAACAACATAAAATTGTATGTACGTACGTATAAAAGTTGAATACTAACAAATTATAATTATTTTTATCGCATTATCAATCTTACTTCACGTGTAATTTATCTAAATATATGGAAACCTCGGACTGGCAATGCCTTGGCTAACTTTAGAGGTCAAGTTAGACATAAAATGGCAATAAATTAATTATAAATGCGTTACTTATCACGAATTTTGACTAAGTATAAGTGCAATGCAACACGAACTTAGCATAAAAATGCAATTCAACAAATATTATATCTAAACATACGGACGTATGACAATTTAACAAGAATCCGTGAATGGAAAATATTTTTTGAATATTCACTGATTACATCCCATCTTGTAAATAGTAACATCTAGAACATAATACCGTATTTAACTACAGAGAAAATAAATTGTATCTTTGAAACCACTAAACACGCATTCAAAAATACACAGAACCAAATAAACTACCAGTAACTTTGAACATTATACTAAGTTATTTTTAACCGAACAAAAACTAAAAGAAGAAGTGTTTTGAGTACTTATTTTTATGACGACACAAGCTAGTATCTTCATAGTAACTTCAAACAAATCGTTTTAGACATTTCATAAAGAGTAGCTGATTTGAGCTGTCATCAAAATACCGTATTAAGTATACATTGTTAGAGCTATTGACTTGACATTGAAACGAAACGTAATTGACGTATTTTGCAATATACCTAGATATAGATAGGTAAGTAGGTACGTATTCTTGCAAAATAGTTAAGACGACTGAAATAGTCAACTAGCGATAGCGACTTAATGCAGTTTTAGTGAACTATTTTACCTAACGCCACAAAATACAGGGCTCATTTTGGCCTCGGGCCACTTTGTAGCATACATTTATGTACAGTCAACCAATTTGATTCCTAGCCCATTTCGTACCTTGTGAGAGTGAACGTCAACTATGAAAGCCGCTTGAAATCTCATATCATTGTCATTGTGACAAGGTTCTATAGTGGCCTAGAAATCAAATTGGTTGACTGTACTTTGTTTTTCAATGTAACATAATACTGTGAATAATTCTTACTGTGAATCAATTTTATAAACATAATAATTTATAAAGAAACATCCAAAAAGATCAGTATGCACCTGCACCTAGTGTGCGTGTATACTATACAAACATACTCTTCAAGGTCCGTACGTATTATGAATTTTGGCTGCCTGTACATGCACTAAATTAACTGCGTCTAAGTATACCATACAGGTCTTACATAGTTCTGCCTAAACAATCAATAAGTTAACATAATATTCAAATCAGCTTTATATAATTTCTCGAATCTCGAGTAAAAGCGTAGTTTTACTTTCGTAACCACTTTTTTGTTATATACGTATAATTGGCGGAAAGACCATCACTTTCTTGTTTCAGCACTCGTGCGCACCCAGCCGTACATAATGCAATGCACTGGCCTATATACCCAGCCTTTATATTTTAAAGCAAACAGACTGGTTAAAAGTTAGAAATCTCGTTGACTGTGACTATGACGTGAACAGTTTTGTGCAACGAGAGGCTAAACTTGTTTTTTAAAAGCTTTTATTTAACTTGCAATGTATGTATGTATGTAAGTATGTTTGTTCGGATGGAATCTTGCAACTCAATTTTGAAGCAGATATCGTCAACCGATTGAGCTGAAATTTTGCATACTTACTTAACTTTGATGACAATACAATAATATGGTACCATGGGCTGATCTGATGATGGAGCCGTAAGGTGGCCATAGGAACTATAATAGACAAAGCAATCCTACCGAGTTTGGGCTCTTTAAAATCGTCTCAGTGAGCATTTAATGGATATCCAAAGCAAAGTACAGTCGGCTTTAAAATATTGTCACTAAAATTATTTTTTGACAGAAACTTGTTACCTATATTGTTGATTTGATATCCCGAATGCACAATGGGTTCTAATTAGAATCCTGGGCATCAATTCGACTTTGTTACCTCTATTTGTAGATATCTCAATAAACGTTAATCACTATCAGTTGTAGGAATAGCATAGCACTTTTGAAAATCATTATCACCTTCGTATCTCCAAAATTGAGATATGAAAATGTCACTTGCAGCTGAGTTGCAAGGCCTAATAAGTGAGATACCTATGGGTCGTATCTCAGGTATTAGGTCTTTAACTGATTCGCATAAGAGAATTTTGGAGATACGAAGGTGATATGACTGAGATTTATTGGATATCTGATGTTGATATGGCGACATCTCAAAATGCACGCAAAGGCATGACAAGAAAGTACATAATTTTGGTCTCACATAAAATATTGTCACAACTGTTTGTACCTCAAAAGCGAGAACATTTTGTTGGTATACCTACATGTTGTTTCAACATTTCTTGTGCTTTCTTATTATCTGTAGTCAGAATAATATTTTGTAAACCTTAAACGCAAAACCTAATCCCCGTCAAAAGCAGCTCGGTAAAAAAAGGAGTAGCACTGTCTTGGAAATTAGGTACCCAGTACCAAATAGTAATAAATAATTATTAATATCGATTTTGACATACGTTTAGCAGAGATACAAAATCCTGTGATTAATTAAGTATTAAACAGCAGTTAATAACTCGTTTCCATAGTTCACGATTTAAACCACCTTGACCTTTGTATTGTTATTTAAATCTAGATTTTATTTATAAGCCACTCGAAAACATAATATAGTATTCTAAATTATAAACCCGTGTAAAACTAGACATGCAAATGGTGCTAAATACTGAATATCTAATGTGGTCATGAGGTGTTTTCCAAATGTCAAAAAGAACACAAGAACTGTTTTTTTTTGGGTAGAATTAATTATTAATCAAACCACATAAAATAATTCCTAAAAAAATAATGTTATTTAAATAAAATAGAGTCTAATCGCATATTTGTCTGCATAATTTATTATTCAAATTAGTTAGTTACACTGGTAATCAAACCAAGGCACTGAGAACTAAAATATATTACATATAAAAAAACTTAAAACCAGTTATATTTAGGCGACGTAACTGCATGGCTCCGTTGCGTCGTCTGATTGCCCCGTATATCCCTCAAAGTAAAGTCACTTTTTGGTTCATAAATACATCATAATTTTCCAATATTTTTCTTTTCTAAAACGTTTTGTAGTTCTAGCCATCCACAGATTACATAATACCACGAATATATACCGTAGGAGTTCTCAGCAAGCGACAATTGACCACGATCCGTAAAAAATCTAATACTGAATTATTTACTACGCACGCTCAGGCTCAAATCCAGAGGATTAAGATCCTCTGGCTAAGCCAAGGCTTCTTCTCCGCTTTATACCACTTTCTGTTAATTAAGTAATTTCGAAAGAGCAAGAATTTTTCGGCAACTTAATCATACCAGCGAGATCCACATGACTCTAACGATTTGAGTGTTATCTTTATGACATTACGCTTTTTCAAGTAATATGCCTTGTCACGATTCATCGGCTCCCCTGATGATGAATCGCGAACCGATTCCAAACATGTAGAGCGATATTCGACCTCTACGACGCGAGTAAGCCCGTTTCGCATGTATTTTATAGGTCTTAGACACATGGAGTCTAATAGCCTTATCTTGGATCTAGGATTAATGTCGTGACTTGAAACGCGACATAGATCTAGGACCTGCGCGCACGCCGGTGGTCCTTGCACTCTGACGTCATCGGCGCATCTCTGCTAGTCCTATGAGCTATTACCATAGCTCAGCGATTAACCTTGTTCTAATTCACTTATTATTTATTTATATTTATCAATGTATTATTTACAGAGGGGCATTAAATTCAAGGCCAAATTCGAATTATTAAAATATTTTTCATGGAAATAAATAATTACAATAGCTAAGGAAGTCTACTTCCTTGGAGGTATCAGCATAGGTTATTAGCAACGTTATACTGAGTCGTAAATGTAAATGAGAAAGATTTTGATTGAGCTTATAAATAGTTTCAAGTACCTTATATTGTTTACTAAGTGCTTCCCACGGTGTTACCCGCTCATTCTAATGGAACACTACATTTTTCGGGATAAAATGTAGTTTTTCATTTAATCCAGGTTGTCAGCTGCTTGTATACCAAAATTTATCAAAATTGGTTCACCCGTTTGAGCGTGAAGAAGAAACAAACATACACATAAACACACAAACTTTCGCCTATACATATATCCATATCCATTTATTGACTATTAGTCATACATTAATAATATAATATTAGTGAGATTAGCAGCTTTCTGCTAAGGCATTCCAGACGGTGCGTCAATGATGAATTATGATTACTAATGTTAAGAATAACTAACATTATCTTCAACAAAAACTACCAAGTTTTTATCTCGTAATGACACAGTTTTTGCATTCAATTTAAAATATTTGCATTTAATTATGTGCCTAATGTATTTTTTGTCAAACAGTTCATCCGATTAAATGATTTATAATATGACTAGCTGCTGCCCTCGACTTCGTAGATTTAACAACATTTCATATTTTTAAGGCTACAATTTTATTACTTACTGTATTCCGCTTAGAAAAAGTATGTAATCACATATTTTTGCTGAGATTACTAATCCAGGCATAGTTGTCGGTGATTTTATGTATTTTCTTACATTTGTTTTCATACAGAAAAATAAATATTATAGCTGCGCAAAGCTCTTTCGATCTCTATATTATTTTCGTCTGTTAGAAATATGAAATTTTGTCCATCAGTTAATCGCCATATTAAACACTTTACTCAATTTTAGTGGCGAACATTAAATTAAACATTTTATACTTAAACCCACACGTTGATAACTTATCACACTTCCATAGTGAACTCCACCCGCCTTTTCATCCCCTAAAGGGATGAATTTTGGGATAAAACACATAGTATACTATGTGTGTTATTCAGAACTCACCTATTTCCATACCAATTCATCTAAATCGGTTCAGCGGTTTAAGCGTGAACAAAACAAACAAACATACACACTTTCGCATTTATAATATTAGTGTAGATTAGCTGCATATATCATTATTTTTGTAACTTTATTTTTCCATAAAATCTTCTGACTCGTGTTATTTAAATACTATTTAAATTACGTCTCGTGTACCCTTTTTGTTATTGGCAACAGTTGCATAAAATTACGGTTTTAAAATGTAAGGTGAACAAAGCTAATACCTACTAGAGAAATTTACGGTAAAGGTATAAAATAGTGATTGTAATAATTCTGGTTGTTTATACAAGTAGATATTAAGTTAGAACCAGTTCTGAGCAACGACGAACATCCTTATTATTCTAATTTTCGTAGAAATGTTTGTTGTTTCCTTGATTTGGTCTTCTTTCTGGCTCCAATCGGCATGTTTGTTTCTGTCGACATAATAAAAACAACTTACACCACGCACACACTTAATTTTGATAATTATTTAAAATATTAAAGTATCCTTAAGGCGTTGTACATATATTACATATCATATCAACCGATAGACGTCCACTGCTGGACAAAGGCCTTCCCCAAAGTTCTCCTTCTCATTTCATTTGGGGGGTTTTGCCATAATCACCAGGTTCACGATCGCAGTAATTTCCACCGCTCTAAAAAACAAGGATGCTGCTGCCCATCCCACGGTAGTTTTAGACGTAGTTTTAGGACATACCCGGGTCTAAAAGTTATACATAATATATTACGCACGCATACTAAAACAAAGGTTTTGACTTTTTTTAAATCGATGATCTAGCGACCCCGTGGATCAAAAAAAACCGACATGGCAACCTCTAAAAAGAAATAAATAAAATCTACGAAATGTGCCCTTACAATGAACAGTAGAAAAATAATCCAAGCTTCGTTGCGTCGGGGGACCGCTAAGTACCTAAATCGGGGGTTAAAAATAGTCCACAGTCTACCTACGGCACCCTACGGTACCTAATATTTTAGGAAATGTCACCGCGAGTATTCTACTGTAATTTCATGTCATTTTCATTTTTTTTTTTGTTACATGGCGAATGCTCGCAGTCAGTGCTCCTTAGTGTCGTGGAGTGACAAACACTGACAAAACAAATTCGAATTAAGAATTATAATTTCTTAGAAACTATATGTTTATAAATTCTTCGGTACCTCATATTCTTCCAATTCTCTACGATGATAATTATTGTAGGACATACACACGTACCTCATCCGACTTGTGAATTGTTTAACATAACACTACATACTCGTTTAAATTCGTTAAATAAATAAACAGTATCAATTCTTCGACACCATTACATAAGTATCTGCTATGATTTCATAGTTAGCACCTAGTCTCTATTGAGTATAAAAAGGTCTTAAGACGTTAGGATCCCACATACTCTTAATATCATTTAATATCTTAAATTTGAACGCTAGTGATTCAATTGTAATAAGACTAATAAGAAACCTGTACGAATGTAATAATGCTTAAATTGGTAAGTTTCGTTTGCATTTACTTCATTTTGATTCTAGGAAGGCAGGGCATCTTGACACTATTTATAAAACTTACGTAACATGTGTGTTAATTATTATTGACCTTTTAAGGGCCTCCAGCAACATGATGATTATCTGATTTTAAATAATGATTTAGACTGCATTCGAGCAAACTTTTATTCCAAGAATGACGATTACTCTCTGATAGTATTGTCAAACTAATATGAGGAATAGACATTACTATGCGAATGCAAGCATTATGGATTAAAAGCTTGGTTAAATCCAGCCTTCTCTATTATGGCTAATAAACGACAAAATATACCTCTTCAAATTTTTTTGAACACAAAACCATTGTAACGTTAATAATTCTCTCATATGTTTATAAGAAAAATAAAAATAAATCTATAGGTACGTGAGCATACCTACCTGAAATACAAATTTTTGTTTCCCGTCTGTAACGTTTCGAAAAAATTCATATATCCGAAACCATTTTTTTTCCAAAATTGTTACTTTTTCAGAGTAATTATAAAACAAACTTAACCTAACCTAATGGGTTCTTTAAAACGATGTTTATAAAGTCCTTTCGGTAAGCACTTGTTCTTGCCGTTTTGCAGTCTATAGTTACGTGACCACATACCTAATACTCACTAAGGAGAAAATCAGTTAAACCTATCTAATTGGCAAACGGATGAAATTAATCTCTCGGATCTTTAATTGGCCTATATTTTACAATTTTAATAAAAATATGGGTCTTCGGTTATTTTTTTAGGTATATCCCAATTAGTACTAGGAGCTGTGCCTAATTTTTAAACATTATATTTCACAGTATTAAGTATATATATTCTTGAACCATATTTTAATGTCCACAGTTTTCACTTACATTTTAATAAATCACCAGCTTTAGCTCGACATTTTCTAAATTTATGAAACATGTAATGTCTCTGTTTGAGAGACCTTATGAAAGATCATAAGGTCTCTCAAACAAGAAAACAAGAGTTTATTCTCTCTTTTAATCTTAAGTAGAGTTTATTAACGTGATGGAGTTGGTTGATGAGGTTGGATGAACAAGTAATGTCTAATTATTTATTTACAATATATTTGCCTTTCTATAAATGGTTCAATATTTTCTACTTTGAAATCTTTCTTAAAATATCAGTATAGATTTCTACGCTGTGAAAATAAGCTAAGCACAACAATACCTATGATATGTTTACTGTAGCATTTAAGTTATTCTTATTATAAATTGAGATAGGTACCAATTTAATAGTATATAATTACTGATCTTTGCAAATTACTAAACCATATCGTAAAGTAAAATCTTATAAAAGGCCAAAATATCAATGCATCGAAATTATTTCGAAATGATGAATAACAAAACGGGTTTCTACACGTAAATAAATTGAACATCACCTCTGAATGTATCGATAAACGATATATCACAACCGAATCCAGTTTTCCAATTCCGTAATGTCTACTATTAAATTATATATTTTCCAATAGCACCATCACAACATTAATTAACCTTTTCGGACAGACACAGAACAGATCTTAAAGAGCCGACGAGTAGTGTAAAGTTGACATTTATTTCTAAACCATGGAATAGTTAAAACTCTTACAAATTAATAGGTGGTACATTCTAATTTCAAATTCCTGCTTTCTTTCTAATTACAGGTATTTTTAATGTAAGAAGTGGATCATCAAAAATAAATTAATAATAAA
This sequence comes from Apotomis capreana, assembly GCA_947623375.1. Lineage (NCBI taxonomy): Eukaryota > Metazoa > Arthropoda > Insecta > Lepidoptera > Tortricidae > Apotomis > Apotomis capreana. Next base: position 30,002,877 of record OX392501.1, on the reverse strand, counting down.
TATTACCAACTGAAATCTATTTTTACATCACCGTAAGCCGTGCCAAGTGAGATTTTCTGCGCGGGAAGAAGATCTCACTTCCTCGCTAATAATACGGTGAATAGAGACTAAAGTACCATGTGTGACCTTACAAACGGTCCGGTAGTTTTCAATTTTTGATATGTTGTCTAGGATGGTTAGTCAGTGCTTAAAATGCAAAATGCACAATTCTTGGTTTAGAACGCTGTCATTCAGTTATGGACTAGTCTAGGACAAATTAAAACATGTAGGAAATATAATTGCTTATAAAACTCATGTCCATTTTTACATACATTTTCGGAAAACGTGACTTTATTTTTTACATATCTCCGTAATTATCTGTCCTAGAAACAAAATTTGAAATGTAAATTATAGTAAATTTAATTTTCTACAAAATTGCCCAAGCACTGTTCTAGCTAAAATGCTCCTAAACGAAGATATAATCCAGAAGTTTGTTTTGGAGTTGGAAATTGCAATTTCTTAAGTTTTTTTAAATGTGCATATCTCCGTAACTATCTGCCCTAGAAACAAAATATAAAATGTAGAATGTAGTAAATTTAACTTTCTATAATATTGTCGTAGCTTTCTTCTAAAATGCTCCTAAAGGAAGATATGAGCAAAAATATGAAGAGAGTGCCGGTTTTTTCAATATGGCGGCGGGCGCGGAGGGGGGGGATTGTGAATTTTGCATTTTAAGCACTGACTAACCATCCTAGACAACATATCAAAAATTCAAAACTACCGGACCGTTTGTAAGGTCAAAATCCTTTATTCACTGAATTATAAGGCAAGAAGTATAACTTTAGACAAACCACGGACGGTAATTCGTAAAGCCCCAGATCGTATATTAATGGCCCTCGCCTTCGCCTTGAGCCGCAAACACCTGTGATCTCGGACATTCACGAATTATCCACCAGTTAACATTTTACAAATAAGTAAATGGAACATAATATTTATTTTCGTAGTCCTGACTGTCTTGAGTGACATATAAAACTGCAGCCATTTAATGTTCGTCTAGTTTTGGATGAAAATACTCGTATTAATTGTTCTGAAAGTTTTCCGGGAGGAAATCCTAACTTGGCCTTCGCATTTAATTTTTTATGATAGCTGCAACCAACTCGTACCTACAAAATAAAAAATTGTCTATGGCTAGAACGCCACCACCAACAGCTTCGTTAATTTTGTACGTTATCTGTGATGAAATTTATCAATTGGGTTATTTATCGTTGGAAATATATCTTTTATAGCCGCTGTAACATTTTACTATGCTAATTATATAGGTGAAATGTGCCTCATTAAGACCCTACGGATTGGTACCGGTGGAAACCAAAATACGAAGACCTATGACTTGTTTTTTGCCCCTATAAAACATGTTTCAAGTTACTTTGGAATGTCAGAATTCGTATTCTATGCACGCACAGCTTTCGCACTTATCTGTCGTGTGTGGAATCTAATTTATAAAGAAATGTGGCAACGAATATATCGCAGCTATTTTTTACTCTTCCATGCGAGTTATGCGACCTTAATGGAGTGGACAAAACGAGACAAATTGTCTATGGCTTTAAGTGACCTTTCAGCTTGATGTTCGGATTTCCCACGCATTTTTAGGGATGTACCGCCTAACCTTATTTTTTAAACGGTTTTATTTAGCTTGCCCTGTTTGTTTATTTGGATTATCGACATAGTGATTTTAGAAGGTTTCAACATGTTTTATTGAAAAGGAATTTATTTTTGGAATATAACTACAGGATGTTTACTCCATAAAACAAGTCCAACCCATTAATGTCCAATAACCGTAATGTTTGCGGTATAGATGTCGTGTTGACCGTGTCGTCCGCGACACAAATCACCCAGTTCGGTTTCAAATCAAAGAGAAACGTCAATATTTGCTCACAATGGACAATATTTGACATTTAACTGAACCAATACGATTGTTTTGCAGGCTGTATGCCATCGTTATACTTTGAGAGACCTTATTAACTTTTTTTTACCCCTAAGTAGAGTCGTGATGGAGTTGGTTGATGAGGATAACACGTTGATCTTGTTGCACTTTCAATTTATTTTTATTACAAAATTCGAAAAAAAAAAGAAATTGTGGACTCCACAAAGTTACGATTTTTATATACAATCTTATAAACACGAGAGACAGAGCATATTATTGAGTAAAATAAGGTACTCTTACCTCATTTCACGTCTCTTTCTAGCCACTCTAATCGTACACATAGACAATAGAAACTTCTTGATCGTACATCTCTTCCGGTGTACATATCCTACAATTTAGGAACCACGTCTGTTGCGGCCTTAACGCCCGCCACGTGCATCTCGATAAGGCACGCGAATCTACACTGGATGTTGGATGCTGCGTGAGATTACCGCCATTATGACAAGGGCATCAGCTCTACTGTTCACGAAGTTAGTAGTTAGTACAATGGCTCGTAATACTTAATGCCATGCGTTTAAGTCTTTGTTAAAATGTTTTTGAGACACGACGACGGTTATAACATAGTTTATGTTTGTCTGTTGACATGAAGTACATACATATAGTGCACCGTCAGTAAGAAGGCACTGACAACTGTCATCTCAATACATTTTATAACCTAACTAGCGACCTGAATCGGCTTCGCACGGGTGCAATGCTGGTAAGTTATGCATGTTTTATATATATTAAACTGTCCTCTAATCACTCTATCTAAAAAAAAATCCGCATCAAAATCCGTTGCGTAGTTTTAAAGATCTAAGCATACGTAGGGACAGACATACAGGAAGCGACTTTGTTTTATATTATGTTGTAACTAGGAGGCGCCCGCAACAACGTCCGCGTTTTTCTTTTCTTTACTGTAGAAAAAGTATCCTATAACCATCTTTGGATGTTCAGCTATCCCTCTAACAAAATTGGTAGAAGGACAGCTCTTTGTCCAGCAGTAGACGTCTATCGGCTATGATGATGATGAAGTATACCCCCAGCTAAAAATATCGGGAACCCCAAGTCTTTGCTAAAAGCATCCTCAAATTCGTGGCCTATTAGGCCAACACCCGTCACAAATCAAAATGTAACGTCACCTTGTACTTGTTGATGACACAAAGTGACGAGCTCATAGACTAGAACGCTGCAGGTTGAGCAAGCGTTGTGAAAGTACAGAACAAAGCCGAGTGAGGTAATTAAAAAGTTATGCTAGCAAGGATGGTGGATGTTACATCAGTATTTAGATTATGACGTGTATACGTTACAATAAAATAAAAGTGACTAAATTGAGGCATTTAAAATACCAATTAATCAATCCTAAGTCCTATCCATGCAAGTACGAAGATTGGAGAGAGTCGACGGGGAGTGTTGGAGCGAAAAAGCGGAACTCTCGTCCTGCCGATTCCTAAAACATAAAACGTGGATATCTTAACGTTGAGAGTGAATAGATCTCTTCTAGGTAAGCATGCTCCATCTTAGGCCTTATTGTCACTTAACATCAGGTGCAATCCAGATTCCAAGCCGAAAGCTTGTCTATCATAAAAAAAGTACCTATAACATTTGTGGACTGTGGTGATCTCCAGACAGGCAAGAGGACGGCACAACAGAGCAATCTTTATTTGATTATTAACATTTGAAATTCTGCTTCATGTCAAACGTGTTGCGATAATTTACGAGACTATTATGCCTCATAAAATTAATAATAGTAACTAGATTCCCATGTCGTGTTGTTGAACTTCAGGCAAATAAACCAGCCGATATTTTTACAATACTAATAATGAAATCCTCATTATTATAAGAGGTATTCAGGGCGTCCCATTGTGCGAGGAAGGAGTGTCCTCGCACGGCCTCCAATAAGGCAACTGGCATATATTTGCGGCTACTGTTACACAGCTCCTATTATGACTTGGAAGAGACATTGTTCGTTGGACTGTGGACAGTTGCCAACAACAGAAAATATTACTTGGATAATTTAGTAATGAATGGCTACTTTTCTCATGGTCTTAAAATTCATAGCCCTTCAAGACTTAGACTTTTATTAGGGTCAATGCTACCCACAGGGCACAGGTAGCACGGGCTGTTAGAGGTGAAATAGCCGCTTACTGATACAGACTGAATTCCACGCGGGCGGAGCCGCGGGCACAGCTAGTTTTGTAAATAAATGAAACATGATTGAGACGATCGTGCTATTGATGTTAAAACAAGTAAACAATATCGCTATGGACCTGTTTTAATAGTACCTATTTAATATTTTTTTGATATATGTATCTTTAAAACAATATATTAATTTTCATGGTTATAGGTACAACACTTTGCGACCGGTAGTTGTTTTATAATAGTAATATACTCGTATTTCATTCGTACACATACATTGTTCAAAAAAAGGCAAATGGTATCATTGCTAAAAACTAAGTACAAACTAAGTAATTACACAGTCAAATCACTGTGAATAATTTGGTTACTTAAAATTCCAATAATTTTTCATACACATTCCGAAAACGCGCACGTACGAAACTATGCCAAGTACATATCCAATATTTATGTTATTCACGTCGCGCCGTGACCTTACTTTGGACCTTAGCTAGTGACAATAAAGGCCCTATTTGCTTGTTAGATACAGGTGTATATTGTAAGTCTTAAGTAAGAGTACTAAGGGACATATTTGCGTGGTTTGATGTGTTTGTTCGCAAAGTAAATCGATGCACAGCTGAGCAAGCAATGTATTTGCGCGTTGCTCAACCGCTAAACATTGTGTGTTGAAGACCGGGTTCGATACCCGGTCAAACTGTTTTGAAATTAATGTTGTTTTTAACCTCCCACGAAAATAGAGGGGTTCGCGTGAAAATTATAAGTAGGTTCGATAGGTATAAGTACAACATTTCATTGACAATTATGTTTTTCGATTTTTTTTATTATATTCAGGTATATGGGTTAAAAATTAAAAAATATATATTTCAGCCATTAAGAAAAACTATCGAGTTCTACGGCTAAAGTGTGAACAGGTTATTTTGTATCAAAGAAAGTGTACAGTTCCAAACGTATAAAAAAAATTGAGTAAGTACTAATTTTATCGAGTGGGCGAAGAGTGAAGCCGCGAGACTATATACTAAAAAGAAAAAGAAATAACAAGTAAATCTTATTTATATTTTTGTTTTGTAACCAACTGTCAATGCTTATTTAAATCTATTACTCTTACAAGCGTTAACTTAACATCAAATTTAAAGCGATTTTAATAGATTTTATCTCAAGTTTACACTTAAATTGCCAACAAAGTTGTCATAACGTGCCTAATTGGTTAAACCCGTTAAAAAACTGTTGTCACGAAACAGCTTAATAAGTGAGTTACAACGGCACTCGAGATACTGATGCTGCGATAGTCGCAGTAAGCGATTAACGTGTTCGCCGCGGTCGGTTAAATGCCGCTTACTCAGTTAGGACTTAACGGTTATCGTAGTTACGATTTCGGTTATTGATAAAAACGGCTTTAGAGGATTATAAGTATATAGGATAAAGTACAGTATTTAAGTATTACATGCATGATAATAGATTATAACAGGTGATCAACATGGATTGATCACCCTGTATATAATAAATATTCCAAGAAAAATTATAATGTAATATGAAGTTCTTGTGATAATATTTAAAATTCTCATAAATATGAATGGAAACTTAAAACTTAAATACGTATATTTATCGATATCGCGAACTACCATCCCTCATCGCATCCCTAAACGCAAGCAGAAATTGGGATTTATTTTGAATGTCGAATGATATAATTGGCATTCTGTTAAAAAAAAACGAGGTATGTTTATGTATTGATGACGCGGTTGGCTCAGTTTGTAAGCACTTGCCTACTGAGCCGGCGGTCCCCGGTTCGAATCCCGTCCAGGGCAAATATTTGTGTGATGAACTCGAATATTTGTGATTGGGTCACGGTTGTTTTATGCATTTAAGTACCTATATATTTATCTATATAAGTATGTATATCAGCGTCTAGTATCCATAACACAAGCCTTCATGAGCTTTATTTGGGACTAGATTGATTTCTGTAAGGTTGTCTGATATTTATTTATTATTGTAATAGTTTTAGGCGGGAAATCAAATATCGTTTTCTTTTTATGCTCTATTTCCGCGATAATTTAAATTACGTTATGATTACAATATTAAATGTTATATATATCATGGCAATGACCATACCATGATCCATAGATGGGGGCTAAGGTCGCTTGCATCACGCAGGATGCCCCGGATCGCGATCATAATATTACGTCCGCTAGGTTATGCTTGTTTCCTCTGATAACCGAAACTGACGTACATACATATCCGTTTTGTTATTATAGATTTCCATCGACATTCACTTATTTTCGGATATCCTTTAATTTTATAATAGAGAGCTGATAAAATAGTTAAAACTGCAGTTTCCTAAACTGTTACTTTTTGAATGGTCACGAATGTAAAAGTCTTTACGGATTAAATAATAGCACATTATTACCTCAGAGTGTAGGTCATAAACAGAGGTCGGAATTCTCGTAGCATTTTTGAGTCATAGGGTCTTCTCGTTTATCGACTTCCGATTATACATATGTATATCGATAAATACAGAATACAATATATGTAAAATATGATTACGAGTAGAAGTAAACAACATGCAGTCTTATCGCGATTGAGCGATCTCAATTCTAGAAAATTATAAATAGAAGTTAAAATAATAATATTTTATTAATGTTATTAAAACTATCGTGAGACATCTTTACTAATTATAAAAAACGGTATAAACTCACGTAAAAATTGTCATGAACGGCCCGACATGTTTCGAACTCATTTGGAGCTCTTCATCAGGCCGGGGCGGCTTCATGTCTTTTTATGTCGGGCCGTTCCTGACAATTTTTACGTGAGTTTATACCGTTTTTTATAATTAGTATTTTATTGTTTCTTAAAGTTATAAATCTAAAATAGATCGCTCTTTAGCGGTAAGACTGCCTGTTGTTTACCTCTACCTTTAATCGTGTTTAATATGCTGTGTTCTATAATTTATAGATATAATTATGAATATCGGTAAATGAGAAGTCCCTATGACAGCTCCAAAATGCTACGAGAGTTCCGACCGTTGGTCATAAATGTCATAATTTTCATAATTCTTGCAAATATTATCCTTCAACTTATAGGTTAGGTTTGTTTTATAACAATCTCAAATAGGTTACGGCTGCAAAGAAAAATGATTTTCTACGAAATAATTCTGATTATTTCGGCGAAATTAAACATTCGACTAAATTTTAGGAGTCAATACAAACCCCTCAACCTTCCGTCATATACGTAAAAGCTTCCTCAGTATGAATCAGCTATTTTTACAGTTTTCGCAATACGGTGATTTCCTATAAGTTAGTAACAGTTTCGGTAATGGCTCGTTGGCCGTTATTCATAACCAGATCAAATCGAGGCGATGCACTATTACTATTGCGGGCAATGATTCACACCTGAGCTTCGTGCGGTGTCACCGGCAGCCCTACAAGTCAATCTTACAGGGCAATGAAGAATTCAACTTGAAGCGTTCATAGCCCTTCTTGGGTCAAGGCCCGGTAGACCGCGTGGTTTTTTGTAAATCGCTATCAATTTACAAAAAGCAAAACCTCACCGAACAACGGCATGCTCTACTAGCAAACTTGAAATTGCCGAAATCATCATTAACCTGATGGAAGCCATATTTTAAAATTAGAATTAGAAGTCAATCTTAAAATAAATAAAAAATCGCGTAAGTATATTTTAACATTGAAAATTGGCCATAGGTAGATATTAGGTAATGACTCTCGCAACTCTGAAAGTAATTTTTATACATAACTACTTATTTAAATTTTACTTATATTACTGCGGCCAATAGATTTCCACGCCTCCCTCTTTAGATATTAGACGTGTAATTTGCGTTACTTTAATTAGGTAATTGCAATTGAGACTATTTTAAAACATAACTGATTCATCCTCATCCTATACAGAAAGATTTATGAGGTTTTGAATATTCCAAACAACTTATCAACACACAATTATAATCGCAATCCATAAAAGTATCAAATAGAAATGTTCAATAACTGACGTCACAAATTTTGTATTAAGTAGAATTGAATTATTGTTCAGATTGATTATATGTTTAAGACTCTATATATTTCAGTCTATATATTTAAGACTTACATTTTATTCCGACTACATTAATATTATGTACTATAAGCTGCATAATTGCTTGGCTTAATTACAATTGGCCCGTTTACATGCAATTGCGCAGCCCATATTGCACAGTCCTTGTATTTATTTAAATTAGTATTTATTTTTGTATAGACTAATGAAAAGGACCGTCACCATTCGACTTTACGGGATGTACAATATAATTAGTCAAAAATTTACTACACGAGTGTACTTTCTGAGGCTTCGAAAAACAGTTTCACATTATTTAAAATTTAAATAGAAATCATTCCTTTTCTTCCGTGAAAACCTTTGTATGGGCGAGCGTCCACATTAAGGCAACCCACATACGATCCGATAACAATGAAAGCAAAAGCCAGTGGCTCCAAACATTTCTTTGTGCGCCAGTATTCAGAGCGTGAGACCAGATGCGGCGATACCCCGTCCACTGTTTTATTCGCGAATGTGGCAATTCTAAGTGTTATGTGTGAAAACTCTAAAAAAGGACGTATTTACTTGCACTAGCTATTACGAATTTAGAGCTATCTTCGTAAGCTCTCTTTTTGAATGGGTGTTTCGAGTGCTACTCAATGTAGATTTTGCTAGATGCAGCGATAGTCAACCGTCGGCTAGTGTTAACCGAAAATGAGGCAACGCGCTTGTCAGTTAGTCCGTAAACCGCAACTGGAGAAATAAAATGGGTAATTGCACAATGTACTTTACAATAAATTAACATACAGTTTTAAATCATATTCCTAAGGAATTAATAGAGAAATTATATTAGTTTAGTAAATAAGAATTACAACAGTCAGTGTAGGAATAGCATTTTTGACAATCATTATCTTATCGCCTTCATATTTCTAAAACGGACATGAGATATTATGTCACTTGAAGCTCACCGCGTTTTAATGACAGTTTTAAAAGGCGATTTAATATGACTGATCTCATGCAGGAGCCTTACCACGATCTCTTAATGCGACTCACTTTAGGCCCTAAACTGAACTGTACCGCTATTTCATACCATGACATTGTATTTACGACTCGGTTCAGATACAGTTCAGTAAGAGCGTCTCAACTATTTCATTCACTCATTTCAAGTACTTTTCGTACCACGATGTGTCACTTGAGACGAAACTGAATCGCACGAGTGTCAAATTTTGCGACTCATAAAAAGTTCCTCATTGAGTGTATTGTTCTGGATAGTTTTGTGTTGAATATTTATTAATTCCTAGCTCTTGCCCGCGGCTTCTCTCGCACAGGTCTGGAAACGTGTCTGTGTAACTTCCTACCGTTTTATTGTTTCTTAAAACCTATACTCATACCTTTACCTTGTTCCCATAAAAATGTTCTTAATTTTTCTGTCGTCATCGTATTACCTAAATAAAACTTTGAATCGTCCTACTTTATTGACAATGGCGACTAATTATGTAATGGCGACTAATTTATCGAGACTAATCTAGGTGCGTTGTGATCGTAAGATACCTAACACTTGTTCGTAATAGTTCGTCGTCGTACCTCATGGAAAGTTAAAAAACTTATATCACGAGTTTTTTTTATTTTTAAAGACTTTGAAATTTGCGTTGTTACTCAAGTCTTACTAAAAAAATAATACATTTCTCATACAAACCTTGGCTTTCCGTTTAATCCTCTTAAGGATAGGAGTTCCGGATACCGTTTAAATCAGTATTCTCAGTTAATTACAATTATATTACTAACTGAGACAATAGTGCTCTAATGTAGAGGATCTAACGTTTTTCATACAAAGTTTTACCATCTAATTGCCTTAAATTTAATCCTTTTAGAAGATTAAATTCCAAAAATAAATGCAGAGCCTATTTCCTCACATATACTTTCACATTGATGGAGAATCTGTAAACAAAGTTCTAACTCAAACATCTCTTACCTACTCAAAAATCACACGATTTCCATAAAAACTTTCAACCCCAATTGGGCCCTGGTGTTTGACAGGTTTTTCAGATGTCTGACGAGTTAATTTCTTTCGAGTTATTAGAATACGATCTCTTGGAAAATGCAACGGGAAAAAAAAAAAAAAATTACTGGTAATAAGTAGATAGCTAACTTCGTGTTTTTCGGTTCGAAATATGACTACTGCAATACTACGGTAAAGAGCTCGTAACTTTGTATGGATTTCATAGTAAGATACGTTTTTTTTCCGTAGCATTGCAGACTGTAGTAACTAAATTAGCCGCTCGAGGGTGCTTTACATCATGCTTCTTTATTTGGTTACTAGTTAAGTTCTTAAACCACAATATGATTTTTAATAGATTAAATTATAAAAATTGGGCAAGTGCGAGTCCGACTCACGCATGAAGGGTTCCGTACCATAAAACAAGTTTGTTGTATGGGAGCCCCCCTTAAATATTTATTTTATTTTATTTTTAGTATTTGTTGTTATAGCGGCAATAGAAATACATCAACTGTGAAAATTTCAACTGTCTAGCTATCACCATTCTTGAGATACAGCCTGGTGACAGACGGACGGACGGACGGACAGCGAAGTCTCAGTAATAGGGTCCCGTTTTTACCCTTTGGGTACGGAACCCTAAAAACGAGTAAACTATTTTGTAAAACAAAGAACTGGAGTTACAAACATTTGCACAGAACCTAAAATAGACAACTATAATTGAACATATCTTTAAGCAGTTGATAATTTATTTATTTACGTTTATTTATTATTCAAAAAAGTTACACAACATTACAGTAATAAAACCAATAAGGCACTGAACTACAAAAGTACATATAAACAAGACTTAAAACTAGTTAATTTAGGCGACACAACCGCGCTTTGGTGTGGGTCCTTTGCGTCGTCTGATCTGGTGTATAATTCGGCAGATTACCGCGGAACCGCCGAAACACCCTTCCTCCAGAAGTCTGCACTTGCGATGGTGTCCTGCAGCGGCCGCGGCACGCACACCACAAATGAGCTGAAGTACTCGTAGTGCCGGGACTGCAGCTGGATAATATTGATATCATGGGGTCCAAAATATAAGCCCGATTTCAAAGGTCTTAATCTCGGCGGGAGACAGCTGGCGATAATGAACACGGAGCTCTTAACATTGTCATTGACACACTTGATATTATATGGGTGATAAAATTACTTCACAGCATTCTGTGGTCACAATTTCTTTCCGCTGAACGAATACACTAAATCCGCGGAGGATTAAACTGAATTCAAAGACTGGCATACCACGTAAAATTCATTTGTTCTATTCTAATTTTAAAATATGGCTTCCATCAGGTTAATGATGATTTCGCCAATTTCAAGTTTGCTCGTAGAGCATGCCGTTGTTCGGTGAAAAATTCATTTGAAATTTAACAAATTTACATGTCAATGATTGACAAGAAAAATGACAGAAGGCGGCACACGTTCCGAGACTTAACTACAATTCTTTTGAAATACAGACATTTTAAACTTTATTTCATTCAATAAAGCATTTGGTATGGCAAATATTGTCATTAAATTAAAAAAAGAACATAAGTCCGCTATTAAATATATGTCTTTTCTTTTCAAAATTACCAACAAAGTGTGCTGCGAAATTAATTTATAATATTTTAGTTACCGAACGGATAGAAGTCAGAAAGAGATAAACATATACGAAACTCACATAGCGGCATCCCTTTCGCGCCGTAGCATCTCACTTGCGGACCAGAGACAAATATCGGTCTTTCATTCACTTTATGCGATCGAGAATCAGCGCTGCTTTAAATTTGTTATGGTACCAAATTCAGCGATTCAATTTAGGTGCCTAAACTGAACTGCACTGCTTTTGGATAGCTTTTAATAAGATTGTGGTAAGGCCCCTGATCTCTAATAGAGTTTTGGGGTCGTTCTCAAAATATTTGCACCGCTGCGTTAATTTTGCATTTTTTTTTAAAGTTGCGATTTCTTCTTTTATTTTTCATAGGATCGCTAGAAATATATTCAGACAATTGATATCACGTCGAGGGAAGTAGTGAAATTGAATGTCTTAGAAGATATTGGTGTTTGAAATTTTAGGTCGACAGGTGAAAGACATCGATGTCAGGTAAACGACATTTGTTACCAAGTTATCGACAATGGGTGCAGGTTTGCGACAAAAATGTTCCAACTTCACTGAATTTGTTAGCAGGTTAACGACGATGGTTGCAGGAAAGTGACATTTTAAATAAAACCTACGTTGAACTGTCAAATAGGGCTTTTTTGATTGTTTTTTTTTTCTTTTTTCCTTATGTTAGTAATTTGCATAAAAAAACAAGCATTTAATTCTCATCTCATAGGACATTTCTCAGGAGGTTTTTTGAAGCCTGTACAATTCAGAAAGGTCATAACCGGCAAAAAAAAGCAAAACTCAAGCATACCCACGTGATTTTATACATTTCTTATGAAGGTTCAACAGCGAATCATTTAAATAACGTTTCTGCATCCTAATGCTGCCTCTTTTGACATATTCTTTCTAACCCGCTGAGTAACCTACTGCTGTTTTCGTCATCTTCGAGGAATTCCTTCACATCTGATAACGAGAAAGCCTTCGGCTGCGTTAGGTGGGATAAGCTATGGGAGGTATTGTCTGAAGCTGCCAGCACATCTGGTAACACTTTATAAAGCCTTTACGAGTCTGGATACAGAATGGTGTCGGTAGGAGATGTCACATACAAGAACTTTAAGTCCTGGAAGGCGTACGACAGGGATGCATAATATCCCCTATACTATTTGACAGATATGGAGCCCTTGAAGGTACGTGGTAGACATCGCCTATTTTGCATCACCCGAAGTAGAAGTAGCCCAACTTTTGGAATGAGTCAAAACAAACAGCCTCAGAATGGGTCTCGATATTAATAAAAATAAGACCGAGCTGATGATAGTCGACCATTACTAGTCGACAAAGTACTAACCTGCTTCAAGAGTTCCAAACTGTTGATCAGTTCCAGTACCTTGGCTCCATTGTCACAAATAGAGGTACATGCAAACCAGAGATTCGCAGGCGAATCGGAATGGCCATAACAGCGATGACCCAAAATATGGAAAGATCAGACATCCCTAACCGGACTAACATGTATCTCGTCTGTGCACTTGTCTTCTCCATATCTCTTTATGGGGCAGAGACCTGGACGCCGCTGACAGGCAGAGGATTGATGCTTTCGAAATCTGATGCGGGGGCCGCCTGCTAAGGATTCCTAAGACAGCTTGAAAGTAAAATGGAATACTCAAACTAACGAACTTCGGTAATATATATGTTTTATAACAACGAAACATGAGTTAAGACACGGCGAGTGACCGATAAAACCTGGTTTTTTAAATAATTTTGTATAAGTGTTTAAATAATTGTCGTTCACCTGCCGTATGTGTCGTCCACCTGTTTTTATATAGACAAGTGAACGACATACAGGTGATGGACAAAATGACAGTTATGTCATCAAAACAAATAAAGTATTTCGTTGATGAACTGCATATTTATACACATAAAAGTAGACCATACTTTACGCGTTATAAATTAAAATGAATGCAATAGTACACACGTCAACCAAAATATGGAAGGCAGAATATAGACTACATACCCATTACAAACTCCCGCTCGCGTAAGTGTATGTATCATATTTTTTTAGTGCAGCACACTGACGACGTGTCAGTGACTGACAACAGTGTTAGGTGGCAACTGAAGGTCTCGATTTATGCGGGTTGAGGCAGGGGAAACGAAATAGTAGTCACACAATTGTAATGTTTGTCTCATGACAAGTGGACGACAAAAAATGGCGTGGACAAACTTAAATTGCAAATAGTTCGCAACATAAGCATAGTATCACTATTCGATATGGTAGTATTCAATCTTCATCATATATGAAAATAAAATGGAGTACTGAACTTAAGCTAAGTCGGTAATGTATATGTTTTTATTACAACAAAACATGAGTACCTCGCGTTGGGACACGGCAAGTGACCGACAAAACCTAGTTTTAAATCGTTTTTTTTGTCTATTAATATACTTAACTTTAAATTAAAAGCATTTGGCCTCTATGTAAAAAGTGTCTATAGATATGTGTTGATAATTGAATATTTAAAATAATGCGATGTAAAAAACTTCTTCTAAGAGAAACCTGTTGCCAGGTGGCGGTGCAAATATTTTGAGAACGACCCTTTGACGTTTTGCGATCTCTCGAACAGCATTCTCGAATTAGCGCCCAGTTTTAAATAAGTACCTACATGTTTTTTTTTTTATTAAATTATAGATTTTCTTATGAACATTGATAGAGATTGTGTAGCTCCACTACAATTGCAGATCGGTATCAAACCGTGACCTCTACTTATCCTGAGAAGTGCTCTTAGCCCTGAGCTATCACTACGTTACGCACATCGCTTGTAAGTCGTGTAGTAAGCATTATATTGAACCAAATCGCCCTCTGTGCCATTTTTATTTTTTTGTTTTTAAAGTACCGTTAATGAAAAACAGGTGAAACTGACGTAAACAGCTATATTAAGCTTTATTTCCTTCTTTCCAGCGTAACGCTCGCAGCCGAGGAAAGCGGTTCACCTTCCAATCCACGGTGCGACAACTCGAGAGGAGGAGACTGGCGGAGAAGCTGTCCAAGGAGGCAGACCTGAAGGAGCAACAGCGACGCACCGAGCTGGAGGCCATGAGGAGGTAAGGAGGAGGAAGGAGGACTGGTAGATGATTAGGAGGTTCAAATCTTCAACGAGCCATGGAAAGAGCTATGCTCGTTATGTCTCTCAGGGATCAAATCTGAAACGAAGTAATTCGACAGAGAAAGAGAACCAAAGTTACAGACTTAGCACAACGAATAAGCAAGCTGAAGTGGCAGTGGGCTGGTCATATCTGTCGTAGAGCCGATGACCACTGGGGCAAACGAGTTCTGGAGTGGAGGCCACGGTCGGTAAACGTAGTGTAGGGCGCCCTGTAACAAGGTGGAGCGACGACATTTGTAGGACAGCGGGTGTTAACTGGAGGAGGACAGCTGAAAATCGAGCTAAATGACGTGCCATGGGAGAGGCTTAGGTCTGGCAGTGGACTGATACGGGCTGATGATGATGATGATGATGATGATGAAATAAGTGACAAAGCATCTGTTACTCACACTCGCATTTTGTCTTAACATGACGGATGCTTTGTCACCTATTTAACGCGTGATAAAAACAACCATCATAGCCCCCCAGCCCCCCTAGGTCTGATTCATCATTATTATATCTTCCGACTTCTTCTCTTTCATTTAATATTTTATATCGTTTCAGTGGCAAGGACATCTGTAGATTCGGTAGTATTTTACAACGGCAATAAACACAGACACAAATACAAGACTTTATCATAGCCATGCATGTAAAGTGTCGACTTTTGGATTTAATTTTAAATGTTTCTTATTGCAGAGTGGAGGAGGAGTTCCAGAGGAAGCGTGCGAGAGAGAAAGCGAATATTCGCCAGCAGCTGCGGCTGGTGAGCAGCGGCGCCGCCAGCATGCCGCTCACCACGCACCACGGGAAGGTAAGGTTTACTGCTGGGCTGGCCTATCTTGTCACTCAGAATCGTCTGTCTTGCTCAGTGCTCAGTTGCTGCTGTAGTGTTACAGTTGAGCTAGAGGTGCTGCACAGATACACTGCTCAAGCTATTATACCTAGGGAGCTCTTCTAAATGATTTCCACCTCCGCTTGAATAGTCACACTCATCCTTCTCCAACAACTTCCGAAAACCTCCACCAGATCTAAGAAGAATTCGGAAATATATGAAAGCGGTTACAGCTGTCATGGCGGTTGTCAGAGTTTATGTTATGACGGGCCATCACTCTGGTCAGATCAGAATGACGAAAAATTCATCGTTTAACTCTTTCCGACGAATGATCTGGACTGGTGTAAGCTTGGTGTCAAACGAATGAATGACAGTAAACCTTGGTCCAGAATGATGGACTAAATTGACACCAGAATGAACGTGTAACCGATGACTTAGAAAGATGTTCTTGAATGTTAGATAGTAATACTAGGTTAATATTTCCTCAGACCACATGTCCTTGGATGTTTCTCTTGTAGATAAGAGCTTCAAGATCCATTTAAAGGTTAATCGAAGCGTTAAATGTCTTCCATGAAGTAAGTCTTTTATTCAGTACGAATTAGAACCAATCGGAGAGACAAAGTCCCATAGACTTCGTTGGCTCGGTCACCTACAAAAACTGGAAGAGGATCGCGCGGCAAAAAGAACATACTTGGGGCAACCAACCAGTCGATTTAGTGGAGGTGGATCTGCGTGAGCTTCAAAGCGAAAACTGGCGAGAAACTGCGCAGGATCGGGACAAGTGGCGTACTCTCGTTTCGGAGGCTAAAATCCAGTTTGCGTCACTGAGTCAACATAGTAGTTAGACAAACATTTCTCATGTTCCAGGCTCGTGATGAGCCCGACGGCTCGTGCCGCGCGTCGCCGGCGCCCGAGCGGCCGCGGGACCGGCAGAGACACAGCAATGCGTCTTCGGAGATCAGCGCGCGCAGCAAAAGCACTACACCGGTCAGTATTGAGTAATACAGTGATGATAAGCAACATGATCTGATGATGCATCCCCGTTCTACCAATAGAGAATAATACGAGAATAATGTACTTATTTTGTTATTTATTTTTTTGTAGACATATTGGTTCAGTATCTACCGGTCACTGAGATATACTGAATTTAATTTAGACAATGTTAGTAATAATACTTATTGGCTCTGGCTATGTTTTGTCTGCTTATGTTGACGATATTTGATTACCTAGTACAAATAAAAAAATCACCCAATCTAGCCAAAATCAGGAAAGCTATTTGGGCGCCTTTAACCTTCGTCGCGCTTTTGAGGTTAAGTAATATTTCTTCTGATCCGCTAGTTTTTCGATGAATTTCTCAGTTATTTTCAAAAGGTACCTAAGTCAAGACCTATAACACACACACCCGAGATGTCGGAACAACGGGGCCACGCCGTTTCGCCGTCAAAATAAACATTGTTCGGTTCATGACGCATTGGTGTAAACTGTAATGTTATGTAACCTGTTTTTCAATAAAAAAATAAAAAAAATAATAATAAAAAGCCCTTACGGAGATACCACGGCTTTGCGCGACACCGGCAACGGTGTGGGTACGTGTGTCTCGCTCACTCCGTATTTCACCGCGGTCGGATCTCTCGCTCAACCGCTTGTCGCGCTACTTGTCACGCAATATCGTGGCATCTCCGTGCTATGAGCCAATAGTCGCCAACCCCGCTGGGCCAGTCTATACTTAAGGCCTACTTGCAAAATTATATCTTGTCAGTTGGTCAGTTGAAGAAACAGATCATACTACTGACGTCCTTGCGGCCTTGTTGAGCCCTGATCTAAAATATCTGTGTTTCCAGGTTCGATGCGTAGAGCTGTCAGAGTGGCGCACGGACAGCGCAGCGCGCGTGTACCGCGACTGGGGAGGCGCCGGTGTAGGCCTTCCAGCGCACGCGCATCCACCCGCCTGCGCGCGAATGCCAATCGCGCATCAAGGTAAAACACAAGTACATAGCGGATCCCGAACTAGGCTGAGCCTGTATCTTGGGGTCCTGACTTATAAGAAGAGTTTCACGTGAAACTCTACTTATGAGCAGAAATGCTCTTTTAAAGTGCGCCCAATGCCACACTTAAAGACGTTTGAAAGTGTACTGTAAGAGCAAAGAAAATTTGGTCTTAGGATATTTTGTAAGAGAACATTTTGCTAGTTGGTATGTTCCTGAAGATTCTCAGAATTTTGTGTGCTCAACTATGTACACAATGTTGCCAATCTTAAATAGCAGAGGGTGTGACACAATGCTCAAACCAAGACCCTTAACAAGACCACCAGCAGTTTCCCTTGAGTTGATAATATCAATAGGTGAACAAAAGTCGATCTACTTTTGGGCAAAACCAATTATCTATTCTGAATCCTTCATTCCCTTCCATTTTTTTACCCTCCCCCCTCCCCCTTCCAGCCCAAGAAGTAGAAGCGTTCAGCGGCAGCCCCCGCTCGGACAACTACCGGCTGGAGTTCGCGCGGGGGCGCTCCCCGCGCTCCCCGCGCACCCCGCGCCCGCCCCGCCTGCTGTCCGCCACGCGGTCTCCCTCCACCTCAGGCTCGGAGCTGTCGCTGCGGCAGCCTATTAAGATCAGGTAACATATCTTCGATGTACTTAGACTTAGATGCTTGTTGTTAGGAGTTGTTAGGAGGCCTTATTCCTTTTAAAATGCTGATTGTTTTAGACATTTTTATCCATTATCAACACATGTTTCTTTACGTATTATTGGTATTACCTAGAACAGGGCTATTGGGATTTATTGGTATATATTTGAAACCTACAGTTTGAATTTTTAATTAATAATTTTTGTCCGAAAAACTTCTCGAAATTGACAAAAGTCACGCGGAAAATTAGTTTTTTTAACTTATTTTCGACTGCACGCAATAAACTACCTAAAACTCGGGGAAAAGTATTATTCACTTCAAAAAGTTGGTTGCTATTATCAATATATTTGTCATAATATGAAGAATATCAATTTTGAAAGGAATAAGGCTTATGAAGCTTGTTTTAGATTCAATTAGGTATCTGGTTTTGTCACCGTTAGGTATATTTTTATAAAATACCTGATATATGCTCTAGTGTTTTGAAAAAAAACTTAACAACAGCCTATTAAGATACTGAAGTATTAAGTCTAGCATTTGGTTTATGATTTTCTTAGTGAAAGCAAAACCTGCAGTCAAAGAAATTGAAAATTTGCCACGTTAGGTATAATTTAGTGACTAGGGAAATTGAGACTAAATGGACAACGTATTGAATATAATTGTGTGCATGTCTAGAAAAAATGCTTAACGCTTTCAACAATTATTCCCCTAGTTTAGTTTACCGTAGTGCTTACTTCTCCATCTTATCTCGCAGTAACACAGCCGTAGAAAAATCAGCTTGACAGCTTACCTACCTCAAGTATAGTAATGTTACTATTTACTCGGGTGATACAGGCTCATGTGACGTTATGTAATTGAGAGTGTGACATGGTTTCAGTTAACCTAGAAGGCTGTATTTAAAGTGATGCTAATTATTCCAGTAACCTAATTGCGAAAGAACACGCTTGATTGACTGATTGTGGCCGACCGAGATAATCTTCAGAATTAAAATGTAAATTTTTGATTAGTTTTGATACAATTTAAATAAAAACATATTAATTCTGTGCCTGAGTACCTAATTTATACCTATCATTATTGCAGTTTTAGTTTGAATATAAGTCTATTGTTTAGTAAATAAAGTACTATCAGGTGTTCGTAATTTGATCATAATGACGATTTGTAAACTAACGAATTAGCATTCAAATCAATATCAGTATTGGCTTTTTCATAAATAAGTAAGTTTCTGGTTCTGTGCTCTGCACAATTTGGCCGCCCGCCAAATCGTGTCAGGTGCAAGCGCTCTAAGTAGTGGAATGTGACATTAACGTGGCATTTGTCCGAAGGTGGTGACCGGCGGCATGTCGCAAATTAACCTAACCGCCCAGGTGAGTGCTTGTAACGCTTGTTGTAAATATTATACGATTGTAGCATTTCCTAAGCTAGTAGATAATGTCCTAATTTATAGCCCAGCAAGTTTGCGAATTTTCAGTGATACTTTTTTTTACTGGCAACGAAGAATTTTTGGTACAGCTGCCGGCAAACTTTTAGAGCATAACTTTGACTGCGCAGTAGCCGATTTACGTACAAATGTAATCTACGTGCGCAGATCCGCCATTTTTGTTCTAAAAGTTTGCCGGCAACTATAACTGACGTTGAAAGTCAGTAAATGTCAGTGATCTTTCAATCTGAAATATTACATATTATAGTTAACTATCTTCTGCCCTGTCTTTTTTTTTTTTAATCTATTAATTTTAGGAGCTTGGTCGTTTAACGATCATGCCGCTCCATACGTTCTCTGATGGTATATTACAATTTACTGAACGCAACTTTTATAAAACTTATACAATAGTTTGGCTTTTTTTGAATCAGGGTTGCCCCTGTCTTTGTGCGCGTAATAGTTATTTAATGCCTATACAAACTATTACAGCACTTTTCCGGGATAAAATTTATGATAATGTTATCCCCCGGGACTCAAAGTATTGTATCTCAATACTTACCAAATTTAATTTAAATCAGTTCATCGGTCTAACTGGTTTACGCGTGAAGAGGTAACAAACAGACAGACACACGTGTGCCAGTGCATGCCAGTGCATGAACTATAAAACCCTTTTCCTAACTACCTACGTATCGTTTTGCGCATGATATTCCCGCTTCACGGTTATTTCCTACCTAAATAATAAGCTTACTAAATATAACATTTTCTTGGCGTATTGTTTTAAAGCCTGACCAGAAATATAGGAGGATTGTCAAGAGGGCGCTATTTATAAGATTTATATGGCAACAATTTTGCAACCAATCGCAACCCACTATAATGAATGACATTAGTTTAAGTGCCTGTCAGTTCCACTATGTTAACCTCGTAATATAATTTAATGGAATGCACTAATGCTTTTCCTGAGTGTTTTTCGTGTAATCGTGTAATAAACACGTGTACCTAACACTTTATTTATAATCTTACGTTCACGGCTATGAATGGTTTTCAGCATTTTCTTTGGATACTTTAAAATATTTGTCTTTTAAAGAAACCACCACGAATGACATTGACATTGTTGACAAACCATCATAAAATCATTGCCAGTTTAAAAAATTAGTTCCAGCGAAATTCCGCAATATGGCGCATCCTCATATATTTCTGGTCAGGCTTTAAGGTAATAGGACAAAACCGACAAATGTGGGGTAATTTTGGATACATTAGTAAGTAGACACACTAATAATTTTGCTTTTTCATTAATGTAGTAGATTTGCAGCTAAACTCCCAAAAATTATTATCTATGCCATATTATGTCCCATTTTACCCCACGCATCAAATAACTCTCACTTATTCCTGTTACTAAATTCAAATTCAAATTGTTTATTGTCAGAAAGTGAGTATTTGTAAAGGTTACTTACGCTACATACATATTTCAAATTACCATGACGCTTCAAGAAACTAACTATGTGTTCACTTTCTCTAGAGACAATAAAGAGGAAACGGAGGAGCCTGCAATAGTGCCAACACTTCGGCCTGGCCCTGCGCGCGCAACCTTCGCCATCCGCTGAACCTTCGTCAAACTACACTTTGGCTAAAAGCTGAAAGGCCTGGAGAAACCAGCAATGGTGCCATAACATCGGCCTGGCCCTGCGTGAACAATCTTCGCCATCCACAGAACCCTCATGAAAAGCCAAAAGCTAAAAGGCCCGGAGAAGCCAGCAATAGTGCCAACGAATCGCCCAACTCTCGAACGCTGATAATTCGACCATAACCTGAAACGCCTAAAATGTTAAAACTATGGACAAGGCCAGGTCTTGTGGTGAAACTACCGGCCCATGCTGATACTGGAACCAAAACCAATAGAATTACCCTCGAGGAATCGCGCGATTCTTGGATGATACTGAAATAGATGGCCGGTGAACTCGCTGAAATGTCAGAGCAGCTATGCATTTTCATAGAAATACTAGCCTCTAGGGCGGGATTTCTAGGGACAACAAGGGTTAGAGTTAAGACGGGCGTCAATATTTATTACGTCATGAAAAATTTCGTGATACCACTGAGGGTAAATCCAACCCACTCAGAGTGTAATCATCAATGTTCTTCAATCTGTTTAGCTTAGCCCATTAACCGGCGATTTCGAGTGCCAAGGGAGGGCTTTTTGGATTTGCACGAAACTAAATGATTCGTTATTATTGAAACAAACAAGATAAGTACATTATTTTGGTGGTGAATTGATGAGTATATAACTGGTATGAAAAGTCAAAATAAGGTTTATTTATATTTCCATATTGTCTAAGACTCAATTCATGAATTCCGGCAGAGAAGCTCCAGGCAATATTGCCACCTAAAATCAAAAAAATATTTCCGAGTCACATTCATAAATATTGGGGGTAAACAGAATCTCCCCTTTCAAAGGCAGTCAATAAAGTAAGTGACAGACTAACGAGTGTTGAGTAAAGGTGTGTTCGGACGCTACAATTTGGGTCAAACACACCCAACACAATTCGGCGCACGAATTTAGGCTTCACAAATGTCTTTGTAACGGATAACTTTCATCAAATGTTCCCTCACTTAATGCTTATTCCAAAGTAAACCACATGGTAAAAGGAAGAACCATTGATTACAAGAATTAAGCAAATCGGAAATACGAGCTTGAGGAAGTTATTCCTAGTGTCGTTTAAAGAGTTATTGTCGTTCATAAATTGAAATTGATTGGACAGTTGCATTGTGGCCTTTTAGGTCAAGTAATAGACCGTTTTGGGGTCGGAGTAACCCTGGCCGATTTTCAGAAGGGTAATTTTGGACAAACCTCTTTTGTAGTCATGAAAACATCTGGTTGGATAAACTTTGTTGTTTAATATTAGAATTTGTTATTAAGGTGTGGTAAAAAAGTAAATGCTTAATTTATAACTGAAATTTATTGTAAAAATAAAAAACGTTTTTGTGTGAACTTTTGTTAATAACCATATTTTTACTGTAATTGATTTTGTGTACTTATTTGTGAATTAGAATCATTGTCTTCCATAAGCGTATACTGAAGCTTTAATACTATAATGAACTGTACAATAATTTAGTCTTTACTTAGGTAATCATAAGATCTGGTGCTAATATTTCCCTTATATTACCTTATTAATTTAAGTTTCTTCCTAAGTTATTATTTGTTTAATTTCAATGCGTAGTACTTAATAATTTTAAATAAAGACTTAACATATCGTGTCACTTGTCATAATAGTTTAAAATTAACAAACGTATTTATTTTATTCAGTTTAAATCCGCAGCAGAAATTCACTTAGCCAGTTGTTAATTAATTACAGTACTATTTAAAAACAGACATGGATAAGGTACTTATATTGCAATCCTAAACACATATTTAGGATGGCAATATAAGCATCTACAACATGAGGTATATGTTTAAACAACAGGCGGTCTTATCGCTAAATAGCGATATCGTCCAGGCAACCGTTCCACTACTACAAAGCCATTGACCTTTAAAGGCTATTTGTCCTTTATGAAATTAAAGGTGCTATTCACATAGTACTCCATGAATACATAACAAATGTCTCTATTCCATCCGCCAGTAACCTTTCACGGGCGATCAATCATACCAAGCGGGGGAAACCACCCACAACACCAGTACCCACCACTTTTCTTAGGGTGCTACTTCACAACGAGCATTCGCCTGTAATAGGGTTAGGACATTTGGTAGCATACCGTGGTTCTAAAGTCCAAGGAGTCACTAATTGTAATTTTTTTTCCAAGTCAAAGTCGAAGTCTAAACTAAAATATATGGCTATATTAAATACCATGATTTGTGCTGTCATATCATTACCAAACTCATTTTAATCGAGTGTAATGAATTTTAGTACTTAGTATAAAATATATTATTAAACCCACCGTAAAGAGTTGGACTTTTTAAACAAATGGCTCTTAACATATTTTTGCCGCCTGATGTACCTACCCGTAATATCCAGATGGAGAAAATTTAAAAGTCTTCCTTTATGGTGACTTAAAAATATCTATTTTAGCATTTAAGTAATGATGTCATAACATAAATCACGGTATCTAATATATCGCCATATATTTTTAAACTTCTACTTTGACTTTGAAAAAAAATACGATTAGCGACCCCATGGATTTTAGAACCACGGTATGCTACCAAATGTCCTAAACCTAGAATGTAACAAAAAGTTATTATGAAAAATTAATTTGTTTTTGTTACATTACCGGAGAATATTGCGGTGAGGACGCACCCTTACTTTCACTATTATAAATAAAGTGCAAAAGAAAAAGATATTTGTTGTGTACAGTTTAAGATTCATATTTAGTGACAGTTTTACTTTAAATGGTGCTGATTTCCTAGATTTTTATGGTTATACTTCAAAATGGAGACGTGAAATTTTAAATGTTAATGGCATCGTTTGTTTTATCGCGGAAATTTGTTTTCTCGCGCTTTAAAATAATGGTTTGTAAATTAAACGAAGGAACAGTGAAATTAACTTTGGACAGTCTCTTGAGACGTGGCTGGTCTCCCCAATAGTTAATAGTTGTCAAAAGTAAGATGGCGTTTTTTTTTTAAAGCAGTAACGTCTGCTAACGTAAACCAAATGTTTACAATGAAGCGAAAAATTCTACAAGCCACCCTAATGTACGATTCTCATAGAACGAGGCAGGGCCGGGTCGGCTGCCGCCGCGTCGTAACGGGCGCTCTGGCAGCCGGCAGCGGCCGACCGTGTCCAGTGACCCGGTCGGGCGGGTTCGGCTGCCGCCACGTTCCAGCGGACGCTGGAGCGCCCGGCGGCAGCCGACTGCGTCCGTCCGAGCGATTAAATTCTAGGGGTAACTGAACGTAGCCGATGGCGCGCGGCGGTGACCGAACGGAGCCGCTCACGCGCGACGACAGCCGAGCACCTCCGTCCGCGTCCGCAAGCGCCCGATCGGCCGGCAGCGGCGCCAATAACATTCGAATATGGGATCTGACTGTCGTAAAGAAACTCTAAATTCATTTGGCAACTATTTAGATGCGCTTCAGCGCGCGCCGTCTCCGCCCGGTCGGTGGGAATCGTACATAAGGCATGTAGAAGCAACTGGTTGAAAAATTCAATGGCTCAGAGATCTGGTTAGGTGGTCCAGTTGGTAGGAGGCCCGTGTTGGCCCGGAAAGCCGTGTGAGACGCAGGGTCGAATCCTGTCTGAACCATTATTTTTTTAAATTTTTCGCTTCATTGTAAGATGGCGTTAGTGGGCTTTTCGATATTTCGATATGGTAGGTGTGCGTGCCGACGCACTTGTCCCGCTGACGCACTTGCCTCGACAGAGCTTATTTCTAAGTTTCGGTTTCTGGTATCTTGTTATTTGAAGTCCTTGGGGATAGGAACATTTCGTCTCAGTACTTTATTACTCTTAAATGCAATTACTCAACAACATATTCCAACATCTCAAAAATTCAGATGATTCGGAAACTGTTCTCTTTTTTTTGTAATTAATCTTTTAATTTAATTTAAATTCGTATTAATCATATTAATTTAACGGACAACATGCATATCATGTTATGCTGTCATTAACCACCGAAAATGGTAATAAAATAGAGCTAAATAACAACCCATAAAGTTGAGTAGACACGCCTTTCATGCTCTAACCGTAACACATGCGGTGGTCTGTGGAGGTGTGCCCGAATTGGGTTATCCTGGGTGTTATTGCCTTTCATCGATGCTTGTATAAGTTATAAAAAGTATACGTAGCCTGTCCTGCTGAAAATTCTCTGGTTAGATTATTTCGCTAAACTGTTCATCAATTCCATTTTCTTGTAAATATAAATCCTAAGTCCTAAAGTCGGTTTTCGACACGAACAAAAATCTACTACCTACTTACGTGTACTGTTTTTACAGGCATTTATTGAGTTGGCTAATCGTCACGCAATGAATGGTACTCAACGTGTACTCAGTTAGTTGTAAATTGGAACTAAAATGACAAGTGACACTTTAAAAATAATTTTACCTAATTAAAATTTATTTTTTCCCAAATCCAAATTTAATTATAACTATGGAGTGGAAACATTAGCTAAATGTTTAAAGGCGAAAATGAAATAAATTTCAGCCATATAATATGGATATATTATAACCTATATTGACATATAATATGGATATATGGATATGCCTGAAATTTGTACAGAAACGAAATAATATACTAATAAAGACAGACTTTAATGAAGTGTAGGTAATTTTATTCTACATGTTCTATAGTTTCTTAATTTAATGTAATTCATATAAGAAATAATACGGTGCAATATACAAATACAGTAATAAATGTAAGCTACACGAAGTAAATATATCGTGCTCTGAAATCGCTCAATTTACATATATGTCATAGGAATGTATATACATAAACATAAGGCAATAAATATACTTAGAATAAACATATTTTTTATGAAATTGTATATCCGTCCAATGCCATTTTATTGGAAACAATATATTTTAATAAGAACCAAGGATTTTCACGTTAATGTGAAGTCATTATCTATCAAAGAAGAACATTCTGTGAACTTTGGAATCAACTGCCAATTGTGCTAACTCTTAAGGCAGCTATATTATAATGTTTGACATAAATACTAATATATACTCACATAATGTAGGTTTGTATATAAGAATGCCAGAATACGTAATTATGGTGCATGCGTATTGTACATAGTTAAGATGTACTTAATGGAAGAAATAAACTTTTGTATTTAAATTTGCCTTCTTTTATTACTTCTAATTTTTAAGTTTATCCACCAGTTTGGGTTCCGTGGTAATAAAGTAAATAAGAAATTAAGTTTACTGTATAATATTGCGGACAGAGTAAAAAGACGGCTAAACGCTCAAACAACCCGTTTCCGAAGCAATGGTAGAATCTGCCACCTAAAAGAACTTCTCAATCTTATTTGCAGAATAAAGTTTAAAACTTTTGTAAACAACTGTGAGACATTAAAATCTGTTGAATTACCTATATTGACAATTTGAGCAAATTAAATATTATTTTATCGCCGTCAATAAATAAAAATTAAAACTTCTCAGAACTATGCATATAAATAAATTATTAACCATTCCTCAAGAAGCAAAGGAATTATTAATGTTGTATAAACCTCGTTCAGAACCCATTAGGCACTATTACATTCGGCCATTAAGAAACTGCGGCCAGTGCCCTAAAACAATAAATAATAAAACAAAACTACGACCGGATCCTTAGAAAACCCATCCAACGACACATTACTAGAAAATACGATATGCTGTAGTCATAGAGAACCGGCAATGTATGGCTACGAAGTTTTTGCTGCTAAACTACTCCAGACATGCGCAAAAGACATTAGTGAAAACCTTTTGGAGGGAATTCAGTTTCAGTCGTGGTTCTTAACAGGGTATACATCCATGTGTCGAAAGTTTTCGGCGTTCTGTTAAAAAATAAATTAAGTCAGAATTCATAGCAAAATTATATACTTATATGTGGTGTAAATGTTATAACGGACACTTGAATAAAAAGTCCTTTAATCCGCCATTGTAGTGAACTTTTAACTTAAAAATAGTTAAAACTTTTTGACATTCTTCCTACTCCGAAATCCTCCATTGAACTCTTAAAATATCTTAGAGACTTCTTGCGTCGACATTCCTGGATGTTCAGATTCACAAGTACAACGTGTGGATTCTTGAGTTTAAAAATACAAAAATTCAAGACAATAGAGTCAAGCACACCCAACCACCGTGGCATTTGATGACGCCCCAATTAGCAGCGGGCCTTGCTTGCTGCAGACCACTGGTTCCCGTCAATGCCTAGCATGCGCTCATAAAGCCAAACTACGATCCGGTACCGCCCCGGGACAACTAAATCTAGACCCATCCAGTCTAGAAAAAGATACGAAGAAGTTGAAGAATTCTGAGAGCGAACCGGCTATTCTGGAATTTTCTAACTCAGAGAAGAACTCAAAGTTTAAGGAGACCGCGAGCTGGACGGGAGGGTTGAGCGGTGTGGAGACGGGCTGCCAGACCGAGTGGGCCGGTCCGGCGGTGCTGGAGGTCGGACCGGACGAGGTCGGGCCGGACAAGTTCGGGAGGATGGTGTCCAAACCCGACAGTGGAGTGAGGGAGGCGCTGGAGGATCGAGATCCGAATAACTTGAATCAGCATGTGCAGGTAAATGTACAAATCATTTTTCAAAAATTCCGTGTGAGATTATTTATTGTACAAAACAAAAACGTAGGTCCAAACGGCTGGCACCATTCCGTAGAATATTCTGTACCTACCAGGGTTCTAAGACTTCTAAGCCCAAATCTTTTTCCTGTAGGATAAACATCATAAGCAGATTTTTAACCTTTATTTTAAAGAATCTTAAAAAGTATGAGTATTTTAATTATATGTAAGTATGTTGTTTGATGCACCGCCTACAATTTCTCTGCTTCGCCCTAAGGTTGAATGGTAGAGAATGCCTCATGGCATTAAGTCCGCCTTTTGTACGTTAAGTTTTTCTTTTGGGCAATAAAGTTTAAATAAATAAATAAATAAATCTTGTTTCTTAAACTTGTATTATCTATGTATGTAACTAATTAATCCTTGACAGATTTCAAGAAATACCCAAGTAAAGTTTCTTCTGAAACCCACCAGACTGATGGCAAGCCATGATAACAAGAATATCTTCAGAATAATCCCTCAGTTTTAATGTAACATTATTAAACATAAATGTACCTAAGCATTGTATTTAATTACATTATCATTAAAACTTTCACTCCTGAATTAGCCAAACTTCACGTCATTGTCTGTCCAGTCCTTGAAATCTATAATTCTCTGAACACTATTGTAAAGAATAGCTGACGTACTCCAACAATTTAATTCCACCCCGTCAGCCATATAATTAATAACCGGCATAAAACAACACGTCATTCAGCGAGCAAGATTCCTGAAAACCCCCACTTTCGCTACACTATGAATTATTAAACAGTATGTAAATACAGCCCTTAAAATAGATCTCTGAAAACACGTGTTCATCAAAAGCGAGCCAAGTACGGTGATGGGGTAGGGAAGGTCAGTTGAGGCGATTGTGCCCATGGGAACAACTGCATCTGTTAGTAATATCAAGAAATCAGAAATTATTTATTTGCTTACACACAGTATAGGGATATTACAGTAGGTACATTATGTCACATGTATCTAGCTTGCATGCAAGCGTGCAAATTTTGCAGTCAATTAAAATTAAAATGTCAAAACAATATCAAATAAAATAAAAAATATACAATCTTAAATTGAAATAATTGAGAAAAGAACAATAATATAATAATTTAAAAAGATTGAGATAAAAAAAATAACAAAAATTATAAAAAGATTAACATAATAGGCATAATAATAATTACATCATAGCTAATAATAGTTACTAATTCTAATATAAAGTAGGTACTCGAGTGTCGATGTTCGAGATACGCCTTTACGCTATAAAAACAATGCTCCAAAAGCCAGTTGGTTAGACTGCGTTTAAAGGCGCTTCCCTCCAGTAACCTTAGTTCCTCTGGAAGAGTATTGTAGATAACGATGCACATATTGTAAACATTTTTTTGTAGATCATCTTGTGGCTTGGAGGGTGAAATAAACGGTTCATAAGTTCTACCCTGGTTCGCCTTTCAAGAACTTCGCCACGTGTTTTAAACAGTGAGTGATGTGATCGTACAAACTTACATATTTCACTTATGTATAGGCATGGCAAGGGAAGGATTTTAAGTTTTTTAAATAGGGGTACGCAACTTTCGTCCCACCACGAACTACTAATGACCCTGACACACTTTTTTTGTATTTTAAAAACTCTATCCACTTCCACTGCGTTTCCCCATAAAATCAAACCATAACCAAGGACAGATGACACGTATCCATGGTAAGCGGTTAACGCTGCTTCAACCGACACAGTGTCCCTCAACCTTTTGAGCGCAAATACAAAACGACCTAGTTTGTTGCAGATTTTATCAATGTGTGCCTTCCAGTTTAGGTGCTTGTCGACTGTGATTCCGAAGGGAAGGCAAGGGAAGGTAACGCTAAGGATACCTAGGGTACTTACTTCTTTTACACTAATAGTGTCAAAATTTTGGCAGGGAAGTTAGGGCACAGTTAGGGGTAGTTTTATGTGATTGAGTCCTAAGAAATTTTAAAAAAAGCAGTTACTACCTTAGATGCTGTTCCAAATTGTGATGTGCAGTTTCTAAGAATTTCCGGAATCTTTCCTTAGTTTGTACCACGGGAAATGTTCTCGAGACTCTCCATATAAATCGGGAAAAAATTTGTAAGTCAGGTTCTTATGGATTGTAACTAATCCTCGAACAAATCTCTCGCTCTCGTCATCAGGCTAGAAGTCCTCTCCAGGGCATACATTTTCCCAATATATACCATTTTAAGCTCCGCCTAGTCGCATTCAGTTTCTGCCAGCGACCTTTCGCAAATCATTACCCTGTTGGAGTTCTTTCTACACGACGCTGGTCTAATCTCGGTCTCCACTCGGATTTGTTTTCCCCGATGGTTATTTAAAAAACTCAAATACTATTATTATAAGACTTGGCTTGCACCCTTTGCGTTTCTGTTTTAGCGCGGAAATTAATTTACATCCACCTTCACAAAGGCTGTTAGCAAAGGTCAGAACACAAAGGTCGCATACAAGTCTAAATTATGCGTGGTCTTATAGTTATTTAAATCCATTTCCTTCAGAACTTGGCTTTTAAACAGACGGACGGACGGACGGACGATCAAGTGATCTTATAAGGGTTCCGTTTTTTCCTTTAAGGTGTGGAAACCTGAAAACAAAAACGCTACATTCAAATATCGCGGAGTCTAATTCGTCCCTGATACACTTATACGTGTAGGAGGACAACACATTAGATTACAGGTCATAAACCATCCTTTTGACTTCTCCGTAGTCAGGTAAAACATACTCAATCCCTAAAACCATTAATGGATGACATGGCTTATGTCACATAAGAAAACGAATGCAATGCAGATCACACTTACACATCGTCCGTTGAAAACCAAAACAAACATCAACTTAAAACTAAGCTCGTACCTATATCAGTGTCAATTTACTTATTAGATACGACGTTTTGAACAGTGACAGAAATTTCAGTGAGTTTTGGTTGTGACCAGGCGACATTTTGTGAATGCTATTATTAGGTAGAGTATACTCACAAAAGGCTGCCCGAAAAAATAGAGATTTAATAAATAGATGCATAAGCCTATTTGGTAATGAAAAGCAGGAGCGATTGCCATCAGATAGCGACCGGTGAAGAACCGATACAAAACTTAATTTATCTAATGGATCAGAAGTATTAGAACCTACTTTTAGGCTATCTATCCACTGAAGCGGAATGGAGAAAATTATAACCAATCAGGCTTCGTCTTTGTAAAGCTCAAAATAAGTGCATTTAAATATAAAGAATGTGATTGGTCCATGTTACACAGCTAGTTCATCTCCGTTTCTAAATTATGCTAAAACCTAGTTAGCACTTGTACAGTCGCCATCAGATATATCGCAGCATATAAGGCGTTCATAAATATCTGAACATGTACTGTATAACACCCAGTCAATAAGATATTTATGAACGCCTTATGTGCTGCGATGTATCTGATAGCGACTGTACCAAATATGTGTATTTATAGGTAACTTATACTGTGTGTCCTTTTTCTTTTTTGTGGCACTCTTCTTTCATTTCTAAACACTAAACACAGAAATTTGCTTATCACATGAATACCTACCTATTCAATGTGATTCTTGGAAACAGAATATAAACCGCCTCTACAAAGAACTAATTTAAATAGGACTTGAGTATGTATGGACTCCACTCCTTTTAATAAACATAAGATTTTCCCTTCAACTTCACCGTGAGAACGCTGACCGCATTAACTGCCCAATTACGGGCACGCAAAAATGAGGAATAGCTAAACAAAAAGAAAAGAAACAAGGCGGTCAAGTTTGAGCTCAAAGTACGCAAACCGGGTTCTGTAACGCAACCGCTTTTTGTTTGTTCGATAGTCGCTACCATCGACGTGCTGACACGTGCTGATTTAGACGTCAGAAGGGATGAGCTTGCAGTAATCAGCTACAATTATGTTTGTATGGGTTGGGGTGCTCACGTGCCCGTTGTACGCGTGTGTAAGATAGGTTACGTCAGCCACATGAGAACGGAATTAAAGCGGTCGCCGTGACTGAATACCTACTTACGGTCGCAACCAATTTTCTTGTGAACGACAAGAATTAGAAACTTATAAAAGGTGCCATGGTCTATTGTTGGTGCTTTCGCCTTTCATTGGACCTTTTTTATTGTTTTTGGAAGTCATTTGCATTCGCAGGCAGCTAAACAGTTGGATATTTTGTTAATCTCGTCACGCTTTGATGTATGATTGAAGCTGATTCTCAGAACAAAATATTTTCTAAACGATAGTCATTCAGGCATTTATCCGATGAACGATAATTACTAACCCACCAATGATAACAATAAATCAAATTCAGACATTAAAAAATTACCAAAAATTTACTAGTATTTAGGACAATCGGATATACAAATACTACACAATCACACAATCCGCTAACATTCAGGTTCAGTGTATGAAGTCACGCAATCCTTGAATAAAAATGGACTATGAAAGACGGACGCACTGTACTGTAGGCAACAAAGCAACCCTAGTAAACTACATGCAAAGGTTAGATTTGCAGACATTGTTACAATCAGAGGGAGAAAACAATATGTGAACTAATATATACTTTACATGAACGCAGTTACAAGTAAATCATAAAAATCGCGTCATTAATGTCGTATATTCGGAAGACGCATGCACTATGGAAAGAGCTGGCGCAGGATCGAGAAAAGTGGCGTGATCTCGTGTTGGAGGCCAAGATTCGCTTCGGGTCGCTGAGCCATCGTAGTAAGTAAGTAAGTATGCACTATGTAGGTATCTAAACACTTTATTGTACGCAAAAACAAGAAATACATTTCAAAAGACTAAACAAAGGCGAACTTATCCCTTTAAGGGATCTCTTCCAGTTAACCTTTGAGTAAAGGACGTTACCCGTGAGCGTATTCGGGCATTGCTCGTCTTGCACCGAAACAACCATGCGCGATGATTAAAATTTCGACTTCAAATTTAATGAGTAACGGTGATTTGTTTTGCTAATCCGCGATATAATATCGTGCCAGTACATTTGTGTACAGTACAGTACATATTTGTGTACAGTACTTATTTACGTATTTTTTCATACGATATGTCATTTGGTTGTCGGACTCCAGACCGTCAACATCTCCTGATGATGCCTCGTAGAGGGGCAAAACACACATGTCGAGTACGTTCTGTTATTTTGGTGCTGGTTTGTTTTTTTGTAGGTGGATAATCCATTTATTTATTTACTTGTAATGTTACACATTGAGTAAGATACATAATTAAATCTAAAAGTTTAAACAAATATAAAAAAAATTATAAAACCTTACTCTAAATAACCTAAAATATAATATTAGGAAAAAAAGGGGTCATAAAAGGAATACCCCATCCAAAAGATCCGCCTGCGGCATTGTCCCCAGTATGCTGGCGGCGTTACCTCTTTGTATGGCCAGAGAGATTCTCTGGCAGAGGTAGGCGCCAGCTCTGGGGTCTCCCGAAGCGTCGATCAGCCGTTTCGACAAAGCCTTCATGAATCTTGTCATGTCAGCTGACCATGGGCCCAATGTCTCGACTGCAAGCGCCGCAAATTCGTAGTTGTTGAGTAACGACGAGTATTTGCGGCGCTTGATAATTTGGGCCTGGTCAGCTGCAGCGCCGGCCTTTGAGCGGGTCGCCTGGATGTGAGACTGCGCGAAAGTGTCGACACACGTAGCGTCCCACACCAGTGCCCTACCCAGCTTCCACGGCACCAACGTTGCTCCGTCGGGGCGCTTGCCATCGTCTCTTGCCATACCTAATGGTTCAAGAACCGCAGGCACAGAGACGGTGGCAAGCGACCGTCGAACCAAATCGTTGATGGTACCGTGGCGGTATAAGCGGCCGGCGCTCCTTGTACAAGACAGACCATGTCGACCCAGCCGATCGACGCTCTTACCGCAGGCGCACGTATGGGTGACACAAATTTCAGACCCAAGTCGCAAGCATATCGCTATCCTTAAGCAACTTGGGTCTAAAACCGTGCCTACCTGTTTAGATGGCAGTGCGCGCAACCAATGACCCGACTCGGGCGCTGATACAGCCAGGAGGCGGGCACGGTCTGAATCGTCCGAACTATTTTGAAATAAATTTAAATGTGTTGCCTTAAGGCATGGAGAGTCCCATGCTTTTTGCAGATGTTTTGTGGCTGGGGTATCCTCACCAGGGCACATGTGACACCAGGCTTCTCTGGCCTCCTTTAGGCCCACTATCTCGTCGTCCAGAAACCTAGTTTGGTTTAGAATTAAATTGACAAGAGATAGTGAACTATAGGAGGAGGACAGAAACGCCGGTAATGCCACGCTACTCGTGGTGCGTATCCCCAGGCCACCCAATCTAATAGGAAGGACCGCTTGCGACCAAGACCTTGCATCAAATTTTATGTTAAGAATTT
Organism: Apotomis capreana; assembly: GCA_947623375.1. Taxonomy (NCBI): domain Eukaryota; kingdom Metazoa; phylum Arthropoda; class Insecta; order Lepidoptera; family Tortricidae; genus Apotomis; species Apotomis capreana. The sequence continues at coordinate 29,968,574 of OX392501.1, read as the reverse complement.
TTGAGAGTGTTACCTCGAGAGAGTTGTCGATCGAGGACAATATGGCCGGAAACTTCCAAATTCGGCAACTGCGGAGAAGATACAAGAATTTGGGAGTGAATAAACAGAACCGAATAATGAAGAGGGACATGTGTGGGTTAACTTGAAAAAGAAGCTCGGATGTGTCGTTAAAAAGGTTTAATTTACATGTAATAACGGGTTGAATTGCATCGTCAAAAATTGGAGAGCCTAGAAGTGTAAGTGAAGAGCAAGAGTGGACAGATATATTAGGTAAAATGTCATTAAATTTTGTTAAAACTTCAATTTTACGATCCTGTGACACGGAATTTGGAATATAAATTTCACACTTAGTGAAGTTAAGCGAAAGGCCTATTTTTGAAAATTTATCCATTAATAACTGTACATCTTGTAAGACAGTTTCGGCGTCACCACCAAGAGAGCCGTCATCGAGGTACCAGAGGTTGAATTTAGAATTTAGACTTGAAATGATCGGATGGATGGCTAAACTAAAAATTGCAGGCCCAAGTGGGTCTCCCTGTTGACAACCCATGCTCGATTCTATAATTTTGTTACGAAAGAGTAATTTTGACGGTGCTCCATAGCATTGCCATAAATAAGAGTAGAGCTCTGGTAGCTCTTTTTTGGCTTCAGCTAACAGAGCACCGCGGTCGACCGAATTAAACGCATTTTTGACGTCAATTTTGAGAAAGACATCGTAGTTCGGACGAGTGAGAAACGTGCGTGCGGCGTGCACTGCTGCCTCACAGCCGCCCTTGACTCCGAAGCCCAGCTGCCGGGGCTTGAATATGTTTGTTAATTTCTCGTGAAATTTGCGACAGCAGAGTTTCGAAGCCAAGCGCCTAAAAGTGCAGCCAACCGCAATGGGCCGGATGCCGCCATCCTTTTTAGCCAAAGCTACAAGATTGGCCCCATACAAGATTGGTGCGATCCCACTATTCACACGGCCTGAAAGCATTAAATTGATTAATCTCGTTAGCTCTTTAAGGAGAGCCGTCCCCCTATCACCCAAGGACGAGGAAGTTAAGTCCTTTAGATGCTGAGGGGACAGCCCGTCAAGCCCACCCGCGGAACCGATAGGGAAAGTTGCTATAGCCGCCTTGACTGCATCTTCAGATACGTGGACAGTTATATTTATATGCGTATTTATTGTTCTTTCCGTGGTGGGACCATTAAATGCAGGAATGCATGAAATAATACGTAAATAAGTATAACAGGTTAGCTAATAGTGTCAGTTCTTAGGTACGATTCGCTTAAATCGAGCGTAATGCAACACGCCCTTAATATTAAATGGACGACTACTACTATTTTCAATCAGACTGTCTGGTTTGATTCCAACACGTGCCAGTATGTCATTGTCAACGAATATTTGATGGCTTTTCAAGGTGTCCCGGCATTAAATAACATCAATTGTGGTACAGTAATGAAAACTCGCTATTTCCGTACATGTCAAGGACAAATATTCGGTTTTAGGTACTTGGAGTTACGTTTCTTGGTCGTTATTGTTCTTGTATATTCATGATTCATTTTCTAAGTTATTTAGGTACTCTTGCGTCATAATCTAAGTTAGAAACCTATTTGTCTGCTCGTTATGGATAATAGACCTTTAAATGAAAAATAAAAATCTCAGAAGTCCCAGTATCTTCCAGAAACTATGGCATTGAGTCCGCATTTTGTACGATTTGTTTGCGCAATAGAGATTAAATAATTAATACAATTCTAATATATAATGTCAGGTTTGAGCACTAAGGTGCACAAATAGACACAATGGGATAGCGATGGTGGCCGCCAAACTTTGTAAAACTGCCTATTTTAGTGTACAAGGATTTCGTAGCGCTGAGCGCATAGCTAAGATACATTACTTTATAGATACAAAGAATAAATAAGAAGTCAAAATTGTATACAATCCACTGAAGTCCAAGTGTCACACGACTGCTGTGGGAAGGAATGGAGTTTGAAATGCCTTCTTATTCCTCAAACTTATAGGTCACTGGTTAGAGCACTGTTCCGGTAAAACGGCGGTCGAGTGTTCGAATCCCATTTGGACTTCAGTGTAAGTATTGCATAAAATGTTGGTTTGTAAATGTTGATGCGTATGTGAGCTACAAGACCTATGATCTCCAAAAGTACCACTTCATCAAAAATTCACGTAACCATATCAGGGCTGAATTTTCGTAGATATTTTTGTAACAGTATTACTTCTACAATGCTTATCGAACTTCCACGTGGATTGTAAAAATAACGGCCGGCCACGCGATACAAGCTTCATTTTACACGGAATATACTTATGACGGGCCGTTGACTTGTGGATGTGGGCTGAGTTGGTGACCTGTTTAGGGAGACATATTTATTGTTAGGTTTGGTCACGGAGCAAAATAACCATTTGGCAATTTTGGCGGAAAAGGGGTGAAGTATTCTACCTACTCCTAATGGAATTTATGCCTACCTTCCGTGAAGAGGAACGCTATGCAATAAAGAATTTTGTAGAACAATTTACTTTGTTAGTTAAAAGCTTAACATAAAACTAAAGTCGTATAAGGAATTAATAAATAAATATCAGATAACCTCACACAAATCGATCTATTTAGTCCCAAATTAAGCTCAAGAAGGCATGTGTTATGGGTACTAGACGACGATATACATACTTATATAGATAAATATATACTTAAATACATAGAACAACCATGACCTAAGAACAAATATTCGAGTTCATCACACAAATATTTGCCCTGGCGGGATTCGAACCTTTCGGGATTCGAGGATTATGCTGCTTAAGAAGTAAATGACCAGAAAAGCGTTGAGCATCTTCGCGTAGACGGATAAAAAAGGAGGGGAAGACCAAAGAGAAGATGGATGGGTTGTGTGAAAGATGGTATGCATAAGAAGGAAGTAAACGACTAGATGACGAGTGATAGGGAAAAATTAAGGAAGGAAACATGCTGCGTCGGCCCCAAATAAATAGGGATAAGGGCAAGGGGATGATGAACTTTAATTTTCATTATTTGTCCCACAGATAGTATGGGATGACATAATCGGAGAGCCCGAGGGCGCCCGCAGTCCGGAGTGCGCCTGGAGAGTTAGCAATGTGTGCTTCAAACATGCTCGCAACTGGTGCTACACGATACTGGCTGTGCTCATAGCACCACCGTGTGCGCTGTTGCTGGGATGTGGCTTCGCTTGTCTGGCATTTGAGGTGAGTTCTCTTCTGTTTCTACAACGCTGCCAGTTTCTGTCCAGAGTGTGCTTGCGAGTGAGCGAAGTCTCCTTAAAGCATGCCAGTAACTGGTGCTACACGATATTGGCTGTGCTTATAGCATCACCGTGTGCGTTGTTGCTGGGATGTGGCTTCGCTTGTCTGGCATATGAGGTGAGTTCTCTTCTGTTTCTTCAATGCTGTCAGTTTCTGTCCAAAGTGTGCCTAGTGAATGAGTGAATTCTCCTTGAAGCATGCCAGAAACTAGTGCTACCCGATACTGGCTGTGCTTATAGCACCGCCGTGTGCGTTGTTGCTGGGATGTGCCTTCCCTTGTCTGGCATTTGAGGTGAGTTCTCTTCTGTTTCTTCAATGCTGTCAATAGGAGTCTCCTTGAAGCATACCAGAAACCGGTGCTACACGATACTGACTGTACTTATAGCACGGCCGTGTGCGTTGTTGCTGGGATGTGGCTTCGCTTGTCTGACTTTTGAGGTGAGTTCCCTTGTGTTTCTTCAATGCTGTCAGTTTCTGTCCAGAGTGTGCTTAGTGAATGAGCGAAGCACACCATATTAGCGTGCTTATATAGTGCCGCCGTGTGCATTTCTACTCGGATATAATTTCAGTTGCTTGGCAATTGAGGTAAGTCTCTGCCTTTTCCATTCACAACGGAGAGTGAATTGAAACTTACATCTATTTATGTTTCATGGAAGTTAGCTTTAATCTAATCCATTAACAGCGGGCTGTTACTTAACCGTTTTCTTGGACAAACGGTCATTGAGTCCCTACTCGCTTATGTTTAAGTTAAGCATTATCTATCACGAAGTGCTAACCAAACCCAACGACCGACGTTGTTCTTCTCAATTTGACCATCGTTGTTCTTTCTGTTCTAAAACGAGCTAATATTTGTGATGTATCTGTGTTCTTTTTTCTACGATAACTTGCGATCGAGAGCTTGCGATCCTTGTAGAAAAAAGATGAAATTGTCATTCACATTCTTTAAAATTTCCAGCAAATCTGGTGCACGGGCCCCTGCCTCCGCTGCGTGAAGATTTACTTCGCATCCCTCCGCACCATGATGCAGTCCTGCATGGCGGCGACGGTGGTGCCGGCGGCGGAGGCGGTGGGCCACGTCTGCAGGCACATCAGGGTCAACTTCAGGAAGGACGCGCCTGAGGAACGGGATATGCTGGTTGTGTAGGTTTTGGGGCCACTTGTGTCCGATTTGATGCGGAGACTATGGGGTGGGGTTACGTGAGTCAGTTTAAACTTAAATTGTATTCAAATAGCTATACAGAGTTATTCAGGAGTCATGAGCAGGAGTTATATGGTGATGGGGTGGATTACACTGAGGAACTTTCACTATGGGGCTTTAACCACAATTTCGCAAAACAAGACAGCCGTTCAATACATTTCGGATAGTTAGCGATCAATTAGCTAGCAATTAACTATATAAATAATCGGTTTCGTGACTGATTCCATAGTAAAAGTTGCTCAGCGTGACTCCAGAATCACCGTTTCCCTAATATTTTCACATTATTACCATCGTTATATCGCTGACACTGACCGTCAATTTATCACGATAATGCCCAATTACGAGTACGGAAAGATAGGTAACAAAGGGGCGAGATGGCTTACTAAAATGTAATCTGCATTTAAGCAGAGAACAGTAACCACTTCGCTGAATTTTTTTATCTTGCTCCATTGTCCTGTATGTATATTAAATTAACTATTGAATTTGGTGAATACCGAACGTGCCTTTTCTTCATAAGTTTAAGGAACATCGTGCTCTCACAGATTTTAATCCTATGTACTATAATTAACTGTTTATCAGTTCCGAGAATAAATTCCATCCTGTAGTGCACAACTATGTACTTACTGACTCCATAATGAAAGTGAATATCGGTATTTTAATGCACCAATTTTCCAGTAGCAAGATTACCCAGTGTACATATTATACTTGTTGTGCCTTTTCGACTAGTATTTATTACCTACGCGTGTGAAAAGATGATAAGTCGCAATACAAAACAGAGATGCACCGAATATTTGGTTACCGTCCGGTATCTGGCGTATCCGGGCCTTTTTTTAACATATATATTTTGGGGTAACAAATGGAATCTACTGTACTACTACTACATATCTGCACGTGTATATTGAACGAAGTTACTCCGTAATGACATGACAAAACTCATTCCGAACCTAGAAATGTGTCTGCGCGGATACCGAATATTCGGCCCGTTATCAGTTCGAATATCCGGTATCCGGCCGAACAACTATCCGTTGCATCTCTAATTCAAAGTATTCAAAAAGAAGAGACGTAGGACGAGGACGCGTCTCAGACTCGACGCCCATTTTGTGAATTTTCTTACAAATTAGTAGAGAAGCGTCCCGATGCAAAACAGAAGCTAAGCAGGCATTTTCGTTTGGTATGAAAACTGAAAATTCATTAAAAGGGCACCGCGTGCGAAGTGTATTTGTCCTACGTCTCTTCTGTGTGACTTGCGCCTAAGCGCCCGATTTCACCATTCTCTGTTTAGTTATTAACGACAGATTATTTATTTTACCCATCATCAGTGTCGATAACACAGGTGTAATCTGCCGTCAATAGTTCAATACCCCGTTAATAACTAACCAGAAGATATATCACAGTGTGAATAAATGTGGTCGATCTCGTTAAATACGAATTAAGTAATTATAAGGCAAATAAATAAACAAGATATTATACTCATTAAATTAAGAAATAAAACAAGATCTTTAAAAAATTACTTATTTGAAGTGTAGAAGTAATTTACATGTTATCATTTAAATGTAATACTTTTATTACAAATAAAGATAATTTTATTCTAATTAAATTAAGATAATACTTAAACTTTTATGACATAAATAAATAGTGTAGGTACTTACTTAAAATTTTATTGAATCTATAAATAAACATTTAAATTATTCGAATATATGTACCTAACAATAAACTTTTTAATTATATTATTATACGTGTATTTATTAGAATATTCAATATATTCCCAAAACGAGGTTTCAAAGTTCGAGTTTAATGCGTATTAGTTTTTTTTTAACGGTGATACTCGTAGATTAAAAGGAAATTTATCTAATGGCATACCAACTTGCTAATAAGCAATGTTCATTCCCCTGTAACTCCTGACAGATGACCACGAAAGCGAAAAAATAAATACACATAGTTGACAGGAACAGGAACTATCCTAACATTATACCATGATCCTTAACCATATTTCAATATGCCCTAAGGAAAATGGTCAAATTCGATTTCAGAACTAACATCTTTTCCAAACTGCCAACAGGCCGCCCATAGTGCCAGACCAACCTAAAAAAAACAATTAAAACTGTTATTTCAAGTAGCTGTTTGGACTCGCTGTAATCTGACAGCTGATAGGGTCCTTCACCCCGTATAAAGGGTATAACGGCGGCACAGCACGCGACTCTTTAATATGGATTTTTTAATTACCTTTGTGATGCTCACTGTGATTCAACACCTTCCAGTAATTACGGCTTTAAAATGCAAGTTATGCTTTGAAAGCAGTTAAACAGGCCAGCATTTTTGGAATGCGCTAACATGTTTTGCTTACAGATTAACAACACCGTGTACAAAGTTTGTCTTAAAAAGTTAGTAGGTACTTCAATTGAAATAATAAAATATATTCTCAAACATGCAATAAAAATGTCGTCATAACGTGCGTTGGCACAACAGGCTTCGAAGTGTCAAGTTTCGGGCGGAACAATTCGAGAGAACTGTAAAGGAATTTCATACAAAATTAAAGGCCTAGGCCGGGAAGTATTTTTTTAAACTAGCTAAACAGCTGAATCATGTTTTAAGAAGTAGTGATTTTTTTTTGAGAAAAGCACTATACATGCCTTAGCCGTGAAAAGGGCTTGCCAGCTTCGTATCACTATCCGTATTTATACCTACTCAGCCGGCAAGCCCTTATTTCCCGGCGTCTGCAATAATGTACTATTGTGAAAAATTATATTTAGTAAAAAACTATAAAGTTACAAACTAACTGAGGAACAAATATGGAATGAGAATCATTTTCTCTGGATTAACCTTAAAAACATTTCTCTCGAAATTGGTGTCGTATATAGAAAACCTGATACTACAAACTTGAAAGGATTCTTAGACGTATATGAACATCAACTATGTAAGAGAAAGCGAGCCATAGTCTTTGGTGATCTCAATATAAACCTTATGAATGCTGATCAAGTATGTGTAGCCTATAAGGACACACTGGAAGAAAATGGCTATAAAATAATAAACAACACCGGAGAAGACTATTCAACCCGTCAAACATCAACTACCAAAACCATACTCGATCATGTGTGCTCTAATCTAAAGCAAAACCACTTCCATTTAGCAATTATTGACTCTGCAATGTCTGATCACAAGCAAATTTACTTAGAATCTATACAGTACCAACCTAAAGAATTGAATAGTGACATATGAAGCGGTAGATTACAAAAAACTATACAAAGAAGTCGAGCAGGATATGGAAAATAATAAAAACCATGTATTTGCTACATTTGAAAATAAACTATTACAGTATATACATAATTGCACAATTACGAAAACCAAAATAGTCAATCCCCCTAGGCAAGAATGGATAAATAAGGATATTCTAGCTGAAATAAGTGAAAGCAATTTGTTATGGAATGAATATAAAAAAAGCCAAACGATAAAGATATTGAAAAAAGATTCAAAGAGAAAAGAAATGCCGTCCATAATAAAATACAAAAAACAAAAAGTCAATATTATAACAAAGCATTTGGAGAGCACAAGAATAAGTCAGCGAAGATGTGGAAACTTATAAATAACCTAGCTAACAACAAGAAAAGAGGAAATACAACAGTGAACGAGCTACAGACGTCCACAGGATCTTACGTTACCAACCAAAATGAAGTTTCTGAATATCTCAATCAGTTCTTTTCGACCATAGGCTCGGTGCTAGCAAATCAAATTACTAAAACAGCTACTTTTGATCACATCCATAATGCGAGTGTACAGACTTGCGCAACTGGAAACAAAATAAACGCCCTTCCTCACTTACAACCGGCGACAGTAAACGAAATTATAAAAATTATAGATAATCTCAATTCTAATACTAGCTCAGGACTTGATAAAATAAGCACGAAGATCATAAAGTGCGTAAAATATACAATAGTTGAAGAATTAACAACCTGTATTAATCAGTGCTTAGTAACAGTAACTTTTCCTGACAGTCTAAAGATTGCAAAGGTCACACCAGTATATAAATCTGGCAAAAGAAATGATCCTAGTAACTATCGTCCAATTTCTGTCTTACCAGTTCTTTCAAAAGTTTTTGAAAAAGTTATCTATAACAGACTCGAACTTCTCACTAAAGAAAATCTGGGGGCACGGTAGTGCCCCCGCCAAGACGAACAAAAAAGAGGCGGGGCACTACCTACCTTTTCTCGAACCGTTTCGTCTCATTTTCAAACCCTCATGGTTTCGTCCCAGTTAACACCAGAGCGCCCAAATTCACAGGTTAAGATGCAGTTAGGGAACATATGAAATTTACAAAATTTCATTGATGTAGCTTTTATACTTTAGGTTTTATTGGTACATAAAATACGCCAATTTTGCCACTCACTTATACACTGACGTATCAAAACCTCCGGGGTACTTCCCGATGACCTAGAAAGCTGAAATTTGGTATGTAAGCTAGGTTTAGTACACAAACAATAGAATAATTCTGAAACTTGGAACTTTTACCCCCCAACCCCTTAAACTAGGGGATGGATGTTTGTATGAGACTTCTGCAAATTTTGATACTAGAGGTCTGAAAATTGATTTGATATAGGGACTCCTTGTTATAAATAATAAAATATATATTCTAGAATTTTTAGAAAATCACCCCCCACCCTTTAAATAAGGGGATGAAAGTTTGTATGGGTTTTCCATAATGGGGGCTAAACGTAAGTATTTCTTAAATACACAATTATTAGGTACTACTTACTTAGAAACGCTACGGCACAAAAAAAATAAAAAAATAAACCTAAAAATTAAAAACTACTTTACAAAAAGAAATGAGATCCCACCAAAAACATTTCATGTAAAAATGGCGGCCAAGACTCATATGGTCTGGCTGTAAAAAAGTTATCAGATCCCTCGAAAAGCCAAGCCCCTAAGCCCTGAGTTTATTAATCCTACACCTTGGCTTCAAAGGTATGGCTTGGCCGTTTCATAAAGTAACGTAAATAAGTCTAATGGACTGTCCGGCCTATATGGTAAGGAATTAAGTTTATATATATTATCATGGAGATATAAACTTAACTTCTTGATATCGTATGGGCCAGACGGTCCGTTGGACTTATTTACGTTACTTTATGAAACGGCCAAGCCATACCTTTGAAGCCAAGGTGTAGGATTAATAAACTCAGGGCTTAGGGGCTTGGCTTTTCGAGGGATCTGATAACTTTTTTACAGCCAGACCATATGAGTCTTGGCCGCCATTTTTACATGAAATGTTTTTGGTGGGATTTCTTTTACTAAAACTTTCGTGAGACATATTTAATTATTGTATTAAGCGGTTTACACTCACGTGAAATTGTCAGGAACGGCCCGACATGTTTCGAACTCGTATGGAGCCCTTCATCAGGGACGGCTGCCCGCACACCGCCGCGGCAAACTCGTCACTGCTGATACTTTGACCGACGTTCCGCTCTGAGCGCGCGCGCCGATGGCGCCGTTCCTGACAATTTCACGTGAGTGTAAACCGCTTAATACAATGATTTCTTTTACCATAAACAATATGGATTTAGACCAAAATCGAACACCCTGTCTGCAGTTGTGGACCTTGTAACTAAAATAAAAATCAATATAGATAAGAGACAAGTGGTGCTAGGAATATTTATCGACCTGAAGAAAGCATTTGATACGGTGTGCCATAGTCTACTACTTAACAAACTAGCTGAGATAGGTGTAACCGGAAAAGCATATGATATTTTCAAATCTTATATTTCAAACCGTTATCAGGTAGTTAAAATATCTTCCACAAAGAGCACACCTCGTCTGCTTAGCTACGGTGTGCCACAGGGGTCAATTTTGGGGCCATTGTTGTTTCTTATCTATATAAATGGTATTCACAAAATCGGACTTAAAGGTGACATATCACTCTACGCAGATGATACTTGTTTGTTTTATTTTGGAAATTCATTTGAAGATATGAAATGAAATGAAATGAAATGAAATAATTTATTCAGTAAGTAGGCCACAAGGGCACTTTTACAAGTCAGATTGTGAGTCTACCGGCATTTCGCAAGAGGAGACCGTTGTTGAGAAGAAAGCCGAAAGAAACTCAACAGTAAGTCATTTTTTCGTGAATTATACTTAAAAACTAATACAATTATATTATAGCTAGGTAATTGATACATATATGTTAGAGGAGATGTACAAGTCTCCAAATCAATGTTTACACTAAAAATTATATAAAATAAAGTGATTTTTTCAGAGATGTAGAAGGGCTCTAGGCGTCACGACACGCAATATAGATCGGTATAATTAATTAATGAAATAATTCAATTCCGTTGAGATGTATAAGGTCTCAAGGAGTCAAAATCAATAACTAATGCAACAAAATAATTAAGTACTTAATTTAGATTTCTTAGAGATGTACATGGTCTCTAGGCGTCACAACATGCAAAACAAAATAAATTAATTTTATATCCTTAGAAAAGTTAAGGACTGAGTAAGAAACTAACTATACAAAAGAAAAAATAAATAAATAAATAATTAAACTAAATTTCTTAGAGATGTATATGGTCTCTAGGCGTCACAATTTACAAAATAAAAAAATATAAATAATAAATATATGATAATAGTTAAATTTCATTCCTCAGAGATGTATAAGGTCTCTGAGCGTCATTGTACAGTACACTAAGTTTATTAGAGATGTATACAGTCTCTAAGTCTCTAAGTAAAAAATAACTTCAGTCGAGTACAGGATGAAGTCTCTCACGTCAGTTCATTGAACACTGGAAAGCAGTTACTACACAACTAATTAGGCCCTTGCTAGTATGAACAGACCGGACCCCACAAACGGCACCCGTTCACGAGCATGACGCATATCTCAGCCATCGCCTCCCTCAACCATATTATAGGGAAGGTTGCGACCCGATCAACGACGCCACCGTAAGCAAAGACCTTTAAGCGAGCATGACTTGCTCACACTGCCGGGCATTCATCACTAATGCTACTTGCCCGGTGAGAAACAACATAATGTGCTCTCATGTTACATTACAAACAAACTAATATTACTGACTAAAATAATGCTTACTTTACATTCACATGACTAAACCACTGGCTTAAAGACATCCCTATCATCTAAAAAGTCATTCACAGTATAATACGCCTTATTTATTAGATGTCGTTTTACGTATGACTTGAATTTGCTGGAAGGTAAACTCACTACTTCGGTAGGTATTTTGTTATAGAAACGTACACAGTTCCCCACGAACGAAGAGCTAACTTTACGGAGACGATGAGCAGGCATAAGAAGCTTATTCTTCCTTCTTGTATTATACTGGTGAATGTCACTGTTGAGCTTGAATGCATGTAGATTTTTCCGGACATACATAATATTCTCAAGGATATATTGAGACGCCACGGTGAGAATGTTGGCTTCCTTGAATTTTTCTCTTAGCGATGCACGAGCTCCTAGTGCAAAAACTGAGCGTACGGCTCGTTTTTGTAGCACGAAGATGGTTTGGATGTCCGCCGCTTTTCCCCACAACAGAATTCCATATGACATTACACTATGAAAATAACTGAAATACACAAGCCTTGCCGTCTCGACGTTTGTTAACTGTCTGATTCGCCTCACTGCATAGGCTGCGGAACTAAGCTTACCTGCAAGAGTGGCTAATATGCGCATTCCATTGCAGTTTTGAGTCCAAAGTAACACCCAGAAACACTGTTTTGTCTTCAAATTCTAGTACATCACCTTTCAATGTCACCTTGGCACAATCTACTTGTTTCACATTCGGTAATGTGAATTTAATGCACTTGGTTTTCTTGGCATTTAAAAGTAGGTTATTTGCAGTAAACCAATCCACAATAGTAGACAGCGCGTCGTTAATAATAACAAAGCTATTTTCTTGTCTTTTAACTTTGAAAAGGAGAGAAGTATCGTCTGCAAATAACACAATTTCATGTTTATCTTGCACAAGGTTTGGTAGATCATTAATATACACTAGAAACAGAAAGGGGCCTAGAATTGAGCCCTGAGGTACACCCATAGCAACAGGTGATCCAGTTGATTGCATTCCGTTGATGACTACGCGTTGCTTTCTGCCTGAAAGATATGATGTGACAAGGTCAAGTGCACCGTTCTTTACTCCGTAGTGTTTCAATTTACGTATTAAATTATTATGATCAACGCAATCAAATGCCTTAGATAGGTCGCAAAAAATTCCAACAACATCTTGAGCCTTTTCCCAGGCATCAAAGATGTGTTTAACCAGCACCACCCCTGCATCAGTGGTGGAGCGACCTTTAGTGAATCCAAATTGACTGCTATGTAATAGGTTATGTCGATTAAAGTGAGATGTAAGTTGATTAAGAATGAGTTTCTCAAAAACTTTACTTAATGCAGGTAGTATTGATATTGGTCTAAAATTTGTGGGGTCTGATTTAGTTCCCGATTTGAATAAAGGTATGATCTTGCTGTGCTTCATCAAATCAGGATATTATAACAGATGCACAAAGAGATCTAGATTTATTAAACACATGGTTCCAAAATAATCTATTAACAATAAATACGAGTAAAACTAATTATATCATATTCACACCAAAGAATAAAAAGATAACTAATCAAATATCATTGTCTATAAATGGGAAAATTTTAAGACAGGTAGACCATGAAAAGTATTTGGGCTTGATCCTAGATAGATATATAACTTGGAAACCCCATATAGATAAATTAAAAAATAAATTAATTTCTTTAACAGGGGCACTGCGTGGTATTGTAAAGTGTATGCCTAGGAACGTTCGATATTTAATATATAATACACTTATCAAGCCACACATCGATTATTTGATCGAACTATGGGGTACAGCCACAAGAACAAACCTAGATATCATACAAAGATCACAAAATAAATTAGTAAAAGTGTTATTTCATTATGACTATTTAACACCCACAGTTAAAATATACAAAGAAATAAAAATAATGAACATAACACAAACTTATATCTATAATACTTGCTTACTAATACGTAAAATATTAAATAAAGACATACACACACAAATAACGTTTACCAAAACACAACAGATGCGAAAACTGCGATTAAGACAGAGTGGATTATTGCTGTACAGATCGAGGACAAATTACGGCAAAAAAAGCATAATGCACGAAGGGGCTAAACTTTATAATAAACTGCCAAAAGACGTAAAAGATGCGAAAACTATTTTCACATTTAAAAAATTGCTTAAATATAATATTTTAGAAAATAAAATAACCCTAAATTAGTTACTCTACAAATATGACCAGTTTTTAGAAACGAAATGTAATAAATATTATTATATTCTATTATCAATTTATCACATTTCTATATTGAGCTAAATCTATTCATATAACCATTGTGTAATATGATACATTTGTAATCTACAATTATACATAAATTTAAAGAAATAAATAAATATTAAGGGACAATCTTACTTGAATAAATAATATTTTAAACTTAATTATTGGAATTATTAGTTATATAACCATGTTCTGGTTTCGTTTAAATAGTGAATACATAATAATACCGCTTGTATGATGCCATATCCAGTTGCGCTCGATCTGCGTACTCGCAAGTTGTATTTAAAGAAGTTATTTAGTCGCGCTCAGATCGGCCGAGTGTGGCCGAATATAAATCTACCTTTCGATTATGTTAATTAATTATCAAATGTTTATATTTACGCTTAAAAACTGCCTTTAATTCTTGTTTGCATATGTTAACAACTAATTGTGATAATTATTTTTCTCATGTAAGTGAATGTTTTTATTCTTATGAGAAATAAAATTCTTGAACCTGAAAGTTTGGGGGAATGAAATTTTGCATACCTGTTAGGTAATTAATAATAGAAAGCCACATCATCAAAAAAATTATATATACCTAATAGGTACTCAGCCGGCAAGCCCTTAATTTCCCGGCGTCTGCAGTAAATGTACCTGGAAATGTGGCTGAAATTTGGCATACCTGTTACTAATAGAAAGCCACATCATAAAAAAAATACAATCTAAAACTCACCGGGGGCAGATTCCCTTAGTCTATCCTGGCATCGGTATGGCCTTTTATTAAATTTTTCAATATACTCTATGTTAAATTTCATAACAATGAGATGAGTTCAATGTACTAACTTCAGTGACCAAATACATATTTATCAAAATTATATCCATTTAGCGTCTACTTGAACGCCATTATCTCGTCACACTGGCAGCTTTTAAGAAAAAAAAAAGGCTTGGCTGAATGAAATAAATTCCTGTGCTTGACCCAAAATCATCTTTCATTTAAAAAGCCATTTGTCATTGGCGGGAAACGAAAATCGCAACGAAGCTCAAACCTAATTTCTTCCGAGTCATTGACTGTCGGAAATAAGTGAGTCTTTTGTGTTGTGACAATGATAAATGAAAATTCTGATGGTACTTCGACAACCGGGCCACGGGCGAGCAGCAGTGGTTACAATCAGAGGGATCCATTCGTAATATCGAGGTGTCGGAGGTGAGTCATTCAGTTGTTTTGTTTTCTGATTTTTGTCAAAAAAAGTACAAAATTAAGACTTCAATTAAAGTTTATTATTATTATAATTTTCCTATTTCGTTACCAATCACTTTAGTTCTTTTATATCAATGTTACGGCTATGTTTAATAATTAAGGTTCTGTTATGCTTATACTTTTTTATTTACAAATAATCTTGGTAACAAAATAGGAAGAATATAATTCAACATTAATTAAAGTCTTGATTGTCTACAAACTTTTTGAGAACTGCTCTTCTGATAAATTATTATTCAATGGATGATAGAAACGAGTCAAAGGTGGTCAAAGTTGTAAAATTAAGTAAGGATATGCTATAACAACCTATATTTTACCTTCATAATGTTGCTTATTGTAGTTTTACGTAGTAAATAAAAAGACCCAGTCAAAGGTTGTAAAATATTTAGAAAGATTTGTACAAAATTGCAGAAATGCGGAATTTGTTGTAAGGAACGACGATGTTAACAATGAGTCCAGCGAAGAATCTGACTTGGAGGAGGTAAATTATTCTATTTTATTCAGATTGCATCGAAATAAAAAAAGTAATGCCCTGTATTGTATAGAGATTAAACATGCATGATAATTATCTGTAATTAAAACTAAACTTTCTCGCAGTAAATTGCAACAAATCCATCAGTTACTCAACTTCCTACTTTTGATACTGTCTTGAAAAGAAAAAATAATGAGAAAAGTTAAAACTGACGTTTTTAATATTTCTAATAATAGCGAAGTGATGTGATTATAATGATTATTGATTTATTCCTGTAATATAAATAACCTATGGTATATAGCCTCCCTCTAACTATCGTGATTAAAATGAAATTCGATTCTACTCACTTTACTGATCTAATTTTGCTTTAGGTCATAAATAAAAACTCTGTTGTCTACCGTTATTTATAAATTGTATTTGTCTTGTTTCCTTTTGTAAACTTTTATTGGTGTGCAATAAAGTATTGTTGTATCGTATCGTATTGTATAAAAAAATATAATATTTGCTTAATTTATTACACCTCAAAGTTTAATCGGAAATTGCGAATACGCAATTACGCATTTGACGTTGACGTCTCTTAAAAATGAACATTTAATTAACTATCAGTATACTGTCAATTTAGCATTGGATTGCGCACATTCAAAATAATATTTAAGTGGTATGAAAAAAAAAAATAAGAATTGAGATTTTTTAAAAATCTGCAGAACAAAAAATGCTCAGTTTGGAGAGACAATTAAACCTTTGGCCAGAGACACCCCGTATATAGGTACGAGGCTAATTTTGATCCACTATCGGACACAGAAACTGCTGACGGTGTTTTGCCGAGCCGGCAAGCTGGGCGCTGCTTACTACACCATACAGACTGGAGAGGTAAATCAATACATTTCTATAGGTAGATAGTTAGCAGTGGCGTGGAGTTCATACGATTCCCGATTCCCACTGGCTTGCCCACTTCCGGACAATTCAGCACCACTCGCTATTGCTACTACAGAAAAATTAAGCGAAATCTATCCCGGCTTGCCTTAAGTTTTTGTTTGATGCTATGCCACTGATAGTTAATGTCATCACCATAATATGAAATCACATATACAGACTACGGAGACATGAGTCTGCCATGCCATATCTGATTTGTTCAAAAATGTTCGAATACCTAAGTATGATAAAACCGACGGTATATTCAGACAAAATTGAAATAACAAAACCAAACACTAACTGCAGTTACTAATCTGTAATTATGTACTATGGTCGTTAATAAATAGGTATAGCGTAGGTAAAGTGTAAGTAAGTAATAAATAATGTATAAACTTTAAAGTTAGATAATATTGTCCCCGCAGTGCTGTCTACTGTCTCAGTAGCGTATTAAACTTACATTAATAACAACAATTATTAATATAAAATTATTAACTACAAGTCAACCTTTGACAACGGCAAAGGCAAAGTCAGGGAGGCACATATAATTAATATACACGATAATCCATTTAAGTTGTTTTATAAATGGGTCATTGTCAGATTTAGGTGCGCGTCTTTCCGGTGGGCATTTGCGAAATTAAGGATTCCAGGGCCTATTTTTCTTATTAAATGCCTGTAAGAATAAAAAACGATCCCTCTTCTAGTTAGTTGCGCGCTGGGCATTTTCCGCAAGTCGACCTTCGTGTACGGTACTTGGAGATCCTAGGTATTTCATTCTGTATCCTTCTACCTGTTTGCAATCTAGTAGAATATGATTGGTGGTTTCTTCTGCCTCCATGCATGCTCTGCATACTAGGCTGTCTGTTATACCTAGATTGAAAAGGTGTTTATTCAGAATATCCCTCTTCTATAATCCGATGTAATAGCAACATAACCTAGATTCATACAAGCTCTTAACTTTTGACCACCGAAGGGACGAATTTTGTTTTTTGAACTGACAATGACCCAAATGTGTGAAAGTCGTGAAAACCGAAGAAAATATGAATATAAGATGTTAACATTGCATCAGTTACTGATTTTTTAACAAATTAAATTATAATATTATTACTTATTAGTACAGAATCTGATAAGTAAAGAGTTCGTCAGTTTTGGGGTCAGTAGGGTGAAGTAGACGGGTAAGGAACGGTGCGTACTCACGCAACGCGTCTTAATCGAGTAACTAGTTCAATGAGCCACCCCTTTTCGAACATTTCTGATAAGCTATCACACTAAATCTACTGCCGTATGGACCTAACATGGAGATAACAATGTTCAAAAACTTGCAAAATACGAACTTTCCATGAATCAGAATTAATTATCTCTCCTTTCTCCATATCATGCCTCTACACCAGTAAGTAGCTAGCTAGTAAGTAATTTAGTTACGGATTAACATTGCACACTACTCATATAAAATGTGTTGCCACTATACTCTTAGTATAGGTTTAGTTTATGTGAGACAAATATAGTACTAAATCAACTTATTATATACTAGCGACCCGCCCCGGCTTCGTACGGGTGCAATGCTGATAAATTATGCATATATTATACATATAAACCTTCCTCTTGAATCACTCTATCTATTAAAAAACCGCATCAAAATCCGTTGCGTAGTTTTAAAGATTTAAGCATACAAAGGGACATAGGGACAGAGAAAGCGACTTTGTTTTATACTATGTAGTGATAGTGACGATGTAGTGATTAAACATAGGTATTAAATCTACTTGTGTCCTCCAGTATCTTCTGTTGGACAGCACCAAAAATATAACAAAGAAATCCAAAATAATAAATTGAAACTGCTCCAGCTGTTCATCCTAGAAGAGCTGCCAGACCGAGCCCCAGAGTTCCTGATGTTCCGCAACCTGTTCCGACAAGTGGAACCTCTCCGGGTCCTCTTGGATGGAAGAACCCAGAGTGCCTTCGTCAGCGCCGTGAAGAGAACAGTGTTCGATAATGGGGAGAATGGAGGACGCTGCAAGCTGCTGTTCCTTGCGTCTAAAGAGTACAGTGAGTTTCAAATGTATTAGTAGATACGACTGAGGCTAGGAGGCACATCGCAACCGTCTCGATCCTTTGTTATCTCCTGTGGCGCGAGGATACCTATTCTCCTTAATGGGGGTGTACTCCCACAAAAAGTCCAACTCAAAAAAAACGATCCAATCACGCTCCCAGCAATCCTTAGCTACCAGCTAACCTTCGTGTTCACGATTAAGATCAAGTCAACCCGAAAAGGTGGTGGTTCACTTGAATTAGGTACTTTTTAACAAATATGAATTTCCAGGTTTCGAAGCCTGCAAACGCCGTATCTACTCCCTATCACTTCCCACGGAACCTGCAAACTGCTCCAACGATGAGAGAACCCTGTTCCTCAGAACAGTCATAGACTTCAACCAGACCCAGACCGTCCATGCGCTGGGCGCCCTGCTCAGATACCTGGATCTGAACTGGTCCAATTTAAACCTGGATCTGCAGAGCAAACCTCAGTTTCTGAGTCTGAGGAGAATTTCACTGTAAGTGTTTTGTAAAGGAAATTAATAGAAGTGTACTTAGTAGTAAGTGAAGTCAAGTTACAAAATGATATAAATCTATAGGAGTGCCTGAGTTGAGTTAATTCAATGTGTCCGATCATTGATTTAGTTTTGATGCCAAATCGCTACAAATTGTAAAAAGTAATGGTGGTCCGTAATTATTTTGAAGATTTTCATTTGTTATTTTAAACTAAGCATAAATAGCCAAAGGTGGATTAGGCGTTGATCCAACTTCATCCAATCAATCTAACCATTCAGGATAATCAATCATCCCCGAATATTCGTTTATCTTTTAAGATGGCATTAAGCTATGATATGACTCGATGAATCGTATAGACGAAGTATGAAAAAGGTCATAATTTTTCGTATTGGTGTTAAGGTCCGAAAATTACCAACTTTTCCATTCCACGACTGTACATAACACAAATATTACTCGTAGGAAAGACATAGTAACAATAGACGACGACACGTACCGCGGCCTGCAAATCTTCAGCACCATATCGCACCCCAGCAACTTCAAGAAGGGCGTGCAGGGCAGCAACAAGGAGGGGCTGAGTCTGTTCCATCTGTACAGCAAGTGCGCCAGCAAGGCTGGCCAGAAGATGATGAGGTACGTTGGAGACTAAATTCACTCATGGTTAACTTTCAATGACGCCAATATTTCATACAGAGTTGTTCAATTATAAACAGACTGTAGCAATTTAATGCTGGTTTGCATTACTTCGCTCTATCCTTTCTTCACATCAAATTCAATCATGAATTTAGGAAACCTTAATGATCTGATGAAGATTCTGAACCAGAACCTTTTAAATCCCTTAGGAACAGCCTCTGTAACTTGGGCTAGCTTCCTCCTCCTCCTTGCGTCGTGTTCTCATCACAGAGGGTCGTGACTTCTATTCATCACTTTAATTTTGACAATGCTACGCCATCTGGCTCTGTGCTTAGCGACGTTGTAGGTCTTTGTGAACTTTCCCGTCGAGATCATTGGGTATTTGGTCAAACCATCGCATCGGACTCCGCCTTCATGGCTAGAAGTTTATAACTTCTACTTTTTGACATACAGACATAGGCGTATTAAAGGGGTGGCCGGGTGGATCGTGGCCACCCCAGGATGCTAGGTTTCCGATAGAAATTCATGGCTTCATCTCATAGGCCATGGCCAGGCCTCCACCCTAGCCCCGTCTGAAAAATAATCTTAGATATAATAATCAATGCATACAGAGTACTAATGCAACACCCAACCACCGACCTGGAGACATTGAAGCGCCGACACGACGCCGTGGAGTTCTTCTTGAAGCCTCAGAGTGACACCATCGTTCGGAACATGTGCTCTTCGCTTCGATTCATCAAGAACGTCAATGTGAGTACTTACCTGTTGGCATTACGTGGGGACGTTACATTTGTAAAGTTACAAATGTAACGTCCCCACGTAAATTTATTAACTTTTTGAACGCCACAATCGGACGTGGCCGACAACGGAATATTCCTCCACTGATTCCTACGTCAGCAAATGCCGGCAAAACTTCAATGATGATGATGATATTTTTGTATCCTTGTTGATTTTGGAGTAATTCTTATTTTTTGGCAGTGACGTAAGGGATAAGGGGAAGGTTAACCATGTGTGTTGAATATATAATATTGAAAGAAATGTATACTTTTCAGGGGATCTTAGCGAAGATTAAGGAGCTATCTGCAAAACCCTTCCAATGGAAATCCCTATACAACGTTAGTACCTCAAGAACTGGCAAATTTAAATCTTCAATTTTAGATTTAAGTTTTATAACGTGTACCTATACTTTTTCAGACTCTGTACAACGCAGTCCTGATTTGCGAAATGTGCGAAAACGCAGGCAAATCCAGCGAGTTTCTGGAACAACTGGCTTCTTTTGACAACAACAAGCTTTACGAAGTACGATCTAAACCTATTTAGAATATTTAAGGAAATAATTTCAAAACATTATTTTTCATTGTTAGTAGGGGAGACCGGGTATGGAAGTCACATTTTATTTCTTTTGCATTTTAAGTACTATTGTTTTTAGTTGGGGATGATGAAAGATAATTTAATAGATAGTGTATTTATTTGAGTTTAAAAATATATCAATACTTTTTCACTAACATTATGTACGGAGGAAATATTTTTATTTTTATGAAAAAAGAGAAATGTGACTTTTAACCCCGTATCAGGGATGGTTGTCACAGGTGCTGGGATACGTAATCACATAGTAAAATAAGAGGGATATACAATATTACACACATTTATATCAAACGAACTTTTTTCTTGTTGAAGATAAAAATGTTTTATGTAAGTTACTGTAACGGAAAATAACGAAATATTCGTAATTAATAAAAAAATCTCAAAAACAAATATTTTTTTCAGCTAGTAACTTATATAAACTTAAATGATGTATGTAAGTCACTGTGACCAGGAAAGTAACGAAATACGTATTCATAATTAATAAAAACACCCAAAAACTAAATTCGCTTTCAGCTAATAAGGTAGTCACACGTGACTACCAGCCCCCATCGACCTGAGACAACCTGCCCCAAAACACGTTTTAGAAAATAATCTTACAATATAAATTCAAATGAATGTTTCCTCTAAAAACCTTATAACAATATGATTATACACAAGTTCAACTTGAACAATACACGAAGAAGCATATTAATATGCAAAATAAAAGTGTACCTACGAGACTTAACACAGATGCACAAAAAAATACTTTTACTTTCGGAAAAAAGTAAACGAATGTGGCTCCGTCACAACATACCGGAGCCGACTGAGGTAAAGTACGGAGGGGGGTTTAGCTCTCGCGATCCTTGGACACCGGTCGGTAAACTGATTCGTGCCTTTAGTTGTCAGTTATGGCCGCTGTGACAACCAACCCGTGTGACTTCCATACCCGGTCTCCCCTAATCATGCTTACAAACGTAAACCCGACTCAACTTATAAATATTGTAAGTACTTTAAATCACGCTAATATTATAAAAGCGAAAATTTTTGTTTGTATATATTTCACTTTTTATCCTGGCAAAGGAAGTGTTCTCATGGAATGAGTGGGTGTCACCTCGGGACGCAGCTAGTAAATATTAAATGCCAAGTCTGAATATTTTTAACAATTAAAATTAGATGTGCTGTTAATGTTATAGATGGCGTTATATATGAACAGAATAATAGATTTCGACTTATCAAAGACGGAACGCAAGTTCACAGTGAAGGCGGGAGTTGATCAAGAACTTGACATGAGTGAGTCTATTACCTCGATTTACAATTAAAACTCACACTTAGGGTTGTTTTATCTTTGGAACAGAGTGAGTATTTTATTAGTTTAATACTCTACCACATTGACCTGTCATCATCCCAGCCAACCCTAAAACAGAGGCCGACCCCGAAAATTCCCACTATAGTTATCTGCATCCTGTGGCCAAGCTTATACGGCTACCTTCCGACCGCTCAGCTCGTCGACAGAAAACTGTGTCCCTGACCACAGATTATATACAAGTTACTCCCTGACACCAAACAGTCTGACACAGCTAGTAAGACATCGGAATCGGCAGATTTTTCTCCGCCGAATGAGCTCGCTCTCCTGTAAAGTTAAAAATTTTGGTTGAACCAAATAGCTTTTCTACCGTCGATATGTTGCAGCGAAAAAAAAAATGTTTCGGGCGGGGTTCACTTTCCAGAAAAACAGACGATGGCCAGCCTCCACGGCCTGATGTCAGAGACAGCAAAGGTGGAGCTGGAGCGACTGCCGAGCCTTTCTACCGTCGATATGTTGCAGCGAAAAAAATAATGTTTTGGGCGGGGTTTACTTTAACCTTTCCAGAAAAACAGACGATGGCCAGCCTCCACGGCCTGATGTCAGAGACAGCAAAGGTGGAGCTGGAGCGACTGCCGAGCCTTTCTACCGTCGATATGTTGCAGCGAAAAAAATAATGTTTTGGGCGGGGTTTACTTTAACCTTTCCAGAAAAACAGACGATGGCCAGCCTCCACGGCCTGATGTCAGAGACAGCAAAGGTGGAGCTGGAGCGACTGCCGAGCCTTTCTACCGTCGATATGTTGCAGCGAAAAAAATAATGTTTTGGGCGGGGTTTACTTTAACCTTTCCAGAAAAACAGACGATGGCCAGCCTCCACGGCCTGATGTCAGAGACAGCAAAGGTGGAGCTGGAGCGACTGCCGAGCCTTTCTACCGTCGGTATGTTGCAGCGAAAAAAATAATGTTTTGGGCGGGGTTTACTTTAACCTTTCCAGAAAAACAGACGATGGCCAGCCTCCACGGCCTGATGTCAGAGACAGCAAAGGTGGAGCTGGAGCGACTGCCGAGCCTTTCTACCGTCGATATGTTGCAGCGAAAAAAATAATGTTTTGGGCGGGGTTTACTTTAACCTTTCCAGAAAAACAGACGATGGCCAGCCTCCACGGCCTGATGTCAGAGACAGCAAAGGTGGAGCTGGAGCGACTGCCGAGCCTTTCTACCGTCGATATGTTGCAGCGAAAAAAATAATGTTTTGGGCGGGGTTTACTTTAACCTTTCCAGAAAAACAGACGATGGCCAGCCTCCACGGCCTGATGTCAGAGACAGCAAAGGTGGAGCTGGAGCGACTGCCGAGCCTTTCTACCGTCGATATGTTGCAGCGGAAAAAATAATGTTTTGGGCGGGGTTTACTTTAACCTTTCCAGAAAAACAGACGATGGCCAGCCTCCACGGCCTGATGTCAGAGACAGCAAAGGTGGAGCTGGAGCGACTGCCGAGCCTTTCTACCGTCGATATGTTGCAGCGAAAAAAATAATGTTTTGGGCGGGGTTTACTTTAACCTTTCCAGAAAAAAAGACGATGGCCAGCCTCCACGGCCTGATGTCAGAGACAGCAAAGGTGGAGCTGGAGCGACTGCCGAGCCTTTCTACCGTCGATATGTTGCAGCGAAAAAAATAATGTTTTGGGCGGGGTTTACTTTAACCTTTCCAGAAAAACAGATGATGGCCAGCCTCCACGGCCTGATGTCAGAGACAGCAAAGGTGGAGCTGGAGCGACTGCCGAGCCTTTCTACCGTCGATATGTTGCAGCGAAAAAAATAATGTTTTGGGCGGGGTTTACTTTAACCTTTCCAGAAAAACAGACGATGGCCAGCCTCCACGGCCTGATGTCAGAGACAGCAAAGGTGGAGCTGGAGCGACTGCCGCGCTTCGTGGAGGAGTGCACCATGCTGTACATGCCCCACCTGGGCTACCTGCTGGGGGTGAAGACCTGGGCCGCACAGCTCTCTATGGAGGAGAAGCAGCTGCCTAATATGAAGTTCATGGTAAGCAGCATTTAAACCATTGATACAAAGATCAAAGCTTAATGAGTATTTTAAATCGTAACCTGGTGGAAGAGGCCGGGAATCGAACCCGATATCTCTGGATTGTCGGTCCAGTGGATTGTGGTGTCTCACATGAAAATGAGACATTTCATGTTTCATACTATATTTATAAGTAACATTTAAGCCAATATACTTGAGCTTGGGCTTTTCTAAAATCAGATGAATCAAGTCAAGAACTCACAGTTTTCCAAGTTTTGCTGATTTGTAAAGAGCGCAATGAAGACATCTTTTTTCAGTCAAAGTATAATTTAGGGCTAATGATTGAATTTATGATTTCAGTTCCAGAATAACGACTATATCCACTACAAGAGTAAAGGCTGCGAAGGTTCGTATCATTCCCAAGTCGATAAAAATATAACTGATGAGACCGATTTGGCTCTTTGATTCTCCGATATTTCAAATTCAACTGTATATTTAATAAAAAAAAAAAAAAAAATTTAGGGTTCGTTAGTAACCGCAGACAGCAGTAGCAGACGACTTGTCGCAGCGGCACTAGTCTCTATCTGTTTCTATGAAGTACCATTCGTAATTAGCGACACGAAGCGAAGCTAGCGACGTACCTATCGGCGAGCAGCAGACGACACAGTCGCCCGACCGTACGTCAGCAGAGCACTCGGAACCAACTGGATAAGGACCTACCGTCGGCAGTCGAGTCCGAAATCATAACATAGCGACATGACGCCACAACGTGTCGCTGCGACACGTCGTCTGCTGCTGCTGTCTGCGGTCGGCTACGACCCGACACCTTTATTCATATCCCAAACCAAACATGCCAATACCAATTCCGCGGTATAAATTCAAAATGCAAGGTTTCCACAGAGCTGGACGTGATGATAGGGGACACATATCCCGAGATAGTGGCGCACGAGACACGCATCATGATGAGGCTCACCGCCGTCATCCTGGACAATCTGCACACGTTGGCGGCTTGCGTTGACGCTTGCGCAGAACTCGACTGGTAAGCTGGCGGAAATTTAAAAAAGTCACACTTCTATAGATATGCATTAATTTAGTGTATGTTACCAATAAACATGTCATCTACTTGTCTGTTGTTTTGCTCAATTAAAGTATTTTTTTAAACATAACCTACTAGATTTGTATTGAAAATTCAGGAAATATCTAGATAGCGTGATGCAGGACCGTCTTTTGTTTTGTGTGGGTGCGTGGCGTCATGCCGGTCTGGCACCATCTGTTGGGCATAACTTCCACCGTCCTCTCATCACGCCGAAGCAGCTGGACTAGCTGGACATCCAAAGATGGTTATAGGATAGGTACCTACTTTTTACTCGACTTGGGCAGAAAAAGAAATACGCATACGAAGTTGCGAGCACTTTCTAGGTAGTCACATAGTTATGAATAATTTCTATTCAGCCTCATAGCGATATCGAAAGTCTGCAAAGAGTACAACTTCGTGCGGCCCACGATGACATCAGAGAAGATCATCGACATAAAAGACGGCCGGCACCCGCTACACGCGCTCACCTGCGACAACTTCGTGCCCAACGACGTGTACTCCGACAGCGGCAGCTGCGCCAGAGTGCTGACCGGACCCAATTCTAGTGGGAAGTCCGTCTACATGAAACAGATCGGTGAGAGAACATACAGATGGCCGGCACCCGCTGCACGCGCTCACCTGCGACAACTTCGTGCCCAACGACGTGTACTCCGACAGCGGCAGCTGCGCCAGAGTGCTGACCGGACCCAATTCTAGTGGGAAGTCCGTCTACATGAAACAGATCGGTGAGAGAACATACAGATGGCCGGCACCCGCTGCACGCGCTCACCTGCGACAACTTCGTGCCCAACGACGTGTACTCCGACAGCGGCAGCTGCGCCAGAGTGCTGACCGGACCCAATTCTAGTGGGAAGTCCGTCTACATGAAACAGATCGGTGAGAGAACATACAGATGGCCGGCACCCGCTGCACGCGCTCACCTGCGACAACTTCGTGCCCAACGACGTGTACTCCGACAGCGGCAGCTGCGCCAGAGTGCTGACCGGACCCAATTCTAGTGGGAAGTCCGTCTACATGAAACAGATCGGTGAGAGAACATACAGATGGCCGGCACCCGCTGCACGCGCTCACCTGCGACAACTTCGTGCCCAACGACGTGTACTCCGACAGCGGCAGCTGCGCCAGAGTGCTGACCGGACCCAATTCTAGTGGGAAGTCCGTCTACATGAAACAGATCGGTGAGAGAACATACAGATGGCCGGCACCCGCTGCACGCGCTCACCT
Source organism: Apotomis capreana (assembly GCA_947623375.1). Lineage (NCBI taxonomy): Eukaryota > Metazoa > Arthropoda > Insecta > Lepidoptera > Tortricidae > Apotomis > Apotomis capreana. Next base: position 29,942,015 of record OX392501.1, on the reverse strand, counting down.
GCGACAACTTCGTGCCCAACGACGTATACTCCGACAGCGGCAGCTGCGCCAGAGTGCTGACCGGACCCAATTCTAGTGGGAAGTCCGTCTACATGAAACAGATCGGTGAGAGAACATACAGATGGCCGGCACCCGCTGCACGCGCTCACCTGCGACAACTTCGTGCCCAACGACGTATACTCCGACAGCGGCAGCTGCGCCAGAGTGCTGACCGGACCCAATTCTAGTGGGAAGTCCGTCTACATGAAACAGATCGGTGAGAGAACATACAGATGGCCGGCACCCGCTGCACGCGCTCACCTGCGACAACTTCGTGCCCAACGACGTATACTCCGACAGCGGCAGCTGCGCCAGAGTGCTGACCGGACCCAATTCTAGTGGGAAGTCCGTCTACATGAAACAGATCGGTGAGAGAACATACAGATGGCCGGCACCCGCTGCACGCGCTCACCTGCGACAACTTCGTGCCCAACGACGTATACTCCGACAGCGGCAGCTGCGCCAGAGTGCTGACCGGACCCAATTCTAGTGGGAAGTCCGTCTACATGAAACAGATCGGTGAGAGAACATACAGATGGCCGGCACCCGCTGCACGCGCTCACCTGCGACAACTTCGTGCCCAACGACGTGTACTCCGACAGCGGGAGCTGCGCCAGAGTGCTGACCGGACCCAATTCTAGTGGGAAGTCCGTCTACATGAAACAGATTGGTGAGAGAACAGATACAAAGATGGCCGGCACCCGCTGCACGCGCTCACCTGCGACAACTTCGTGCCCAACGACGTGTACTCCGACAGCGGGAGCTGCGCCAGAGTGCTGACCGGACCCAATTCTAGTGGGAAGTCCGTCTACATGAAACAGATTGGTGAGAGAACAGATACAAAGACGGCCGGCACCCGCTACACGCGCTCACCTGCGACAACTTCGTGCCGAACGACGTGTACTCTGACAGCGGCAGCTGCGCCAGAGTGCTGACCGGACCCAATTCTCCCGCCCGTCTACATGAAACAGATCGGTGAGAGAACAGAGACTAATGATCCATGATCATTCTTGTAAAAACTTGACAAACTCCTACGGAAAATTATTTATGGCTTTTATTTCAAAATTCATAATAAATATCGCTTTATGATGACACTGTATACTCTCGCGGTTTGTACAAATAATTATTACACCAATAGGCTAGTAGACCCAGTTTTGAAATATTTAAAATGGTTAATAATGATATTACTAGCTCAAAAAAAAGTCTTGTATTTTTGTGAAAGCTAGGAAGCTAAAATTTATTAATGGAAAATTAGAAATTTCATGAACAGTCAAATGTTTGGCGTGACGTAGAATTACGCGTAAATATTCGAAATTCGACCGTCGCATAGTGCCATTCCGCTCACTACAATATACTTTGACAGGAGATCGAGAGGCACGGCACTATTCGAAGTCGTCAAAGTAGACTTCCAGTTTTCTTTACGGGACCGATGACGTCACTATCATAAGCGAAAATAGCGGACAGCGTTTTAAGCATTTCAAGATACAGATTAAAAACCTTTTTTCAAATTCAATTTTTTCAGCCATCTTTCACTTTTATGAATTGAAAAATATATATTTAGATTCCCTTTGCTAAATACTATACGGAATAAACATTAGTTTTATACAATTTGACATGTGTCAACTCGGGTCTATAGCGAGACGTTAGATTCTTCTCCCTTCAATCTTTCCTTCCATATTCAAACCAAACCTACCTAGAATGTTGATCTCCAGGTCTGATAGTGTACCTGGCGCACATCGGCAGCTTCGTCCCCGCGCGCGCGGCCACAGTGGGCGTGGTCCGGCACGTGCGCTCGCGCCTGCGCGCCGCCGAGTGCGTCGCCGCGCACATGTCGGCCTTCCTCATCGACCTCAAGCAGGTGAGTACGAGTGTGGAACCAACAGTTTATTGGCCATGCTACCCAGATACCAGTGAGCAACGATCTCAAGACACAGATCGCTGGGCTGGATATAGGCACTATCAGTTGTTAAACTGCCTGCCTCATTATAAATAATAATAATAATAATAATAAAAAACCGGGACGTATGAGCCGAGACTCGATAACGAGATACAAATAATAATAATAATAATATTATAAAGGCGAAAGTTTGTGAGTGTGTTCATGTGTATATTTGTTACATCTTCACGCTCAAACGACTGGACCGATTTTGATAAATTTTGGTATGAAGGTAGCTGACACTCTAGATTAACATGTAGGCTACTTTATATCCCGAAAAATGTAGTATTCCCGTGAGATGAGCGGGTAATACCGCCCGGCGCAGCAAGTATACTAATAGTTACCTCGGCTCCACATGCTACCAAAGTTGACCGAAGCGAAGTTGGCGAAGGACGAAATTTAGCAGCGAAGTACTCCTCCACATTCACACTATCATACTCGCCCAACTTTGATCAGCTTCTCCAGTAGCGAATGGTGACCCGAAATGAAGTGTAGTGGGCGTCCGTCGAGTGAACCAAGAATGTCTAGCGCGCCAAAACAGGTTCAAGGGGCTACTATCGCCTTCCAATGGCGCACCGGTTTCGTTGAGCTTCCATACTCATGACCGTCTCCGACATATCTATCAGCAATGTAATCCTTTATCTCTAGATGGAGCTAGCCCTGCAAGAGTCGAGCTCCGACTCGCTGGTGCTGGTGGACGAGTTCGGCAAGGGCACGAGCGAGGTGGACGGGCTGTCGCTGCTGGCGGCCTGTCTCAACACCTTCCTGTTCCAGGGGGACGCGTGCCCGCATATATTCCTGTCCACCCATTTCCTGAACATCAGGGAGTATATCGTGGATACACCGCTCATCAAGTTTTTGGTAAGGGTCTCTTTCAAAGATAAGGAGCTAGGTCCTTAAGCTGCAAGCTGTTATACCTATAGTTCGAGTATTCCGGTTAGGTCCAAAAAACAGTCAGTCTAACAAAGATGCATTATTTATACGTTTTAATAATGTTCACTGTGGTCCTGTTAACGGTAGTGACGTCAGTTCTACTTTTTTTTAATGTTTACACTTTCTATAGCATTAATAAGTAACCTAATAGGCATGAGGAAACTTTTTTGAGAATGTCAATCGATTTTATTTTTCATTGGGATCAATTTCTGCATGACACTTAGACTGCTCTTAAAGTCAGGAATGACTGTCAAAGTTCAACATTCCTACGGAGCGCTAAAACGCTCCATACAAATTGCCACCTAATCGTGACATCATTAAATGATATTTGTATGGAGACAATAAGTAATTTGCCATTTTCACCGTGAAAAAGTGCGTTTAAGTTCATGGTAGTCATACAATCATTGTTTTGTTAAATAATGCGGATTCAAAATTTCTTTTGGGTAAAAAAAAACCTAAACGTTCGTAATACATTTGAAGTCACATATCTATTTAAAAAAAAAACTTTTTTCTTTGTTTCATGACATATTGAGCTAATTTTATTCATATAACTACAATATGCTGTAGAATCACTACATAGTATAAAACAAAGTCGCTTTCTCTGTCCCTATGTCCCTTTGTATGCTTAAATCTTTAAAACTACGCAACGGATTTTGATGCGGTTTTTTTTAATAGATAGAGTGATTCAAGAGCAAGGTTTATATGTATAAATAATACATGCATAATTTAAGCCGGGGCGGGTCGTTAAACATAATTCGTCGTCCCTATTCCTTCTCAGCGCTTTGAGCATATAATGGACGGCGACGCTCCAGTCTTCCTCTTCCGAGTGACCGAAGGCTGCGTGCACAGCAGCTTCGCGTCACAAGTGGCGCGCGCCAGCGGCGTGGAGGGCAGCGTGTTGGATCGCGCCAGCGAAGTTGCTAACTGCATGAAGGTGAGTATATGTATACGGCTCGAAGGACCAAATTCGCGTATGGTTAGAAAACTTCATCAATCCAAGCCTCCAATCACAAGGAGCCCGCAAGAGACATAGAAAACTGCATGAAGGTGACTATATGTATATGGCTCGAAGGACCAAATTCGCGTATGCATAGAAGACTGCATCAGTCGCAGAAGCCTCCAATCACAAGTGGTCCGCAGGAGTCGTGTAGAAAATAATGTCCGAGCTACTAAAGTGACCAACAGCATGAAGGCGAGGTTATGATCCGGCTCAAAGGACCATACTAAAAATTGCAAGAAGTTAGTGACGTCTGCAGCTTTGTGTTGCAAGTGGCTCGGGCTAAAGGTGGCAGCGTAATGGTGGACGGAACCAGTGAAGTTGTAAACATAAGAAGGTGATATGAAGATCTGGCTCGTAGGACCAAAACTTACAAACTCACCGGCAAGAGGGTATAGTCTATACAACTATCCATAGTAAGTTTATATCAGAAAATATTAAACATATTTTTTCTTTCAGAATAATTGTCTGCCACCACCAAACAAGAAAATCGCAGAAAAACTGAAGGCATTCACGGAAATAATAAAAACAGATCTCGCCGAAGACATTTAATATAATAAAATTTGCTTATAAACAGTGATATTACTCGTAGCTTAGGAACTAATAACAATATTTTTATAAAATCTCCAAATATTAAATAAAATATATTCACAACTTATGTACCTTACATTTCATAGGCTTTACTTATTAATATTAAATATAACATAAGATGCCGAGTCACTTACAAATAATTACTTACGCTGCTGGAATGCATTACCTATTTTACGTTAATATGCGCCACAAGTAGCATCGCCTTCGGCTCGTGCGACAAATGCTTCGAGCTGGGATATTTTTATTGTACCGCACTAGACGTATAATAAACATGTACACTGATCGTAAGTTGATAATGGACATCATGATTATATCAACACAATTTACATAAAAATCTTTTATATGTACAATTGTCCATTCAGATGGAGTTATAAGTTAATCTTTAGTTATCTCAATATCTCGTCATGGATAACCCAGTTCTCTGTTAAAATGCAACACTACCTCAAAGTCTTTCAACACCATTCAGCAAAAAGCATTTCTATGTGATATTGATATTTCATTTATTGACACCAATTTATTGGTGTAAGGTTTCGCTATCGACAGAGTTTGTGACTTGTGCTAACTGCCAAATACGCGTACAAACAGTATATTTACGAATTCTTGAATTGTTTATGGTATGTAGAGTATAGAGTTAAAAACGTCCAAGAAAAACCTGCGTCCGAAGACCCTCTGAGACACAATAATCTTATAATTTATTCCCTAATTTTTAGTTATTCTGTTTCTGGAAATAAATTATTATTATATTTTATTAGAAAAATACTTTGCCTGATTTATACTTCTTTCCAGTTTCCGAAGCTCTGGTAGATTTAAGCTTGTAAGAGTACCCGTATGACCTAGGGTAAATACGAATTATATTATAATATGATAATAAATAAAATGGAACTGATTATAATGTCGTTTTTTAAAGTAATACTTGTACAAACAAAAACTGGGTGTTCTCATTTTGAAATATATTTTAGTACGTTTGCAGAATAAACGTTCGGTTTCGATAGTTTTTTGACAAATACTGTACGGAAAGTAACCGACGGTGCCACCATCTAGCGGTTAAATGTCACACATCTTTGTCACACGATTAAATAAAACCTTTTATAACTCTATACTCTACTGCCAACGTTAAGCCTGGATATTTAGATGGACTTCATCTGCTGCATGAGGTCCTCGAGCGACAGCTCGCACGCGGCCACGGCGCCGCCCGAGCTCGAGTCCGTGCTACTGTCCACCGGTATGCTGTACGCCACCTGCACATTATACATAAACAAATACATAAATGAATGAATAAATGAATGAGTAAATGAAATAATAAATGAATGAATAAATGATTTAATGAATACATTAAACAATACATTGAATAAATGAATGAATAAATGATTTGATGCATAAATGAATGAGTAAATGAAATATTAATGAATGAATAAATGATTTAATGAATAAATGAGTAAATGAAATAATAAATGAATGAAAAAATTAAGCAATATATAAATGAATAAAATGAATGAATGGATAAATGAAAGAATGAATAAATGAATGAATAAGTACATAAATATTAAGGACAATCTGTATCTTACACAAATCGACGTAGTCACAAACTAAGCAAAGCTTGAACTATGGGTACTAGATGAGGATATACATAACTAGCTGTGCCCCGCGGTGTTACCCGCTCATCCCACGGGAACACTCGATTATTCGGGATGAAAAGTATCCTATGTCCTTCCCCGGGACTGAAACTATCTATATACCAAATTTCATCTAAATCGGTTCAGCGGTTTAAGAGTGAAGAGGTAACAGACAGACAGACAGACACACTTTCGCATTTATAATATTAGTATGGATACATACACTTTAATTTCAAAGTGACATTTAAGGTTAGATGATTTTTATTATTTTAGTGTTTAAAATTTCGACATTATAAGGGAGCGCTAAATTCAAACATGACGTGATCCCTGATTGAAGATAACAAATTGTATGTGGGAAAACAAAGAAATGTGCGCGGAAACTTTTATTTTAATGTAAATATTATAATGGTTGCCATACAACTGTCTATTGTTTTAGTGAGTTAGGTATAAGGGTTAATGGTAAGTGTATATAAATAAGTTTAATTAAATAGAATTTGAAATACATACTTGAACTCCATCAACTAATCTCAAATTGGACGTATCCTCCTCTTCAGGGCAATTTTCGTCGACCAAACTAATGCCTGAAATAAAAATTAATGAAAATGTTCAGTATTCATTGACATGGCTACTGGTAAATTATATTTGACATAAGATTATGACCGAAAACAGAAATATGGTCGTTAGCAAATAATTATTTTAATTTAAGATCAAACTTGTGCAATCATACACGTAAGAAAGAATGAAGATAGTCTGTAGGTTAGATAGTGTTTTTAAGGCTGGGTGACCCAAATGGTGAAAATGGGTCCCGATCTCCGTACAGACAGACAGTTTATCTATTAAAGGGCTGTATCTTTTGAGAACTCAACCCATTCGTTATCAGCGTGTATGGGCGTGGTGTACCTACTCGGTGACTTCGGTGGCGACCTGCACTTAAAGACAAGCACTTGCTTCGATTTCTCGCGCGCATAACCTAACTATTCCTAGCTTTGAACATTCACCCCACTTGCTGTCAGCGTGTGGGGTCGCGTGGTGTCCTCAGTGATTTCAGTGGCGACCTCCACTTAAGGACGCGCGCGTGCCTCAATCATTCGTATGGGACAATGATTGTCATCACACTGGATGTTTGGTTACATAACCTTCTATCCTTAGCTATGAACACTCACCCCACTCATTGTCAGCGTGTATGGACGTGGTGACTTCAGTGGCGACCTCTACTTAAGGACGCGCGCCTGCCTCAATCTGTCGCATGCGACAATGCTTGTCGTCACACTAGATATTCGGCTACATAACTATCTCTAGCTTTGAACACTCACCCCACTCGTTGTCAGCGTGTATGGGCGTGGTGTCCTCGGTGACTTCGGTGGCGACCTCCACTATGGGGCGTGCGCGAGCCTCGATCTGCCGCGTGCGACAGTGGTTGTCATCGCATTGGGTGTTGGGCTGCGGAGAAATGCGTCATTCATTTTACTATAACCAAGGAATATAATATGAAAACGTGCTTCGCACTGGGTATTATATTTACTGGGTACACAATAGATACAATACATGCATTAATTATCTATAAAACCCATACAGAAGAAAAACAGGCTTTTAACTATATCAGATACTTTTCTATTTAATAGCGAACGCGAGACTAGGAGCTTTTGTTTAGAGATATAAATAAATCTAAATACAATTTTGGTGGCAATTTGATCTAAACGAAACCATTTTTGCACCAAAATAGATAAATTCAATACATGAATAAACGTATAGGTACTGCTATAAAGTTTAAATAAATAATAAATAAATATATCGGACAACCTCACACAAATCGTCCTAGTCCCACAGTAAGCTCTAGTATTAGTCTTGTGTTATGGACGCTAGACGTTGATAAACATACTTATATAGATAAATACATACTTAAATACTAATAAGATCCATGAGCCAGGCACAACTATTCAAGTTAGTTTTATAATTGGAAACTAAGAAGGACAATGCGGAAATGACAAGTTTATAGTTCGAATCTCATTTGTTAAGCGAATTCCATTAGCTTTGTACACGATGAACAATACTCTATTATCTGTATTGTTAACGGTGGCCACAGCTGCCACTTCGAAATGTAAGGCGTTATAAATGCAAATTACTTTTACACTAAATTAGTCTTTAAGTCAAACGAAATAAGGTTTACTCTTAAACAAAGAGAACACAGATGTTGGTCACTTCGTAAGTGAAAGAGCAGTGAAGCTCGTTTCGATGCTTATAATGACAATGAAGTGACCAACATCTCTGTTCTCTTTGTTTAAGAGTAAACCTTATTTCGTTTGACTTAAAGACTAATTTAGTGTAAAAGTAATTTGCACTTATAACGCCTTACATTTTGAAGTGGCAATTGTGGCCACAGCTAACAATACAGATAATAAGTATTGTTCATCGGGTACAAAGCTAAGTGGATTCGCTCAACCAAAGGAATTTTTCTATACAGTGAATCGGCACCGTACCTTCAAGCTCATCATGGGGAAGAAGTCTGTGAGCGCGCTGTAGCCGAGGTAGTGGCTGACCGAGCCGAACCCCAGCAGGTGCTTCAGTGTGTTTTGTACTGGAACACAAACCAGAATACTTATAAGTGAGCATAAGAACAAAAATGTGAATAACAATTAAGTATTATTTTATTACAACAGCGCCCTCTCTCTCCCTCCCTCCTGTAGTGGTGCGGTAAGATGTGAATATTAACGTATTCACATAGAGGTCGCTAAGGTTTAACGCCTTTGAAATAAACAATGCAAAGATCGACACACAAAGCATAAGGAAGAATTCGATAGGTTGCTTGGGAGTTAGGGTGGTGAAATGGTTAACGCGCTGGACCGGCAATCCAGAGGTACCGGGTTCGATTCCCGGTCTCTTCCACCAGGTAGCTCAGTTTCAGTTTTTCTTTAAGCTTTGGTCATTGTATCAATGGTTTAAAATAAAAATTATGGTGTGTACCCACATAAAAAAAAATTGGACATTATATGTTTCTTAAATGTAAAGCCTGACCAGAAATATATATGAGGACCAGACGTCAAAGCCATTGAATCTTTCAACTAGTTGCTTCAATATGCCCCAGGGTGGCATCGTAGCGCCATCCACCGTAAAGATTTAGACTTTATAGTCGCAACAACTGGTTGAAGCAACTGGTTGAAAGATTCAATGGCTCTGACATCTGGTTCGGTGGTCGAGTTGGTAGGACGCCCGTGTTGGCCGGGAAAGCCGTTGGAAACGCAGGTTCGAATCCTGTATGAACCATTAAATTTTTAAATTTTTCGCTTCATTGTAAACATTTGGTTCACGTTAGCAGACGTTACTGCTTAATAAAAATAATACATATAAATCTTATAAATAGCGCCCTCTTGACAATCCTCATATATTTCTGGTCAGGCTTTATACTACTGTAATGCTTAGCATGGCAGAAATCGCCAGTGTGCTAACGCTCTTACGGAGATGCCACGACTTGGCCGCGGCCGCAGTACGTGTTATGTGTCTCACTCACTCGTACGGCCGCCGCGCTCGGATCTCGCCCAACCGCTCGCCGCGCCGCTGGCCGCGCATTCGTGGCACCTCCGTTAGGGAAGTAGAGAGTTAGGGCGCGTCTCAACTGAACCGGAACAGAGCGGAGACGTGGGCCATTTTCTCTAAAGTTGTACACCCCACTTTTTTTATATTTTCGATATTTTGGGTATTTTCTACTCAGAATCACGAGCTCTTTCGATCTAATTAGAAGAACAAAAGTGTCCCAATGTTTTTTCGTTCCATTCCGTTACCATTTCCATATAACCTACTATATATCCAACAACGGCGACTCTTACACTCTCCGTTCATGTGCGCGGATGTGACTTGTTAAGCCAAACTTTAGCCTACTACAGCGGTAACGGACATGGAAAAACAAAAAATGTATGAATATTTTGGGACAGTTTTTTTTCTCCTAATTAGATCGAAAGAGCTCGTGATTCTGACTAGAATATACCCAAAATATCGAAAGTAAAAAAAAAGTGGGGTGTACAGTCGAGTTCATCTAACATCTACACACTTACGAGAACAAAAATATCTGAACACGATTTTATGCTCCTGACAATAGGGTCGTGTTCAGATATTTTTGTTATCGTAAGTCTGTAGATGTAAATGAACTCGACTGTACTGCAGAATCGACCAATCACCTGAGTTGAAATCTGTATCTCAGCTCCACTTCACTTTTGAGATTGACGATTGACTTCAGTGGAGTTACAACATACCGAGAAAGCCGGCGACGATGCCCATGGTGGTGGGGAGGCTGGCCGCGCACACGCCCTCGCGCTTCAACGTGCGCTCGTCGATCTTCGACGCCACCACTAGCGGCGGCGCGCACTGCAACATCACCCTTCGTCAAATACCTTAAAATAATGCTGTACACCATTTAGGGCTGCCATCCGACCGGGTTTCACCGGATTTTTCCTAGTTTGGAGGCCGTCCGGGGGGGTTTTCAAAGTTTCCGGGAAAATACCACTTTTTATGCGAATGAAAAATAAAGCGATTGTTTTTTTTTTATAATATTATTTTCGGACACGTCTGGGGAAAAAATGCGATTTACGCCATATGTCCCGGTTTTTTTAGCCTTTGTTCGGGTTCGGCGAATTTAGAGATGGCAGCCCTAACCACGGTTTATTTGATGCAAAGAGAGGACAGCCAAGTGACCAGCCCGTCTAGCACAAGTATTCTTCGCGAATCATGTCGCGCGACATAGCGCTACCCGTCGCCCTCTCACATTACTGCACAGAAATGGACAGGCAATTATCCCGCGCGAGAAATAGGTAGTCGCTTGTGATAGAGGTGCAGAAAAGCGTTACGCGTAAATGTGGACGGATATAGATGAAAAGGAAGACCAAGAAAAGATGCATTAATTGTGTGCTATGAATAAAAAGGAAGTAAACGACGAGATGACGAGTGATAGGGAGTGAAGAATACTTACATGCTGCGCCGACCGCAAATAAATGGGATAAGGGCATGGGAATAATGATGATGACCATGATTTCTTTGAGACCCAAGGGGGGTTAGAGCGAGTGAGCAGAAATTAATCTTCGAAGATTTCAGAAATAAGCTATTAACATCTTCGCTGCGGCAATTAACTTGTAACTAACCATACTTGTACGGTCAAGAACTTTACTTAAGGAGCCATTTTAAAACGTTGTATCAATGTATCAATAGGTACATAAAATCTTAGTGGGAATTGTGTTATAGGATGTAGGCCATACCGAACGTAAAGGCAGATTTAGACGAAGACAATTTTGAGACGCCTAAATGACGGCGCCAGTGATTACCGCACAGCACACCTCCGACCGTTTAGACAATGACTATGTTCAGCCGCCTAAATCTCGCCGCTAGTCGTGTTTACACAGTGCTTTTTTTCAGTACCAGTCATTAGTGGCAGCGAGAGACGCGGAGGGGGGGTCACTGGCGCCAAAAAATAGGCCCGTGTTCTATTCCGCGCCAGCGCTGGCATGCCGCGAAAAAATGGCGCGGAAAGTGTTTATAAGGTGCCTTTTCGAGGCGCCATAATTTAGGCGTCTCAAAATTGTCTTCGTCTAAATCAGCCTTTAGATTTCTTTTCATATTATGTAACTGTTTTGTCTATGTCTGTTTTTTTCCCCAATAAAGAAAATAAATAAATGTGACAAAGTTCAAAGTGGCTGTAAATTAACCCTTAGGCGTATAAACTATCAAAAACGATACTATAACTTATACTGAAATAACACATTGCCGAGATTAACTGAACAAAGTCCTAATTGGCATGTTATTGATTTTTTAATCACTCATTTCTGTTATAAAATGTATTAGTATCATTTTTCATACCGTATGCATTTAAGGTTTACAGTTCTCGTCTGAACTGGAGCCATAATATGACCTATCCTATACCACACTCGTGTACACATTTAATAATTCATAACTATTAGCAGGTTTTGTTTAATAATTAAAACAACTTGCTAAATAAAATCTTTATTCATAAATAATCTTTCCAGTATTTACACCATCAAACATTGATAAAGCCCAACTCTCACTTTCTTTTCACCTAATAACCTACTCTCACTTATTAAATGAAAAAGCACTAAATATTATATAATAATTATGCTATAATAATCTATAATATGCTGAATGTAAATGTAAATCCCATTTGATTTATTTACATAAACCCCAATCCCGCACAATGATTTTTTGAATTCGAAATATACTATAGATCATTCTTAACAATATCCTAGTCATGAGACCCTTTATTAATCTGCACAGTCCTTGGCGAGCAGCCCCAGTTGTCCTTCTTGCAGGTTGTCCGTAGGAAATGGCTTTCTTAGGAAACACCTGTTTATTTATTTACTATTTATTTTAGGCTGTGCTGTCCCACTGCTGGGCAAAGGCCTCCCACTCTTTCTTCCAGTTGTTTCTGTTCAAGGCAGCAACAGACCAATCTTTTTGCAATCTATCTAGGCCATCTCTGTTGTGGTCTGCGGCGACGCCATACTCTATTAGGTGGGATCCAGTCCGTGGTATTTTTAGCCCACAGTTCGTTCGACACGCGGCAAACGTGTCCATCCCAGTCTCACTTAAGCTTAGCAGCTGTCAAGGCTCTGTCGGTAACTTGCGTTTTGGTACGCAAGGTGGTATTTCTGGTACAATCTGCTAATTTGATTCCCAAGATTTTACGCTCCATTGCCCTCTGGCAAACCTTGAGGGTAAGCACAATAGGTATGGATCGAAAGAATGCACATGTCCATGAGTTTCCGCTTTAAGCTGTTGCATTGATTTATCTTTTTCAAATTTAGTTAATTTACACTAAAGTTTTAATTATTTTTTAATATCCTGGCCATCAGATGCTTTATTTATCTGCACAGAGTCCTTGGCCAGCAACCCCAGCTGTCCCTCCAGCAGGATGTCTGTAATAGCTTTCTTGGCGAAGACCTGCTGCAACGGTTCCATTTTCTTTAACTCCGCAGCCATCACTTTGCCCCAATAGTCATATTCATCCTCAACATGAAGCAATGTTATACTTTCTTCTTTCCCTTTATGTTGTTTAATTGCTTTAACTTGTTTCCTTTTTTTATAGATCAATGCTGTATTTTTTGTTTCTTTTTTATAAATCAATGGTGAAGTTTTTGCTTCTTTTTTATAAATCACTGGTACTGTTGGTTTTAGTGTTGGTTTTTTATAAATTAATGTAGGTGAGATTTTTGTAGGTTTTTCATTTTCGTAAAGAAGTTCTTGTGAACATTCTTCTTCTTCTGTTGTGTCCTCGTCTGATACTTCATACTTTATGGTGTCACCTTCTACTATATCATATTGCTCCATTTCTTCAGTTTCCTAGAAAATAAGAGAATAAACAATTTGTTAACACTGAAAGTAGGTTTAAAAAAGGTTGAAATTTAACTTTGCAATGATTGGCTACTAGCAGTCAATACATAGAACTAATTTATGACCCTGGAACGAAAGTTCAATTTCATCAATTAATTGACCTTGCCAGGAATCCAACCAGGCAGTCCACATACTTAGCCATGCTACGTTAACTACATATATTGCTACAAATATTTGAATCGGGATCATCTTCTTTCACACTTCACCGATTGCTTAATTTCATAGACAACTTTTCCTCTGAAGTCATACATTTTTCTGAAATCTTGAAATGTCACCCTACAGTGTTATAACATCCAAAACGGTTTTTGGTTTCAGAAAAAAAATGCTTTCCATATAATTAAAATTCGAAAAGACATCTGTCTATGAAACAAGGGCAAATTTGACCGTAGTTATGCAGAAAGCAACTAGCGTACATTTCTTGTCAAAGTGACTTAAATCTTAATCAATCAATGAGTTTGGTCACTTTTTGCATTATGAAAAAAAACTTTGGTCGCAATTGGCATCTTTGGTCATTTCTTACCATTTAAATTATTTGATTTCCTTTTGAACTAGAAATACATAATTATTTTATCATATAAATAGGTATAATAAATACTTTGTTAAATGATAAACAAGTATAAAAGCACAATTACTAACTCAACCTGTCTTAACAGAACCTAAGTAAGACCAATGTCCCCCAGATCACAGCCATGTCACAGCGTATCTGCATAAAATAATAATTAAATTTAATAAAACATCAATCATAAAAAAATGGTCTTACCTGATCCTTAAAGGAATCATTGACACTTATGATTATGTCTGTGTGCAGCGGATTGCACTTCACCTCCGAATAGCTCGCTTCCACATCAATTGTGTTGTCCACTTCTTCGCACCCCATTATAAAGTTCATGTCTTTGAACCAGTACAAGCCTGGAGGCCCGTCCGGCCCGTACTTGTGATAATACCGTCGATAATTCGACCTCAACGAATTAATTTTCTTCTTAACATCTCTTAAATTTGCTGTTGGGTAGTTCTCTTTGTATTTATTTAACAGTAACAGATAGGATTTATGTTTTAAACTTGAATGACGATATTCTTGGCATTTTGTATTCCATATTGCCGGCAATTTTTTATAATAGTCAATAAATTCGGTTAGAAATTCTCTGTCTTTTTCCGAAGTACTACTCATGTTGTTTGATTTTCGTTTTCGGATTAAAAGTCAGAAAGTTCGGCGGGATATCACTTCACTTGACAGCTGTTTGTAAACATAATTTCAATCAAATTGATCGTGGACTCATCAATCGTCGTAAAATGAACACTCACAAAATGGCGATCACGTCAATCATTAAATTATCATTTATCATTATCACTTCAATGAAATTTCCACCTCCTAATTGTATATGTAGTTTTTTGGTTTTTATTTATCAACAGAGAAAAAAAAGTATTATGAAATCAATAATTTCAATGGCTTACATTTACTGACAGTATTTACTTATCGGTCAATAATGAGATTGATTGCATTGCGTAAACTTCGAGTTGAGGTTATTTGACGTTAGAGTTGCAGAGTTGCCAGTCTTAAAAACTAGATATGTATGTATTGTTGTCATAGATATAGTATAGTAGTTATAATTTGCCACAGAGCGACCAGGCGTAAGAGAAAGACATATAATGACGTCAAAATGTCGGGTTGCCATGGTCGCAAAAAAAAAACCCATAAAAAGTGGTTAGAGAGAAACGTTCCAAGTACTCAAATTCACAACATTTTTTTTTTTTACTCATTTTCCAATCAAATAAAGGATAAAAAAATTATGTATATTCCCTTTTTATATTTTTTAAAATATTCCAATTAACGATTAACAATCTATTTGTTCCTCATTTTAAAAGACCATACCATAGGCGAAAGATAATTGGTCACAGCGCAGTAAATCATAAGTCGGACTATTGCTAAGGCGGATTTAGTATAAAAATTGTAGCGCTGTTCTTTTATAGGCTACGACTGTCAATTTTCCACAAGGTGTCGTCATTTGAGTGCTGATTGATTTGAGTCTTAGACGACGCTGCTTTGACATTTATATTTAGTATTTTCAAAACTAGTCCGTATAATCAAATAAAAATAATATACTTGGGTTCTCTGATAATAAAAGTAATGAAATTAGTTTAAACTTTAAATAATATGTATTTACAACAATTGTTTCTAAACAAAATTTTTGATTTGCTCTTGAATACTGTAGAATTTTTCTGGCCAGTACTAAAAAAATAGGATGAAACTTCTTCTTTTTCTTCTATTCTACTTCTACTCAGGATACTTTTAATCCATCGTGACAGTCCACGTTCATGGACGCACCGCCTTATTGGGACATTCTGTAACAAAGCAAAATTAAATAGTAAAATTGTAAACGACATAAAGTAGATAGGATATCACCAATACTAGTTGCTAAAAAATCTAATTTTTCTCAGGCTGTCGGAATCGGAGAACTGAAAATATCAATTTGCTATAGATTCCCCAAATATGGGGGTAATTTTTATTTTATATCTAGGCATCCCCAAATTGGATTATAAACCGACTGATTTATTTAGACGTCTATGTTAGCTGGCTTCTATCGTAGATTTATGCTACGCAATTTGACTGATTTGCAATATTGACATGTCAAAATGCTCCGAGTTATTTTGAAAATAATTTACAGATTTTTCCTATTTTATCAAGTTTTTTCATGATATAACTAATGATTTAACTTTGTAACTTGATTCTTGTGAGATTTGAGAAAGAAATAGGTGATCAAAACACAAAGAAACTTGTACTTACGCATGAAATGTAAAATCCGCTTATTTTCGTTAACTGTTGCTTTTCTAACCAAGCACTGAACACCCCACCATTTTTGAGGCTACACACAAACACTCCACATCCGTTAATATGTCAATTATCTGGTAATAACAATTATTTAATACACAAAATCTTCTATTTCTATACCGCTTTTGATACTACCTGATTGTTTTGCTTCGATTTTGAAGTGTGCCAATAACCCGACCATGAAAAAATGCTCGGTCGCTGATAAAGACAAAACATGGCACTCTTTTCTATTTCTTCTTTTAGGAATCGCAATAAAGCTATCTTTATCTATCAAAGTGTGCCCTTGATTGTTGTCATCAATAAAATTAGCTCAAACGTGAAAATAGCGCACCGGATTTAAATTTGCTTGATATGACAAATTGAAGAAAAATATTTTTTTGGCTCACTATTACTTATAAGTTATAATTGAAAAAACAATTACGTAAATATCTTTAACACTTCAAACTGGTTTAGCACTTATCGCTTTTTGATTACTCGTTTGGCAAAAATGCATCAATTTAGTAATAATCCCTATGCCTGCAAGAAAGAAGGACGAAACAAAAAATATGCTTGCCCATATAAAATAGTAACATTTTGTTCGTGTTAAGATAATTTACCACAAGCATATAGTAATTTTTAACCCTGCAACTCCCCGCTACCTTAAAGATCGTTTTAGTTACCTCACATCAGCAAGGTCCGCTCAAAATTGTATACTCACTGTCCCGGCATCGAAGTCAAAATTTTATTCCAATTCTTTTACTGTGCAAGCTATTTTACTGTGGAACTCGCTTCCGGTGGATCTAAGACAAGCTAAAACTTTGGCAATTTTTAAATATAAACTTAAAGATCACTATTTATTTCTACCGTAGCCTAATCCTTTAATAATTCTATGCTGTCGTTTTTCATTATAAGTCTAATGTTAGCTGTGATATTATTTTCATTCTTCCATTTTGTATGTATGTACGTTTATGTATGTTTATATATATAGATATTATTTGTGTATGTGTATGACCTATGTGCCTTTAATATTTTGTTTGTCGTTTATTTATTATTTCTCAAATTACTTAAAGTTCTTATCTCACCACCTATTATTTTTTGTTTAATTTTGTTTTCTCCGCCACCCAAAGGTTGTCTGGAAGAGATCGCTCTTTAGCGATAAGACCCCCTATTGTCTACCATTATTTAATTTATGATTTCTCATGTAATATTTTTCTTGTTGGTGTGCAATAAAGTATTGTTGTATTGTATTGTATTGTAATTCCAACTACGCACTAAGCATTCCTCTTCTGGAGCGTCATATAAAAAGTAACTTACAGCAAAGCAGGCGGTGACACCGGGCACGATGAACTGTATGTGTCCAGAGACTGCATTCTCGCTGACTCCACTCTCGAACCACTTCTGGTTGAGCTCGTTGCAGGCCGTGTTGATGGCCATGCGCGCTTCAAAGTTATCCACGCAGCTCAGCACCAGGTCCACAGGGCCTCCGGTCAAGCTGCCCGTGCTGTTATGGAAGATTTATTGATAAGTATCTTGATAGAGAAATTCACTACTACTACACTGACAATCTAAGATGTAGTTGGTAACTCTAAGTGTGATTGTATGATGTTTGTTTCCCATTACAATAAATAAATGTAAATAAAATAGGAGAGACTGAGAAGATATGTGATAATGTGGGCCCTGGCCCAAGGGAGTCATCACTCAAATTAGGCCAGTTTCCTGCAATCAACTTATGAAATACCACATTTTAAAGGCATCTGATAATGTACCAACTTCAATCTTCTGTTCACATCTTTTACAGAATATAATATATTATTCCTCGGTTTTCGCAACTGTCACACAATTAAATAGAATAATTTACTTTAAGACGACGGGTAATGCGAAACTAGCGCCACTTCCAATTTTTTTCTTATACATTCATAATCTGTTATTTTTTTTGAATATGCAATGTAATTCATTTAATTGTTTCATTGAATATGCGATATAATCCATTTAATTGTTTGATTTAGATTATAATATGATAGTTATAGCAGAAAATATCAAGCACATACGAAGGTCTACAATTATAGTATGATTTATACATCTGTCAATTTTACTATAATCATAAACCGAACACACTAATCGCATGTGACCTACCTAATAGCATCGCAGAACTTCTGGAAGTTGTCCACCGTGGTGATGTTATAGTTGTATGCGTCAATGGATACGTCTGGGTTGATGTTCTGGAGCGTGGCAGCGGCAGCATCCACCTTGCTGAGCCCGGCTTGGTGTGGCTGGAAGAACAGCCGGTTCATGTTTGCCAGCTCCACCTTGTCATAATCGAAGAGGATCAACTGGAAATAGATAGATAGATTTTTTGTTTAACATAGCCAGAGCCCATAAGTATTAGTACATATTTGGGCAGATTTTTATTTTGTTGTCGATTTTGTTTTTTTCTCAGAAATCAATAAAATTTGGTCAGTTGGTAAAGTTGCTTAATAAGCAACTTTACCAACAGCATAATATGCTGAACAAGGTAGGGCCAATTTCACGATATGTCCTACAAAATTTTCCATTGAGTTACAAAAAATGTACTTATGGTTTTTTTTTTACTAAATTTCGTATTTTGTACTAAAATTTAGTTGAAAATGAGGAGCTCGAAATACAAAGTAAATAATTCGACAACAAAATAAAAAAATATTTATTTATTTATCATACAGAATTAGCACTAACAGCTGAACCTTACGTGCTAATTGTTAGTCGTTGGAGAATGAATGTTAATAATAATTGTGTTAGTGTTAATTATTTAAACTTGTTTACTCAAAATTACAAAGAAAGCAAACTCTCTTCTATACATGATCCGGAAGGCCTTCTCTTATATGGATAAGAACCTCTTCATTAAGCTATAACATATGTGAGACCATTATTGGAATATGCTTTCCAAATTTGGAACCCATATTTCCAAAAAGACATCATCATGATAGAGAGAGTTCAAAGAAGAGCTACAAAAATGGTACCATTTCTGCGCAACAAAACATATGAAGCCCGACTAAAGGAATTAGGCTTAACAACGCTAGAACAGAGAAGACAACGCGGTGATCTGATTGAAACATATAAAATACTCACAGGAGTGTACAATGTTTCTGCGATGAGCGACATCTACACAAGAAATACGAACGAGCGACTGAGAGGACACTCTTTGAAATTGGTATTAACGGCCAGTACTAGCAACCCTAGGCGTCACTTTCTAGCCAATCGCGTGGTCAAAGTGTGGAACAGTTTACCTGAATCCGTGATTAGTGCACCCTCAGTGAACTCTTTCAAAAATAGACTTGACAAACATTTACAAACACAGAACACAAGTGAACAGTGATATTCACGCATCAGCTATAAGCTGCCTGTGCATTAAATAAATAAATAAATAAATAAAAGCAATTTTTGATTGTAAATCTCATATAAGTAATATGACTTAGTATTTTAGGGTATTTATGACTTAGTTGTAAAATGATTTGAATTGTATATGAATAGCAATGACCTTCAAAAAGCATTCTACATGGATCTATTTTGAATAAAATTATTTTGATTTTGATTTTGATTTGAATACATACATCATTAATTTAACTAGGTAATTTACATTATTGCATTTGATTGCTTATTATTATTAGAGTACATTATATTATTAAATTAAACTAAATTTGATTACATTAAATTTAAATTCATATAATAACATTCGATAAAATGGTCCTATGGTCAATTTCTGTCATACATTTTGCGTAACTCAATGGAGAGAAACTTGTAGGACATATCGTGAGATTGGGCTTACCATGGTCAGAAGAAGCAATTTTACCAACTCACCAAATTTTATTGAAATCTGAGAAAAAAAAGAAATCGGCAACAAAATAAAAATTTGCCCATTTAGTCTAAATTAAATTCAGTATTCTTATTTTACATTTGTTATTATGTAGTTATAGAACCAATAAGTCTACAGTTTTATTATTTATTTATTTATTTATTTATTGAAAAACAGGTTACATAACATTACAGTTTACACCAATGCGTCATGAACCGAACAATGTTTATTTTGACGGCGAAACGGCGTGGCCACGTTGTTCCGACATCTCGGGTGTTGGATTTGGTAGGTTGCCCCGGAACCGACGAAACACGACACCTTTCGGCCAGAAATCAGCACACGCGATGGTGTCCTGGAGCGGCCGCGGCACGCGCACTACAAACGAGCTGAAGTGCACAGTGGTACAATAATTTGAATAAGATGTCAAAATAATGGTAAAATTTTAATCCTTGTGAGGCCTAAGCCAACATAAGGCCTAAACACCTAATGTACAATTTCTTTAAATGTACCTGTGGCCCAAAACTTTTTTTTCTTTAAGATCTCAAGGATATTTTTATATGTTTTTCAAGATCCTCTAGGGTCTAACTAAACAAATAGAATGCACCGAAAGAATCTTGTACATACATCGTAATGTACACTGAGCTGAGTTTTTGCGTACGTATAGCATAAACTGTCTGGATCCCAGTTACACATAATATGTGTTGCTTTCTACATTGAGAGCTACATTGAGCCTCACGAGATATAAGGATGCAAAATCATAGCCCCCTAAGTAAGCTAGAAAGGAGCCACATAAATAAATATTTTCATAATGTAAAAGCATACCTTGCCTATCCCGCAGCGAGTGAGCATCTCAGCTGTGACGCTGCCAACACCGCCAACTCCAACCACGGCCACGGACATCTCACGGATCTTCTCATAATTGTCCACGATGCCCATCCGCTTTAGAGCCATCAGACGACTGAAATTTTGATTACCATCATTATATACCTACTGATAGTATTGACTTTTACATTCGGACTATGCGTTTGGCACATTTTGTAGAGCACCTGTCTACTGAGCCAGCGGTCCCAGGTTCGAATCCCAGCCAAGGCAAATATTTGTGTGATGAACTCGAATATTTGTGCTTGAGTCATGATTGTTCAATGTATTTATCTATATAATTATGTATATTGTCATCTAATACCCATCGGCTTGTGCCTTCTTCAGCTTATTTTGGGACTAGATTAATTTGTGTAAAGTTGCCCGATAGTTATTTATTTATTGATTTACATTGATAGAATATTCTCCGATTTGGTATTTACATGATGGTGATCAAACCAGTTTGGTGCTTTGCATATATGTATAAAATTAAATATCCAATAGGTATATGTCAGAAATTAAGATTTTATCGTATAATAATAATTTCTAGCGATATACATAGGGAATAGTAGGTAGGGCACAACAAATTATTGCGAATAATTTAAAAACAAGTAAAAGGATTACCTAAACATGAGTCACTTTTTAAACACATTTTGACGACTATTTCAACATCGTTACTTAAGAGGCTAAAAGTAATAGCGTTCTTACTTATTCTATGAGGATTTATGTTTGATTATATGTATCTAAAATAATAGTAAAAGAGAAATACCTGTAAGGATTTGAGTCCACGACTTCAGACGACATAACTTCGATTTTCTGCCGCACAGGGCCCGTGCTCGCCTGCACGGCCGCCAGTTTGGCCTCCAATTCGTTCACTTTCTTCTGCAATTCTTCTACAGTCGACATTTTTCAGTGAATTTGTTTGAATTCCACAGAAAATCACTTTGTACTTGTAGGTACCCAGCTGGCTCGCTGAGTTGTCAAGTGAAATGTCAAGTTGACATATTATTTGCCACGATATACGATGCGTTCACTTTTTGCTGCGTTTGGAAAATAATAATTCACAACCGCACGTGGCAATAAAAAAATATAACGTTACTGAAAGAAACAAAAACAATAGAAATTTTTCATACCCTAATTAAATCCAAATAGATCACATAGAACTATGCTAATTGTAAAATAATATAAGATACTGTTACAGGTATATTCCTTGATGTTTGAGGTGTGCAATAAAGAGTACTTATTTGTATTTGTATAGCGCGAAGATGGAAGTAAAATATTGCAGTTGTAAAATAACTATATATAATTAAAAGTCAACAAAAACTTATGAGTTTAGACTTAGACCCGGACTAAAGAAACCGTAGTAATGTTTCCTAATTCTGTAGTTGGTTTCCCCTAAAAAGAAAGAATTGACTAAGTATCCGTGTCGACTTAACATTGGTACGGCTTCAGTCATTCACAGCCAATAAATTAATTACCTACTTGTCATGTACTTATTAAATACTAAACTTCCAATATTCTTGTCTTGCCGATTGTGTTAATAAAAGATAGTATATACATGTAGGAATTAACTCTGTATCCCTACCTAACTATAAAAAGTTATTCAAGTATGATTACAATATGTATAACAACCCTTGGGCTGGGCTTATGTATCCAGAATACATATTTAAAAAGGTACTTACCTAGGTTTTCCACACTTCGACTTCTATCGCACTCTTTAACTATGAGAGTTTAAAGTTTTCCACCCAATAACAGTTTAATAAAATCATTACATATCTATTAATGACTAAGCGCCATGTTTTTTTAACACAACCAGCAGTCGAAAAACAAATTGGACCCCAGCCACATTAAATAAATGCACGATTGTCAACAACAGTTAGTGGACGCTAGCCTTGGATAATGGTTGTGCCAAGCGCGCGCAATTGAAAAAAAAATAGTATAAACAAAAGACGATCGATTTTCAATCTGTATTAAATCTCTTGAAATTAAATATGTTTGAAAATGTGATGTGAACTAAAGTTAATCAATTTTAAATAAAGTGTAATCAATTTTAAACAAAGTGTTATCAAGTTTTGAAATTTCGCTGAAACCATACATCCAGAAAGTAGGTACGTATTTTGTATTTGTTAACGATACTTTTATCCGCTATTTGGGAACAAAAAAGGCGAAATACTATTTCGAAACCTGTTTAACTTGTTGTGCTTTGTGCTGCAAGCCCGATCTACGGAAGTAAAATAACTTAGATAACTTACGAAACTTTTCATTCAAATATATTAGAGAGGTAAGTAGGAAAAGCTATGTTTGCGGTTTTGAATGTGGTTTTTCAAAATAAAAGGTATGTCTATGATTTTTTTCTACTAATCTTGTACAAAACGAAATAAGACATTTCAGAAGAGAGACGAAATTAAGGGTTTATAGCATACTTATCTAAAAAGTGTATATCTGATATGTGTGATAATTTTCTAGTCCAATCAATCTGGATTTTCCTTTTTATTCTAGTAAGTATTAAGTACGAGTATAATATACCCAATTAAATGATATACTTCACACGAAACAAACCTGCATTCTGTTCTATCTCTACGACCATCTTGCGATTCTTGCGCAAATATAAATTAAGATAAAACTTGGAGTTAAAGTTTACACATCCTGAGATAAAGGAACAAGGAACTCTTTTAACCGCCAAACGTTTACGTATTGTTCATTTATTTGACTATGACTTAATAATTAACAACTCAATTAAAACTAAATTATAAAAATAACAAGGTTCAAAAAACACCGCTCCCTGTCGTTCCTGGTCCATCGAAAGGTGCCCATAACGCTCGCAGCATTTAACTGACTATGTATTAATTTGTATTTAAATATGTAGTCATACGTGACTAAGCGGAAGTATAATAGCCTGACCAGCTGC
Organism: Apotomis capreana; assembly: GCA_947623375.1. Classification (NCBI taxonomy): domain Eukaryota; kingdom Metazoa; phylum Arthropoda; class Insecta; order Lepidoptera; family Tortricidae; genus Apotomis; species Apotomis capreana. The sequence continues at coordinate 29,918,122 of OX392501.1, read as the reverse complement.
GGTTTGGTCCTGGGATAGTTACGCTAGAAACAGCTTAGGTACATAGGTACCTATAGCAATAATATTTGATAATATGCACGTCATAAATGTACATATAGGTACTTATGCATTATAAAAATATCAATTAGTGGTATATCAACAATCAATTTCATAACATTCTTTGTCGGAATGAAGCCAAACCCTTCGTTCTTCTGAAATAAATATTGAATCGTTTTTGCCTACAAACTGACCGGCGATTGACCTCAATATCACCTGATGGTAAGTAACAACCCGGGGTCAAAAAGAGCTCGCTGGTTCAGCAACAGCCTATTCACTCTTTCCTTGAAGAAACTCAAATTCGGAAACAAAACTTAATCCTGCAACGCTGCGGATTTGGCTTTTTTATGCAAAAAATATTTAAAATTTACGTAATTTTTAGCCCTGTTTCCTCTTTGTTTACTTCAATGAGATTCGATGTCTTTCAACGTCAGTTACCAAAATATTATATTCCTTGCTAGTAAAATAAAGAACCACTAAAAATTCGCAATATCGCGAGGCCCGAATAAGCAACTCGGCGGGCTAGTACCTACAATAGGGTTGCCATAAACATGGGAAAGTCGATTGGGATAATCTACCCCGTTGTTACTATTCATATGACTGTCAGTCTCAACTCAACTGACCGGGACAAAGTGAATGGCCGGACGGATACCGGGACACCAGTTTTAAAACCGGGATATATCCCGGCGTACCGGGACGTTTTACAACCCTATATTATATAACAATAATGTATTAATTATATATGCAGTAATACTTGGTAGGTACAGTCAGATGTTGTTCGTTGTACTTTGATTATAAGATTAATAAAACTACCTACATATAAAGGCGAGGTGAGAATACGAACATAGTTTTTGAACTCTAGATTTATTTGAGCATTATATTTGATTCATTGTATAAATTCGGCTTTTTTGTGGATTGTGGAATAATCCACGCATATCTAGCATTTATAAATGATTGCTGTAGAAACTAATAAATTTAGAATGATCGATCTCGTTGATCACAGGATAGAGGATGGAGCGTGCAGGAACAAGTAGCGAGCGCACCCCCTTGGTGCAGCCCACATACGTGTTCGATTCCAGCCTGAACCGTCGTTACCGCAAGCGCCTGCGCAACTGCCAGTGCGCCATCTGCATCTCCTTATTGTAAGTCCTCATCTTCATCCTCGGCATAGATGATGGAGCGCCCAGGCAGCGCACCGGTGGCTCAGACCTCATACGTGCTCGAGTCTATCGCAACCACCTGCCTTGCCAGTGCGCCATCTGCATCTCCTTATTGTAACTCCTCATCTTCATAGGCATAGAGGAGGAAGCGCCCAGGTAACGCACCGGTGGCTCAGACCACATACGTGCTCGAGTCTACCGCAACCGCCTGCCTTGCCAGTGCGCCATCTGCATCTCCTTATTGTAACTCCTCATCTTCATCCTCGGCATAGATGATGGAGCGCCCAGGCAACGCACCGGTGGCACAGACCACATACGTGTTCGAGTCTTAGTCTAAGTCGGCGTTACCGCAAGCGCCTGCGCAGCTGCCAGTCTGCATCTCCTTATTGTAAGTCCTCATCTTCATCTGCATAGAGGATAGAGCTCCCAAGCACGAGCAGCGAGTGCACCTCCGTGGTGCAGCCCACATACGTATTCGAGTCTAGTCTGAGCCGCCGTTATCGCAACCGCCTGCCTTGCCAGTGCGCCGTCTGCATCTCCTTATTTTAAGTCCTCATACTCAACGGATCCGTGGCGCCTGCGAAGTACGGTCGGGCATCCTGATTTGAACTACAAACACTAAGGAATAAGGAAGTCAGTGTCGTTCTGGACTCTGCTATTAGCACAGCCCTCGCCATCATCGTCATGTTAATCACAATCACCGTCTTCAATGTCATCATCATCGCCACCAGTGTTCTCACTATCATCGTCATTATTATCATCCCCACCAAAATTGTTCTCATCATCATAATTATCATCAATGTCACCGCTGCCGCAACCCCCTGCGCAGTTGCTAGTGCGCAGTCTTCGTTGATTTGTTGTCAATCTCAGCCTCATCATAAGAGGTCGGAAAAGCTGTGTGTTATTAATATCATCATCATCATCATCATCATCGTCAGTCATCATTCGCCTCAAAACAACGATTCAATAAACCAACAAACATTAAACATGTGTTTATGTGCCCTTGAGGCCTACTTGTAGAATAAATATTTGAATTTTGGAATAGGAACAAACATTACGTTCACTTACGTATGAAAAGCACATATGAAAACGCTTCATATTCCACCTTCCAATATGAAATGAGAACTGGACTGATCAATTGTAATCCCGCTGACACGTACATTTGTTTGCAGAGTTCTCTTCAGCGTGCTCCTCCTGGTCACAGTATCATACAACCTCGCCGACTTGATCAACGGTGACGACGACGACAACTCCACTATCGTCCCCATACCTATCCCCCTTTTAAACATATCCACAGCCAACCTGACCTCGATTGGCAACCTGCCGATGGCTGGCAAAATTGTCCCTAAGCTGACATCGATAGAACCCAATTTGATGCCGATGTTGAATAAGAAATGGCCACTGGAAGGTAAGGGTTCGTCTATATCATATCCATTTATATCATAAGTAGGTTTTGAATTTTCTTACAATGGTGATTTCATTTCGCTTGAGTCGAAATTCGTTATCATTCATTTTCATTCATTTATTTATTTCATGGAACAATATCAATTGTGTTTGAAATAATACATAAAAATTAAACAATAAAAAGACCTTAACTAAATTACGTGTAGGTAAGTACATTGCAAGAAGTCAATATTATAAACATGTCAAACTATTCAGTCAATCTATTCAAAGATAAAGTTAGCCAATTAACAGAACGGGGGCTTATATTTAGGACCCCTAAATCGTTTAAATCAAATATCCGCCATTGCGAACCTATTATACCAGCCATCGATAGACCGGGTCGAAACTATACCATCACACCATCGAGACCTGTAGTGCCTGTACAGTCAGCAAAGAAAGTGGTCTACCACTTTTGGACTCTATTACATGTAAAATAGAGTCGAAAAGTGGTAGACCACATTTTTGGTTGACTGTACCCAATCCTGGTACGTATCATTACAATGTACTCTACAATCACTACTAATTCAAATTCAAGAAGTCTTTCCTTAGAATTGGTATCATATCATATCAACTATTATGTATAAAGAGTCACTTAGTGATGGAGGTTTTAGGATCACCAGATACCTAAAAGCAAGTGCTCTGGTCAAATAATTTATTGTGACTGAGGATGTGGAAACAAAAAACACTGTCATATAAAAAAAAAACCTTATTCTATTATAAACAAGTTTGTATAGGTTTACATTATAAGCTCTATGTTCCAACAGAAGTCGAGAAATCAAAATCATTGCGAAACATTCATATTTTCAGTAAAATAACACTAAGTTCATTTTAATAGAGCGTTTTGCGGTTTCTAATGATGTGGAAGAGTTAGACTAGTATGGAATTTTATTTTTTGTATAATTAATGAAACCGGTTGGATCCGAAAGCGTGGAACTAGTTTTGTTTTGCAGCCTTGAACCCAGCCTGCATCTGTTGAGACACGAGAAGGCATTTGGTGATGTAAATTATGATATTTTTAGATGTGTAGCATATTCATTGAGCCGTTAAAGTTATTGTGTTTTGTATAAATAGGAATGGTATTGGAATACGTGTCCGTAGGGAGAGCTTTAAAGCTTTTTTTATTCGTACATTACATACTAGTTACCCGCCTAAAAGAATGGCCCAAAGAGAATGGAGGCTGGATACTGAGGCATATTAATTTGAATGGTAACTGATCAGTGATCACCATCTTAACATCTTATCAACCATGGCAGTCGTGGACCAATCAGCATTGAATAACTAAAAGGGAATTGGATCTGTGAAAGTTTAAATTGTGCTTATGACCGCAGATTTGGCACAGCATGTAAATTTATATAAATCAAATGCTTATTGCCAAATTTCCGAAGCTATAATTATTATATCCTTTATACCTGAAGGTTACCAATGATTTTTAGCATCGTGGTGTTCCAACTACTTAAGTGCTTAGGAACATCCTGAAACTTAGGTGCCAAGACAGACAATGACGTACCTGTAGGTTGGAGGATCCAGAGTAATACTTGAGATCAAGGAGATGGTGGAAAGCCCAACAATTATCGGAGTAACAAAGTCCATTAGGTTTCGCTAGCTCAGTCATTTAGATTGGAAGAGGATCGTGCAACAAAAGGAGCATAATTGGGGCGACCAAGCGGTCGGGGGCCACTTTGGTCTTCTCAGGTATCTCTGGGGAGACTTGGTCGAGGCGCATCTGCGCGAGCTTCAAGCTGAAAACTGGCCAGAAACTGCGCAGGATCGGATCAACTGGCGTACTCGGAGGCTAAAAACCTTTTTGGCTCTCTTAGCCAAACAGTTAGCTACCAAATGGGTTAGGACCAGAAAGTTGGATGAAATTAAGGCGTACTTAGCGAGGAAATAAATACGATTGGAATAAGTTCCGTTGTGCGACAAAAATTAACGATACAATAAGGAACCTTAAAATAGAAACCCTAAGGTACGTTATTGGAAGGTAAACTGTCGTCGCAGAATGGAGACTGATACAAATATTCATTGACTGAGTTAAGGTGGCAAACTTTTTGGTCTTCACCCAAACCAGCGAAATTCAAACAGGCAAACCTAACCCGATCTCTCTCAACAGAAAAGCCCTCCACCCCTTGGCCGTCCACCCCCACGCCGTCCGCAATAACCGACGCTGTGTCGCACGGCAAAGCGGCGCTCGCGCAGCAGAAAGATATCGAGGCGCAGCGCAAGGCCCTCGCCGCCGGCACTCCCGCGCACCGCGCGCAGCGCGCCGCCGCGACCGGCGCCGACGTGAAGCCGCTCGCAGAGGCGGCGTACGCGGCTGAGGAGGCCACTAAGGCGATGCTCAACGGGTAATGCTTATGTTAGTCTGCACGGGTGTGTAATGATAGATATATAACATAATTTCATATAATATGTCATAAGTTGTTATAGCAACCGTTACGAGATTGTGGCACATATCGGGAGGTTTTCAACTCCTAGAAATATTTTCGTCGAATGTGTTATTTTGCCGAAAGATCATTTCGTAGAAAGGATTTTTCTTTGCAACCGTAAACTATTTGAGATTGTTATTAAACAAACCTCACCTAACTTAATTAATAGGATGATATTTGCAAGAAACATGAAAAATATATAACTAACAGAGGAATAGAAATTCTGCGAAACGATTTTTCGGATAAATGAAACATTCAACGAAATAAGTTTCTGGGAAACAAAGGGCTCCCGAAAAATACATTTCTAGATTAAGTCGTTACAAATACCACCACTAGCGAACAGCTGATAGGTATATAATATTGATCGTCATTAGATAGAGAGTTGACTCTCAGTTAGATAAGATTTTCTTGTCGCCGTAAAAGGTAAAGAAGAGCCCAGAATCGCAGACGACCGTTCACGAAAACTGGGCGAACATACTTAGAACAAAGCATTATTATTAGTACCTATTTATCAAATTACCGTTGTATCACTTAAATGATAATTATTTAGATATAAAAAATATAAGTACATTTCTTTATTGGTACCATTGCTAAGCACGCACAACTATTACATACGCTGTCCTAGGTTCTTTATATAATTATATTTATTTAGTAGTACATAAGTTTAACTGCACTGTAATAAACCTTGCACTGTAGCTAACTGCACATAGCACATAGTTGTATTTAGTCAATGTTTGTCTTTATTTTTCAAGTGTTGATTGCACTGTTTTCTTTGAGACTATATTAGAGCATGCATTTTGGGAGAGACGTTATATGCAAAACTTTCTACTCTTTATAACATTAACCTCTTTAGATAAAATAAATAGGCATACCTACTCCCAAAACGCAACGCCCATGTAAGTATTTTGTAATGTGTGGTAATTATTTGTCCTGACTAACGTATTGTATGCTTTAATACATGTTTTGTTACAAGCACTGTATGATTTGCTTACCCTTTACCATTCTCCCTGAGCTTTGCCAACAATGTACCTACCTATAGGACTTCCAATCTAGTTTAGTAGATTCACCATACAACACACAGATAGAGCTTATGAAACATCTAATGTCTCATTATTTTGAATGTGGGTACACACCAATTTTTTTTATATTAAACCATTGATACAAAGATCAAAGCACAATTTTTAGGGTTCCGTAGCCAAATGGCAAAAAACGGAACCCTTATAGATTCGTCATGTCTGTCTGTCTGTCCGTCTGTCCGTCTGTCCGTCCGTATGTCACAGCCATTTTTTTCCGAAACTATAAGAGCTATACTGTTGAAACTTGGTAGGTAGATGTATTCTGTGAACCGCATTAAGATTTTGATTCAAAAATAAAAAAATAATAATAAATATTGGGGGCTCCCCATACTTAGAACTGAAACTCAAAAAATTTTTTTTCATCAATCACATACGTGTGGGGTATCTATGGATAGGTCTTCAAAAATGATATCGAGGTTTCTGAAACATTTTTTTTCTAAACCGAATAGTTTGCGTGACAGACGCTTCCAAAGTGGAAAAAAGTTGGTCCCCCCCCCTCTAACTTCTAAAATAAGAAAATGAAAAATCTAAAAAAAACATATGATGTACATTACTATAAAAACTACCAACGAAAATTGTTTTGAACGAGATCTAGTAGGTAGTTTTTTTTTTAATACCAAATACCTAACTTTGCACCTAATTTATATGGGGCGCTATACATACCAGGTGCAAACTTAACTTAAACACTTAGGGATGGAAAGTGTTTGTACGGAACCCTCGGTGCGCGAGTCCGACTTGCACTTGGCCGGTTTTTTTTAAATGCGTAACCTGGCGGATGAGAATAACGGGAATCGAACTAGGTACCTCTGGATTACCGGTCCGGTGTGTTAACCTCTCCACCAATCAATGTAATTTGTCTCTATTCATGGGCGTCGCCAAGGGGGGGCAGGGGGGGGCAGCTGCCCCCCCCTAGAGATCCAAAAATATCAGTCACTTGACTTGTCTGATGGATCATACTTGCACACCGAAACTCAAATGAATTTAGTAAGTAATAATTCCAATCCATTCCAACCCCTCCACAAAATGTATGTAATTAGGAGACTAGAAGTCCAGTCAGGGGCTAGAGGGAGATCGTTGATGAGATCGCCAGTGTATCGGCTACCATCAGTAAAGGTCATGAAAAGTGACTACGAAACGAGTAGCGACGTGTCTCACCGACAGGTGACACTTTGTAGAGACTATGTAGAGTGTACCGAAGAAGAAGAATTGTCCATATAATATAACATTGGTACAAAAAAATAGAACTACTCAAGTGGCGCTGAGCTGAAGACCTAAAAAAAAAAAAACAAAACTGAATCGACAAACGTAGACCAGGTCTACTGGGCAGCCTCGAGTCTTTACTCGTCGCGTCCAGCAGATTTTCGGCTCGTTGCAAGATCTCTCGGTCCGTTGCTTCGTGATAATTCTGCACTTGCATCAAAATGTATTGAATTATTGTCTTTCAACTTATGTTATGGTTACGAAAAATTTCGCGCTCGCTGCGCTCGCGCTTTATACTCGTATCTGATTTTTTTTTTACCCTTCCTCTTAAAAAAATTCGCGCTCGCTGTGCTCGCGCTTTCATCTAGTTTTGTTTTGACTCTTCCTCTCAAAAAAATTCGCGCTCGCTGCACTCGCGTTTTCATCACATTCATGAACCGTATCCCTCCAAAATTTTCGCGCTCGCTCCGCTCGCGATTTACGACTCACTGCGTTTTGTACCGTCCTCCCAAAACTTTTACGCTCACGTTTCCATCTCATTTTTAATGACATTTATGACTATTAGCCGAAATACACTTTCTATAAGGTACTTGCGGCAAAGACGGCCCTGTTCCTAAGATAGCCCACAAAGATAGCCGTACCATATATATAGTCCTATGGTACTTACCAAAAATGGGGGCGAAATTTGAATTCCTTCAAACTTCCTTATAACTATAAAATTTTGAAGTGGGCTATCTTAGGAACAGGGCCATCTTTGGCGCAAGTACCTTATTTAGGTGCTTGGTGAAGCTTCCTATACTCTAGCATGACTTTACAACAATTCCTTTTCCCCACCCTGCATATATGTCAACTTGCCCTGCCCCCCCACCCTGCATATATGTCAACTTGCCCTGCCCCCCCCTGAACCTTCGGCTGGCGACGCCCTTGTCTCTATTTGTATAAATGGTTTAATAACGATAGAACTTAGGTAGCCAGTAATCATCATAGCTTATATCTTTTTCCTATGAACGATATGCACCGACTTACTAATCCTTTTAAAACCCGCTTGTGCAAGATTGACTTGCAATTGGGGATGCTTAATCCGTTCAAGAGGATCAGAAAATTCTGGAAAGATAGGTTATATCCTGACACTCGGCTAATATTTTGGGTATGTCTGTAAAAGGATCCAGTGCATTCGCACTAACAAGGAATTTCAAGTTTTGTCAATGAATAATAAGGGTATTTTATTCCTCAAAACCTCTAATCCATCATCTATACTCTAGACTCTAGACTATATATGTTTGTGCGCTTGACTTAAGTTCTCGAATTTTCTGATCCTCTTGCATTTACAGTTTTATTTCACAAACTACAGAGAAAAATGTTTGTGTTTCTGAATTCCCAAAGCATCACAGTATTTGTAATAGATCCATAGGTCACCACAGGTTCAAATCCGGTTCGAAGGACCAATTTGTGAACCGCGGGTTTGGTTCCGAATATACTTATTTAAATACATGCAGATAGCTCCATGATAGCTCCAAAGAAAATTATTGACAACTAAAAACTGACATATAAAAAAATAACATAAAAACTTAGCGGCCATGCAGCAGGTTATACAAAGAGGCCGTCGCTTACACCTCCCCTCCCCCTCAAATCTGGACCAATAGCGTAAGTAAGTGAATGTAAGTATATACATTATAGTATATAGATTCATAATAGCGATTATACAATGATTTCTTGATACTTCTTTTTCCAGAATCAAATCAGATATAGCACTTGAGGTTATTTACCCAAGTTGTTGTGCGAGTAAAAGGACTATATAGCTATTACTCTGATCTAGTTTCATATTGTAATTGGCTGTCTCCAATTGGCCTAATCGGTCGGATGTCGGCCATTGCTGATAGATAAAGGATACGCTTGGACATGCCAATAAAGCAAGGCATAAGATATAATCGTCGCCGTAGTACTCGTAGTCAGCCAAGAGACCACGGTAAAATTAGAATAAACATTTACATTTAACATCTTTATTGCCAACAAGAGGTAGACAAGCTAGGTGATTAATTTCAAATTAACAAACTAAACATGTGAAGTCTATCGTGAAATAAGATATAGGCCCATACAAGTAACCTGATACCGTCAACCACGCAACTCGACGCCGTTCGGCTTCAGTTCACTGCCTGCGCCACCAAAATGGCTAATATGTGACATGTCTGCGATTGACAAGGCAATTGATGCGTGCTGCAAATATTGAAGTAGATAAACCAGTAGGTTAGGAGCAGTTGTGAAAAATTGCGGGGCTGTATAGTATAAGGCCGAGTGTTCATCAGAACTGCGCAATAACAAAATCTTCCATTAGGTGTCTTGATTTTTCTAGCTTTGCTCAGCAGCGTCTGGTAGATATGGAGTTAGTGGGCCGAGGTTTTTGCAAAACAAGCAAGATATGTCTGCATATATGTGTGCGAGGAGCGATGTCTGTGTAAGAAATACAAACAAGGCAATTGTATCTACGTGATGTCTAAGGAGTGACCTTTGTGGTGCACCACTAGGGTCACTAGAGATCACGTCACATCTTTATTACCTTAATTATTATCACTTCAGCACCCTGGCACACCTATAATCTAGAAGTACACACAGCTTAGATTCGCATTTTTGCACTAATCGCACCGCTACATCCTAACCAAATTTCGGGAAACGTAACTTATGAGCCAAATCTATACAATTATACATTTTAAAAATTGTAGTGAAAACCTGTTTTCTATTGAGACGGCTCAATATTTCAAGAAATCATAACAAAACGCGATGCAGGATTGGTACGGGCGCGCGGCCCGTAGATAGAGCCGTCTGTTGGTAGAATTATGTTATACTGTCGGAAAAACTTCACTATATTTTCCTATTCTGACGACGTGGTTGACGCAGTGGTAAAGCAGCTGCTTACTGAGCTGGTCCTAGGTTCGAATCCCGGCAAGGGCAAATATTTGTGTGATGAACACGAATATTTGACCCTCGGTCATAGACGTTCTCTGTATTTAAGTATTTATATCAAGTAAGTATTTCGTCGCCTAGTACCCATAACACAAGCCTTCTCTGAAGCTTAATGTGGAACTAGGTTGATTTGTATAAGGATAGGTACTCTTTAAACCCTATAAGTAAGATTTATAGATAGAATATTACTTGATAATGAATGTTAGATTGAGGGTCATTTTAATGTCACCACGACGCCATAACGGAAAGCCACGACGTTCACAGTTCACACTCTACTTGGCTAAGCCCTATCGGGTTTCGTGGGCAATACCAGATCTATTACCCAACGGGGAAGTCTAACGTTTCCGATACATTTGTACGTAGTAGCGGTTTAGAAATATGTTGATGATTATTAATGTGTATATTGACACAAGTTACAAATGCGAATTAAAAAAAAGTGAATAGTACATCCTTTATATTTCTCTCGAGTTGTTCCGCCCGAAACGTGATCTTTCGAAGCCTGTTATAACGCACGTTATGGCGACATTTCATTGCGTGTTTGAGAAAATGCTTTTATCTCGTTCGGCGAATGATGGTCCCTGGGATTCTTCACAAAATGTGATACATTTCTAATAATATTGCTTGAATGCGAAATCCAGATGGATGGATGATAATATGAATACGAAGGTAAACGACGAGATGACGAGTAATAGGGAATAATGGAGGAAGAAAACATGCTGCGCCGACCCCAAATAAATGGGATAAGGGCTAGGGAATGATGATGATGATTGCTTGAATGCGTAATCAATTTATTTAAGTATAAGTAAAGTATAGGTATATATTTATCTGGTTGGCAACAAATATGTTGATATATTATGACATCAACACCATTACAAGGTAAATTTCAAAAATTACAATAAATGTTGCACGGATGATCATTCTCCGACCGAGGTATATAAATAGATGTAGTGTACCTAATTAATAACATCGGAAAGACCCAATTATTATACATTTACCTGCCCTAATCCCTAACACCGGTATGAAATTGACGCCTAAAAGAAAAAAAATAGCACAAAAACTTCAATTGATGTATCTCCCTGTTTTTAATAAGTATACGAAATTACGAATCATTATTTAATAATGGTGATTGACTTGAATCGTAAATATCGTAATAAATAATACTTCCTTGTTTAATATTATTGATACTTTCTTCTTCAACCACAACATTCGACAAAAGTAAATTTTAAATAAGTTAGTGTTGGTAGTGGTAGGTGAAAAAGATCACAATAATAAAACTAAAGGCGTATTCAAGAATAAATGTTATAAAAGTTAAGTAGATATCATATTTTGATGTGACCAGCAGGGCTAAAATATCGTGCCGCGACTTCAGTTGTCGCGCGACTCGGCATTAACCATCTTGCTCGCACGGTATTGAAAGGAAAGTGACAGGTAGTATATGTCGCGCGACAAAGAGTCGCGTGTGACAGTTATGCTAGAGGTGTATTAAACGCTATCTGTACGACGACGTCCATCATTAAAACATTGCTTTAAGCTACGATGTCATCCTAACCTAACGCATATAAGAAATGTAGCAACTGGTTTTACTGGTAAAAAAAATGTTGACTGGAAAGCCGTTGAAAACGCAGAGAGTTGAGATTCCGTATCCAAAGGGTTAAAAACGGGACCCTATTACTAAGACTCCGCTGTCCGTCTGTCAACAGGCTGTATCTCATGACCCGTGATAGCTAAGACAGTTGAAATTTTCACAGATGATGTAAGTATTTCTGTTGCCGCTATAACAACAAATACTAAAAATAGAATAAAATAAATATTTAAGTGGGGCTCCCATACAACAAACGTGATCGGTTGTGTTAATTTTGCACCTCATGTGATGCATGCGGCGCTATTTGGGCGCCATACATACTAGGTGCAAACTTAATCCGGACAGTTAAGATGGGATAAGTATTTATACGGAACCCTCGGTGCGCAAGTCAGACACGCACTTGGCTGGTTTTTTATTTTCTTGTTTCGATTTAAACAATTGCTTCCAGATCTCCAAAACGCCACGGGGGTATAGGAGTCGGTCCAGCAACCAGCGGCCACTTCGAACAGCCTCCCTACTGCCGCAACAACACTCCTGTCTGCCCCGCCAGCAAATACAGGAGCCAAGATGGAAGCTGCAATAACTTGGCTCAGCCTCTGCGCTGGGGTGTTTCTAGGACGCCGTTCAGGAGAGTCCTGCCAGCTGACTATGGAGATGGTAGGTTAACAATGAACGTTCCTTCCCGTTGAATAAAGCAACAACAATCGCTGCAGTCAGCTATATATCACTACAAATTTAGCCTCTCAAACTGGCTGACACACTCGCTTTTAAAACGTGTTTATTTAATTAAGTACCTCGACGTGTCGAACGTTATGTTACGTTCATGGTCACGAAGGGAAGGATCCCTGAACGCGACTACTTAATTCCCGTTTTATTAATATTGAATGTGTGAAAAATTTAAAATCGTTTAAGTTTAAACCAACACACATCTGTGTTGTACATCTCCCATATAAGTATTTGCTGCAAAGATTAATAAAGGCGTCATTTTAACAGCCGACTTCAAAAAAGAGGAGGTTCTCAATTTGACTGAATATTGATTATTTTGTTGACAACTTTTTTTTATCATTTAACATTTTCGTTGGATAAATATGGGTAGTTTGCAGAAATGGGACTTAGACAGAGAAAAAGTATGTTTTTCAAAGTCAACCTTTGACATTGGTAATTGAAAAGTTGCCGAACCGTCAGGAAGGCTCTAATAATGAATTTTGAATATACGCAATATAATCTATTTTAATTGCTTTATTAAAATGTGTGACAGTCGCAGAATAATATATAAAAATAAAATCTTTAAATTATAACGATTCACGAAATACTTGTTTATTCTGTGTAATCTTATTTTAAGGACTTGTAAGACATCAAAGCAAAGAAAAACTGAAATACGTAACCTGGTGGAACAAACAGGGAACAAAACCCGGTACCTCTGGATTACCGGTCCAGCGTGTTAATTCAGAGTTCAGAGGTACCAGGTTCGATTTCCGGTATTTCCGCCAGATTGCGCATTTAAATTTTTCTCTGTTGTATCCACTTTAAAATAATGAGACATTGACATTACCTACATGTTTCATAAATGTATTACTTAGTATTGCTCCATTATTCCAGGCATCAGCTCCCCCCGCCGCGGCGTGAACGGGAGCGCCCTCCCCACCGCCCGAGACATGAGCCTCACCGTGCACCGTCCCAGCTATGCCCACGACATCTCCTTCACCGTCATGCTGGCCGTGTGGGGGCAGTTCATCGACCACGACATCACCGCCACTGCTCTCAGCAAAGGTACCAGATGGTACCACATGGTACCAGCTATCTTCGCTGCGGTGTGAACGGGAGTGCCCTACCCACCGCCCGGGACATGATACCGATTTCACACAAGGACAGGACAGTGAGGCAGAACAGTGGGCAGTATAGTACTGTTACTATTTGAACACACAGAACAGTACAGAACAGTACTGTCTTGACAGTAACTGTGCGTTCAAGCAGTGGTGACCATGACATTACTGCCCTGTAATACTTAGCAAAGATACAGAAAACACTCACGTTATAGGCTGGAGCTCTCCTTGCAAAGGTATCCATTTATTTATATAATCGTATGGCATACACACAGTGCATGATAACAGACAGGTATCCATGAACGGACGGGACGTGAGTCTCGCTGTTCCAGCTCAGCGGTTGATGTTCTGATGACTGGGGTCGCATGTTAGTTCACGGTTAGTAGGCCAAGGGCCCCTAAGAAAGCCTCGTTACATGGCTCGGCTTCCACATTAAAAGCTGTCTGAATTTTGTTGAACCGTGTGAAGAAGTAGCTAATTTAAATTGTATGTCTGACTTGTAGGCGAAAACGGCACAGCCCTGTCCTGCTGCGACCCTTCGCAGCCTCCGCACCCAGCCTGCTTCCCAGTGCCGATAGAAGCGGAGGACCCCTTCTACCAGACTTATCACGTCACGTGCATGGAATTTGTCCGTTCAGCTCCGGCGCCTACGTGCCATTTTGGTGAGTTGTTGCTATGGTTAAAATTTTAGGCGAAAATCTGTTTACAATCTTTTGTATAAATCGCTAATATATTTGTGTAAAGTTGCATAAAAATAGCTAATGAGGAGTACCTACTCTTTTCTTCGCGATATTATGTTACAGTCATAGTATGGGTAAAAAAGCCCTCTAAAAAGACAACCTTCAATAGCAGGAATGCTTGGTAAGCGCTTCTGAGTTGTGATTTTGATATTTTTTGCCACGAAACTCGAAAAATATTCATAGCATTTGAACGTTTTCTGTTTCTTACTAATGTCTACTTACAATCAAAGCCGTAATAAGGTAAACTGATTTCTAAAATTCATATATAAGAATAGACCCAAAATAATTGTGAATTGCGTTTGTAAGAATGTAACATTGTAACAACATAAGTATTTCAGATTTCTTCCAAATCCGCTTCAACAAAGCTCCTTTTCTTAAAATTGTTATGCATTAATTCAAAACTTCTATCCATCAGGTCCTCGTGAACAAATGAACCAAGCGACCGCCTACCTGGACGCGTCCACCGTGTACGGCTATTCTCCTACCCGCGCTTCCCAGCTCCGCCAGGGGACAGGAGGGCTGCTGCGAATGCTGGTGGTAGAGGGCCGGGAGCTTCTGCCACAATCTCTGGACCCTAACGACGGATGCAACACGCAGGAGATGAATGCAAAGGGCCGGTACTGCTTTGAGACTGGTAAGTTAACGGTATAAAGCTTGACCTTTAATCTAGTATGAGGTTGTACTCCCGCCTGTGCGGCCGGCAACGCACTTGTGACTCCTCTGGTGTTGCAGGTGTCTATGAGCGACGGTCATCGCGCACCATCAGGCGATCCGTTTGCTCGTTTGCGCTATGACATAAGAAATAATAATGAGGGAATTCTAAAGTTACCATAGTGCTGTCTCGAACTGCTCACCTGCCGCCTATATACGGAATGCCATAAGAAGCGGTGGCTACTAACCATGAATACATACACCACACACGCACACTGTCACGTGTATAAGGATGAAACACAATTAACCGCCACTTCGTGACACGTTACCAACCATCCACACAGAATGGAATATGCATTTTTGTTGATACTGAATCGCACAGTGGAGTACCTAACACTAGAGGCTATACCTAATATATGAAGATGAGTTAACCATTACATAACGTCAACATAAATCCCTATTGAAAGGCTTTCACTTCCTCATTTCCAGGAGACGATCGAGCCAACGAGAACCTCCACCTAACGACCATGCATCTTCTGTGGGCGCGGCAACACAATCGGCTGGCCAGGATCTTCGCCGCGCTCAATCCTCGCTGGGACGACGAGCGACTGTACCAGGAAGCCAGGAAGGTTGTAGGCGCTCAAATGCAGCACATCAGCTACAATGAGTTCCTGCCACTCGTCCTAGGTTAGTGCAAGTTCGGGACTAAATTGAAGTTTCCATTTAGGAGAGAAAACAAGGCCGTTAACTTTTTAAAAGCGCTAGTTTGGTTAGGAGTACTGAAGTATACTATGAACCATGCATGTAGAAGTAGCGTCTAGCACAATTGTGATCCACGACTCTTTGTCGCGCGACATATACTACCTGCCTGTCACTTTCTATTCAATACCATGCGAGTGACGACGCTGCGTCGCGCGACTAGCGAAGTCGTGGCAAGACATGGTAGCCCTACAGGTGCCCCATTTATCTCCTATGCTTAAGTGTCCTAAACATAAAAGTCTCATAAATACCTGTTTAAGGGTGGCATTTATGTTCCATTACGTGGCATAAACATACAGTCTGACCAAAAAGAGTAAAAATTAAAAAGTGGCAATACTGTAGTGTCGTCCCTTTCTAATCAATATAAGAGAACGGGGACGACACTACAGTATTGCCACTTTTTAATTTCTACTCTTTTTGGTTAGACTGTAAAAGCCACCGCATGCTCTTCGCCGCTCTTTTATCTCGCTGGAGCGATTAGTGCTTGTCATAGATAGATAGATAGATTTTTTATTTGTAATAATCATACATTGTCAATACAAGTCAAGTGTTACAAATAATTTAATTTATATTAATAATTGAGATTAAGTAGTTAATTATATTGAATAAGATGTCAAAATGATGGTAAGATTTTAAAATTAAAAATTAGAAAATAATTATTATAAAATTTTAATAAAAATATTATTATTTAATCATCCAAGAACTCATTTATAGAGTAATAAGCCTTCTTAGTGCATAACATTTTGAGTTTATGGGTGAACGCGCGCTCATTTGGTGAAGCCCTAATCTCTTCAGGCAGTTTGTTATAAATACGCGCTCCCATAATGCCCAGAGATTTACTTGTCTTTTGTAGTCTGCGTGCAGGAACGGCAAGCCCTGGTTTCCTTCTGGCAGAGTAGCTCTTGCTGGCATTGCTTGCATATCAGGAGGTTTGGATTTCCACGTGCGTCCTTCAACACGGTGACATCGTTCCACTGACCACTGTCCTTGTTCCCTCTTGTTAGCAAATGACTGCAGGACCTTCCGTCCCATCGTAAACTCGTCACGTTACCTAGCTGTGTCTGTTCACAGGCAGCGACGTGATGTGGGCGCTGAACCTGTCGCTGCTGCAGCAGGGCCACTCCGCCAGCTACAGCGCGCGCGTGGACGCCTCCATGGCCAACCACTTCTCCGCCGCCGCCTTCAGATTCGCGCACACCTTGCTACCGGTAAGTATGACGAGTTACTTTAGTTATTTCACAGGTTCATGTCAAAACAGGACTTTATCACGCATGATCACTTATCGGTGGATTAGTCACGAAACGATTATTCAGGAAGGATGGAATGAAAGATAAGATAGGAAGTTTTTGGATATCTTCAAAGGTATTCAAAAACTCAGCAGCTATAATTTGAAAAGATCTACTTGCTCATAACAGTGGACCATTTATTATTTATTAGACGTTGACAGTGTTTTAGACATGAAAATAATGACCATTTGATTTTTGGAAAAGTTAACTGTACCTAAAACAGAAAGAGTGCCAAACAAATCACTACTTGTCTTTTATTTCTTCAGGGTTTAATCCACACAATCAACGCCGACACGGGTTCAGTGGACTATGTCCATCTCCACGAGATGCTGTTCAATCCGTACACTTTATACCTGGAGAAGGGAGCCAGGGGTTCCGTCCACTCTGCCATCAACACCCCAGTGCATAGCGTAGACCCGCATGTTACTGATGAGGTAGGTATAGTTTCCCGTCGTATCTCTTGTTTTCCAGGGTCTCATCCACACCGACATGAACTCCGTGACATCAGGCTGCGTCTTTGTGAAGCCTAAAAGAACTCCAAATTCCGAGGAAGCTAATTGGTTCATTGTATACAACTCCTCTCCACTTTGTAGCTTTATTGTACTAAATCATTTTAATATCCTACCAATGTTTCATTCAGCTCAGCAACCACCTGTTCGAGCGCCCTACCACCACCAACACATCTACACCGCTACACCCCTGCGGCCTCGACCTCGTGTCACTCAACATTCAGCGCGGCAGAGACCACGGCCTGCAGCCCTACCCTGCGTGGAGGGAGCACTGCGGCTTCCCGCGGCCGCGGAGCTTCGAGGAGCTCAGAGGAGTGTTCAATGAGGTGTCCTGGATGAGGATCAGTACTATATACAGGTCAGTCAATAAAAGTTCATTCATTCTATCTTCGTCCTCCGGGTAGGCAAACACTTGTGACTCCTCTGGTGTTGCAGGTGTTTATGGGCGACGGTAATCGCTTTCCATCAGGCGATACGTTGGCTCGTTTGCCCCCTATGACATAAAAAAAAAAAAAGTTCGTCTTTTCTATCCTACCTAATCGATGACGCAATGTAGAGGTCAAGTAGTTTCGAAAAGCCGAGGAAAGTGTGTAAATGTCTTTAGCTACGACACCCTAGGCCGTAAGTGGGATTTTCTGCCCACTACGCGGTGAGAAAATCTCACTTCCTGGCTAAGACAAGACATAAAACTTTAGACAGACCACGGACGGTAATTCGTAAAACCTCAGCTTCGGTTTGAGCCACAAACACCTGCAATCTGGGACATTCACGAAATCACCGCTCTAGGTATGTTATGTACTATTGAGTACTTTAGCCCTACATACACGCCTGTGTTTAGGTTCTCAATAGGCGGTACAACAATTGCAACTCCATAAATTTTGTTATAAAAGGATAGTCTTATGCTTCATCTTTGCTTGAAATAAGAGTTGAATCACGGTTTAAATTTTGTTTATACACACAAAGGTTCTACGAACCGCGTGCCGTGTGCTACTGCCCAATATTCAGAAATAACCTGGACAGCAAGAAAACGTAACGATAATGCGTCATTTGGGGTTATGTCTAAATCTGGTCTGCCTGTCTGTCTGGTTACGGATCCGTTATCAAACAAGAAACTTATATAAGTACTTATCTAACTAAAAAGTCATAACCTATTTTTTTGCCTTTCCGTAGTCGGGTAAAAAGTGCCTATCCTATAACCACTTGGACATGCACCGTATATTGTTACATCAGTTCAAGTCTTTTAGACATGATGAGGGCAATAAGACTACGGATGTTGTCAAACAAAACATCCTAAACATTTTTTTCGATTCTGTGCTCCAAATAGCCTATTATTTTTCAATATCTTCAAAATCAATATCTTCAATGGTAGCAAATAAACAGAAGACAATTAAATTAAAATAAAACCTTAAGTAAAAGATATAAACAAAGAAAATCTATTAAAAAAATAACTATAAAACTGTGCCCCCACGGCATGGTCCCGAAGACGCTGACAGCATTTCCTCGGTGAATTGCAATGCTGATTCGTTGTGCGAGGCAGCTGCCAGCTCTTCGGTCACCAGTAGACTCAACTCTTCAATGTACATTACATTTATTTTTTACATCACACGCTACCCAGGTTTAAGAGCCCTTACTCGTATTCCTTTTAAAAAATATTTTTTCATTACCTATTAACCTAGACCTAAAACTAGGCAGACCTAAAACTAGGTGGAAGGATGTAGTGCTAAAGGATATGATAGAGTGTCAAGTATCCGACGACGACGTCGAGGACAGGGCGAAGTGGAGAAGCAAAGTACGGAAAGCTGACCCCACCACCATATGGGATAATAGCTAGAAAGAGAGAGAGAGATTATGACAAATATATTGATAATTTCAACAAACTTTTTGAAGTGAATAATACTTTTCCCCGAGTTCTAGGTAGTAACATATCTATTTCATGCTTTCATTGCGTGCAGTCGAAAATAAGTTGATAAAACTAATTTACTGCGAAAATTTTGTAAATTTCGAGTAGTTTTTGAAACAAAAATTATCAATGAAAAATTCAAACTGTAGGTTTCAAATATATACCAATAAATCCCAATAGCCCTGTTCTAGGTAGTAATATCAATAATATGTTAAGAAACATGTTTGATCATAGAGAAACATGACTAAAACAATCAGCATTTTAAAAGGAATAAGGCCTCTTAAGTGCTCTATATGTTTTATAATACTTGAACATGACCTTTCATCTAAACCCATTCGACGGTCAAGCGCGTCTTTCAGTAACAAAAATACATAAATGGTAGTGATAACCAAATTTAGCTAACGATTAAAAATCATCAGAGCGGAATTAACTGTTAAAAGAGAGGCTTTTTCTGCACATAAATTCATACAATTTTTGATACAGTTCCTAAAATAGATTATGAATTGAAATAGATCACCAATCTACATCTTTGAGAAATTGAAAACATGTCCAAGTTCCGTTGTACCTAAATATTTCGGGACGGGTCGGGTCAACGACTTGACCACTTGCTACCACCAACTTACGCGTTCCGGTGACTCAGATTACACCACATTTTGACGTACGATGACTATTGACATACCTTAATGTTGAGCACTAAGAACTAGTTTACGCAGTCCAGAAACTTCGCATTAACTAGAATAACTCTATAAGGAATTAAACTGTTTCAGCAGCAAATATAACTTTGTCGCATTATTCTAGCTCAGTGTTTCCTGAACTATATTCAGATAGCTCGATTATACGACAGATATTGTTATTCTTAAAACCAACTCGATTTATTTCGATCGAACGGCACCTAACATATCCGGCTCGAAGGACCATTGTATGTAGATCAGTAATCGGAGAACATTTATACTAACAATCCGATTTTTTATTCACTTTCTCGTTTTAAATTCGAAGAATTTAAGCAGAATTTGCGTAGGTATATACAACATGTAAAAAAACAACTTTCTTGGAAATTAAAAGCCGTGATTGGTTCTTAATGGATATTGTGGGTGTGCTAACTTACTCTAAAAAGGCCTTGAGAGGTCAGATCGGCTTTTAAAGAGTTATTATTCCATTAGTAATAGCGTATACAATGTAACGTACCTATGTATAAGTACCTATATAGAAAAACTTCGTATATCTATTTGTAGCCATTTATATGTAAGGATAAGGATGTGCTGTTGAGTTAATTGAAGAATATGATTATTGATGACTAATTTGACTGTTCCTTTCCATTGGATCCAGATAACCGCATCTTACCGGACGAGTCGTATCTCTTATTTCTTGTTGATGAATTACTAATTTCCTAAAAATAGAACCTTATCTATGTACTTTGTACTTGTACTAAAGTGACTTGGACTTTCTACAAGATTGATGATATCTTAAAATACATACAAAACAGGTTTACCCACGTCGAAGTCGAATATCAGTCCACATGTCGCTAAACCAATATTACAGGGTTCTAATATGTTCTATGTTACATGATGATTTGGTGTAGGGACGCCCGCCCGGAGACAGGCGGGCTGTCGATGGCTTGACTGCGTTCATTCAGTCCAATTCCCAGTTGGAGCCAATGGTTACTGTCCCGGCAGCGCTCCCATACAGCCTTCTTCCTCGAATCTTCTTATTCTCCTGCAGAAGGAAAGGACATCTTTAAGGTTAATGTCCTTCAGCTCTTCCTCTCCTAGTTTATCTATGTTACATTTTCAGGGTAGTTAAATTTAGACTTAATGTCATTATGACAATATTCAAATTTAAACGTCAAAAGTGAAACATCCCTTCTAAACCCTGTAATATTGAGCCAGCGATGTTTTGAACCGGTTCGCGATTCATCATCAAACATCAACCGATTCGAAACATTTCAACAAACAGTTTTGTGTATGTAAAATAGATGACATTCTTAACATAGCACACCTTTAGGATTGTAGTGACCTAATTCATAATCTTTTAGTTTTTAAATTAAATCTCTTTCATAATGTTATTTAAAATTGAAATGTTGAAGATTTCGAATTAGGTCACTTATACCTACTCTCTTTTAATTTGTTAGCCAAATATGCAATCTAGGATTAAATTCCGTGTTCATAATTTATTATGTCGGAGATTTGTCTATTTTAGAGGTATTTAATACCTTTGAATTGAATGATAAGTTAATGCGGCTCGATTAGCTCGATGAATATTTATCGACTAGTGATAAATCCGTCCAATCCAATCAAATTAGGCAGGTACCTACCTGAAAATATTTCATAACACTGCAAGAGTTAGGTAGCAGTAATGAAAAATCATGCTTTCACTTTTCAACATAATAATATCAGCAACAGCATACCTCTATACTAGAATAGAAGGCGCCAGCGCTACTTCGCCTGGATATTTTTTTGTCTTTATCATAGTTAGGTAAAAAGTATCTTTAGAATCTTTGGATGTTAGCTATAGAGCTATCCCGATGAGAGGACAAAGAAAATTTCACCAACAGATGGCCCTATCCGCCTGGCTACTGCGTCGCGCTTCGCACATGTTCCTTAATTTCCTTCATCCGAAATTATGACCCCTCTACCAATACCATAGAAAATACCGGTGGAGGCAGATCATCCGCACCAAATGCTACCCTGAAGCCTGACCACGATCCTCAGACATGAGGGATCGACTCCAAAGACAGATGAGAGATACAGATACAGATACAGATTTTTATTGGTAAAATAAATACATTTTACATGTCATAATTTTTAAAATTGGATTATTTTTAAAATTAGATTTTTCATAACAATAACAATGCATGCTAAGTTATAAATAAATAAAAATATTAGGTACCTTTCGGGCCCTGTTCAATACGATGTTAGGATCAATGGCCGCTACGCATGGATAATAAAAACTCATCGATTGCGTAATATGCCTGTTTTATTAGTAAGGATTTTAATTTTTTGATGAATATGGTGTTACTGTTCGATTCCTTTATGTCAGTCGGTAATGAGTTGTAAAGTTTTGGTCCCATGATGTGGAGTGACTGAGAGAGAGAGAGGGTCGTGTCAAATAATTTAACCAGTGACTTAGTCATATCCTATGTGTTGTGTAAATGCAAGCATTTTCCCGCGACTTTGATCATGGAGCAATTTTCTTCTAACTCGTCGGAAAACGTTTCCATGATGAAAAGTTAATACTAATCCAATCCAGCAGAACATTATCCTATTACTACGTGAAAACTATGCCGTTGCTAAGTCATGGTGGGATATAAGGACAAACCAAGGTGCCAATTAACACACTTTCGCATTTATAGTGTTCTTAAGGATATCTGCTAATATAACTCGCAAACCACGACCGACATCTGTTGACCTACTTATGTATTGATTACCTACAGTGACTGATAATGATAATCTAAAAGCAGATTAAGGCTTATAGTACCAATAGCAATCTCTCACTGCTAACCCTATCTTACACTACTCGCGAAGTCCACGAACTTGCCCGAAGTATGGGTTTGCAGCGAAGTGCCCCCTCCTTACTATCATATTCCCCCAACCTCTACCAACTTGGCGAGTAGTGGGGAACTAGGGTAATACATTCGCTTCTGGATAGAGGATCTCATAAAATCTGAAGTAATCAATATACTTAACATTACATGATATACGACATACGTGTTCTTCTTTCAACTTATGATCAGATTACTCAAAGCTCCGCCCACACTGGAACTAATGGTCTAATTTTCCAATCAAACTTGTCGAAAATTGTATTAACATTGACGGTCGTTAGGTAGGTGAAATGCCAGAATCCGCTATGGTAGAGCCAGACCACGCTAACTGTTCCAAGCAATGAACTGTCAAACCATACAAACTGACTCACTTTGTATGATTTGACAGTTCATTTGCTTGGAAAGTTTGGTGTGGTCGGACTCTAGCTCGTCCCACGATGCCTTTGCTAATGTGGTCTGTTCTTGTCTCAACGGCCCCTTTTTCCCATCAATCTATTTGTCTTACTTTCCTGATAAGTACTTGACGACAATTATCTAAAGATTTCCACATTTTCTAATAATGTAAAGTACAAAATTACTTTGGTCTTCCAGCAACGTAGACGACATCGACCTGTACACGGGTGCGCTGGCCGAGGAGCCTCGTGGAAGACTCCTGGGGCCCACACTCACCTGCCTCATCGCAGACCAGTTCCTCAGGATCAAGATCGGAGACCGCTATTGGTACGAGACGGAAGATGAGGCGGCTGGCTTCACTATTGGTGAGTATTCACTACAGCATCAGTGTGACTGTTGCTTCACGCTCCCTTGCCCATTGCAGACAAATTTCTTAGGTACAAGATCGGAGATCATTACTGGTACGAGACAGAAAACAAAACGGCTGGCTTCACTATTGGTGAGTATTCACTACAGCAACAGTGTGACTGTTGGTTCACGCTGCCTTGTCTCATCGCAGACCAGTTCCTCAGGATCAAGATCGGAGATCATTACTGGTACGAGACAGAAAACAAAACGGCTGGCTTCACTATTGGTGAGTATTCACTACAGCAACAGTGTGACCGTTGGTTCACGCTCCCTTGCCTCATTGCAGACCCGTTCCTCAGCATCAAGATCGAAGATGGCTTACTGGTACAAGACAGAAGACGAAGCGGAGTGAAGCCAGCACTGTTGGTGAGTATTCACTACAGCAACAGTGTGACTGTTGGTTCACGCTCCCTTGCCTCTTCGCAGACCAGTTCCTTAGGATCAAAGATCGAAGATTACTGGTATGAGACGGAAGATGAGGCGGCTCGTTCATTATTGGTGAGTTTATCATCATAATATTTCTTAACTCTTTTGAATCTATATACTTACTCGTAGTGACGAGTGACGAGTGAGTACACGACTCTGCCTCTGACCTACTTAAAGTCGACACACTGTGGAAACTGGAAGATTAGGTTTCCATGCCACGATGATCGTTGCTACGTGGTGCTTTAAAATGATGAGTAAAACCCGTGAAAAGTGGTAAAGAAAGATGAATGCTTCATCAATTGCCCGTTTCAGAACAACTCACGGAGATCCGCAAGACGACACTTGCCGGTGTGATCTGCGCGAACGAGGACCTGCTCGCGCAAGCGCAGCCGCGGGTCATGGAGCTCGTGAGCGAGACCAACCCGCTCGTGGCCTGCACCGAGCTGCCGCAGCCCGCGTTCGACGCGTGGAAGGAGTAGAAAGAGATAAAGAATAGAGGCTAAACCTGCCCATCTAGCACAACGTGCGACTCATGACGCATCACCCGTCACTCTCTCACAGTACTGTACAGAAAGAGATAGTAAATCTCACGCGAGAAAGAGCGGCACAGTTGTGTTAGAGGTGCTGGTAGAGCCTTTACGTGAGACGCTCCATTTCATTCTTCAATGCTCCCATTCCGGGTGTTCATTCAATGTATCCCTCCCAAATACTCATTTTGAACTCGCGACTTCAATTCATCTGTCGCTCGGTGTATTTTTTCTCCCAGGTAGGGTTGCCATCTCTGAATTTGCCAAACCCGAACAGACTTAAAAAAAACCCGGACATTTGACATAAATCGTATTTTTTCCCCGGACGTATTCGAAAACAAATTACTAAAAAAGCAATCGCTTTATTTTTCATTCCCATAAAAGTGCACTTTTTGAAACCCTCTGGACGGCCCCGGACGGCCTCCAAACTAGGACGAATCCGGGAAAACACGGATGGATATGGCAGCCCTACTCCCAGGGGAAAAAATGTGTAACAGAGCATAAGCTGCCGAATGTAATGCACATCAATCCGAAGTACAGCGAACATAACATATCATAATCGTGCCTGTTTAGCTATTCTAACCATTTTCATGTAACTGATATATTCAGGCATTACGTTGAAGAATTATTAAATAAGTTGATTTGATAATAGTTACTTTACTTGCTTTGTTATACCGCGAAAAATAGATTGGCCAATTGTGACAGTAAGTTGTTCTCAATTGCGTGTATCTTCAACTTCATAAAGTATTCTCTTTCAGAAAGAAATACCTATGCAAGTGCAACAAACAAATATCGCCAGAACCATAAAATTTAGACATTTTTCGCTTCATTGTAAACATTTGGTTTACGATAGTAGGCGTTTACTTACTGCTTTAATAATAAAAATTTATTCGTCTTCTTCTGTTCTCAAATCGTAGATCTGACATTTAGAAGAAATGGTTCCTACTTATTTCTTAACTATACGTAAGTACCTAACATAAACCGCCAATGCTAAAACCTATTTCTCGTCTCTTAGATTACTTAGGTATATTTTCTTAGGAAAATAATTTCTATTCATGGCTATGAATTTGTGCTAAACTTACAAACTATTATATTTACAGTATAATTATACGAATTTATTATTATTAAGACTGCCTTAATTTTAGTTATAGAATCAGTTCCTCTTTTACCATCGGTTATACCTAAGAGTACAGTGTCAAAAAGTTTTACTTTATAATTATAGTTAATTAAATATTATATTGTTTTAAAACAGGCCGAAGAGAACACTTTTTACAGCAGAATATAATCCTGAATGATAATTGTAGTTAACTGCCTACCTGACAGTTACAGTTACGTCATTGTAAATGAGAATTTACATATAACAGTGGCTAATATCATTAATAATTATATTATTAATTATTACATAAAAATAGGTTAAAAATATTCGGGACCAGATGGTATTTAATTATAAGTTCTAATATTCCTAAATTATATTCTAAATTTGCTATAATATAGCTTGATTATTTTAACCAAAAACTAATCAAATTGGCTTTGTACTTTTGTTCCTATAGAAATTATGTACCTAGTTATGCAGCTAGTAAATAAGATTATTATTGTAAAGCCTGACCAGAAATATATGAGGATTGTCAAGAGGGCGCTATTTATAAGATTTATGTGGCAACAATTTTGCAACCAATCGCAACCGCACTATAGTGACATTAGTTTAAATAAATGTCATGTCCCTATGCAATGGTAACCTCGTAATATCATTGAATCGAATGCACTCTTTTCGTGACTGTTTTTCGTGTAGTAAACACGTGTACACTTTATTTATAATATTATGTTCACGACTGTGAATGGTTTTCGGCATTTTCTTTGAATATTTTTAAATATTTGTACCTATTTTAAACAAACCACCACGAACGAAATTGACATTGTTGACAAACCATCATAAAATCATTGCCAGTGTAAGAAATTAGTTCCAGTGAAATTCCGCAATATGGCGCCTACTGATATATTTCTGGTCAGGCTTTAAGTCGTTTTTTATAAGTAAAGGATTTGACAGTCATAGTGTTTAATTTTTCCCTCACTCTAACCAACGGGTAGGGTCAGTTCAATTTTCCCGACAGTTAAAATATAATGATATCAATCGCTTTACCGACAATAACTATCTACCTATACCTATACAGTTCGTGGGCTCTCAGATTGCGATTCAGGTTTGGGTGAAAACTGAGAAGTACTTATCTGGTTCCCGTAAGAGCGACCGAGACAGGTATAAAACCCGATTTGCATTCTAAAAGCTCACGCAGTGTATTCAATTCACTAAGTACATATTTGTACTAGTATATTTCTCTTGAAATTCTTATGTGGGTTACCTATGTGAAGCATAAATTTTTGTTTCCAATCTGTAACGTTTACATTTTTTTCCAAAACTACTAATACTTATTTCAGAATCATTATAAAACAAACCTAACCTAACCTAATGGGTTCTTCAAAACGATGTTTATAAAATCCTGAGTATATTACGGGATTCAGGAAAAAATTGCTTTCGGACAAAACATTTTTGGCGAATCATTATCATTACAGATGGGAAACAATGTTTAGGTTACCTCTAATTTGAGAAGTAAAAAGTACTTACGTATGGCCATATAAGTTCATACCATTCGTCAAACTGTGCCAATACTTAATTAACACAAATTATAACGGGTCTAACGCGATATTTCTTATTTACCTTCATAATCTAACGTTTCGGCGGGGTTGCACACGCCGCGCCGTGGTCTCAGATGTCCATCTTGTTAATTATGTGTACAAACCGCGAAAGTGTCATAGTGCCAATACTGAGCGAAAATTTATTCAGTAAGTTAGGTAATTGTTAATTTATAAGTACTGGAAAACACTTTACGGGGAAACGAGAAGACCAATCCTCTCTGAAGTACTTAGTAATGGGTCTTACCCTGGATATTTCACCGGTAGCATAGACCATAACATCCTCCTTACCTGACTCACTGTTGCTAACTCCTTTAAGGAATCTGGTGGGAGGCCGGCGACCTTGCTATCATTTGTACACCCACTATCCCACAAGACAACCCAAACAGAACCTAATCTCTTAAGAATTATGGTCAGGGCTATATCTTCCAAACAGTAAAGTTATCCTGGTGGATTGTATATGGAAGACTTATGTCATGACTTGGACAAAAGAATTTTCAATGATATTTAGTAGTAAAATGTCATCGGGAAGTATAACTAGCTTATTGACAAGACTGAAACGTAGACATGGTAGGGACTACATATTTGGTAGCTTATGACAAAAGAGACGACAATTTGGCAACTTTAAATTTGGAGTAGGACGAGGTCGGCTGGTCACTTCTAGTACACTTCTGGGAAAAAAAAATCTCTTTTTACTCGGCAAGCTTCGTGACCTAAACGCGGTACTCGACTTTAAGAACCTTCGTTGTGCAACGATTCCATAAAATGCTCTTCATTTCATTGCCATTGTTTGAGAAAAGCACTAGGTATACATGCGTTAGCCGTGAAAAGGGCTTTCCGGTTTCGTATCACTATCCGTCTATAGTCTATACCAAACATAGCAAGCCCTTCCTCCTCTACATTAATTGTCATTGTCAGATATTGTTGTTATGTACCCACACATACGACGACGACGCGTTTGGCTCGGTTTGTAGACACCTGCCTACTGAGCCGGCGGTCCCGAGTTCGAATCCCGGCCAGGGCTAATGTTTGTGTGATGAACTCGAATATTTGTGCTTGGGTCATGGTTGTTCTATGTATTTAAGTATATATTTATCTATATAAGTACTTATATCGTCGTCTAGTACCCATAACACAAGCCTACTAGAGTTTATTGTGGGACTAGGTATAGATTGATTTGTGTGAGGTTGTCTGTTTTTTTTTATTTATTTAAGTATACATATTTATTTAGATCAGACACGAGATGATTGAAAGGTTAAACAGTGCTTTTGTCTGATAGGCATTGTTTACGAATGTAATGTACGATTCCCACCGACCGGGCGGAGTCGGCGCGCGCTGAAGCGCATCTAAATAGTTGCCAAATGAATGTAGAGCTTCTTTACGACACTCAGATCCCATATTCGAATGTTATTGGCGCCGCTGCCGGCCGATCGGGCGCTTGCGGACGCGGACGGAGGTGCTCGGCTGTCGTCGCGCGTGAGCGGCTCCGTTCGGTTACCGCCGCACGCCATCGGCTCCGCTCGCACGTCCGTTGCCCTAGAATTTAATCGCTCGGACGGACGCAGTCGGCTGCCGCCGGGCGCTCCAGCGTCCGCTGGAACGTGGCGGCAGCCGAACCCGCCCGACCTGGTCACTGGACATGGTCGGCCGCTGCCGGCTGCCAGAGCATAACATGTCTTATCATTTAGGCACACTACAATATCGTGTTGTTTTAATGACTTTATAATGATTTAATGATGGATCATTGTCAATCCCTAATAGTTGATTAGAACATCATCGTCCTGTATTCTAGACCAGACCGTTTTGTTAGAGCTGCCGTGTTCATATTTTACTATTATCGCACCGTAAATGGGGTGAGTAGGGATAGGGAGAAAACAGACATTCAAACTTCGATAAGTATACCTGCATTAATTCCACATGTTACCACTTACCACATTGTTGAATTTTAATTTTTTACACATATAAAATATTTCTGCCTTATGATTTTTAGTTTTTAGGGTCCCGTACCCAAAGGGTAAAAACGGGACCCTATTACTGAGACTTCGCTGTCCGTCCGTCCGTCCGTCCGTCTGTCACCAGGCTGTATCTCAAGAACGGTGATAGCTAGACCGTTGAAATTTTCACAGATGATGTATTTCTATTGCCGCTATAACAACAAATACTAAAAATAAAATAAAATAAATATTTAAGGGGGGCTCCCATACAACAAACTTGTTATAGATTATGTATATATAGGTACGGAACCCTTCATGCGCGACTTGCACGAGTCGGACTCGCACTTGCCTAATTTTTAAACGATTATCTGTCGTTTTTTTTTTTCATAAAAATGGTAGGAAACCCCGCCTTATCCCGTAGTTACAGTCTGACCAAAAATAGTAGAAATTAAAAAGTGGTAATACTGCAGTGTTAACCCCTTCTAATCAATTTAAGAAAACGGGGACGTCGCTACAGTATTGCCACTTTTTAATTTCTACTCTTTTTGGTCAGACCACAGAATAGATAATAGTACGTCAGACTTTAGTTTAGGGAAAGCAATGAGGTGAGTTGGGAAAACTACAAGGGTTGGACGTCGACACTTTCGAATTATAAACATGACATGACAATAACTAGACTACTGTATGAAATTAAATATATAAAAGGCACATTTGATTATTTAATTTACAATATCACCTCCTAGATAGGTACCTCAATATTTTTTTAAACAAATAAGAATACCTACTGTTTTCTCTTTCGGGCTATTTGAGAGCCTCGGTAAAAAAAAGGGGTATTCTCTCTTCCTTTCAACTTTTACTTGTTAGTTTATCACCGATCAAATTTTCCAACATCAGTGATCACATAAGTGAAAGATATAAAACCCGCTCCAGACCTTCCGATCCGATCCGATTTATCGGAAGAAATGTCCTAACAATTGCACTACACATTATCCGATTTCTTCCGATAAATCGGACAATTACACTACACATTATCCGATTGCTTCTGATAAATCGGATCGGATCGGAAGGTCTGGAGCGGGTTTAAATTGAAACTTATGATTTGAAGACCTTCATTCCGTCGTGAGGGTGAGGGTTAATAAACTACTGTAAAAAAATAATAACAATGACATTAGTTTAAATAAAACAATTTAAACGGATTATATCGCGTATATTAATTGTTTTATTTAAATGTGTGACAGTCGCGGAAACCGAAGAAAATATAATGACATTAGTGATTAGGTACATCGATAATATTTCAATAATTATTATCTGCTCACGTGTTCGAAATTATAAGATAAAGAACATTGTTCTAGAAACAAAACTTGTTTTACCGGTATTGCCAACTTTTTCTCTTAAAAATCGCATAATTGAACTAGGTATTTTTTTTAAATATAAAACGAAAGCTTTATTTTAGTGATTAGTGTTTTGTGGTTGATTAAAAAGTTTGTAAATGAAAATTAATTAAATTAAAAGGTGTGAATATTTTAAGGGACTTATCTTGTAGCGGCTACATAATTTGGTCTCACTCTCTTTGGCCTCTATCTATAACCACCTTTAGGGTATATTTTTAAACCGACTAAAAAAAGAAATTCTCAGTTTGACAACATGTTTATATGTATGTAAGTATACCATTGGCGCTTTAAATATAATTAAAACCCGTGTTTGTTTTTAAACTTAATTAATTGAATACTAATTTAGTAAGTAGAGTAATTACACGGAGTCCAATGCCAAAGTGACCGGCAACGTCAGTATGAAGATAAATACCATACCCGACTAAACTGGTTGACCCCTTCTGTCGATAAAAATGTTCCGCGCCAAGTATCAACCAGTCTAATCGGTCTAACCATTAATGCTTCCCTAATTTATATTATTACGTAGCTACTACTACTACTTTATCTAATAAAAAAAATTCATAGGATAAATAATGTTACCTGGAATGTATTTTCTAAGATGCACATTTAATAATTTTTGCTATATTTTTTGTTCAAAAATTATAGCAAGTCTCACGTCTCCGTGTGTGGGTAGTACAGGCCCAGTATCGAACAACACCCCATTGCCAAGTATATGGCGCCAAAATATTTCTGAGGGAAGCCACCTGCTTAAGTTGGCAACACCGACCGATGCATTCGGGAACTTTCGAGAAATTCTTGGAAAAAAAAACATTAACGACACGTGAGGGATACCTACGTAATACGTTAGTAAACATAGTGTGTCTATAGATATGGCTATATGAACTTTGTTCATCAATTGTTAAAGTACTTAATGCGTTGCAGTATATAGAGATTTTGCAACGATGTGACCTCAACATTTGATTTTTTATCTTGGTATTTATTTATTTACATGAGATTTATGGCCGGTTTGGGCTTTAGAAACACTTGGCTCTTGTACAGTAAAGAAAACTGAATCGTGTAGGTACCTATTTTACCATTACTGCCATTCTGACACAGACAACCCCCCTACATGCATTATTTTATTTTATTTTATTGTTTGGGAAAAAAAACAGACATAGAAAAAAACTAGGTATAGCCTACATCCTAACACAATTCCCACTAAAATTTTGTGCAGGTAAATAAGGTGGCATTGCCATTAAAATAGCACTGGATTAACACTAGATATACCTACTAAAAGTACAAAAACTTATATTTATGTATTTAACTTACTACTTACTTACATTGTATTTGCATGACTGTTTATTTTGGCAACTCGGAAAAACTTCCGTTTACCATTATTTATGTAGTTCGGTAGGTATTGCTGGATGCACATTATACTATGACCTAAATACTTAAACATACTTACAGGTAACAAAGGAAACCCGGCCTCCGTCCGATTATCAATACAATACTGAACAGAAACAGAATATTTGCATAAATTGTACACTAATAATACCTTAAGCAACTACAGAACAGATTACACTTTCCTTCCTTTTTAATGGAAATTGGTCTTCCTAGACTATTTAGAGTTTATCACAAACAGACGGACGCTGCCGGGAACTTTCGTTTATAATTTATGGATAAATGTGTGCTTACAGCTGCATAGATAGAAGAGCAATGAACGACTAATAGAATCAGTACGCCACCACGGTACGGCTACGCTATCACTAATTACTTTGTAACTGTACCGATTTGAATTGAATAAAGATGTTTCTCATAATCAAAAGCATACCTCTTTTATTACAGTAGCTCAAAATATGCTTAATTCGTGACAACTAGGCATGTATTGTTATTACTAATAATAGTTTTAAATAATCATAAAGCGGTACGTAGTAGTAAAATTTCCTGTTGTAATTTTAACGGTATCTTCAATCCATCTAAAAAAAATCTTGATTGATTATCTTCAAACATTCTAAACATTCCCCTAGTGTTATCATTATCAAAGTCGTAAACATTAACATCTTATCCGACGAAAATAGAAAGCATACACAACACAATTAACAAATTATCTATAACAACGCTGGCTTCAATGCTTCATTATCATAAGAAAGTTTGATAGGCTCTTAACTCTATAGCCGTAAATGACAATTTTGTCTGCCTTTGAATGGCTAATGACTTGCAGATCAGCAAAACCAATTTGCAATGGATCAAAGAACCGTCTAGCACATTACAGCTTAGCTACAATTAAAATCCAACCGTTACTTTTTACGTTAAAGTTCAAATTGAAACCGTATACAGGGACTAGATAGGTGTTTTGAATTTGGTCGGGTAACCGGTACCGTTGAGAACTGGGTTGCCCGCGTGCGCGCCGCGTCACGTTTTCCCTACACGTGACAGCGGCTTAGCACGTGTTGAAGGCTCCAGTGTTACCAGGATAATGATATTTACCATAATTCGGTGTTTATTTGTTTAGTGATACCCTTATTTCTATGGTCCGAGGTGATAACATGTTTTTGTTGCTGTGTCTCAATGCCTGATAAGAATTGAATATATAAGTCCTTTACGTAGAAGATTAAGAAAGATAATATTAGTGTCTTGGCAATGTTGTTGAATTTTTGCACATTTTTTTATTTTCCGCTCTTGGAAATAAATAGGTCAATTACTTAACACAATGTAAACAGTGTAAACTTTCACATAATGTGACTTATAGGCATATAGCCTGTCCATAAAATCTAAGCATAACCACAGAATACTTAATAGTACTACATACAGAATGGACACGCACACCCTCGCCCCGATTCGAGTTACCTCAAACCCCAGCCCGCAAGGGCACCGAGTTGGAATCGAGTTGGCTGCGTGGGGTGGTGTACCTACTGTGTATTATGGGTTATAGGTGGGCATTGACTCGTGAAATAGTAATAGTGTTGGTGATGGTAATGATACTAATGATGATGATAGTGGTGACTGGTGGTGAAGTTTTAATCAATGCTTTGTATTGATTTGCTTTATTTTGGTAAACAGAACTGTAATGCCTAAAATGTCCACTGACATAATAAAAGTTGTGTTTACAATGAGCTCCATATTAGCGCCCCGCTAATTAAATTGTTCACGCACGACGGCACGACCTTAAAAGCTGGCAACACGGGTTCAAACGTGCTAAGCGCAGGCGACCGCCTTCGGGCACCTTCGCGAACCATCGGCGGCGCTCGATTTCTCTCGACGCTTCCATCGGCGGCGTCCCGATCGTCGCACTATCTCTACAAACTTCGTTCCGCGCTACTCTTAAACAAAGTAGACCTTATCAATAATGAATAAGCATTGTTTTGCATGCACTAGATGAATTTTGCAGAAATAAAACCAGCTTGGCGAGTGTAATACAATGGAGTACGATTAAATGCCCAGTCTAGATCTTTCTATTACATCACAAAGGCGAATAAACGCTTTGCACTTGCATTTTACGCGGCGTTTACGTGTTTCGTTACGAGTTTGTATTTTATACAACGTGATTGACATTACGATTGACATTGATGCTCAAACATTTTCTTTAAAAATTCCCACACAACAACTAAATGCCATGACGTACTGATACGTACGATAATATTTACAAATGTGATCATTCGTTACGCACATAACACTGTTATTTACTAAGTAAGTAAGTAAAGCGTTCGATTTATCTATTATTTTGATTGACTACAGATTCAATAAAACGCTAAATTTCAAATACATTTTTTTTTAAGCTAAAAACCCTCAAAATATGCGGATTTAAGTTCTTTAACTGATGGTAACATTGTTCTATATTTAGGGTTTAATTTTTTCATACCGCTTTCATTTTAATATGTGAAAAAGTAAAACTCACTGCAATTAATCCGTGATTCATTTATCCGTTATCAAATAAAATACACGTAGGTCTATTATTAAAGATGCATAACATCAATGCAGTCCCTAATTTGATTTGTCGGGGAAAAACTAATTAGAATCTCGTCAACATATCCGAATTTCCCTTCCCATAAGAACTGCTCCTTACATTGGTAGTGTAGTGGTCCTTCTGACTCACGCTACTTGTTAACATTTGGCCGTTAACCGGAAATTTACTGATGCATCATGGTTTCCATCGATTATCAGACGCTAGATCTGCGGGAAATACCTACCTACCTGCCGGCGTTGTTGTTCACAATCACATATAAAAGACCTGACAGTCCATAAGTATATCACTTACTCTGTTAAATTACTACATAGTTATAGTTACAGTGAAATAACTCATGTCCTACTAATGTTATACACAATATTTCTATGCATAGACCAGAGCTGTGACCCCTCGCATCGCATTTTGCAAGCGTTGCCCGGCTATCTAGCTAATTAATTAAAAGCACGAATGAATTAATTTACCCCCAAACACGCGGTCATTACGGCGGCGTAAAAACCCGCGAAAACATTTCACTTTTATTTTAAAACTCAAGGATTACTCTATGGTCATTGGTCAATGCCGGAAGTATTCCGTGATCTTAAAATAAATCTCAACATTGAAATTTTATAAAAGCATTTCATAAAATCCGTTAAACCTTGGGATTATTTTGATTACATTATAGAAAAATATGGCTGCAACCATTTCTCCAGTAGGTACGGCTTGCGGGGGCGGGCGTGCGTATTTTTGCCGCGAGACGTCAGCACTCGTCAGATGCGCTCGCCTAGGTAGCGTGTCTCATTCTCATTGTTGAGCCAACAAATCGGCGACATGCAGTAGCTATATGAAATTTTTTTGTGCCTGTATTAATGCACGAGACAGATCAATAATAGTTTCATTAAACATCTTCCGGAGTAAGCCAAAGTACTACTACTTTCACCCGGTAACGGCAGTAACGATGCCTATTAGAAGTTACAAAGGGACTGACGTGCATATTGATTCGTGTGGATGCATATTTCATACATTTTAGTTTAAAGCGTACGAGTAGGAACCGCTCATACCATGGCCCCACATCCGATCAACTCGATCAAGGCTGCGTATTCGCCGCGTGCCAACACGATGTACATTATCAGAACAAGAAATAGGTACTCCAACTGTTTATACACGACGCGACGTCTAGTTGAGAGCAAATCAGTCGAAATTTTACTGAATAAAAAAAAGTTGTAGAAAATGCTTATTTATGCGTCGCGCCATTATTGTTATGTTGGCAACGAATCGCTAATCAAAATAGAGATGCTATTTTGAATACAACCCAATTTATATTATTATATGCTGGCAATGAAAATAGGTATATGTATCGAGATAACTACGTTTTCTAGGCTATTTATTGATCAGGAAACAAAAACAAATGTTACTTTTCAATCTTTTCATTTATTAGTCAATTTTTAACAGCAATTTTAAGTGGTAAGTTGTGTCAACGTCCATTCATTCAAAACAAAACATTGCAATATAAATTAGGAGAAAACTCAGTTTACGGTACAGTGGATGTGTGTACCATAGAAGCTAAACCACGCTAAACCTACAACTTACAATTACTGTCAGGTATTTACACAGTACAAAATATTTACAGCCTATAAAATTAAATACAACACAAGTAAATCAGTCACTACGCGCTTTGTACTAAAACGGACAAAGGGCATCCAAACACACATTTTCTAATGGCATCTTAGATCCAACCAGCAATTGGTTTAATCCAAAATTGAAACATTACAGTTAGAAGAAACTAGTGAGTGGGGATTTCACAGGAATGTCCCATGATGATGTTTGAGCATATACAAGTGGACTATTCAAACTTCTTCAAGTTGGCACTTCACCTTTGGTAAGGCAAGTAATTCCTAAGGCACAGCTATTGCCTGGATTTAGAACACCCTATCCACAAGTTACACTGAAATCTGAACCGATGAGATAATTTTTCAGTCTTAGCCAATTCAGTTCGGGAGAGTATCTGCTAGGATCTCCTTCACACCTTGACTTAACCGATCGGGGAACTTGATGTCAAACGCAACCAGCAGGTCTCCTTTCCGTGTTGGTTCCTTGGGGAAAGGCAGGCCATAGTTGGGGAACCTCTTCACTGTGTGGGGCTTCACTACCTCGCCTTGAAGGTTGACTGTCAGCTTCTCGCCAGTCATGGTTGGAACTTCAATGATGGTGCCACATAGAGCCTGTAACAATAGAAAAAACAAGGTTAGATATCTATAACAAAACAATATGTTGAATGGGAACAGTAGGGCCTAGTTATTCAAACTGAATCTACATTGACATAAAACTTGAGTTAGAAAGGGAAATTAATGACTTGTTAGAGAAGAGACAAAAATACTTATGATAGATGAAAATTTGAGATCAAAATAAATAAACATCAATATAATATACCAACCTGTTTAAGAGAAATTTTGGCTGAATGTCTGATGTCACTGCCCTCCCGTTTGAATAAAGGATTGGGCTTGTCTCTGATGATGAACACAATGTCGGCGGGGATCTTATTCCTGCCCTGGTCTCCCTCTTTCTGGAAGGTGATCTTTGTGCCCGCCTTCCAGCCTGGTTTGACATGGATGGTGAGCACTTTGTCTTCCTTCTTTGATGTGCCATCTGGTTGGATGACGCGGCGCGAGATCTTCATCTTTTTCACACAGCCTCGGGCGATATCCTCCAGGGAGACGTACAGATCGTGCTCAATAGGCGGATCCTGGGTCTTTTCCTTCCTGTTAGGCGATCCGTGGAAGTTGAAGCTGTGGCTGCGGAATGCACCACCGGGCCCGCCGGGCCGCTGTCCCATGCCTAGGTTGGCGAAGGGATCCATATCCACGTCCATCATGTCGCGCTCGAAGAAGTTGCCGCCGCCACCGCCGCCGCCGTTGAGGTCGAAGAACGCCTGGAACGGGCTCGCCGAGCCGAAGAACTGGGCGAAGGTGGCCTTCGGGTCGCCGTGGAAGGTGTACGAGAAGGACTGGCCTCCGCCGGGCCCGTTTTGCGCTCCCATTCCTCCCTTGAGTCCCTCCTCGCCGTGTGCATCGTAGATTTCCCTCTTCTTCTTGTCTGAGAGCACCTCGTACGCCTCCGCGACTTCCTTGAATCTCTCTTCGGCGCCCGCATTCTTGTTCTTGTCCGGATGGTATTTCAGCGCTAGCTTACGGTACGCTTTCTTGATCTCGTCGTCGCTTGCACCCTTCGACAGTCCTAGTATTTTATAGTAGTCTTTTCCCATTTTTTGAATGCTTACACCTGCAACAAAACGGTTCCTGTTAGCCTCCGCACGACTGACACCTTTTTTGGGTACGTACACCGATGATTCGCGCAATGTAAATTATTGCTAGAAGTTTTTTTGGCACGAGATAAATGCAATAATATTTCAGTTATATTAAATGAAAATCAAGATTTCGTGAGGCTTACCTATATTCTTCGGTTTAATAACAAAATCCAATAGCAGTCTTGAGCGAAATTATGTAAAATATTCACTTCTTTTCTCACGCACAACACAACTCACTGTTCACACGTTCAAATTCACAAATGAATGAAACGTAGCGCCTCCGTCGCGCCAAGTTATATACATTAAAACGTCTAGAACGTTCTGGGGCCTTCATTCGACGCAGAAACGAGATAAAACATTCGCACGCATACGGCTGACACTGACGTTAGAAAGAGATAAATATAAATTTTGCAGTTCAAATCGTAAATGGTCCACGAGTTTCGAGTCGCATGTGAGAATGTTCTCTCTGTACTGATAATAAAACAGGTCACGTTTGAAACCTTTTGACCAATCACAGTTGTTTGTGTACAATGGATATCCAATCACAATTCAAACGTTTCCTGCATTCTTGTACGGTCAATAAATAAACGGTAATATAAAACTGTTTTTTTAATGTAAAGAGGCATAAGTATAATATTATAATACTCTAGTCTTATAAGTAAATTATACTATTTATTGCACAAAAATAAAGCACGACATGAAAGAAATTCTCCACTAAATAAATAGGTATAGTAATAATTAGGATTAGGACTCTTAGCTCTTAACTATAGCTATCTTATGTTTTTTAAAGCTACAATTAATTTTATTTAAAGGCTTTTTGTGCTTTTGAGTGAAGTATAATAATAATAAATAATAAATAAATATCAGACAACCTCACACAAATCAACCTAGTCCCAAATTAAGCTCAAGAAGGCTTGTATTATGGGTACTAGGCGACGATATACATACTTATATACATAAATAAATACTTAAATACATAGAACATCCATGACCCAGGCACAAATATTCGTGTTCATCACACAAATATTTGCCCTTGCCGGGATTCGAACCCGGGACCGTCAGCTCAGTAGGCAGTTGCTTAACCACTGCGCCAACCGCGTCGTCAAAGTATGTTTTTTAGTCTTAAGTTTCAATTGTTTTTCTTATTAATTTATCATGTACGAGTATATCGTACCCGCTCACGGGACAATAGTGTCCCGGACCTTTGGTTTGGGAGGCGCCCCCGCTAGGTGCAAGAACTATTGATGGATAGGATAGGTATATGGAATCTAAATACAAATTGGGCTATGAGGATGAAATGGAGGACTGGCTAATTGGGCTATGGATTGAGACAATCGGACCTCTTCTAGGAAAAAAGTCTCAAGACGATGACCCCATAAATAGCGACACATAGAGTGGCCTGGTATGGTTTGCCCTTGCCCCAGTTAAATACAACAATTTTACCTAGGTAGGTCCACAAGACTAGGTACGTAAGTTAAGTATAGAACGAAACATCATGTAGGTAAGTAGGTAGGTATGTACAGTCGAGTTCATTTACATCTACACACTTACGAAAACAAAAATATCTGAACACGACTTTATGCTCCTGACAATATGGTCGTGTTCAGATATTTTTGTTCTCGTAAGC
Organism: Apotomis capreana; assembly: GCA_947623375.1. NCBI lineage: Eukaryota > Metazoa > Arthropoda > Insecta > Lepidoptera > Tortricidae > Apotomis > Apotomis capreana. Next base: position 29,878,421 of record OX392501.1, on the reverse strand, counting down.
GTGTAGATGTAAATGAACTCGACTGTACTATGCTATAGAATTCGGATTTCTGAACTCTAAACTTGGAAGCATTGGAGTCTTGATTTCTTACTATCAAAATTCAGCTAATTCTTTCAGTTTCGAACTTTCCCGCAGTGACCCTATTAAGTTGTGTGCCTTATAATAACTTTTGGTTTGTATACACAGCTTAATGCTCTATAATATTTTTGTCTATGCAACTGTGTCTATGCCTAGGAGCCACAGACTATGTTCGCCCCATTCCGATTTTGCGCTCTCACGGAAATCCATCTATTCTAACCTAAATTAAGTTTGTACTGTCCTCGTGTGTAATTATAAACGTAATTCATATTTTAATCTTATGACTACTGATTATGTACTTTATATATGGTATATAAAGCTGCGTATATCACGAGGACTCGTCTATTTATTTTCTCCGCCTACATATCGCTTCCCTGCACCACAGTTGGTAAGAATCCACGGCATCCTCAGCAGCACCCAGACTCTCAAGGTGCAATAGGTTCCGGTCCCAGCAAGAAAGACCGAGAGAGAGGAAGGCGGAGAAGAAGACGAAACAAGTAAGTCGCAACATAACCTACAGCTACACACAATGGCTGAGACTGCCACGTGCAACGCGGCCGCGACTCCTGTCTCCGGGGCGCAGTCGGTGCAGATAGAACGCTTGGCCGGCGCTCAGAATTACTTCTCATGGAAGTTCGCCGTCCGCATGGCGCTCATGCACGACGGATTGTGGGAGATTGTCGAGAACGAGCCGACCGAAGGCGACGCGCGTGACCAGCGTGCGCTTGCCCGTATCTGCCTGTCTATAAAGCCTTGCATGTACCAATACGTCAGGAACGCCAAGACTGCAAAGGCAGCGTGGAAATGCTTAGCGGACGTATTCGAAGACTCCGGTTTGGTTCGTCGTGTTTTACTCCTACGACAACTACATAGGATTGACTACGGTACGTTTACTACGATGTCAGACTACATTGAAGCCACGACAATGCTGGTGCAACAATTGGCGGACATAGGCAAGACTATTGAAGACAGAGAAGTTGCGGAGATACTGCTCAGCGGGCTATCTTCAGAGTATGACTCCCTCGTGTCCAACCTGGAGACCATGAACATGACAAGTACGTTGACTAGTGAGCTGGTGCGTGCTAGGCTTCTCCAGGAGGAATCCAGGCGGTTGTCATCGGACGGGGGAACTGCGCTTGCATCGATGAAAAGGACTACACAGTCCAGGTGTCATTACTGCAAGAAGCCGGGTCATATCAAGAAGAACTGCTTCAAGCTTAAGCGTGAACGGAGGAGCACTCCGATGATTGTGGAGCAGGCTCTTTCTGCGACAGCCCTGGCAGCCGTTCCCAGTGACGTGATGTGTGTAGACTCAGGCGCTTCGGTGAACATCTTTAATAAAAGGGACTACTTCATTAACTTCAAGCCTAGTTCAAGTTATATTATAACAGCTAGTAAACACAAAATGAGATGTTTAGGTAAAGGAGAAGTCCTTGTAGATGGTAAATTGTTATTAAAAGATGTTATGTATGTGCCAGATTGCTTGAATAATTTAATTTCAGTTAGCAAATTAATTAAAGATGATTATGTTGTGACATTTAGAACAGATGGTTGTGATATAGATCTTAAGGGTAAACGTATAGCAGCTGCTGCATTAGTAAATGGTACATATTGGTTGATCAGAGATAGTAATTCGTGCAATTGGGAGAGCTCAAGATCCTTGCACGGGCAAGAAGCCTTGAGCTCCACAGTTACTGACGAGGAGCTTTTACACAATAGATTAGGTCATATAAACAGTAAAGATCTGCATAGTATTAGGGATAGGGTGCCTAACCTTTTTAAGTTTCAGAACCAGCAGGCGGACAGGTGCGTGCCTTGTTTGGAGGGCAAGCTGCCTTCCAAACCTTTTCCTAAGGCGTCGAGCACAACTGTCGACCAGCCCCTAGCCCTGATCCATACTGATGTGTGTGGGCCGCTCCCTGTCAGCTTGGGTGGCGCGAGATATCTCCTGACAATTACGGATCACTTCTCAAGAAAATCTTTTGGTTTCCTTTTAAAAAGAAAATCAGAGGTAAGTGACCGTTTTATAGAATTTGTTACCATGATAGAGAGGCAGCGAGGCTTACCTGTACGTTGTGTAAGATCTGATAATGGTAAGGAATTCGTGAACACAAAACTTTCTATGTTTTTTAGAAATAAAGGGATTTTGCATCAGACCACTGTACCATATTGTCCGCAGCAGAATTCGGTGGCAGAACGCCTTAACCGAACTTTAATGAATAAAGCGAGGTGCATGCTGCATCATTCAGGTCTGGACCGCCGCTTCTGGGGAGAGGCAGTGACGACTGCTATATACCTTAAAAACAGGTCTCCCACAGCAGCCTTGGATGGCAGGATTCCGGAGGAGGTGTGGACTGGGTCGAAGCTGGACCTCAGTCACCTTCGTGTTTTTGGATGCGTAGCGTATGCTAAGGTACAGGATGTGAAGCGAAAGAAGCTGGATGCAAAGTGTAAGCCCTATGTGTTTGTTGGATACTCAGAAACCTCTAAGGGCTACAGATTGGCTGACTGTGATGACCCTAGTAAGGTTATTATATCCAGGGATGTCGAATTCTTAGAGCAAAGGTTTTATAATTTTAATCGGGATGACATTAATAATATCAATTTTAATTTTGAATTTTTCAATGATTTTAATTTTACAGAAAATGATATTGACAATTGTATGAATGAGAGTAATACAGATATATCTAGTAGGAATGAGAGTACTACGTCAGACACAGGCAGCATGGATGACAGTGCTGATCCTGATGTTGCTAACGTGAAAGAGAGTAACGCTAGGGGCAAAAATGACATTGCCAAGGTTAACCATTCAGATGAGAATGATAGTATCGTGAATGAGAATGAAGTCGTGAATGATAGTAATGATAATGATTTCAGTTATATACGAAATGAACATGATTATTCGTTATCATTTCCAGGTTCGGGAGACGAGGACTACTGCACGGTGAGCGAGGATGACTCCCTCGCTGACTGTCCAGCTGGTGAGGCGGACAGGTCACCGGGCGCGGGCTCTGCTCCAGGGGAAGCTGTGACGCAGGCGCCTGCCCCGCCGTCGACGTCTGCGGGACGTCCTGTGCGTAGTACTCGGTCTGTACTCCCTAAAAGGTATTGTGATACGGATTGGTCGCTAACGGCCACTAGTGATTCAGAACCAACTTCATTTAAAGAGGCCATGTCAAGTCCTAATGCCACTGAGTTGCAACAGGCTATGAAAGATGAATATAACTCTTTAATGTCAAACAAAGTGTGGAAGTTGGTTGACAGGCCGAAGAATACCAATATTGTCAAGTGCAAATGGGTTTTTTTAAAGTGAAAAACGACGCTGCTGGTAATTTTGTTCGTTACAAGGCTCGCTTGGTAGCGAGAGGTTTCACTCAAAAAGAAGGTATAGATTTTCATTGTACTTACAGTCCTGTCGTTCATCACTCGACAATTAGGATATTGTTTAGCCTGGCAAATGAGCTTGATCTCAATATTGATCACGTAGACGTAACGACAGCATTTCTAAATGGCAATTTAAATGAAGTTATTTACATGGAGCAGCCGGAAGGTTTTAGTTCAAATAATGATAAGGTTTGTCTCTTGCAAAAGAGTATTTATGGACTAAAACAGTCTAGCCGTATGTGGAATGCGCGTATACACAAGGTCTTAAGTGATAATGGTTTTATGCAATGCAAAAGTGAACCTTGTGTATATACCATGAAGTCACATAATGATTTTGTAATTATTGCTCTCTATGTAGATGACTGTTACCTGTTTTACCCCAAGGATAGCCAATGTAAAAGTAAATTATTGGAGTTATTAGAATCAGAATTTGATATTAAAAATTTAGGTCCAATTCAGAACTATCTTGGCATCCGTGTTACTCGGGATAGAAAAAGTGGAACATTGACTTTAGATCAGTCGGTTTACATCAAAAATATCTTAAAAACATTTAACATGTTAGATTGTAAACCAGTGTCCACCCCTATGGTTCTCAATAGTAAATTACTTAAAGAAAATGTTACATTGCAGGACGAGCAATATAAGTATAGAGAGTTGATAGGCTCCCTTATGTACCTGTCTGTTTGTACTCGTCCTGACATCGCATTTACCTGTAGCCAACTGAGTCAGTTTAATAACTGCTTTGGAAAAACGCATTGGTTAGCTGCTAAACGTTTGCTTAGGTATCTGGCTGGCACAATTAATTACGGTTTACATTATGTAAAAAGTGATCAATTGGTATTAAATGCATATACCGACGCCGATTGGGCCAATGATTGTTATGATAGGAAATCATATACAGGGTTTGTAATTAAACTTGGATCTAATGTAATTCATTGGGAATCTAGGAAGCAAAAATCTGTTTCCCTTAGCTCAACAGAAAGCGAATACATGTCAATAGCTGATGTATCCAAAGATCTCTGTTTTATAAAGCAACTTTTAACAGAATTATTACCTGATGTTAAAGTGCATATCATAGTGTATAACGATAACCAGAGTGCTCACAAAATTATTGAAAATAAAGATATTAGTCACAAGAGAACAAAACACATTGATGTGCGCTATCATTTTATTAAGGACTTAGTTCAAAAAGGTTTTATGACTGTTAAATATCTATGTACAGAAAAAATGATTGCAGATGTACTAACTAAGTGTTTGAATTCAAAACAACATTGTATGTTTAGGCATGATTTATGTGTTAGGCCTTGTTAAATATTTGTTATATTGTTTTTCTTAGTAGGTACTGTTGCATTTTGGATACTAAACTAACTGTGATAGGCATGTAATAAGGCTATGATGAATATTTTATTATTTTCTATGAATGCTAATGAGATAGGCATGTAATATTGTGATAAGGAATGATATGTTTGCTATTTATGTTTATTGTTTAATGTTGTGTAATGGTTTAATGGTTTGAAAGTTTGTAATTATAGAGCACAGCTGTTACATATACATGTCAAGTTCTTAAAGTCAAGGGGAAGTATTAAGTTGTGTGCCTTATAATAACTTTTGGTTTGTATACACAGCTTAATGCTCTATAATATTTTTGTCTATGCAACTGTGTCTATGCCTAGGAGCCACAGACTATGTTCGCCCCATTCCGATTTTGCGCTCTCACGGAAATCCATCTATTCTAACCTAAATTAAGTTTGTACTGTCCTCGTGTGTAATTATAAACGTAATTCATATTTTAATCTTATGACTACTGATTATGTACTTTATATATGGTATATAAAGCTGCGTATATCACGAGGACTCGTCTATTTATTTTCTCCGCCTACATATCGCTTCCCTGCACCACAGTTGGTAAGAATCCACGGCATCCTCAGCAGCACCCAGACTCTCAAGGTGCAATAGACCCACTGATTGCTTCCACTCCAGTCCATACTAAACATTTTTGGCAATATAGTTTTATAGGTTAGAGCTGACCTGTTAAGTACATTACATACAACCCGGTTACAATATCTGTGGACCTCGCTGGTATGTGAAGCCATCGACGCCAGGTCCACAGATATTGTAACCGGGTTGTACTTTGGGCGGTGAATTCATGAATGTCCCTGATAGCAGGTGTTTGTGTGCATAAATATGCGATTTGGGGCTTTACGAATTACCATCCGTGGTTTGTCTTGAAAGTTTTACGTCTTGCCTAGGGTGATATAAAAGAATTAAATGCAAGAAAAAAAGTTTAAATTTGCATACTTCTAATAATTCGTTACAACATATGTGGTACGGTTTAGAACTGCAAAATATACCAAAAAGATCAGCGCGGCAACACTGTCTGTCATTTTGGCCTCAGAACGAATCTCATGGAGACATTGTAACTTAGTAGAAAGAAAGCCACGACTGTTCTGCTATCTCTATAAACCAGGTAGAGATTCCGTATGAGAAAACGAGCTGGCAATATATTTGTCAGTACGTAGATTTTGGCCATTGTGTCAAATTGTAGTTGATAGTGATTTCCGGATTGATTTATCGATATCGATAAAACTACAATTTTTTTATACCCCACGCGGCGAACGATGATTCCTATGACACCTGTCATCTCAGTACATTTTATAACCTATAATCGGAAAAATGTACTGAGATGACAGGTGTCATCTAGGGATCCTCGTTCGCCGTGCGTGGTATAAAAAAATCATAAAGAATAGATTTATGATAATTTCCAAAAATGTTATTTATGTTTAATGGTGTGTAAAAACAATAAAACTGCATATAAATACTAGTGAATAACTGCAATACAAACGTCTTAACATATGACTTTAAAAATTTTTTAGGTATTTTTACATTTTTTTTAAATCGATTCTGTTATTATTGTAGAAATATCACATCTTTGTTTGTTTTTATAAATTTAATATTGACACAAGGGCAAATTATGAAACAAAAATATAATGTGATATACTACAATGTCAGCAGAACTCGAACCTGCTACACTACGTTTCCAGCGTAATGCTCTCCCAATTACAGTCTGGCAAAAAAGAGTAGAAATTAAAAAGTGGCAATACTGTAGTGCCGTCCCCTTTTCCTTAGATGGATTAGAAAGGGACGTCACTATGGTATTGCCACTTTTTAATTTCTACTCTTTTTTGCCAGACTATAAGCTCAATATTAAAAAAATTTAGTTAATAGTGATGCCCGAATAGATTTTATGGATATTGTATATTATACATTGATATTATATCTAAAATTTTATGTACTGACCAATATACTGTCGTCTCGTTTTGTCATAAGAAAATTTGACGTGCTTTATAGAGATAGCAATATAGCTCTAGATTTCTACTAAGTTACAAGCGCTCTATTGGTTTCTTTACTCTTTAGAGCAATAACGTCAACGTCAACTCAACTGTCAAGTCAAATGTCAATTAGCTGTCAGTTCAGTGAGTGGAAATATAGCTTGTGTTTATTTCGTCGGGCGTGTTGTTTTTCTTCGAAAAACTATAAAAAACTGAACGAAAATCACGTATATATATTTATTCATCTAGTAAGTCTTAAGAACAGGGCGTGCCGACACCCCTTGTAGTCGATGTCGTAGTATTTCTCGTAGAAATCTTGAATCAGCTCCTCCACCTGCGGACAAAGATGTCTAATGATATATTACAGACGAAATGTGTTATTTGTGCGGAAATGGCTAACGAGCCGTACATAGAGTGCTGCGAGTGCGACGCGAGCTTATGCACGGGCTGCTTCGCGTCTGGACAAGAGACAGATACTCACAAAAATAACCACAAATACGCAGTGAGAAAAAATGACTTCCCGCTTTTTGATAATTGTAATTGGACGTCTAAAGAAGAATGTAAGCTTTTGTCGGCATTATCTACTTATGGGTATGGCAACTGGGAAGAAATTTCGAAAATGGTTCACACTAGGTCAAAACTGGAATGTCAGGAACACTATAAGAAATATTACATAGAGAATGTACAGTATAAGGAGCTAAAATTATTGCCAGAGACCGAACAATCACTGTTTCCAAAGATTGTGACACCCTATTTGTACAGCATGGATGTGAGCAACAACCCACCTAGGAATAACCAAGGCGATCAGCATTTGGCCGGTTATAACGCATACCGGTCCGAATTCGAACTCAGCTATGACCATAATGCAGAAAGCATATTCAACATAGAGGATTCATATTCCGAGGATGAAGATGACGATGATAATGAATGCATGGACTCACTAAAAATAGCTTTAGTTAATGCTTTAAACACTAGATTAAGAGAAAGACAACGCCGGTACCAAATCATTCAGAATCATGGCCTGATCATGCCCAATAAATTGATATCTTGGGTACAGAAGTTTGACAGGATTCTGACACGCATGAAATCGGAAAGGCTTTTATCGTTCATGCAGTTTATGACCGGAATGCAGTTTGATGCTTTTATGGAGTCACTTAGCTTGGAGGCAGAGCTGATGCAACGGATTTCCAAATTAATAGAGTACCGGAAGAATGGTATTAGGACACTCTATTCTGCGAAGTTATATAAAGAGTTGAAGAAGGAGCATGACTTGACAATGAAGGAACAGAAGTACAACACAATGGTGATGCTGAAGAAGTACGAGAGCCAGTCACCAACAAAGAGCAAACTAATTATGGCAAAAGACTCAACAGTGAAAAAGTACAAACGACAGATGACTCCTTTGGAGATAATTGATTTGCCTGGTTTCCATCTCCTGTCAGACTCTGAGAAGATGTTATGCTCTAATTTACGGCTGATTCCAGAGAACTACTTAGAAATCAAGGAACAACTAATTACGGAGAACACTAAGCTCGGTTGCTTGAGATTACTGGATGCTCGACGGATTGTGAAGATTGATGTGAACAAAACCAGGAAGATATATGATTATCTTATTACTGAAGGATTCATCTATAAACCTTTATAAACAAAAACTTTCTTTTATTTACTTTCATCTTTAGTTTTGCATTGATCTGTGGGTCCCACTGCCATGAGTGACTGTGACAGAATTGAACAAATAAAAATCATTTGTGGCCTAATAAGTCGAGCAGTCTTGTGATACTGATAAGTCTCTTATTTATTTGTAAATTACTACAAATGTAGAATAGAATAGAATACTCTTTATTGCACACCTCAAGAAGAAAGAAATACAAATACAAATGACACTTAACATTACAATAGATAAAATAAATGAAAGAAATATGATGAAGATAGAATAAATGTAATGCTAATTAAATGAAAGAAATGCTGCAGGTTGATTTAAAACAAACACACATTTATTATTCTTTCATAATTCATAACATAAATTCATTGTCCTTGTAATTCATATTGGGACGAAAACCTTTTTATTATTTTACAATACTAAACATTAAACCAAAACCTAAATATGTACATAATTTTTGAATCAGTGAGTCTAAACATTATGGTGAGGGATTTATTACAATATAAGTGTATGAAAAGTGAAATACAATAAAGAAATTACAAAATATGAATACACTATAAAAACCTGCCTAGGTGGGCCGGGTATGGGGCCAGTCCTAAGCTAGGTAAGGGTGGTTAGAGCCGCAGAGAGAATGACGATGCGTGCGTGAATCTGACCCTTGATCCCGCCATCTAGCGGGAGTCTCTTGAAGCGGTTGCCGAGACTGCACTATAAAAGACAATAAGGGACAATGATCGTTGAATCAACATCCCATATGGCTGTCATCTCGTGAGCCAAGTCAAAATTTCACCTTTAGAGATAGATTTGAGGGAAATTGTCTCGGAGAGTTGCAAATTCGTTGAATTTACGACTCTCAGTAATATGCATGATCGCAGCTTGCCGCAACCGCAAACATCAAGTGAACCGTAATAAAAAAATATATTGTAGTTTAAAAAACCAAAATATAATGATAGATGCCACCACACAGGTACATTCAGTCCAGATAAGAGCTTTATATTTTCCTTGCAGGCTCGACATCGTATTGAGTAATCCAGCACGCGAACATATTATTTTTCGAAAATATGGCTAACTTCGAAACATAATTTCCAAAAGTCAAAAAAGTTACTGCTCCTGGGAAAGCGGATTCCACGGCACCCACATCTATATCATTCTTGTAATAGTGCCCTTTCTTGACTTTGCATCCTTTCAGTGGTACTTGGAATACTTGCAATACAGTTTTAATCACGAGACTAGTGCAGTTCATGTTGTTCACCATCATTACCCACTTGGGGCCTGCGGACGTTTTCTTTCCAAAATGCATATATGCTTGCTTGTCAAGTCCTGTTATATCCGCGTGCAAGGTCAGGTTCACCCTCAACAGGGTATTCCCCTGACTACCCTTGTACAGTTCCATATGTAAGTGGTACGGCAACGGCTTGATGTACGGTAGTTCCGGGTCATCACAGTTGTCGATGCTTTTGATCATGTATCTGTATTGCTTACAATAACAGAAGGAAAATAAAATCAGTGCAAATATGACTATGATTAAGGCTTTCATGACGACAAAGTGACGAGATATAGTAGAAACTGATTTTGAATTTGAAACAAGCCACCAACCGGCCAGTCTTTCTAGTATAAGTATTATAAACCAAAACCGTTGAAATGTCGTTCTGGTAAATTGCGATGAAATCAACTTCAAGGGTCATTTAACTTGGAAAAATTAAATGACAATTAGGAAATTTTTATTATAATGGGATGTTTTTGTTGATTTAGGTTCTTTTCAACATGGAAAATATTAGTCAAGTAGGTATATTAATTCAATAATAATATGTTTCACAAATAGTGAATAGATATTATACCAACTGGCTACAAACAGCATACGGTAATTGAGTATAATGCGTGTTTAATGATTTCAACATGTCTCAACGAAAATTTTTTTTTTTATTTAATTTTAATAAAGAATTGCTGATTTGAGCAGTCATCAAGTATCGTACGTACCTATTATCGGAACTTTATGTTTATCTAAATAAAATACTTTCTATTTAATGGCTATTTCTCAAAATACACATTGCTCTGATTTTATCGTTATTTTTAAATGCCCAAATATGAAAAGCAAGGAGGCCAAGTGAGATCGTAGTGTAGTGACGTCATAACACTACCTTTTTTTGAAATTTCGTGCAGTCGGAGCGATTTGACAGTTCATAAAAAGGAGCTGAGATCTGCTAGTGACGTACCCTATTAGAACGTATAATATATGTAATCTAAAGAATTGGATGCTAAATAGTTCTCTCACTGTTTCTGTGTTTTTAGGGTTCCGTACCCAAAGGGTAAAAACGGGACCCTATTACTGAGACTTCGCTGTCCGTCCGTCCGTCCGTCCGTCCGTCCGTCCGTCCGTCCGTCTGTCACCAAGCTGTATCTCAAGAACGGTGATAGCTAGATAGTTGAAATTTTCACAGATGATGTATTTCTATTGCCGCTATAACAACAAATACTAAAAATAAAATAAAATAAATATTTAAGGGGGGCTCCCATACAACAAACGGGTTGGTTGCGTTAACTTTGCACCTCATTTGTATGGGGCGCTATACATACCAGGTGCAAACTTAACTTAACCACTAGGATGAAAAGTGTTTGTACGGAACCCTCGGTGCGCGAGTCCGAATCGCACTTGCCCAATTTTTGACATTTCATAAAGAATTGCTGATTTGAGCAGTCATCAAGTATCGTACGTACCTATTATCGGAACTTTATGTTTATCTAAATAAAATACTTTCTATTTAATGGCTATTTCTCAAAATACACATTGCTCTGATTTTATCGTTATTTTTAAATGCCCAAATATGAAAAGCAAGGAGGCCAAGTGAGATCGTAGTGTAGTGACGTCATAACACTACCTTTTTTTGAAATTTCGTGCAGTCGGAGCGATTTGACAGTTCATAAAAAGGAGCTGAGATCTGCTAGTGACGTACCCTATTAGAACGTATAATATATGTAATCTAAAGAATTGGATGCTAAATAGTTCTCTCACTGTTTCTGTACTTGGATTTACGAGTATCTACCCATTATTACAAATGCCATGACTAGGTACAATAGTGTAAACAGTATTGTTGAATACCTTGTCTTTGAAAAGTTAAATTTGACCTCTAGAATGATCCTTCAAAGTTGGTAAAACCAACACCATGTATGGGATATGGGAAACTGTAGGTACATTTAAAACAAACAGAAATTTATTATTCTTTGATAAATCATAACATAAATCCATTGTCCTTCTAATTAATATTTGGACGAAAACTATTTTATTTTATTATTTTGTATACAACAATAAAAACATAAAACCAAAACCTACATATGTGCATAATTACTGAAACAGAGAGTAAATGTCTTACAAAACATTTATACATTATAAGGACCCGCCTAGGGTGCGCCGGGTATGGGGCAAGTCTAAGCTAGGTAGGGGGAGGAATGAAGATGCGTGCGTGAATCTGACCCTTAATCCTGCCATCTAGCGATGCTAGCGGGAGTCTCTTGAAGCGTTTGTCGAGACTTCGCGATCCACACGACCTAGAATCAAGCTACATGACCTATAACAAACAGACTGACCTAAAAACGACGTTGTCAAGCTAGGTACACGTCCGCTGGTTCGAGTGCCCGTGCACGCCAGCACACACACGCTAGGCGCTGGGGCAGTGCGCTGCCTACAGCCTAGCCACACGATGTCGGTTACAGCCGTAAGGCTACCGAGCAAGCCATAAATTACGATTACGATTATTACGAGACTTCGCTATAAGACCGTTCGCCGAAGCGACTATCGGGACAATGATCGTCGAATCAAAATCCCATATGGCGGTCAACTCGTGAGCCAAGTCAAAATTTCACCTTTGGAGATAGATTTGAGGGAAATTGTCTCGGAAAGTTGCAAATTCGTTGAATTTACGACTCTCAGTAATATGCATGATTGCAGCTTGCCTGCATCGAGCTCCCCCCAACGGCCCGTTCTCGACACAAAAAACTGCAAGGGAAGCCGTAATTTTTAAAAATGATGTAATTTCAAATTTAAAAAATCCAATACATGACGATTGATGCGATGACATACATTCAGTCCCCTGGAGAATGGGCCGCGCGTTGGTGTGGGACGCCACTTGCGCTGATACGCTGGCGGCGTCCTACCTCGCAGCAACTTCTAAAGCGGCCGGGGCGGCGGCTGACGCTCGGGAGAGTTTTAAATTCAATAAATATAAGTGTGTCGGCGCCCAGTACGAGTTTATCCCTTTTGGCGTCGTGGGGTAGGGCTGCGCGTGGGCTCCACAAGGCGCTAAGCAAACGCCTAAGGGAGGCAACGGGTGACACTCGCGCAGGCAGCTTTCTCGCGCAAAGAATTGCCATCGCAATACAACGCGGGATTGCTGCCTGTGTGATGGGCACGCTGCCAAAAGGACCATATTTTTATAATTCTTTATAATAGTTTTAGCCACCTTTAAGTATAAGTTTATTTGTTTTTTTTTAATGTTTTCTTGTAAATAAATTTCTTTCTTCAGTCCAGATAAGAGCTTTATATTTTCTTCGCAGGCTCGACGTCGTATTGAGCAAGCCAGCACCCGAACATATTATTTTTAGAAAATATGGCTAACTTCGAAACATAATTTCCAAAAGTCACAGCTAATGCTGTCCCTGGGAAAGCCGATTCCACGGCACCCATATCTATATCATTCTTGACATAGTGCCCTTTCTTGACTTTGCACCCTTTTATTGGTACTTGGAATACTTGGAATACAGTTTTAATCGCTAGATTCGTGCAGTTCATATTGTTCACCATTATCATCCACTTAAGGCCTGCGGATGTTTTCTTTCCAAAATGAATATTTGCTCGCTTGTCAAGTCCTGTTATATCTGTGTGCACGGTCAGGTTCACCCTCAACAGGTTATACCCCTGTCTACCCTTGTACAGTTCAACATCTAAGTCGTACGGCAATGGCTTCATGTACGGTAGCTCCGGGTCAACACAGCTGTCGATACTTTTGACCATGTATCTGTATTGCTTACAATAACAGAAGAAAAACAATATTGGTGCAAATATTAATATGATTAAGGCTTTCATGACGTTAGAAACAAGCAAACAACCGGCCAGTCTTTCTAGTATATTCTAAACCTAAACCGTTTAAATGTCGTTCTGGTAAATTGCAATGAAAACAACTTCAAGGGTCATTTAACGCGGAGAAATTAAATGACAATTAAGTAGACCATTTTTATTATACGGGATGTTTTTTTCGTCAAGTATATTAAAAATAATGTCTCATATTAATATGGCTTATTATTTTCGCGGCGACAGAAAAATTAAAGAGCAGCAAACTATTTGCAACTAAAATAATAACTTGTCAGCGATTAAATATTTTGGCAATCATTTATATTAAATGAGCTTTAAACTAAGGATATTTTAAAATTCAAATAATGGCAGCTACTTTAAGGTAGCAGAAATAATAAACAAGATTACTGAAATCATAGGCGTGGTACTATAAATAATGACTTGGCGACTAATATTAGCAGAAGATCCGACTCGGCCGGGTTAGGTTAGGTTGTTTTTTTTTTATATCCCTAAAAAGCGCTCCTTTTATTTTTTTTATGACCTTGATTTATTTTATATGCCATCTCCATTGAACAATTAGAGTAGGCCATTTTCAACTTTTTATCCGCTGTCATGTTTCCGCTTAATTAGTTAATTCAGTCGCCAAAACTCGATGCTAGTTTATATTGAAACAAAGCCGAAAATTGATTACTTAGCTGCTACTTTTTACTTTATAGTCTCCGCAATTAGTCGCCAACGTATTATTTTTGCTACCCCCTTTAATTTTTTATAAATCCCTAAATCAGATTAATTTGTCGCCGCGTTAAATACATGCCTATTAATATCTTTAAATGAACAAAACTAAAAAGAAGACGTGTTTTGTCTACTGATTTTTATGACGTCATAAGCCAGTATCTACAAAGAAGCTTCATACTAACAGATCGTTATTGACATTTCATAAAGAGTTGCTGATTTCAGCTGTCATCAAATACCGTACATATTATCGGAACTTTGTTTAGCTAAATAAAATAATATATGTGTGTATGTGTCGTTTGCCATTTAAGTGCTATTTCAGATTTTGTATTTATCACTACTTTTAAATGCCCAAATATTAAAAACAAGGAGGCCAAGTGATCGTAGTGTAGTGACGTCATAACACTACCTTTTTGAAATTTCGTGCAGTCGGAGCGATTAGATAGTTCATAAAAAGGAGCTGAGATCTGCAAGTGAAGTACTTACCCTATTATAAATTAAGCAATTGGATGCTAAAGTTCTCTCACTTTTTCTGGTTTCGGTATCTAAAGATACTAGTGTCTTTGAAAAGTTATTTTTGACCTCTAGATTGATCCTTCAATGTTGGTAAAAACAACATCATGTATACGATATTTAGATAATTACTTTATCGAAAAAACGCGGAGCAAATTCACATTATGTTAGACGACTTTTTAATAGATAAGTAGTTATCTGAGCATTTCAACCGGTTTCCTGTCTGCTTATTGCAGGAATGAACCACCACAATGAAAAAAAAAAACAAATTGATTTCTTACAGAATCCAGTTTTAGAAACATTTAATGTAGTTTTTAGGGTTTCGTACCCAAAGGGTAAAAACGGTAAAATAGGGTCACACTATTACTAAGACTCCACTGTCCGTCCGTCCGTCTGTCTGTCTGTCACCAGGCTGTATCTCATGAACCGTGATAGATAGACAGTTGAACGCTGATGATGTCTGTTGCCGCTATAACAACAAATACTAAAGACAGAATAAAAAATATAAAAGTAGGGTTCCCATACAATAGACGTGATCGGCTGCGTTAACTTTGCACCTCATTTGTATGCGGCACCATACATACCAGGTGCGAACCTAACTTGACCCGGCCAGTTAAGATGGGATAAGTGTACGGAACCCTCGGTGCGCGAGTCAGACTCGCACTTGGCTGGTTTTATTATTTCAATATACACGGCAGGAAAGTGAATTGAATTTAGCTGGTTTGATAGTGCACTCCGTTGTATGGGAACCTTGTACTTTTCGACTATGCGCTGAAACTTGGCACAGTTGATCCTTAGGTGGTCTTGAGTCAATCCAGACCGGTAGACATCGAGAGCCACCGCGCATTTATAGAATTTTTTCCCTATGATGAGTCCTATTAAGAGTTCTGTGACACCTGTCATCTCAGTACATTTTATAACCTATAATCGGAAAAATGTATTGAGATGACAGGTGTCACAGAACTCTTCATAGGTGAAAACATTTTTCACCTATGTAGTTAATTACGACGCTGCCACGATTCAATTAAAGCAACATGTCTCTAAAACTATACGTAATAGGGCATGTGATGTATCATTTTCGGATAAATTAAGGATGAGGGATCTATTTTTTGAACATAAATGCAACGGCAACTACCCAAATGGTGGCAGTATAGGAATTTACCACTGATACTTATACTCACTTTGAATCCAAACTTCTGGTAGAGGAAGATGGCGGGGTTGGTCGGTGACACGTGGAGAGTCACGTCCTTGCCCGTGCACGTCTGAAACACACGGGGATGTTAAACTGGCCGTAAATACTGGCCTAGGCCAGGAAAGTGAGTATGAAAATCTATTACTGTCCACTGCTCTAAACTGTTAAACTTGCTTAGATGCTAACATTAAGCAATAAACAAAATAAGGAAACGATAGGGTAAATCGCCAATTACTGGCCACCGTTCAATAACTGGCCACCTCATACTAAAAATGAACTCTGTTCACTTACAAACATAATACATTTTAGTATAAGGTGTTAATTACTGGCCAAACTTCAATAACTGGCCACGTTATAATGTAATACGTGAAATTTAACAATGATAATATAATGCTATATATGAAAGATTAATATTAATCATGTTTATAATAATAATTTGAATTTAGTAATGATATAATTAATGTGTGATGGCTCTATTTTATATAATGTTGATGATGATAATAAGAATTGAAAATTTACATGTAATGATATACCTAGATATTAAGTTCAGTATTGCACGCCTCTGTGAGGCAGGATATGGAAGAACCTAAACTATTATTCTAAGAACTTTGTACACACATAACCATGCAATAAATATTTTGAATTTGAATTTTGAATTTGAATATACTAAAATGAGTTCAGTTTTATTTATTTATTAAAACTTTATTTCACAAAATACAAAAGTAAAAGTACAAATGGCGGACTTAATGCCATAAGGCATTCTCTACCAGTTTGTAGGTAGACAGAGTTAATTTTTAGTATGAGGTGGCTGGTTATTGAACGGTGGCCAGTAATTGGCGATTTACTACATCATTTGTGTTCTGATGCTTTTTTTAATTTTTTTTGTTAGCCTGTTTGAGTGTCCCACTGCTGGGCAAAGACCTCTCTGTTAGATCTCCACAAATCCCTATTTGCAGCTGCTACCGGTCAGTTGCCTAGGAATGCATCTAAATCGTCCCGCCATCTCCGTCTCGGTCTGAGTTGACGTCACCGGCCATCTTGCGGCACCCACTACTTGGTGACTATGTAAGCCCACTTGTCCAGGACTCCGGGTGCATGCTGCTGACGTGGCTAGCCCAGTCCCACTTGAGTTCGGCGGTTTTTGCTCCAACATCAGCTATGCGTGTTTTGGAGTGCAGCGTAGTGTTCCGGACGCGATCTATTCTTTTTAACCGACTTCAAAAAAAGGAGGGGGTTCTCAGTTCGGTTTTTTTTTTAATGTTTGTTACCTCAGAACTCCGTCATTTATGAGTCGATTTGGAAAATTCTTTTTAGGTTCATGAATAGACCTCTCAAGGTTGGTCCCATTAAATTTTGGTGAAGATCGGACGACGAGATCCATGAGGAATCGAAGGAATTCCAGAAATTTTATAGGCACTCATAATATTTTTCATATATTTTCTAAAACTATTTAAGTATTTGCATATGGTAGTCATCATATTCCAATGCTGAGCTGATGGAAGGTAGGTAAAACTCCTTAACGGTTAGGAGTTCGGAGATAATTCAAACGAGATGCATGCCTTCAAGACCTCCCTGATCACCCCGCCATAAGTATTTTATATGAATGAAGTCGGTGCCAAACCTCACGTAAACTATAATATAGGTACTCGTATAGTTATATAAATATAATAACTCAGTGGTTTGGGATCGACTTCAAAGGGTGAGTCAAATGTAATCTGTACTTGAACGGGTTATTTATGGCTTTTTAGTTTTACTGAAGTCGGTTATTTTTTTTGTTATTTTTTTTTTAACACCTAGGATGCTGCGCTCCTTTGCGCGTTGGCAAACCTTCAACTTGGACTTTTTGACTCTCCGTGAGTGACCGTGGTTAGGATAGGCAGAATGCACATATCGACGAGTTTGCGCTTAAGTGTTAATGAAAGAGTTCCCTTTATCATCGCTTTCATTGACCAGTAGCTCTTCCAAGCGTTTGAGACTCGTCTTTCGACTTACTTATCTTGTCTGTTGCTGAAAGAAACTATCTGGCCCAAGTAAATACATATACTCGTCGGCGTAATGCATAGTCTGACCATCTACCTCGATCCTACGTTTTGTGCCGTTGGTCATAATTTGAGTCTTTAGGCGGTTCATTTGAAGACTCGCCATCGAAATACATTTTCGAAACAAACCAAGATGGCTCTCAATATTAAAATGTTCTTAGGGGTCAGAAATATTATCTAGTCAAAGGCGAACTCCTAATCATCACACGCTGTATTGTGAACACCGTCCACTATTTCTTTCAAAACCTTTTTTCCAATTACAATAAAAAAAGAACAACGTGTTCTAAATTTAAAAACTCAAACAAGCGAACCAAACCTCAATGTCACTCCGTTCGAAGTTTGAAATTCGGAACGTAAAACAAATGACGATCACGGCAGTAAATCATCATGAGCCTGAAGGGCTTCCGACGTTCGAAATTAGATCGTCCTATAATGCCGTCCATCTCGATCTCCTGTCGAACTACACCTGTGCGAGTGGGACGGGTGGTCACCTGCAGCAGATGGTAGAGCATGAAGCTGGCGAGGCCGGCGCGGCGCCACTCGGGCCGCACGAGCACGAAGGACACGTAGGCGACGTCTGTCCTATAGTGCCGTCCCCCTCGGTCTCCTGTCAAGCCACACCTGTGCGAGTGGGACGGGCTGTGGTCACCTGCAGCAGATGGTAGAGCATGAAGCTGGCGAGGCCGGCGCGGCGCCACTCGGGCCGCACGAGCACGAAGGACACGTAGGCGACGTCTGTCCTATAGTGCCGTCCCCCTCGGTCTCCTGTCAAGCCACACCTGTGCGAGTGGGACGGGCTGTGGTCACCTGCAGCAGATGGTAGAGCATGAAGCTGGCGAGGCCGGCGCGGCGCCACTCGGGCCGCACGAGCACGAAGGACACGTAGGCGACGTCTGTCCTATAGTGCCGTCCCCCTCGGTCTCCTGTCAAGCCACACCTGTGCGAGTGGGACGGGTGGTCACCTGCAGCAGATGGTAGAGCATGAAGCTGGCGAGGCCGGCGCGGCGCCACTCGGGCCGCACGAGCACGAAGGACACGTAGGCGACGTCTGTCCTATAGTGCCGTCCCCCTCGGTCTCCTGTCAAGCCACACCTGTGCGAGTGGGACGGGTGTTCACCTGCAGCAGATGGTAGAGCATGAAGCTGGCGAGGCCGGCGCGGCGCCACTCGGGCCGCACGAGCACGAAGGACACGTAGGCGACGTCTGTCCTATAGTGCCGTCCCCCTCGGTCTCCTGTCAAGCCACACCTGTGCGAGTGGGACGGGCTGTGGTCACCTGCAGCAGATGGTAGAGCATGAAGCTGGCGAGGCCGGCGCGGCGCCACTCGGGCCGCACGAGCACGAAGGACACGTAGGCGACATCTGTCCTATAGTGCCGTCCCCCTCGGTCTCCTGTCAAGCCACACCTGTGCGAGTGGGACGGGTGTTCACCTGCAGCAGATGGTAGAGCATGAAGCTGGCGAGGCCGGCGCGGCGCCACTCGGGCCGCACGAGCACGAAGGACACGTAGGCGACGTCTGTCCTATAGTGCCGTCCCCCTCGGTCTCCTGTCAAGCCACACCTGTGCGAGTGGGACGGGTGGTCACCTGCAGCAGATGGTAGAGCATGAAGCTGGCGAGGCCGGCGCGGCGCCACTCGGGCCGCACGAGCACGAAGGACACGTAGGCGACGTCTGTCCTATAGTGCCGTCCCCCTCGGTCTCCTGTCAAGCCACACCTGTGCGAGTGGGACGGGTGGTCACCTGCAGCAGATGGTAGAGCATGAAGCTGGCGAGGCCGGCGCGGCGCCACTCGGGCCGCACGAGCACGAAGGACACGTAGGCGACGTCTGTCCTATAGTGCCGTCCCCCTCGGTCTCCTGTCAAGCCACACCTGTGCGAGTGGGACGGGTGGTCACCTGCAGCAGATGGTAGAGCATGAAGCTGGCGAGGCCGGCGCGGCGCCACTCGGGCCGCACGAGCACGAAGGACACGTAGGCGACGTCTGTCCTATAGTGCCGTCCCCCTCGGTCTCCTGTCAAGCCACACCTGTGCGAGTGGGACGGGTGGTCACCTGCAGCAGATGGTAGAGCATGAAGCTGGCGAGGCCGGCGCGGCGCCACTCGGGCCGCACGAGCACGAAGGACACGTAGGCGACGTCTGTCCTATAGTGCCGTCCCCCTCGGTCTCCTGTCAAGCCACACCTGTGCGAGTGGGACGGGCTGTGGTCACCTGCAGCAGATGGTAGAGCATGAAGCTGGCGAGGCCGGCGCGGCGCCACTCGGGCCGCACGAGCACGAAGGACACGTAGGCGACGCGCGCGGGCACGAGGAAGGCGCAGCCCACCGCCAGCCGCTTGTACGTCACCACGCAGCTGAACTCCGGGTACTCCAGGGCTTCTGTCACTGGGAATAGTACATTACATCAGAGGCCGGGAAAATGAGGATTTCCGGCCAAGTAGGTATATACGATACGGATAGTGATTCGAGGCCGGGAATCCGTTTTCACAACGAGGCATGTATAGTGCTTTTCTCAAACATACAATGAAATAAAGAAATATACTTCAAAGAACAACATTTTATGAAAATGAAAATGAAAATGAAAAATATTTATTTTCCTTAATGAGCAATATACAGGTCCAGCAGTGGTTGGGGCTTCCTTTTAGGTAGATCCTGTGTTAGGATGCCCCGCTCTTCCATTACAGAGAGGTAAGTTAAGGAAAAAAGAAAAAATAAAAAGAAAAAAAAAAAACTAAGTGTTCACATACAGCTTAGTTTAAATATCGTTGTCTTAAGATAATTTTTTTTTTTTTTTTTTTTTTTCATCCTCTGCCAAACCACAAGGCGGTTTATTGGCAGTTGAGGCTCCATATATTTAACTATTAAGTACACACTTGCTAACTACACTACTCTTCTATATTATACTAGGTACTTAAATATTAGTGCTAATTTATTTATATTTTTATTAATTGACAAATAGGACATTTTAGTCTAACAACCAACCTTTAAAAACAAAACTTGCTTTTTGTTAAACCAGCTAGCTGTGTGAATGACCTTGTTGTTGAAACCAAAAAAAAAGTTACTTTGCAGGCCTAGGCCTGAAAAGCAGTATGAAATCCTTTTACAGTCCTCTCGAGTTGTTGCGCCCAAAAAGCGATACTTCCGAGCCTATTATAAGGAACGTAAAGACAACATTTCATTGCATGTTTGAGAAATAGTACATTACTGCAAACGCCGGGAAATAACGGCTTGCCGGTTGAGTAGGTATAGACTAGTATAGAGAGGATAGTGATACGAAGCCGGCCAGCACTTTTCACGGCTAAGGCTTATGGTTTTTTTTTAAACATATCATTATCATCCTCCTAGCCTGTGTTCCATTTTTTGAGAATGAATTCTCACGCTGGTTTTTTAGGGTTCCGTACCCAAATGGTAAAAACGGGACCCTATTACGGAGACTTCGCTGTCCGTCCGTCCGTCTGTCACCAGGCTGTATCTCAAGAACGGTGATAGCTAGACACTTGAAATTTTCACAGATGATGTATTTCTATTGCCGCTATAACAACAAATACTAAAAATGAAATAAAATAATTATTTAAGAGGGGCTCCCGTACAACAAACTTGTTATACCTATATATATAGGTACGGAACCCTTTACGCGCGAGTCGGACTCGCACTTGCCCAATTTTTTTAAACATATAAAAGGAAATAAAAAAATACACTTCTACAAAAAAAAAAAACCAGCTGTTTGGATTGTGCATGAACACAGACGCCATGTTTAAAAAAAACTTTCCGGTCTAGCCTTCAAATTTGTATGAAATTCTTTTACAGTTCTCTCGAGTTGTTCCGCCCGAAATGTGATAAGTAGGTACTTCGAAGCCTGTTGTAACGCACGTTAGGACGACATTTCATGGCATGATTGAGAAATGTACTATTAGGGGGAAGTCCCCTAACGCCGGACGGCACCTAACGCCGGACACCCGAACTATCTCGGCAACTAGCAACGCGAGCGAATCAAGGACAAGTGCCAAGTTGCCGTTGCCGAGCTTCCAGTTGCCGAGATAGTTCGAGTGTCCGGCGTTAGGTGCCGTCCGGCGTTAGGGGACTTCCCCCTAATAGACTGGTAGAAAAATCCAAATATCGGCTTCCTTTACCGTCCTAACGGCATTTTGTGAGCCATTTTGGCAACATGACTTTTATGATGAAAATTATGAAGTTCAGGAAGATATTTCTCACAAACCATAAGGCCTACTAAAAAAGTGTATACACCATGTTATAGGAAATTTTATAGAGATCATTTTTGTCCTTGACACTTTTTTCTAGCTTTAATACTTTTTGTATAAAACCGTAAAAATCGTGATTAGGGACATATTTTGAGGTCAAAAGGGGGGGATATGGGGGGAGCGGGGCAAAATTCGGCTTGGCAACATCCAGAACCGAATTTAGCAGGCTTTTTTACGTCGGAAAAGTCATGTTGCCAAAATGGATCCCAAAATGCCGTTAGGACGGTAAAGGAAGCCGATATTTAGAATTTTCTACCATTCTATGAAGTTCGGAAAGATATTGCTCACAAACCATAAGGCCTACTAAAAAAGTTTATACACCATGTTATAGCAAATTTTATAGAGATCAGTCTTGTCTTTGATACTTTTTTTCTAGCTGTAATACTTTTTGTATAAAACCGTAAAAACCGTGATTAGGGACATATTTTGAGGTAAAAAGGGGGGAAATGGGGGGAGGAGGGCAAAATTCGGCTTGGCAACATCCAGAATCGAATTCAGCAGGCTTTTTTACGTCGGAAAAGTCATGTTGCCAAAATGGCTCACAAAATGCCGTTAGACTTGAAATTTTTTATTTGAACTACCAGTCTATAAGTCTGGTATCATCACGTATGCACGTCATTGCCATTTGCCATATGAAGCAGTATTGTAGCGCCACTATCCCTGGGCCGGAGCGACACCTATCAGGCTATTACTCACAGTCGATCCCGGGCCAGAAGAACTGCGCGCACAGATTGTTGACGGCGGCGATGTGGTGCGGGCGCACGTACGAGTAGTCCAGGCTCGCGTGCGGCGGCGGTGCGTAGTCTTTGATGTGTCTGAAAAAAAATCAATAATTATGTATGTCTATGTATGTACGTCTTTTATTCATAACTAGCTGCACCGCGCGTTGTTACCCGCTCATGCCACGGGAACACTACGTTTTGTCGGGATAAAAAGTAGCCTATGTGGTAATCTAGGGTGTCAGCTACCTTCATACCAAAATGTATCAAAATTGGTCCAGCCGTGTGAGCGTGAAGAAGTAACAAACATACTCATAAACACCCTCACAAACTTTCGCCTTTATAATATTAGTGTGATATTCGATAAGTGGACAAATAAACGGGGGCCAGAGTCAAAGGCTCTTAGAAACTTATTTCGTTGAATGTTTCATTTCGCCGAAAAATAATTTCACTAAATTTATATTCGTCTGTAAACATTTTTTTTTCATAATTCTTGCAAATATCATCCTATTGATTAGGTTAGGTATTTTTTATAACAATCTCAAATAGTTTACGGTTGCAAAGTAAAATGCTTTCTACGAAATGATTTTTCGGGGAAGTCAACACACAGACCCAAAATGAACAGCAAAATTGCAAGAAAAATCGTGACGGCACAAGACAAATGTAATCGCAACCGGTTCGAAATTTGAAAATACAGAATTCGAGACACAACCTCAATCGAAGCTAAAATATTTGGAAAACCATACTCAAAGGCCCCCATATATGACCAGATTTACCTTCAGTTTCATCTGATGTATGAATGAAACGGCCTTAAGGTCACCACGCTTTACGGCGGCCGGATGGACTGAAGCGATTCAATTACATCGGCCTGATCAGTTTTGCCTTCCCATGTATGGGGGCCTTTAAAGCCTGGTTCGATATTAAAACATTTGAAATTTGGAACACAAAACGTCATCATCAAAGTTGCACATATTGCTTTTCATTGCTATTTATTGTTGGTAAGCAAACTCTAAAAAAAAAAAAAAAAAAAATAGCATCAGCAAACGCTTCATACCACAGAGTATAAAAATGTGTATTACCGGTTGGTCCTCTTCAACAGCTCGTCAGTGACGCGCAGCCATAGCGGTGTACTCTGTGTGTCTCTCCGTATGAACGGCTTGAGCAGCGTGTTCGAGTAGGCGGAGCGGAACGGGCACGGCTCCGTGCGAGCCAGGACCGTGACCGCGTAGCTCGTGTCCTGGATAGTACCGCATAGGTTGTCTTGGAGGTACTGGAAATGGAAGAGTTTCTGTACTCATTTTTAACACTTTTGCAACCAGACAAAAAGTAAGACATATCCCGGAAACCGGCCGAGCCGACTTTTATAGCATCAACCCCAACCGGGTTGGCCGGCATCTGAACAAAGTTTATGAGCGCCCGGCGGGTTGTTGGTGTCGAAAGTGTTAAGCCCTAACATTCCTAGAGTAAATATGTATGTCTTAGTAAAAAAATATATCGGCTAAGTGCGAGTGGGTTCCGTACCATTATCTGTAAGTTTGTTGTATGGGAGCCCGCCTTAAATATTTATTTGATTTTTAGTATTTGTTGTTATAGCGGCAATAGAAATACATCATCTGTGAAATTTTCAACTGTCTAGCTATCACCGTTCTTGAGATACAGCCTGGTGATAGACGGACGGACGGACGGACGGGCAGCGAAGTCTCAGTATCCCGATATAGGGTCCCGTTTTTACCCTTTGGGTACGGAACCCTAAAACATTGGTTGTCTGTAAAGGTTTAAGGACGATAATTTTACGTGATAACGTATGCCGGCCGATGGAGTAGAAGAGAGATAGATGCGTCACAAGCCGAACGCTTAGTCCGATCGTGCCTCTCTGTCGCTTGTTCCGCGCTCTCGCTTGCACGCTCGGCTCAGGCGGAACGTGACAATGAGTCATGCTTTTTCGTGCGTGCAGCCGACGTTCATCGATTTATAATGCCGCGTCCACATGCTTGGCAAACAAGGGCAAACCAAGGGCGAGACGGAACTATGTCGTGCTCACTCTAACATATAACTGCGTCCTGTAGGTTTGCCGTTGTTTGCCAAGCATGTGGATGCGGCATAAGACGTTATCATGTCCAAAAATAATCAGTCGAATTGAAAACATCCTTTTTCAAAGTCGGTTTATAAATACACTTACTCGTACAACAAGAATCTTCTTACAACGGATTTTCGAAAAATAAAGCCGGTTTTAGTTTTATGTGTGCGTGCCTACGAACCAATCATAGAGACGTGCTGCTTGTGACGTTGAGGTGTGTAATAAAGAGTATTCTATTATATTCTATGAAAACCCATATTTTTAGCGATAAAACCGCCTGTTGTCTACCGTTACTTATAAATTGTATTTGTCTTAATGTTTACAATGAAGCGAAAAACTGAAAAATTCAATGGTTCAGACAGGATTCGAACCTGCGTTTCCAACGGCTTTCCGGGCCAACACGGGCGTACTACCAACTGGACCACCGAACCAGATGTCAGAGCCATTGAATCTTTCAACCAGTTGCTTCAACATGCCTTAGGGTGGCATCGTGGCGCTTCATTGTAAACATTTGGTTTACGTTAGCAGACGTTACTGCTTTAATAAAAAATAATTAATTCGGGTGTAGCACATCGTTACTATCGATTCTCAACAAATTTGAGACGATGGTGCCGACTATAAGGTCTAAATCTTTACGGTAGATGGCGCTACGATGCCACCCTAAGGCATTTTGAAGCAACTGGTTGAAAGAATCAATGGCTCTGACATCTGGTTCGGTGGTCCAGTTGGTAGGACGCCCGTGTTGGCCCGGAAAGCCGTTGGAAACGCAGGTTCGAATCCTGTCTGAACCATTGAATTTTTCAATTTTTCGCTTCATTGTAAACATTTGGTTTACGTTAGCAGAGGTTAATGCTTTAATAAAAAAATAATGTATTTGTCTTGTTTCCTTTTGTAAACTTTTATTGGTGTGCAATAAAGTATTGTTGTATTGTATTCAATTGTAAAACCCAATTTGCTTCCTTTAGGATTTTTTTGATACAAATGGGGTCTACAATAGATATTTTCTGAAAACAAAGACTGATGAGCTGGTCTGCGTGTACTCACGGATCTCTGGAACCTGTCGAGCACCCTGTCGGCGGCGGCGGCGGCCCGCGGCTCGTCGGCCGCCTGGCCTGACACCACTTTCACTGCCCTGCAAGCAATCAATATTATAAATTTATGAAACATGTAATGTTTCAAAATGAGACATTACAGGTTTCATAAATTCATAAAACTAACAGCGCCCTCTCTCGCTTGCTCGTTCACCGCTGTAAAGTGGTGCGGTAAGATGTGAATATTAACGTATTCACATAGAGGTCGCTAAGGTGTAAAATCCTTTCAA
Organism: Apotomis capreana; assembly: GCA_947623375.1. Classification (NCBI taxonomy): domain Eukaryota; kingdom Metazoa; phylum Arthropoda; class Insecta; order Lepidoptera; family Tortricidae; genus Apotomis; species Apotomis capreana. Next base: position 29,852,060 of record OX392501.1, on the reverse strand, counting down.
ATAAACAATGCAAAGATCGACACACAAAGTATAAGGAAAAATTCGTCAGGTGTACGTGGAGCGAGGGTAGCGAAGTGGCTAACGCGCTGGACCGGTAATCCAGAGGTACCGGGTTCGATTCCCGGTCCCTTCCACCAGGTAGCTCCTTATTAAATTTTTCTTTAAGCTTTGATCTTTGTATTCATGGTTTCAATGAATATTAGTTATAGTATACACTAGAGGCCCGTTACGGCGTCGAACCGCCGCTAGAACATGGAAATCCGGTAGTGTTATAGAAAATAACTACTTTATCGATAAGAAGTTTTTGGCGAACGAAGAATAAATACTGTAAAAAAACACGTTAAAATGATGTTTTAAAAACGTTAAAACATGAAAGGCTAGAGCCAGGCCTGATAGCCAACTGCCAGCTTCATCGTGGCAACTTTTTCAACTCTTTTGTAAAAATAACTTCTGCATTAATGCCATGTGATCTGCTGATCTGTTTCACAAATAAAATGCATATTATTCGATTTATGGAAAAAAAAATCAACTCTTTTGTAAAAATAACTTCTGCATTAATGCCATGTGATCTGCTGATCTGTTTCACAAATAAAATGCATATTATTCGATTTATGGAAAAAAATTGTTCATAAAAATAATCCCATATCTTAAAAATATAATTGACATATTTTCATAGGACCGGACATAAGATTGGTAGAAATTTAATTTGTTGTTCTTTCTTCAGGACATAAATTTATCGATTTGATCGATTTCTATCAATTTCCAGAAATAGCACATGAATCGAAAGGACAGATTTAGGCACTCACTACGCAGGTTTTAAAAAGGAAATCATGTAGTGCGTAACTGTTTCTGTATTCATTTATAATCGTAAATACTTAAAAATAGTGATAATAAGAAATGTTACATAAACTCAATTGTATGAAATAGAGAGTAAAAAACGTTTATAGATACACGAAATGTCACTATTATCAATGCTTATATTTTTAATGAAATTCAATAGATCGTGCAAATTTTCTTAATATGGGTGCTGCCATGTCATCATCATCAATCATTTATTCAGTAACAATTACACATTGTGTTTGAAATTCTTACGCTAGGTATACTTAATCAAACCCTATTTACTAATCTAAATAAATAACTGACCAACAATACTCCACCATAAAAAAAAAAGAATGTGTCAAATATGTGTAATAAATAAAATCCAATATATAAAACAGCTAAAAATGTTTAAAAAAAGAATATTAAGACATATTTTTTTCAATAAATTTAGAGCTGAATGCCTAATACCCGAATTCCAAATTCAAACTTTCGTCTTTCCTCTCATTGAAATAGTGTCTGACAGAAGAGTGAGGGAGATGATATCTATACTCTGAAGTCTATGATATAAACCTAATTTTAGGGATCCTTACCATAGTCGGTAAAAACGGAAGCCTTATAAAATCAATTCGTTTTGTTGGCAGCAGAATTTGTCAAATTTTATTTTGAATGAGAATAAGAATGATCAGCCAGACGTCATTATTTCAAATATGATTTATTCTTGAGAGCGTCGATTTTTTTAAATTTGCATCATATGTAGGTCATTTCTACCATCAAGTTTCGCATGTTAGGGTAACATGTTAATTATTCCACATTGCCAACTCGTCCACAATGTCAGCTCGTCTATATTCCCATCTGGGTCACAATCCCAACTTGTCCACACACCCAACACGTCCACATTGCCAACTCGTTCATACGCCCAACTCATCTGCATTGCCAACTCGTCTATATTACCAATTCGTCTCAATTGGCAACTCGTCCATATTCCCAATTTGTCCACAATGCCAACTCGACCATATTGCTAATTCGTCCATGTACCCAACTCGTCCACAATTCCAACGCGTCCATATTGCTTACTCGTCCACAATGCCAACACGTTCACAAATACAACTCGTCTACATTTCCAACTCGTCCATATTTCCAAATCGTCCACATTCCCAACTCGTACACAATGCCAAATCGTCCACATTGCCAACTCGTACACAATGCCAAATTGTCGACATTGCCCACTCGTCCAGAAACCCAACTCATCTACAATGCCAACTCGTCCATATTACCAACTCGTCTTTATTGCCAACTCATCCATATTCCCAACTCGTCCACAATGCCAACTCATCCATATTGCTAACTCGTCCACATTTCCTACTCGTCCATACACCCAACTCGCTACAATACCAACTCGTCTTTATTGCGAATCTCGTCCATATAACTCGTCCGTATTACCAACTCGTCTTCATTGCCAACTCGTTTATATTCTCAACTCATCCACAATGCCAACGCGTCCATATTACTTGCTCGTCCACAATGCCAACTCGGCCACATTTCCAACTCGTCCATATTCCCACCTCGTCCACAATGTCAAGTCGTCCACATTACCAACTCGTCCATACACCCAACTTATCTACATTGCCAACTCGTCTTCATTTCCAACTCATCAACAATGCCAACTCGTCCATATTGCTAACTCGTCCACATTTCCAACTTGTCCATAGGCCCAACTCGTCCACAATTCCAAGTCGTCCACATTTCCAACTCGTCCATATTCCCAACTCGACGATACACCCAACTCGTCTATACAAACTCATCCTTATTATCAGCCCGTCTTTATTGCCAACTCGTCCATATTCCCAACTCGACGATACACCCAACTCGTCTATACAAACTCGTCCTTATTATCAGCCCGTCTTTATTGCCAACTCGTCCATATTCCCAACTTGTAAATTTTACCAACTCATTCACATTGCCAACTCATCCACATTTCCAACTCGTCCATATTCCCAACTCGACGATACACCCAACTCGTCTACAATACCAACTTGTCCTTATTATCAGCTCGTCTTTATTGCCAAATCTTCCATATCACCAACTCGTCCGTATTACCAAGTCGTCTTCATTGCCAACTTGTCCGTATTACCAACTCGTCTTCATTGCCAACTTGTCCGTATTACCAACTCGTCTTCATTGCCAACTCGTCCATAATGCGAACTCGTCCACATTGCCCACTTGTCCATGTTCCCAACTTGTCAATTTTACCAACTCATCCACATTGCCAACTCATCCACATTTCCAACTCGTCCATATTCCCAACTCGACAATACACCCAACTCGTCTACAATACCAACTTGTCCTTATTATCAGTTCGTCTTTATTGCCAAATCTTCCATATCACCAACTCGTCCGTATTACCAAGTCGTCTTCATTACCAACTCGTCCATATTCTCAACTCGTCCACATTTCCAACTCGTCCATTTTACCAACTCATCCATATTACCAATGTAGATACATTCCCAACTTAGCTACATTGTCAAGTTGTCCATATTCTCAACTCGACCACATTTCCAACTCGTCCATTTTACCAACTCATCCATATCACCAATGTAGATACATTCCCAACTTAGCTACATTGTCAAGTCGTCCATATTCAAACTCGACCACATTTCCCATCCCGTCGACATGCAAGCGGAAGGACTAAGTTTTTTCTTGTAAAATACCATTTAATTTACTATAACTCATGCCATTTTTGACTTATATAATCATATTTATAATAATCTATCATAAATTTACTTATTCGAATGACGATTACATTAGTTTTACTACATATTTTCTGCTTTGATTTATTGTAAAACTCGCCTATAAAAATAATCTTGAATGACGGTCAGTTTTTCTAGTCTTGCGAGCACCAGTCCAACTCGCACTTAACCGGCTTTTTCCTCGAAATTTTTAACAGGTATGCAAAAAAAGTTTCCATATCAACATTTTAAAAAGAAAAACAACCTGGCAATTTAGATCACTGACTTAATAGCCCCCAATAAAAAATATATTATAAGTTGACAGAATAGGTATGGTTATTGTCATTCATTGTCAACAAACTGTAAAATTATTTTTGCATATTCGTACATGTTTTAAGTGCTGCGGATATTATGTTGCCGACTCAAAAATAATATTTCATCATGCTGAACAACTTACTACAGGTTTGTGAGCAAATCATGCTTATTATTATTTGGTCATCTTATGTCAAAATAGGGATCACAGGTCACGTGGTCAATGTCACGTGGTTAGCGCACAGTAGTTTTTTCAAATCCATTTTTCAGTACTTTTTCAGGAAAAAAATAAAAATCCAAGAGTTTTATGCACCTCTCCAGCATGAGACGAATCTAATGACATATCATTTATACAAATCGGACCATAACTGTAGATCTGATGGGATGTACAAAAATCGGCCTCGCGTAATATATATATAGATTACTGCAGACGCCAGGAAGGAATGGCTTGCCGGATGAGTATAGGTATAGTGCTTTTCTCAAACATATGCAATTAAACAAAAAAAATATACACCAGTTAAAAAAATATAATTCAGCTGTTTACCCTGTTCATGAACACAGACGCCATATTTAAATAAAAATACTTCCCGGCTAAGGCCTTCAATTTTGTATGAAATTCGTTTACAGTTCTCTCGAGTTGTTTCGCCCGAAACGTTGATACTCAGAAGCCTGTTATAACGCACGTTAAATAAAATAATTATTTTAATATCATTATATTGCACTCAATAAAACAAAATGTTTGTAATCAAAAGCGCGGGATTACAATTTATGTTCGTATTAAAATTACTATATCATCCGATCACTGATTATTATAATAACAAAAAAGAACTCAATCGCATTCAAAATAGTAGTTTATGCAACTGTTATATAATGAGAGGTCTTAAAAGTGTGGTTTTATGAAACTTCAGCTAATCAAAATACGCATTTGGCCCGTAGTTGCAATTACCTTGGTTATGTTATATTTATTTATGTAACACTTTATCGTACCTACACAACAACTGGTTATAAATACATTCATAACAAATAAAACACGTACGAAGGCGAACTTATTCCTATTAGGTATCTCTTGCAATTAACCTTTGAGCAATTGAAGGAATAGGTATTCGAAGAAATTAAGACAAACTACAAACGAGATATTTATACAGGGTGATAACTGATAAATCCAAATGGGTCAGTAGGGAGAAAACGAAAACTATAATGGATAGGGAAATCAGTTCTTAGGAATCATGGCGTCGATTTTAGATTTAATAGAAACTGCTTTTTTTTTTTTATAATTCTCTTACATATAATTTCATACATAACGGATATGTATGAATACATAACGGACTGATTTCCCTATCTCTTATAGTTTGTGACTTCTCCCTACTGACCCATTTGGATTGATCACCCGGTATATAGGTACTTAATAAAACTATTATATATAAATAGAAGTGTTACTTTTTGTAAATAATGACACAAAGGTAAATGAAGAAAGAAAAAAAAAATTGAATGCGATCTACTACAATCTAAGCAGGATTTGAACCTGCGACCTCTGCGTTTCCGGCGCATTGCTCTTCCAACTGAGCTATCAGATCGCTACGTCAATCACACCAATTCTTTCATCCCATAATTCGTTACGCTACTGGAGCGCCCTCTGCGTCATATATGTTTGAAATGCTTATGCGCATTAGTCATACCCTAGGATGTGCGCTTAAAATGTGGTATTTCCACATAAAAATATGAATCGACAAAAAGATTCTATGCAAATATTTAGAAGTGTTACTTACTTATCTAATTCAAAGATAGGCAGGTGCTTGTGTCGCTTCAGCCTCCGCAGCGCCAGCTTGGCCCGCAGTCCGTGTAGCTCCGCCTTCTTCTTCGGCTCGCGCACTTTCGGGATCAGGTTCTCGACCTGCTTCAACAGCTGGACTTCCTCGTATTGGTTCAGCGGTACCAAGTCTTTTTGTACCTGTTAGGAAAAAACATGGTACGATATAAAAAAACAGGTCGAGTTTCTGAAATCTGCACTTGGTCTGGTCATAAAATAAGTTGGAAGTCGAATTAAACTAAAAAAGCCGGTTAAGCGTGAATCGAATTCGCGCACCGAGAGTTCTGTACAAAAATAATAATACACCAAGTGCGAGTGGGACTCGCGCACGAAGGGTTCCGTACCATTATCTGCAAGTTTGTTGTATGGGAGCCCCCCTTAAATATTTATTTCATTTTTTTTTAGTAATTGTTGTTATATCGGCAATAGAAATACATCATCTGTGAAAATTTCAACTGTCTAGCTATCACCGTTCTTGAGATACAGCCTGGTGACAGACGGACCGACGGACGGCGAAGTCTCAGTAATAGGGTCCCGTTTTTACCCTTTGGGTACGCAACCTTAAAAATACTTTTTTGTTTTCTGTATTTGTTGTTACAGCGGCAACAGAAATACATAATCTGTGAAAATTGCAACTGTCTATCACAGTTTATGAGATACAGCCTGGTGACAGACAGACCGTTTCTTTTATTTGATGGTACGGAACTCTTAGTACGCATATTTTTTCTTTACTGTAAAGTAAGGATGTCCAGCTATCCCTGTACCAAAATTGGTAAATATTTGTCCAGCCGGAGCGTAGAGCACAAAATAAATATGGCCGACAGATGGCGCCAGACTGGCATAGCACCTATCATCACTACATAGTATAAAACAAAGTCGCTTTCTGTCCCTATGTCCCTTTGTATGCTTAAATCTTTAAAACTACGCAACGGATTTTGATGCGGTTTTTTTTAATAGATAGAGTGATTCAAGAGGAAGGTTTATATAAATCAATAAATATCAGACAACCTCACACAAATCAATCTAGTCCCAAATTAAGCTCAAGAAGGCTTGTGTTATGGATACTAGACGACGATATACATACTTATATAGATAAATATATACTTAAATACATAGGAACAACCATGACCCAAGCACAAATATTCGAGTTTATCACACAAATATTTGCCCTGCCCGGGATTCGAACCCGGGACCGCCGCTCAGTAGGCAGGTGCTTGCAAACTGAGCCAACCGCGTCGTCAAATATATATAATACATGCATAATTTATCAGCATTGCACCCGTGCGAAGCCGGGGCGGGTCGCTAGTACAAAATAAAAGACAATCCTGCACTATTAAGATTTTTCGTAAGAACATGATCCTTCTCCATTGAAAACTAATTTTCAATACAATTCTAGAATTGTATAATCATACCCCGGGGTTTTCGATGCACGAATGATTTGACGCCTACTGTCAGCCTAGTGTATAGTTATAATAGTATGTACCTTATATGTAGCTTCATTACACGGAGCCTAATTACAACGGCTACGGGTACAAACACGGACACGACCGCGAGCCCTAATTAACACATAGGCTACTTTTTATTCCGAAAAAATTTAGTGTTCTCGCGGGATAAGCGCATTACACCGCGCGACGCAGCTGGTTCTAATATATACGGGGTATGGATATTTGTACACTGTTGACAACAAAGTTAAGTAACCTAAAGTAAAAAGCCAGAAAAAAAAAAGTAACCTCATATTTTTCCTCCTCAACCCACGGCAGCTCCAAACTGTTCAACTCTCTCGAGAACAGCGTCTCTCTCGTCAACTCCCGCTTCTCCTCGACCCTCCTCCTCTCGGGTTTCCTGTCCTCCTCGGGCTCGGGCTCGGGCTGCGTGTCGGGTTGTGTGTCGGGTTGTGTGTCGGGTTGTGTGTCGGGCTGCGTGTCGGGTCGGGGCGGCGAGGGGCTGTGCGAGTCGGAGTCGTAAAAGAGAGGCTGGTGGAGAGAGTGTACGCTGGAAGAGTCGCTCTGGAATGAGACATTTCTTTTTTAAAGGTGACTACGTAGTCAGCGAAAAGGTACTCGGTTTTTTTTACAAGCTTTTATTTAACTTGCATTGTATGTATGTATGTTTGTTCGGGTGGAATCTAGCAACTCAATTTTGAAGCAGACATCATCAACCGATTGAGATGAAATTTTGCATACTTACTTAACTTTGATGACAATACAATAATATGGTACCATTGGGCTGATCTGATGATGGAGCCGGAAGGTGGCCATAGGTACTCTATAAAAGAAAAAGCAATCCTACTGAGTTTGGGCTCTTTAGAATCGTCTTAGTGAGCATTTGATGGATATTCAAAGAAAAGTACAGCCGGATATAAAAGCTTTTCACTAAAATGAAATTTTTGTCAGAAACTTATTTTACCTTGGTACTCCAAATGACTAGGCATTAGACTTCTGACAGCACGGTGCGTTGTACAGTAGTGCTAGAGGGGTAGTGTCTACACTTACCGGCGGTATGTACGTAATCGGGACATCGAACCCGCGCCCCGTGTCGGTGTCCGAGCACGAGCCTACCGCTGCCTCCGAATGCAGCGACTGTCTGAAAGAAACAAGTATAATTATATATCATGGAAAAATATAAAAAAAAACTATACATTTCATAGAAAGTGCTTAGGATTAAAGGAAAAACTTAACATTGTCCTGTTTTTAAATATCTGTTTCTTAAGAATGCACCTAGTTTGGTCATTTTGTTTTACTTTTAACTGAAAATAATATCCCACCAAAAACATTTCATGTAAAATTGACGGCCAAGACTCACATTCTCATAAAGCTTTCGCTGTAAAAAAGTTATCAGATCCCAGGAAAAGCCAAGCCCCTAAGCCCCGACTTTACTAACCCCACCACCTTGGTTTAAAAAGTATGGCATCAACTGGCTTCAAGCCCCTAAACCCGGAGTTTACTAACCCTACACCTTTGTTTCAAAAGTATGGCTTGGCCGTTTCATAGAGTACCGTAAATAAGTCCAACGGACCTTCTGGCCCATATGGCATCAAGAAACTAAGTTTATGTCTTTGATAATATATACTTATAAACTTAATTCCTTACGATATGGGCCGGACAGTCCGCTAGACTTATTTACGGTAGTCTATGAAACGGCCAAGCCATACTTTTGAAACAAAGGTGTAGGTTTAGTAAACTCCGGGTTTAGGGGCTTGAAGCCAGTTGATGCCATACTTTTTAAACCAAGGTGGTGGGGTTAGTAAAGTCGGGGCTTAGGGGCTTGGCTTTTCCTGGGATCTGATAACTTTTTTACAGCGAAAGCTTTATGAGAATGTGAGTCTTGGCCGTCAATTTTACATGAAATGTTTTTGGTGGGATCTCATTTCTTTTTGTAAGTTGCTTTAGTTTTTTTAATTTTTTTGGGCTGTAGGGTTTCTTGAGCGTCAACTGAAGTAGACAATTGTGTATTTAAGAAATACTTAAGTTTAGCCCCATATATATATACACTTTTATCCCCTATTATGGGAAACCCATACAAACTTCCATCCCCTTATTTAAAGGGTGGGGGGTGATTTTTTAAAAGTCCTACGAGTGAAGTAATGAGTCCCTATAGGTTTCAATTTTCAGACCTCTAGTATCAAAATTTGCGGAAGTTTCATACAAACTTCCATCCCCTAGTTTAAGGGGTTGGGGGGTAAAAGTTACAAGTTTTAGAATTATTTTGTTGTTTGTGTACTAATACTAGCTTACATACCAAATTTCAGCTATCTAGGTCATCGGGAAGTACCCCAGAGGTTTTGATACGTCAGTGAGTGAGTGGCAAAATCGGCGTATTTTAGGTACCTATAAAACCTAAAGTATAAAAGCTAGATCAATTAAATTTTGTACATTTTATATGTTTGCTAACTGCATCTTAACCTGAGAATTTGGGCGCTCTAGTGTTAACTGGGACGAAACTATGAGGGTTTGAATATGAGACGAAACGGTTCGAGAAAAGGTAGGTAGTGCCCCCTTCTTTTTTGTTCGTCTTGGCGGGGGCACTACCGTGCCCCCAGATATTTAAAATACGAGGTCGAAGTGTAGATATGGAAGTAGTAATAATTGTGTATAAGAAATACTTATGTTTAGCCCGATATATACTACTTTTATCGCCCATTATGGAAAACCCATAAAAACTTTCATCCCCTTATTTAAAGGGTGGGGGGTGATTTTTTTTAAATCCTAGAATATGTATTTTATTATTTATAAATAATAAAGGAGTTCCTATATCAATTTTCAGACCTCTAGTATCAAAATTTGCAGAAGTCTCATACAAACTTCCATCCCCTAGTTTAAGGGGTTGGGGGGTAAAAGTTCCAAGTTTCAGAATTATTCTATTGTTTGTGAACTAAACCTAGCTTATATACCAAATTTCAGCTTTCTAGGTCATCGGGAAGTACCCCAGAGGTTTTGATACATCAGTGAGTGAGTGGCAAAATCGGCGTATTTTAGGTACCAATAAAACCTAAAGTATAAAAGCTAGATCAATGAAATTTAGTACATTTCATATGTTCCCTAACTGCATCTTAACCTGTGAATTTGGGCGCTCTGGACGGGACTGGGACGAAACTATGAGGGTTTGAAAATGAGACGAAACGGTTCGAGAAAAGGTAGGTAGTGCCCCGCCTCTTTTTTTTTCGTCTTGGCGGGGGCACTACCGTGCCCCCAGATTTAATATACGTGCAGAATACACATCCAAATTCTCTAACCGTACTCGTCCTATTTGGTATAACAAAATGTTGGCATATTTGACAAATTCCGTAGGTCGTGTTGTTTTTTAGGGTTCCGTGCCTAAAGGGTAAAAACGGGACCCTATTACTGAGACTTCGCTGTCCGTTCGTCCGTCTGTCACCAGGCTGTATCTCAAGAACGGTGATAGCTAGACAGTTGACATTTTCACAGATGATGTATTTCTATTGCCGCTATAACAACAAATACTAAAAATATTTAAGGGGGGCTCCCATATAACAAACTTGTTTTATGGTACGGAACCCTTCATGCGCGAGTCGGACTAGCACTTGCCCAATTTTTTTTGAAGTTAGTGATGCTTTTGTTATTCTGATTTCCCCTTATAAAATTTTTCTCTGTAAGTTCTATAATTCACTTTGTTTTTTTTTTTTTAATGCATATTGTGAAATTAGGAAGCGATTCAATAGCGATGCAGTTGCAAAAAGGTGGCGATGCCTTCGCAGGTTTACTATCGCGATTAAGCATCGATACACTCGCGATTCAGCATCGATACAGGCGCGATACAGCATCGATACAGGCACGACTCGGTATCGATACTTATCGAACCTTCTCACAAAATTTCATGAGAATCGGTTGAGAAATGCGACCTCTAGGCGAAAACAGCTGGAAAGCGTGTTATCCAAACATACAAAAGAAGTTTCGGTCAAGCTGGATACCCCTTGAGGCGGAAGAAACCAATAGACATATTCTACTAGACTGCTAACAGTTGGAAGCATAATCATAATCATTTATTCACAGAATATATGGTGCGTACATAAGGTGATATTTATATTCTTTGGAATTGACAATTCATACATTCTGCACTTATAGGCATGTGAATTTTTATTATTTTTTTCTAAATATGGGTATACAGGGTAAAGTACCTACATAGGGTCTCCTAGCACCCTTCATGAAGCTACAAGCTTATACTTATCCTACTTATGTAAGTATATGTACCTACTTATTGTTGACATTGACTTGTAAAATGTTTATTTTTACCAATAAAGAATCTGAATCTGACAAGCAACGTTAAGGTTTTGCTGGGTTTCGTGGAGTAGTTGGGGTGGTTGGAGTACTCCCTTCTCACGCAAAATAAACACGTCGGATGTTGACTTGCGGAAAATACAAAACGCAACTAACTTACTAACTAACTAACTGGGTCAAACTATGATACAAAGATTATCTCAAAGAAAATTTTAAATGAGTTAACTCTATTTGAATATTAACGTATTCAAATTGAGGTCGCTAAGGTGTTAAAACCTTTCAAATAAACAATGAAAAGATAGACACGAAGCATAAGGAAAAATTCGAAAGGTTGGTTGGATTTCGGGTAGCGAAGTGGTTAACGCACTGGACCGGCAATCCAAAGGTACCGGGTTCGATTCCCGGTCACGTCCCTCAGGTAACTCATTTCAATTTTTCTTTGTATCAATAGTTTAATATCAAAATTGTTGTGTGTACCCACATTAAAAAAAATTAGACATTACATCCATACTAATCCATACTAAATATTATAAATGCGAAAGTGTGTCTGTCTGTCTGTTACCTCTTCACGCTTAAACCGCTGAATCGATTTTGATGAAATTTGGCATGGAGATAGTTTAAGATCCGAGGAAGGACATAGGATAGTTTTCATCCTGGAAATTATCCCTAAAAAGATTGAAAAGTGAGTGAATGAATCATGATGACATTGATGACCCTGTAGAAAGTGTAATTATTAGACCAAAAGCACAATTGCTCTTACTTTTGCTTAAGCGCTTTTAATAATCCCTTTTATCAAGTTCCACGCGGAGGGCAAAAGCTAGTGTTTCATAAATTTATAACTGGGTGAAGCTGAAACGAATATGCCTCGCTCGTTCGGTCATTAAGTAGGTACCTGCTGTCAGAATCGAGCTGCTCCTGATAGGCCGAGAAGTTGACCACGCAGTCGCTGTCCAACCGGCGTTTCTTCGGCGCCCTCTCTAGCCCGGGCACGGAACCCTCCTCTTCGTAGTTGCGTAGATACTCTTTGTAGCCTGTAACAGACACGAGGACTAGCTCAGTAGCCTTAAGAATAAGAATGATTTATTGCAAAACTGTGTACATAGTTAGGTCGACAAAAAAATATACATTTGTTCCAACAGTTACCTGTTTCAGGCATGCAATACTTAGTTATTTATAAATTAGTACAGCTACAATCGAAGAATTCTTTTAAGCTATGAAATGCCTTATCAATGAGCCAATTTTTAAGATTCCTTTTAAACCTGTTTCCTTCTAGAGCTTTTACCATGAGTTAACCCTTAAATGCATACAATTACACTAATTTTATTTCTGAAATGACGTAAATAAGCAATAAAATCCACGTCAGTTTGAGATTTCGGGACAATCTTGACAAAGTCTTTATTGTCAATATTCAGATTTTGACTTATGTCCAGGGTTCGAAAATTCGGATAGATATTTACCTAAAGTTTTGCGGCGGCGGCGTTCAGTTGTAGGTATAGGCGGCTTTGATTGAGGTCTGAGTGAGATAGCAATAGGATTTTGGCAACTTTAGGTAAATATCGATCCGAATTTCCGTTGCCTGCTTATGTCATTTCAGTAACGTGTAAATATACCTACATCATCATGCATCATGGCTTAACGTGACTGTACTATGATGGATTAGACGCATAATGTCCTAAAGTTGCAAAATGTCTTAAACTGTGATCTGGTACGAGCCACTGATTAAATTTAATTGTGACTTGTCTAATCGCGTGCCGACGGAAGGTTTCCAAAATTGCGAAACTTTCCACATATAAATGCCTTAAACTCTCCCTTAAGAAATTTTCCAGTTGAAATACTAATTTAAATTATGGTAAAATTTTCAAGAAATTACTGGAAATATTCTCAGCTTTATGGAAACATTCCTCAACAGTTGACTTACCCATTTCAGTGACCTTTTCCGTAAAGAGTGTGATGTCCAGGGCCATCTGCCCGCGCGGCCGCCCCTTCGGTTTGTCTCGCGCTATTTCTTGGACTGAAAAAGTTAAAAATTACAATATTACAGACATTTGCCCTTCAAAATTCACTCAAGATCAAGCATGCTATGTGAGGGCAAACAAGAGCATACATTAAGCAGGGTTGCTCTCAAGTCTCCAATGGAGTGAGGTGAGGACACCCAGAAAATATAGCAATTCTTTTTTGTCAGATCACAATGCACAAATGAGCATTTCCTTAAACAAAAGTACAATGAATCAGTACGAAACAGTACGATGAATCCAAAAACGTCAAGTTCTGGAAGAAAAAGGGACTCAGTTTTTAAGCAGTTAATCACAAAATTGTATGAATGTACTGCAAGTACCTAAACATGAAGATGTAGGAAATGTTGGAAAGCTTATAGTTCTGATAAAGTCTTACTTATGTGAGAGGCAACTGCAGGAGAGAACGCATGCTGCAGCTGCCACCAGCCCGCCTCCCCGAGCACCACGGAGCCAGACCGGAAGATGATGTTGCTGTACACCGACAGGGAGCCAGCAATGGTGCCCACCCAGTTTTTCTTCTGCTTGCTGGAAATTAAGACAGTAATATTGTCAGGTTAAGGACGAATAGTTCAGAATAAGGAGGGTGCCAATTTTTAAGGTTTGTTTTGAAGAACTGTTTTGTTCCAGTTCTAAAGGTCATAGAATTTAACCAATTAATATGCAAGGATAAAATATATGTCAATTTTTAGAAATGGCTGAAATGTGTATTTTTTACGTTTTCGAACCCTATGTATGTATTTCCATCTTTTGAAAAAAAATTGCAAAACTGGCTCAATTAAAAGAAATCTTTATAATTATTGGACCTGTTCACAAAATTTCATGAGAATCGCTTGAGAAATACAACCTGTAGACAAGAACATCAAGCTGAAACAGACACTCGCTCGGTCAGTATTGTTTACATTCAAAATGATACAAAATACTGAACATTGGTGCAATAATAAACAAACTTTTGTACTTACAATTGTGGATCAAAGAGGATACTCCAATTGCGGTCAATGAAGGAGCATATGTGTGTCTTATAGTGGAAGAAGCCGTGGTTGCTGATGCCGTATGCATTGGTTGTCAGGTGGTGCAGTGTTAGCAGGATCACGCTCACCCTGTGAATTGACAGTTAAATGTTATTCATCAGGTGTGGATAAGTATGATGTTAATTGAATTAAAAACTATTATTTTGATTATTTCTATCTTTATTCCATTGATCATCAAAATAAACAGAATATTGTGCATTTGTATGACAAATTATAGTAATAATACTTTGCAGGGCCATGATCTGGGGAACATCGGTTTTGTTAGTTAATTTTATTTAGGTTAAGTTGTTTACTGTTAATTTTTACTTGTGTTTCGTTTAGTACATGTTTGTCATATCATATACTTAGAATAAATATGTCTAGAAATCTAGTTAGCGCTTTAAAAATAACCCATTGCATTCCCTAGTTTTGCTATCATATCTTCATGTTCCGATTACCCGTACTTCTAGAATTACTGTGACCATTTATTAAACGGCAACAGCGGTGTCTATAAAATACGGAATAATCTTACCAAGGGAATCTGTTCCGTGTAAACACTTCCTTGCTGTTCGGGGAGCACTCCTCGCACGTGAAGTCGAAGAACACATCGCAAGCCAGGTCCCCCGGCGTGCCCAGCCGCCGCAAACACGTTAAATGCACAAAACAGATGCACGTATCACAGATCAGACCCGGTCTGTATTGTTTGTTTTCTGGCTCATTACAGTACTTGCATATTGTGGTCATTATTACTTAAAAGTTACAACTTTTGATTCAATAATAA
Source organism: Apotomis capreana (assembly GCA_947623375.1). Taxonomy (NCBI): domain Eukaryota; kingdom Metazoa; phylum Arthropoda; class Insecta; order Lepidoptera; family Tortricidae; genus Apotomis; species Apotomis capreana. The sequence continues at coordinate 29,836,858 of OX392501.1, read as the reverse complement.
TATTGCATTATAATTTACTATGTAAGCCAACAACTAGAGCTCACAAACAAAATGTTAGCGAGATGTTTGGGTTTTGAATAACATAACCTCAAAATTGAATATGTCACTGTCTGACGTCAGTTGCGTTTCGATTTTGACGATGCAATAATGTCCATGTTTTCTTTGGTTCTTGTTTTCTAGTCGCCATGTTCGAACAGTGTAAATCTTAGGTGTAAACAGCAATATTTGTGATAAATAACTGATTGATTACAGTCTGGCTGATGAAATATTACTCAAAGTTTTGGCGGGAAATTTAAAAAATCTGCGGCTGGTCACACTTTGTGTAGTAGGAATTATAGTTTTGATACAAGAAGATATTTTTGATTGTCTATGCACATGTAAGGTACCTAAGGGAATAAATTAAATATACATAATATGTTGACGTGCACTCATAATAGTCAGTCACATAATTTCTACCACTATGTACAGTGCAAGCGTGCTGGGCCCATAACCTGTCGGCAGCTGTATATTAAAACAGCCTTTAAATCACGAATCTTTTATGAGAATTATTATTAGAACACAATACAATGCTTGTGTGAATCGTTTCATTCATTTTAAATCTGTGACAGTAATGTCAAGCTTTTTATTCTTCTAAGCCATGACCATAAACTAAATTCTAGACGCACTGCAACAGTGCAGTCAACGACAAACACATATGTTTACACTTTCTAACCATATACAAGACGAAAAATTAAATGTATTGTAAAAAAGACCTAGCTCAATAATACCATATTAATCCATCACCAAAAAAATAACATAAGTACTCGTACTATGTCAAATTTTCAACTCGATCGCCGCAATATTGCAACTGGTACATAAAGTATCAAAATTATTCATAGAGGACCCACCTCCACCTACTACATTGTTTAAATCATAGACAATTGGTGATACCACAAGGAAATATCTATCAACATTATTTGGCTAGTCAGACTCTATTTATTTTAAAAGTTCAGCAAGTCCTGGGTAAATCAGATAAAAATAATACGAATACTCAGAAAAGTAAAAGCATTTTCCTTTAGACGTCGGGATCCCGTGCTCGTCCCGTATATTGAGAGTTTTGGAATGCGCCAACTATGAGCCAAAGTTGTGATTGTATGAGAGTTAACGTTAAAAGTGATAACTAGTTTTCACTAAATAGGTAGGTACCTTATTTAAAACTATCAGTGAAAATGTATGACCTTTACAGTGCGACACAAAAGAGTAGAAAACGGATGATAAAGGAACTACAATTTTTCATACAAAATTGTTAGGTACCATATTCAAGCACTTTACGTCAAAAATGTGGCAGTTGCGAAGGAAGTGGCGCCCTCATTTATTTTGTTGCACTGTAGCAGGTGGAAAGATGTGGTCTCTGCCTACCCCGTTGGGAAAAAGGAGTGATTATTATGTGTTTTTTTTTATATATGTATCAGATGGTATCAGTGAAGACTTTATTCATTATATTATACAAGCTCTATTCATTTCATTATCATTCATTACTTAAGACCAGTACCAGTACGCTGTAGGTTCCATAAAAATATGAGCTAAAAGAAAAATCCGGGAAAACTAGTTGCAACTCTAACAACTATAGTTTACTGCGATTCACCGAAGTGTTTTCGGGAGGAAACATTCTTAAAACAGGTTTTTCATAATTTACAATTGCCTCTTATTTATTACCATTTAGATTGATTGGTATACCAATGGTATGCCATTGGATTTGGAAATCACATTGGAATATCCAATACGAGTGGTTACATTAGGTCTAGTTTAAAATAGGTATATCGATATTATGATGCCCGAATAACGAAAATGAAACACCAAACTAATCTCAAAGTTTAAATCACAATATTATCACAACTCATTGCGCCTGCAGCTCCCTAAAGTCACTGATCCACTTCCTGATGTTCTCCTTGTGGGTGCTCCGTGTTATCTTCACGGTCTCCGGGTCCTGAGGGTTGGCGGGCATCAGGTCCAGGTGGTGGGCGCCGTTAAAGATAATCACTGCCTTCACCGTGTCGCTGATGCTGTTCAGGATGCCGCCTGAGAAAAAAAGCATAATCAGTCCAAACGTCCACTGCTTCATTAATTTTCTTATTAAAGCAGTAGGTAACGTCTGCTAACGTAACGTAAGATGAATAATTTAAAACGCTACGCTGCTAAGCTACTGGTTGAAAAAGTCAATGGCTCTCGTATCAGGTTCAGTGGTCCAATACGCCATTGGGAATCCAGCCTGAACAATTAAAATTTTAAATTTTTCGCTTCATTGTAAACGTCGACTGCTTCCCTTAAATAACGCCACCTTGGCCGGTCCGCCTGGGTTTGCAATGAGCGGATTCCCTATTTTGATCAGATGAATAGCCCTTTACAGAATATCATATAAAGCATCTTTGGACAGGCAGCCATTATAATTCCTTACTCTATGGCCATAGCTATCCCTATACAAAAATTAGTTCAAATCCGTCCAGCTGTTTTGGGGTGATGAGAGGACAAAGCTGGCGAGACGTGCTCCTACAAAACAGCGTTACTACTAACCTCCCGCCCACGGATCCATCAGCCCATTACTAAACACGATATTCGAGGCAGCTTGCAGCTTATCACCGCCATATTCTATCCTTGCGTAATTCTCTTTGGGGTACACCTTGTATCTGTCGTAGCACCCTTTGGAGAACTCCGTGAAGTTCCACGGAATCGGCTCGAACATGTCGTGTACTCCTGTCGTGCAAATTGGCATCACCATCTCTGTGCAGGCCTGGAAGAAATAAAGAGGTTTAATAGTACATTACTGGCAGGCGCCAGGAAAGAAGGGCTTGCCGGGCGAGTTGGTATAGACGGATACTGATACAAAGTTGGCAAGCCTTTTTCACGGCTAGCATTTCATTGCATGTTTGAGAAAAGTGATATTATATTATCTAAATTCTGAACTGATACATAATTTAATACAGGAATCGAGCCAGATGAAAAGGGAGTTGATGAACCAATTGGGATGCAATTTGCACAGGACAGGGGCCAATAATGCTAATGGCAGAAAGCAAAATAGGTAATTATTGTGGAATTTTATGACACCCTACAATGACGTCCTCCAGGGTGTTATAAAATTCAGTTTTGTTACAAGGTCGGCAATATTAATGGAAATTATAATTTCGATCTCCCAAGTGGAAGGTTGGACATTAATAATCGGTTAGAGGAACCTGGTACCAACCTGATAGTCCCACCCGCTGGCGTCCAAGTTTCCGTAGTCGTCTCCCTTTTTGTAGTCCACGCATTTGCTCTTGCCGTCATAATTTGTGAACACTTGCAGCATTTTCCCGATGCCCTGAAATTGATCAGTCATTAAAGGTTTTTATCTTGGGGTTGGTGAAAATGTGTCCAAATAAGGAGTTTGTTTTTTGGGTATTTTCAGGAGAATAACTGGTCATTTCATCTTAGGCATTAAGGGCTGTTTGTATTTTTTGAATGTATATTTATAATGTTCTTAGGCTACGTTATCTTTGTACAACAGAACATCGTTCAATAGAACAGCACGTCTTGAATGAAAAATCATTCAAGACGTAGCTCCTCCGACTCCACTAATCAGGATATAGTGATTAAAACAGATTCCTCAGATCCATAGATTGGAGCGTTTCCGTTTTACTTTGATATGAGGTCTTTTAAAGACCGTCTTCGTCAGATTACTAAATGGGGCAGAACAACCAGAAGTCAAGAACGCTAAGGCAGCTCTTTACTAACAGGACAAAGCATTACACGAAAAAGTATTTTGAAAGTTGAATTACGTACCTCTAGCAACGCCTGTCCCTTCAAAGTCTCATTCAAATACTGGCAGACAACCCTGACCGGCTCTGCAGGCAGCGGCACCAGGAAGTCCGTGGAGAACGGGTAGTTGACCATGGCCAGGGTGCCATACATGGAGCGGAGGAAGTCGATCAGCTCCTGGACCTCGGTGGCGTTGCGGACCGGGTCGCAGAGCTGCCAGTTCTTCTGCAGCCACTCGGAGCTGTTGGCTGTGGTTGAGAAGTTTCTGGAATTTTGAGGGTGCGGTAAGTATACCAGTAATACAGTCTATTATGCAAAAGGTGCACTCATTGAAGAAATACAGTGAAAGAGCTGAGCTTATTGTCTGTGCCAAAATATCCCAAATAACGACTAAATCTTATACATTTACAATGAACGTGAATGCCGTTATACATCGCATTCCAGTGACCGTAGGTATTAAGTATAACAGACCCAATCAGGAACAAAATTTAAGAAATGGCGCTTTGTAGACGATCCTCTCGTTTTATGCTTGAGCAAGCAAGTGCATCTAGTTAATGTACTTCATTGAATATAAAGGTAGGTTGTTGATGTTGTATTTCAATTAGAACTCTTGCTTTGACTTGCCCCATAATTTGGTATTGACACTGAAGTACTAAATACCCTGAAAGACTTTAGCACATACCTAATCAAGTTCAAGTTGACATTCTCGGATGAGAGCAACGGTTGAACTTATCATGGCAATTTGCCCATTCGCTTCAATTGGCATTTTTTTATGATACGCAGAAACAATTGAACCATTGGAAAAAACCTTGAATGCGCTGTCCTAACCTAACCTAAACCCTTGTAACAGTTTTCTCATATAACTCTTTTCTCATATTGTGTCTCGTGGTACGTAAATATTAATATCACGGATCAACAGTTCGTCATCGTTTTTGCTTAGTGATAGAATTTGGGTGGAACAGTATCATGGGTTACTGAAGTATTATTAACACCTACTTATTCTGGAAAATAAACTGTTGCTGAAGTAGTTAGGTATTGGCAAAGCGCGAGTGCTAGTAGTTGAAGGAAAATACTAATAACTGATACCTAAGCAAACAGTAACTAATGTTGCTAAATAAATAGAATACTTTAACTCGTCGCTTATCGTAGTTATGCCCAGTTATATGCTAAAGCCATGTGTATCTAACATGGTATCTTGTGTTAAATATCTTATTTATCAAGTATATTACGAGTAGGATATTTACTTATTCTCAGTTTGTGGTTCCACTTTGAATATTGGACTGAAACTGGTCAACCAAATCAAGTGTTGATTCTTTCTTTCTAGCCTAAAATTGTATCCCACTATTCCCACTGCTGGGCCAAGGCCTCCCTTTCCTTGCGCCACTGGTCGCTGGTGGTCTTGCTATCACTGATACCTGCGAGCTACTTGACAAGGCAGCTTTAATTTAATGTTCATAAACATTATGGGCTATTTGTCAAGGATCTTGATGTTCCAAGTATCTCACCTTGAAACGCCCCACGACGAATATTCTCGACGCAGTACTAGCAGCTATATTGCAGGATGGCTTCACAATGCAGTGGTCCTGCTCTCACTGATACCTGCGGGTTACTTGTCAAGGCAGCTTGATGTTCCAAGTATCTCACCTTAAAACGCTCCATGACGCTTTAACATTCTCGACGCAGGTAGTGGCAGCTATATTGAAGGATGACGTCACAATTCGGTGGTAGGCCTCGCACGGAACCATCCCAGGGTACATGTGGATGGGCGCGGAGGCTGCGATGGCTCCCGCGACCACGTGGGGATACTTCATGCGGAAGTACGCCGCCAGCATCCCGCCATACGATCCTGGAAATACCATTTAAATTTTAAGATTAATAGGATTTTAGGATCCAAATGAAAATTATTTGAATTTCCATGGCAACTTATAAACACAGAACTTAACAGGTTCACTGTCCGTGCCCCATACGTGGGGTCACGGCAAGCTTCTATTACAGAGACATAAGGTTCACATGTCAAACTGGGACAGTGTACGTGTTAAGATTTTTTCGTTAGTATTAACAATTTCCATGACAAATATAGTAGGATTTATTTTATGAAACATGTAATAATGTCTAATTATTTTTAATGTGAGTATACCACAATTTAATAATTGTGAATATTAACGTATTCAGTCGCTAAGGTGTTAAGCCTTTCAAATAAACAATGCAAAGATCACGCAAGAAGCATAAGGAAAAATTGGAAAGGTTATCTGGCGTTAGAGTGGTGGAGAGGTTAACTCGTTGGAACGGTAATCCAAAGTAATCGGGTTCGATTCCCGGTCTCTTTCGCCAGATTACGCGATTCAGTTTTTCTTTGTATCAATGGTTAAATATACTGGGTTTCATTAAATACAAGCAGATTCTAACATCAGCGCGGTGTTGAACCGTTGCGGTGCTCTCAATGACTGTAACATCAAACTGGCAACCCGCCCTGGCTTCGCATGGGTGCAATGCTGATAAATTGTGCATGTATTATACCAAACCTTTCTCTTGAATCACTCTATCTAATAAAAGATACCGCATCAAAATCCGTTGCGTAGTTTTAAAGATTTAAGCATACATAGGGACAGACGTCTGTCTGCGCACAGAGAGACAGCAGGAAGCGACTTTGTTTTTATGCTATGTAGTGATGATAAAATTCTAGCACTTTCATATTATCCTTTTCATAGTATTCTTCCTTGGATTTTCGTAAACTCGAATATCGCTCTGTACCCTTAGGTAATCTGGGCGCATCCAGCCGAGCGGGTTATCATGTTGTCACGCGGCCAAGCCCAGGTTTATCTGAACTGACCCTATTGTGTGGGTTCACGCGCCTCCCCGGTCTTGAGAGATTCATATAAGTAACGTTATATTACAGCACATTCAATGTTACTCCGACTATTCGTAACCCTTAAAAAGCTAACTTTTTTTAGTAAGATGACAAGATGGCTGTTTTCCGAAAGTTTTTTTAAAGACAGAGTCACTGGTTTCGATTTTGGAATTCTTCTATCAGATCCAGAGCATATTCTAAACAGTTTAGGTCGATTAGCGTATTAAACGGTATTCATTGGGTTTTAGTGATAAGGGTGAGAGTTTAAATGAAGTTCCGATCACGACTACCCCGGCAGTTTGTCATATCATAAACGTTATAAATACATCAGTGCGTTTACTAAATATGTCTCGATTGGGCAAAATGAGCTGAAATTCATTATCCCAACGTAAGTAATAGAGCAGGAGTCGGCGGTTTTTGAGCTAAAATGTTTAAAGGTAGCTTAAAATGTTTCATCAGCTCAAAAACATTTACGAAGCGATACAATGCTTGTCGACTTTGTCATCCCACATCCCACATCACATCTGATCTTACTTCCGAAGGCGATGACAGGGTAGTTGGGCTGGAGGGCGCCGCCCTGGAGGTGCTCGATCAGGTCGGCGTAGTCGGCCAGCGCCTGCAGACGTCAGGTAGCCGACGTGGTTGTTGTCAACTTGTCATCCCACTTCTGATCTTACCTCCGAAGGCGATGACAGGGTATATACTTGGGCTGGAGGGCGCCGCTCTGAAGGTAGTCGATCAGGTCAGCGTAGTCGGCCAGCGCCTGCAGACGTCAGGTAGCTGATGTGCTCGTTGTCATGTCGTAATCCCACTTCTGATCTTACCTCTGAAGGCGATGACAGGGTACTTGGGCCGGAGGGCGCCACCCTGAAGGTAGTTGATCAGGTCAGCGTAGTCGACAAGCGCCTGCAGACGTCAGGTAGCCGATGTACTCGTTGTCATGTCGTCATCCCACTTCTGATCTTACCTCCGAAGGCGATGACAGGGTACTTGGGCCGGAGGGCGCCACCCTGAAGGTAGTTGATCAGGTCAGCGTAGTCGACCAGCGCCTGCAGACGTCAGGTACCCGATATGCTCGTTGTCAACTTGTCATTCCACTTCTGATCTTACCTCCGAAGGCGATGACAGGGTACTTGGGCTGGAGGGTGTCGCTCTGAAGGTAGTCGATCAGGTCAGCGTAGTCAACCAGCGCCTGCAGACGTCAGGTAGCTGATGTGCTCGTTATCATGTCGTCATCCCACTTCTGATCTTACCTCCGAAGGCGATGACAGGGTACTTGGGCTGGAGGGCGCCGCCCTGGAGGTGGTCGATCAGGTCAGCGTAGTCAGCCAGCGCTTGCGCAGACGTCAGGTAGCCGATGTGCTCGTTGTCGAGCGACTTGTTGCCAAACGGCATCGATGCACCATAGTATCTGGAAAGCGAGAGGGAAAAATAACAAGTAATCGCACAAAGGCTTCGATTTAATATTAAGTGGATGATGTTTTAATGACTGATCTGATGTTCTAGATTAAAGGGTTAAGAACATTCTCGGTTATGATCTAATTACATTATTATTATTTATTTATATGTCGGGCCGTTCCTGACAATTTCACGTAAATGTAACCCGCTTAATACATAATTAAATATGTCTGACGAAAGTTTTAAAGCTCAACAAGAATCAGAATCAGAATCAGAATCATAATTTATTTGCTAGAATACAGTCAAGTGGATGTCAAATACATTTTCGAGGTACATTGTATTCTGCCTGCTAGAACTTCTGGGCATGCAAATATTATAAAATTAAAAAATAATAATAGAATAGAATAGAATAGAATAGAAAAGCCATTTATTTATAGTTAATACATAACATTACAATTAATTCCACATTTACATTTTATACACAAATATTTAACTAAAATTTGAAGACTTGGATTTTTTAAACAACATATTATTTTATTAATTAAAACTAAATTAATGAAATGGCCTCTCCTTCAGTGAAGAAGGAGGGACGGTATTAAGACTCCTTGGGTTACCTGCCCTGCTAGGAGAATAAATAAATTATAATTACAATTTTCTCAATACATAACATATTTATACAAAACATTATCTAATAATTTTCCTTTAAAAAATATTATTATTTATTAATATAGCACTTACATTCACTATTTTATTTACACATATTTCTTTTTTTTTTTTTATATAATATATATATATATATATATATATATATATATTTTTTACTATTTATATTATTAATTTTATTTCGCATGCGATTATTAGATTACAAATTAGAATATTTTTTCTATTTTGGTGTGTTGTAGCGCCTTCCACGTGTAGGTAAATATTTTTTGACTGCTGGGGGCTATCTAGATGATGCTTTGTTCTTTTTTGCAGGCTGTGTCGATGGTTGCTGTGATGCTAACGATGTACTTGTGTTAGATATACTCGGTATGATGGTCACCTCATTTTTTTCAGGCGGTGAAAAATCTAATGGTCTCTTCTTACTGTTTAAGTTTTGCTCGGGTAGGCTCTCTTCTAGTTGGTGTTGAATTTTATTTTTTAGAATTACTATTTTGTCATATTTGATTACTGCTTTGTTGCCTTTTTCGAGTTCTCCTTTAAGTTGAGGTTGAAGAGATTTACGAATTTCGAGCACTTTCTGGGGATAATCTTCTGTAATATATGAGCCTGATCCCTCTAATTTGCCTTTATTTCGTAATATTTGTATCTTCTTTCCTAAGGTCGTTAGCCCTATTGCAATAGGTCGGGGATTAGAGCTCTTCTTACCGAGACGTTTTACAAATTCGACTTCTGATTTGTTGCAGCTTACACTAAGCTTTGTAGTGATTATTGTTAGCACTATATTTTCCAACTCAAAATAAGTACTTTCTTCCTCGGCTATTCCGAATAAAATTATATTGCGTTGTTTGAGTTGTTTTTCAATCATATCTATACGATGTTCCTGTTGAGCACTCGTTTTCTTCACATTGTCCAATTCTGTTTGTAGGTTTTGAAATTTTTGGTCTATGTTTTCATTTATTCCTCGAGTAATATTTTCCTCCATATTTTTCAGTTGGCCGGCTAGTTCCTTACGTTGTTCTTCGAAAAGTTTTCTCAGCATTTCTTCTGCCATCGTTATTATTTTGTTCCAATATGTTTCAAAAATATACTTTAATTGTAAATATGTATAAGTAACGAGTTAACTATACTACTACTGGCGCCCTCTTTGGGTTCTACTGTGTGCTACTACGGTAATCAATTCTCAAACAGCCCTCCTAGTCACGCACAGTATGGGGGTATGCTTTCGTAGTTCAATCAATCTTCAATAGATGGCGCTGCATTCAACTGGCTACGTAAGCCCAATTTTAGGTTTACCCTTTTTTTATAAAATTATACTTTTAAGAAATGATACACTTTTTTCACAAAACAGTCAAAACAGCCAAAAAACAATGACCAATGTTCATAATGTTCGATTACATTCACCGTCGCTCTTATTTACGTTTAATTATTTGCACAGATATGATGGTAAGATTATTATTTTACCGAGTCTTTATCCAGATATCATAAGTAAATAAAAAATATATAGTCACTGAACACTCGTAGTGTTATAAGTAAGCACTATTTATTGTTGTTATTGTATGATGTTATCATTGTCTTCACTTGTATAGCTTATTTTTAATCACTGTCTTCCACTGTAAACATTGTCATTTTTCATGGCTTAAATATACACAATGACAACGAATCCATGGGAAATATCAATTGTCCCGTAACTTAATGTATCACTGTTTTGTTCACTCACATAATTAGCGAGATTAACTCACATTTAATAATTTTAAACACATATAAAACGCAGAGCCAAAGTTAACAGGTCCACAGTGGCGCCACTAGAACTCAAAAAATAATAATAATGGACTAAAATTAACAAGGACAAGATTTACGATTTCCGAGAAAAAATGATGGATAGCCGTTTGGATAGATGATAATGTGAGAATCAACTTATTAGTACATGACTGCAGACCCGGGAAAGAAGGGCTTACCGGGTTAGTACCTACTAACCCCTAACCTAAGTATACCTATACTATAGTGATACAAAGCCTGTAAGACCTTATAAGGCTAAGGCATTTATACCTAGTGCTTTTCTCAAACATATACGTCTTGAGTTGTTCCGCTCAAAACGTGATACTTCGAAGCCTGTTACACGCACGTTATGACGACATTCCATTGCATGTTTGAGAAAACTTTTGTTACTCATAAGAATGACCTAACCACAATCTGGATGACAACAACAGGTGACGCCAACGGTTTCGGAAATGCCAAATTGGACTAGGTCAACCTAATCAATGTTTTGAAATGGGTGCAACAGGTTGTGGGCAGATTGTTCTACTAAATCATTGATATTACAAATATCAAAGCACAAAGAAAAAATTAAATGCCCTGGTGTAAAATAACCTGGTGGAAGAGACCAGGAATTGAACCCGACACCTCTAGATTACCGGTCCAAAAAAAAAAACAATATTATTTATTTCATAAAACACACTAATCTATGATCTAAGGTGATGGAGCCACCCGGTAAGCAAACAGCCTGTGTTGGGTGGCGCCGCTCTTCCTTTCGGTTACATGTAGATTTTTTATTTTATTATAATAGTTTTAAATAAACTTAACTAATTATATCTAAATTATGACCAAAATTCTAGTTAAGGTCCAGCATGTTAACCTCTCCACCACCTTAACGCTAGATAACCTGTCGATTTTTTCGTTATGCTTTGTGTGTCGATCTTTGCATTGTTTATTTGAAAGGCTTTACCCACACCTTAAGCGTTTGTGCTTTGATCTTTGTATCAACAGTACAATATAAAAATTGAGGTGTATCTACATTAAAAGTAATAATGCATTACATGTTTCACAAGTTTATAATTTGTTACTTACAAGAATGACCTAGCCACAATCTGAAAAACAACAACAGGTGACGCCACGGTTCGGTTATGCCAAATTGGACTAGGTCAACCTCATCAATGTTTTGAAATGGGTGCAACAGGATTGTGGGCGTGTAATTGTTCTACTAAATAGCAAAAATTCAAAATCACTAGCATTATATTCGTGTTGCAGAAAACCGCTCGGTATGTAAATACGGAAATAAATCGTACACATCTGTTAACTATCAGGAAAAGCGAACATTACATATATACATAACTCGTCTAATTGCTGCAATTTGATGTCAATTATGGCCACATATTACATAATGTGTTGCATTGCCAGCTTCTCCGGTGATTTAGTGTTTAGTTTAATTACTCGTAAAAGTCGTTAATACACATAAACCAAGAGATAAAGTTAGTAAGATTTATATATATACATTTTTTTTTTATTATTGTATCCAAGGCATAGAACCACACGTGCCAGTTTGCGATGTCATCGCCTCATCGTGGAGAATATTCCCACACGCACCAAGAAGTTTGGCAATTCCTTCATCTGCCGAACTATTAAAATATGGAACTCTTTGCCGGTTCATGTGTTTCCTCCTTCTTATAACTTGGGACCCTTCAAACGAAGCGTGAAGAAGCATCTCTCGGGCCAGCATGGCAGTGTCAACTGACTTGGCACCGTTGGTTTCTCGTCAGTTGCCATTGTGACTTGGGCTCCCCTTTTTGCTTACCATCAGGCGAAGTGGAGTCACTATGTTGTTCCGTTATAAAAAAAAAGGCAGCAGATTTAGTCAGAAGGGAACACGCTCTAGTCTCCCGCTCCCGCCTGGCTACCGCTCGTCGCTCCCGCTTGCTGCTTACGTCGTGGCCGAGCCGTTATACACGCAGTAGCTGTCGTCACTAACCTGTGCTCCGCGAAGACGATCTTGGCCTTGAACTCCTCGGCGATGTCCCACATGAATCCGGTGTGTTTAGCAAATAGCTCGATTTGACCCTGGAGCAATCAGGAGACATTAGTCGTTGCATTTCGGGAGGTGATGTGTGCTTCCGAAATGCAATAACTCAAGAAGCTTGTACACAGGAAATTACAAGAACAAATTACTCCATTTAATTGCAATATAACTTTGCCAAAATCCCGTCGTATAAACTAATATTCGACTGTTATACGACTATATGCCACGACTAAATGGTCGGACCTGATTTTGTTGGTTTGGAATAACCGATAGAGAATGAATCTATTGATTCGAACCGCGTATATTACGTAAGTAAACAGGGTGGCCCATTTAGATCGGTCAGTATGGGAAAGTCTGAAACTACAAGACATACGAAGATCTGTTCTTAGGAACCATGTTATCGCTTTTAATTACAAAAAAAACTGCATTCATACATTTAAAAATACCCAGACGTTTTGAAAAATAACACTAAATGAGCTGGTTCTTCTTTCTGTCTTTCTTTCTGTCTGAAGAACTCTCTGCGTCACTAAAAAGCCTGGTCATATATCGGCATCAAATTACTCCATTTAATTGCAATATAACTTTGCCAAAATCCCGTCGTATAAACTAATATTCGACTGTTATACGACTATATGCCACGACTAAATGGTCGGACCTGATTTTGTTGGTTTGGAATAACCGATAGAGAATGAATCTATTGATTCGAACCGCGTATATTACGTAAGTAAACAGGGTGGCCCATTTAGATCGGTCAGTATGGGAAAGTCTGAAACTACAAGACATACGAAGATCTGTTCTTAGGAACCATGTTATCGCTTTTAATTACAAAAAAAACTGCATTCATACATTTAAAAATACCCAGACGTTTTGAAAAATAACACTAAATGAGCTGGTTCTTCTTTCTGTCTTTCTTTCTGTCTGAAGAACTCTCTGCGTCACTAAAAAGCCTGGTCATATATCGGCAGTGCAGCATGAAACAATACATTTAAGAGTACAGGACTTTTTATGGGCACCTAACTCACTAATAGGACTAATAGGGTACCTTATCTAAAACTAGTTTTATTGTCATAGTAAAACGGGCTTAAAACCAATTTTTACTATGAGTAAACACGGTTTTGCATCAGCTACTCATTCATCCTCTCGAATTTATTGATCCATGATAATGAGTAAATCAAATATCCCTTATCATTTATATTTGTCAAACTTCTAGGAATGATAAACAAGTAGGTACTGGTATTATGGCTCTCAATTAATTTGGCATTGAATCCTTATCGACACTTATTATGCGTATAAATTCTGAATCATGTGTAGGAACTGCCAAAGGGAACCATAACAACAAGCATCAAGGACCAGGCAAAAAAAAAAGCAACCAGAGTGGAATATAGTGGCAGGCTTGGGGTACTCAAAGCTATCCATGGATACATAAAATCTGGCTGAACTAACAAACTATGTAAATACAGCAAGAGACAGTTCAGAATCATAACGGGGTGTTTATTACACTTTGGGGTCAAAGGACCATTGGCCAAACTGGACTTTCGATTTCAATACAGATTGTAGGATGTGTAGAGAGAAGGCAGAAACAATGAAGCACATACTGTGCGGATGTCAGGATCTCGCCAGACTTAGAGTGATGAAATACGGTATAGTTAGAATGATGAAATACGGTATAGTTAGAATGATGAAATTCCTGGCATTGCCATTGGGTTCCATTCCATCATCCGATATACAGAGCTGGAGGAAAATCCTTTAAGTTAATGCAACACGGGGTGATTACACAAAAGATCCTGCTAGGTCGAAGTGTATCCGTAAGGACCGCCCCTATCATAAAATAAGATAAGTGTAAGTAAATAAGTTAGACCGTGAATGAAATACGAGAAAGTACCTACATCTACGTAACACATAGAAAATATTACGCCACCAGTAGATGGGTGATCAGACATCACGCACCGGTTCCAGGTCTTCATCAACCGCTGTCTTCGCCGAATTCTCGGTGTATACTGGCCCGAGAAAATCTCCAACGTAGACCTGTGGGAACGCTGTGGTGAGACTCCGATCGACCAGCAGATAAAACGCCGCAAGTGGAACTGGATCGGCCACACGCTCCGAAGGGACCCTGATCACATTCCAAGGCAAGCCCTAGACTGGAATCCCCAAGGAAAGCGGAAACGTGGTCGCCCTAAACAGAACTGGTGGAGGACGATCACTGCAGAAGGGAAGGCGATAGGAATGACCTGGAGCGAAGTGAAGCGCGAAGCTCAAGACCGTTCGGGATGGCGACGTACTGTGGACGCCCTCTGCCCCATCCAGGGGACATAGGACATTAAGTCAAGTAAGTCAGTAGATGGGTGCAATTTAGCAAAAATAAAAGTTATCTATAAATTATATAGTCAACGCTACGTAACCGTTGGAGACTGCTAATGTTTCGTTTCTAAGACGCTCGGGAATCGGTAATATATTTATCCGTTCAAACACGGTTTTTTTTCAATATAAGAAATAACGAGATTAATGAATGCATGAAATTACGAGTTATTATCGTTATGTGGTAAACCTATTTAGCGCGCAGTATCTACTCGTATTTTATATTTTGCGAATTCTTGTTATAACGATATAAACTGGTCACTTTTTCTTTATCAATATTATGCAATCAAAAGTAAGTACCTACGGACAATTAAGCTATCTAATAATAACAACTAAGTGATGTCTTAACTGAAAGACTAGTGAAACTACATAAAGTCAATTAATTAGATAACCATACTAAAATACTGGACGAGTTCACCAAAACAGCGTATTGGCCAATTGCGCTCGAATTTAAATTTCATAGAAAGCACTTTTTTTCTATGAATGGAATTTAGAGTTATAATTATAACACAAACCTAACCTAATCTGTAGGTAGACATTTTCAAGATTTCTGGATCTGTATGAGTTCCAGGGAAAAAAATATCTATGAATGATGTAATGAAGCATTCGTTTTAGTGTTTTTGTTTTGTCTATGAAAGAAGATCCTACCAGGCAAACGTGGGACCGTCAATATTTCCATCTCCTGATGATGCCTCGTAGAATAACCAAAACATTTGTCGAGAATTATAGTGATTGTGGTAAACGTTTGTTCTATTTACTTGCACGTTTATTGTAGTTTAGACAGATATTTCTTGAAGGAAGATGTACCCAAGCGAGTGCAAGTTATTTATTTATTTATTCGAAATAAAACACATAGCAGGCTCACAGTTTTCACCAAGAACCTACAATGCTAGACTTATAATATGCCCTAAGCAATAAATACTATCGGAATCGGCCAAGATGCTTTTGCGCAGAATTGCAAAGGGACTCACATCCACTAATACTGAATTCAGTTACGTTTGAAAGCATAATAAGAATACGTACCTCATTCCCAGTGTAAAAGAAGATAGGTCCGCTCTCCTTGTCCCAATGCTCGTCATTCACCAAATACTTGATCTGAAACTCTTCATTCCTTTGAAACCCGAAGTGGTCCAGTGGAACTTTGAACCAGTTCGTCGTGTATTTGTATTCAGATTTCACTACAGTTAAGGTTACGGCTAGAATTAGTGTTTTTCGCCACATGATGGCACGTCTCGAGTGTACAGCGGTACTAATGGTTGTGGCGTCGCGGCCCGGTATGGTCTGTTTACTGATATAATGTTTTTGTACAGGCGGCGACACATGTGTGTTTTTAGTTTCATTTTCCGTGTGATTGGTGGGATGTTTACGGAATCATTGTAATTATCGGGTTGAACTGCCGGATGTCTATTAGGTCGACTGTAAATTTAGGACAGTTTGTAATAAGTGTTGTTTTTGTAAACATTTGTTCAAATACACCGTCGATGGCATAATTCTCGGGCTCATCGGATCATAACTCAGCTACTATATACCTATATAAAGTATTAGGGTTATTTAAGGGTTTCGTACCCAAGCGGTAAAAACGGGACCCTTATTATTAAGACTCCACTGTTAGTATGTCTTTCTGTATGTCACCAGGCTGTATCTCATGAACCGTGATAGCTAGACACTTTAAATTTTCACAAATGATGTAGGTATTTCTGTTGCCGCTATAACAACAAATACTAAAAACTGTATAAAATAAATATTTAAGTGGGGTAACAAAAGTAATCGGTTGTGTTAACTTTGAATCTCATTTGTAGGTATCCATACATACATACCTGGTGCAAACTTTACCCGGCCAGTTATTTCATTTGATGGTAAGGAACCCTTCGTGCGCGAGTCCGACTTGCACTTGGCTGGTTTTTTTTTATATGGAATACAATTAATAACATCATAAGATTTTATTTAATTTCATAGCGTTGAATAACCATCTGTTTTTTTTTGGGATTTTATGGCTTGGTTGCGGAGACATTTAGGCCACCCATGACCATTGGATTTAAGGGTTGCCAGATCATTCCAATGCTTTCAGTATGCATATGCAGATTTAGCTTCACCAAACATTTTATAGAGGTCGCAGAATTAAAGAAACAAATCTCGACTTAACACTTTAGCGCGTGCGCGTCCCTGTCATCGCTTATCGCGGTTCATTTGACCCCAGCGCACAGCAGGATGTACCCGATTGTACTCCATTACTTTTGCGTATGTCCTACGTCTTCTTCCTTCATCCATCACCTGCATCTCACTATCTCTCTCTTATCCATTCTAATAAGCCGGTGTTTACTAGAAAACTACCCGATTGCTTACAAGTTCACCGAATTTTATGACTTTACCTTGAGTACCTTGTTAATTATAATGTTCATATTTCTGAGACACGTGTAGGGGGAGGAAATCATACACTACCTACTATTATAAAGGCGAAAGTTTGTGAGTGTGTTTGTGTGTATGTTTGTTACTTCTTCACGCTCAAACGGCTAGACCAATTTTGATACATTTTGATATGAACGTAGCTGACACCCTGGATTAACTCATAGGCTACTTTTTATCCCGAAAAAATGAAGTGTTCCCGTATAGGATCCCGGAGTATGAGAGATGAGGGAGATTATAAGATGCATTAGATAATACCGAATACGGCAGCACAATTTACGTAGTAACTTGTATATAATCTGTCAACTCCCCTGCCAAGTCGAAAAAATTATCACCTCGGAGTATTTGATCTGTGACTATAGATGCGAAGCTGGTTGCTAACATTTCTAGCCCAGCGGCTAGAAACGGCTTATTTGGCTTATTATAATTTCTAGCGATAACAAGCGGCTGGAAACGGCTGCTTACATTTCATTGACATATTCACATAATTCAATGTTTGTTTTTGTTATTTTTCTTTTCATTTATTTACTATAGGATCTATTTAACATAAATAGACTTAAACAATGACATTTGCATCTGTATTAAGTGTTAAAAACTCAAAATTCTCTTACAAAATGTGAAAGAGCAGTGGAATAGGACTATTTTAATAATTTATTTGTGAGAGATGAATTGGAAATAGGTATTTATCAGTTACCTAGTAATAGTAAGCATTTAGTTGTATTTCTATAATGCACCAACGCAACGAGCCTCGCGCACTCATCCCCGCATGCCCCGCGCACCCCTCAGCCCCCCACACGCATTTATCCTGCCGCGCGAGATTCCCGCGTTTGGTTTACAATGATGATTAGATCCAAAATAAACTGATTTAGCTACCTTTATTCTTATAATTTTCATACACCGCCACCTGAACACAAACGTTGTTTCATAGTTTACTTTTCGTATCTGAATTAAGTAAATTAGTAGGTGCAAATGGTGTCTTCGGGGTCTATTTTTTTAAAAAAGAACATAATAAGTGCTACTGTATAACAAAAAACAGAGTTTAACAAAAAAAAATGTAATAAAAATCATTTCTTTATTTGATGCTCAAGTCGGGTATCTACCCGGTATCAAGCGGCTGGTTATTTGCTTCTAGCCGCTGCTTTCGGTTACTACCGGCTTACAAGCCGCTGGTTTACAACTATATCTGTGACCCCGGTGAGGTTCGGAGAAGCGGAGAAATCCAAGTTTTTTTCATCCATTCCCCATTATACATTTTATTGAATTCCGGTATTTACAATATTGAAGTAAGTCTAAATGCAATGTTTGTATACAAAGTGTTGAGGGTGATATCGGGATAGATAACTTAAGTAAGTCAAAACACACCAATAACGGTATAAAAACTGATTTATTATCATGACAAATTCCTAACAGTATTTCATTACAAAGTAATATAAGTAAGTAAATATTTTAAAAACATGTTATAAGTGTGTACTTTGATTATTGACGGTATGAAGATTATTGCAATAGCACCCCTACAAATGGACAAATGAGAGTTGAGTCGTTCATCTCGTGCAAATGCACAACCAATAATTATCCCATCATTTAATGTGAATGTTTTTATAAATTATTAATATATCCTAATGTTTACATTGAACAGAAAAAATCAAATCTCAATGGTTCGGGCGGGATTCGAACCCGTTTCCAACGGCTTTCTGGGTCAATACGGGTGTTTTACCTATTAGATCAAAGAACCAATGCACCAATACTTCATTTCTTATATGCCTTGGAGTGGCATCGTAGCTTCGATGTAAACATTTAGTTTCTGCTTCAATAAAAAATAATTTATGAATTCATGAATATCGCCATGGATTCTTAATTAAAAGAACCTCCTCCTTTTTTGAAGTCGGTTAAAAAGGGGTATCTTCATTTACGTCATAACCGTCATAAGGCTGTTTTGTAGCGAGCGACCGATTGTACCCTCACCATAAGTTTACAGTGACCGTGCTCGCTCGCGACTCCGTAAACAATTTGTATGGAGAATTGTAGTTATATAAAGTAATCGCTAGGGGGCGTTGTACTATTCTCCATACAAATCGTTAACGCAGTCGCTAGTGAGTTAACTCATGGTACAGAAGACAGGAGTTCCCGTTCCGTGCCAATGGTGACAACATCAGAGTTTAGTCATTGATGGGTACCTATGGAACCCTTTGTGTGAGTCCGGTTCACACTTGGCCGGTTTTCAACGATGTCCCCATAAGTATAATTAGCGGTTGCTCATGCGCCATGGTTTTTCACGACCTCAAAAGCAACATTACTGTTCTCTGTCGCATTCGGGTCAGTTTCTTCACTCCGTCTGTCATTAATTTCGAGTCGATTAACTTGAGAAATAATATGCAATAATATGGATACAATTGAGGCATAACAATGCCTTGAATGGTCTTAGTGGCTATGCATCTGCATCACAAAGATTGAGAAACTAGATAAAATACGTCAATTCAACTATTTTATTAATAAAGTATCGAGTGCATTTTATGATAAGTAGGTACCTACTTACCTACTTTGTTTTCAACTAGATTTATTATTAGGAAGAGGGACACGGGACATCAACGCGGACGACCTACAGTCATTTTTGAAGTGAAACTTCTAAATGTGACTTCCAACAAGGTTGCGTTAAACGTTAAACGTTTAACGCTACCGTGGAGGGGGTAGGAAAGCACTGTTGCGTTAAACGTTCAACGCGGCAACAATCCCACGGACAATGCGACGGATTTAAGGTTATGTCAAGGTACGTCTCTTGTGAATATCAATTGATTGTTAGGTTTTCTCTTTTGAAATTACAATTTCTATCCCTTATTTTCATTTCCACATTACAAAGTTTCAATTCTTCCGCGCGGAGGGCCTCCACGCACTATTTTTTGATTAGAGATGCCTTTGATAGATTAAAAAATACTACACTGTTTATTACTTTGATTTCACGCCCTGTGTCTTTTTCTCTGTGTTGCTCATAACCCGGTAACTAGTCTGGCTGCCACCAGTCCAGTCACCTCCAGATCCGGCACGTGTTGTCCTTGGAAGCTGTGATGATGGCGTCGCCAGCGTAGGAGTACGCACAGGAGAAGATCTCACCCTGGTGGCCCGAAAGCACCTGCAAAAACATGTGCCATTGAAATTACATGTGCGGCTCAAATAGTCTCGATCAGACTTATTCTTAGACGTGACGTACTAAATTCGAATTTATGCTTCGTCTTCGAACAGAACTTTTACACTTGCCATCGCCTACATAAAATCGTACGGAGTGAAGATATTTCATCATACTCTGGCGTATTTGTGCTGTTGTGTCCCTTTTCACTAAATTTACAGAAATACCAATTATTTATGTCACCAAGTGACATCACCGTGGTCTACTGAGTCATGTCTTCTATAGTGAGTGACACATACAGCGTCCACGGATGGAGGAAATTGAACCACTTTTCCACCCGAACAGCTGTGATAATGTTTGCTCGTCGCATTGTTATCTCATGAACCTGCGACCTGCGCTGGATTCAATTTGGAGACACTATTTTAAAACAATATCGCGTGATAGTGTTGCAAATTTACTTGCGATATAAATATCGATATACCTGTGTGGTATATTTATGTTTAATGTTTATGTTATGTATAACAAACTTCTCAATGCTAACCAACAGAGAATATATCCTCAGAAAGAAATTTTTAAAGTGTGTCTTGTGA
Organism: Apotomis capreana; assembly: GCA_947623375.1. Taxonomy (NCBI): domain Eukaryota; kingdom Metazoa; phylum Arthropoda; class Insecta; order Lepidoptera; family Tortricidae; genus Apotomis; species Apotomis capreana. Next base: position 29,815,922 of record OX392501.1, on the reverse strand, counting down.
AAAGATACCAATCAATCTTTCAGTTTCAATCATCAATCGATCTTGTCACCCTCGATAATGGCCTCGTCGATAAACTTCATGCGAGCACAAGATTGGCTGATTGCAGTCAATCATATAATTATTCCTTAATGGCGACAGTACATGCACGTCCTAAAGATGACAGAACTACGATCTTCCGCCTATTTGAATTAAACTGCGTGACTACATTGCAACCTCGTTGGCGTGCTATCAAACACATAATTCTTAGTAAACCCGATACGTTAAGTTCGTTTGGCTTATTTTTTTTTTAAGATCGAACACCTTAAAATGGACAAGCCGATGGGATTCGCGTTCAACGGTCATAGTTTGGTACCTGTGTGCAGTTCCCGGTGGACGCGTTCCAGACGCGCGCGCTGCGGTCCGCCGACGCGGTCAGCAGGCAGCCGCCGGCGGGGCTGAAGCACACCTGGTGACAGATTCACATGACAGTGACGTCATCATACCCCGGGGTATTCGGTGCACGAATGATTTGACACTAGGCCGACAGGCGTCAAATCATTCGTGCATCAAAAACCTCGGGGTATGGACATCACAGTATACTCGATATACCCCCGTATATGAATGTATCCTGGATGCTTGACGCTGCGCTGCATGTACAATGTGCTGCAGAATTGCATTTATGAATGAATTCATTCATAAATGGGCCATGCATTTGTGCAGCCCATATTACTTATTAATTATTATAAACGTATTCTTCATACGTTTGGCTAGCAAATATTACGGAGCGTCAGCGAATTTACAGCTGAACAGCGTGGGGCTTCTTTAGTACAGTTTCTTTGTCATGTTTTCTTGCCAAGACTTGGCAGTCTTTGACGTACGCTTTAGAGCCATTAGACAGACCCAAAATTACATACTCACTAAGGATTCGTTAGACTATCCAGGAGACCCTTGGAAAGAGCTTTTGAACTTACGTCGTTCGTTTGATATTTTTAAACGAAGTAAATCTTGATGTTATTTTTTTTTCTTGCATGTCGATCAGTTGCATATTCCTTGTATCAGAAATAAAGGACTGTTATCTAATTTTCTCGGATGTGTGTGGTTCTGACCTTGGACACCTCATCGCGGTGGCCCTTCATCACCGTCAATAGTCTCTGGATGCCGTTGGCATACGCTATCCTTACCCAGTGGAAGTAGCATCTGACAGAACAGCTCTAACCTTGGACACCTCATCGCGGTGGCCCGTCATCACCGTCAATAGTCTCTGGATGCCGTTGGCATACGCTATCCTACCCAGTGGAAGTAGCATCTGACAGAACAGCTCTAACCTTGGACACCTCATCGCGTTGGCATACGCTATCCTACCCAGTGGAAGTAGCATCTGACAGAACAGCTCTAACCTTGGACACCTCATCGCGTTGGCATACGCTATCCTACCCAGTGGAAGTAGCATCTGACAGAACAGCTCTAACCTTGGACACCTCATCGCGTTGGCATACGCTATCCTACCCAGTGGAAGTAGCATCTGACAGAACAGCTCTAACCTTGGACACCTCATCGCGTTGGCATACGCTATCCTACCCAGTGGAAGTAGCATCTGACAGAACAGCTCTAACCTTGGACACCTCATCGCGGTGGCCCGTCATCACCGTCAATAGTCTCTGGATGCCGTTGGCATACGCTATCCTACCCAGTGGAAGTAGCATCTGACAGAACAGCTCTAACCTTGGACACCTCATCGCGGTGGCCCGTCATCACCGTCAATAGTCTCTGGATGCCGTTGGCATACGCTATCCTACCCAGTGGAAGTAGCATCTGACAGAACAGCTCTAACCTTGGACACCTCATCGCGTTGGCATACGCTATCCTACCCAGTGGAAGTAGCATCTGACAGAACAGCTCTAACCTTGGACACCTCATCGCGTTGGCATACGCTATCCTACCCAGTGGAAGTAGCATCTGACAGAACAGCTCTAACCTTGGACACCTCATCGCGTTGGCATACGCTATCCTACCCAGTGGAAGTAGCATCTGACAGAACAGCTCTAACCTTGGACACCTCATCGCGTTGGCATACGCTATCCTACCCAGTGGAAGTAGCATCTGACAGAACAGCTCTAACCTTGGACACCTCATCGCGTTGGCATACGCTATCCTACCCAGTGGAAGTAGCATCTGACAGAACAGCTCTAACCTTGGACACCACGTCGCGGTGGCCCGTCATCACCGTCAATAGTCTCTGGATGCCGTTGGCATACGCTATCCTACCCAGTGGAAGTAGCATCTGACAGAACAGCTCTAACCTTGGACACCTCATCGCGGTGGCCCGTCATCACCGTCAATAGTCTCTGGATGCCGTTGGCATACGCTATCCTACCCAGTGGAAGTAGCATCTGACAGAACAGCTCTAACCTTGGACACCTCATCGCGGTGGCCCGTCATCACCGTCAATAGTCTCTGGATGCCGTTGGCATACGCTATCCTACCCAGTGGAAGTAGCATCTGACAGAACAGCTCTAACCTTGGACACCTCATCGCGGTGGCCCTTCATCACCGCCAGCTCCTTGAAGTCAGCGCGCACGTCGTAGACCCGCGCCGAACAGTCGCTGGATGCTGTTGCCATACGCTGACCCGCCCAATCGAAGCAGATGTCTAGGACCTGATATAGGAAGATTAATTAAATGGATGATATGACTTTCAAAAGGTTTTTTTTTCGGAAAGTTTAGTATATCATTTTATGTCCAGATATTTATGTTCCTGACACTGCCAACATTAAGGTTCTACGCTTTAGCTGCATTCCTCCTGCAGGATAGCATGTGATGTTAAAATGCACTCTGATGATAAAACATATGAAAACAGACAATTTTGGCAAGCTTCGGTGCAATGCAACCTTCTATACCATTTACCTCATTGAGCGTCGATTCACATTATCTGATGTTTTATGGTGACACGGTGCGGTAAAATCTCAAGTTACGCAGCGAGGTATTCAAATAATTAAGTTTGTATTAAACCATTGATACAAAGATCAAAGCTCAAAGAAAAAATTAAATGCATAAATTGCGTAACCTGTTGGAAGAGACCGGGAATTGAAGCCGGTACCTCTAGATTGCCGGTCCAATTAAGTTTGTACCTAAGCTACAATACCTAATTGTTACTTAAGTAACAGAGGGTCAGCTGACCTGAGACTTGAAGAGTTACGAAGAACAACTTGCATAGAATACCTCATCAGAGTGGCTGGAGACGGTGGCGAGGCAAGAGCTCTGACGGGCATCCCACAGCTTGGCGCTGCCGTCCAGTGACGATGAGCCCACCAACGAGCTGTCCCAGTTGAACTGAACGTTGGAGATCTCGCCCTCGTGGCCTCGGAGCACTGATACTCGGCTGCCAAAATAAAAAAAATAGAAATAGTTATTAATCTATACTAATATAAAATGCAGCCGTCATAATTTCAGGAAAAAATCTTAATTGTGTGATGCAACGTCATTTGTTTCATATGTGCGCGCGGCGCCGCGCTAATCTGGCGCCATCTGTTTTCATAATTTTCTTTGTCCTCCCATCACGCCCAAACGGCTGGACAATTTAGGTACACTACAGAGATAGCTGGACATCAAAAGATGGTTATAGGATACTTTTTACCAGATTAAGGTATAAATAAAAATCACGCGTTCGAAGTTTTGGGCACATTCTAGTTCTGAATAAAAAGTTTCTTACCTGAGGAGCAAACCACCGTAAAGTGCAATGTTAAATACAAACTTACAGTCTTATGCTTCTAGGCATTTAATGTTATGTTTCTCAGGTACCATAAAGGCAAGAGTTTGTGAGTGTGGTTACATGTTTGTTTGTTACTTCTTCACGTTTAAACGGCTGGAGCAATATTGATAAATTATAGTATGAAGGTAGCTGACACCATGGATTAACAAAAAGGCTACTTTTTATCCCGGGTTCGAATCCCGGCAAGGGCAAATATTTGTGTGATGAACTCGAGTATTTGTGCCTGGGTCATGGATGTTATTTATATTTAAGTATGTATTTATCTATATATAAGTATGTTTATCGTCATCTAGTGTCCATAACACAAGCCTAACTAGAGCTTACTGTGGGACTAGATTGATTGGTTGTCTGATATTTATTTATTTATTATTTATTTATTTATCCCGAAAAATGTAGTTTTCCCGTGGGATGAGCGAGTAAAACCGCGGGGCGCAGCTAGCACCTATTTTATAACTTTTATAATTTCTCTGCTACAATTTCTCTGCTTTGCCCGAAGGTTGACTGGTAGAGAATGGCATTGAGTCCGCATTTTGTACGATAAGTTTTCTTTTGTGCAATAAAGATTAAATAAATAAAATAAATAAGTCATCAAAATAATCATGTCGATTCGTTCCTAAGTTTAACAGGACAGCGGAACAAACACAAAACAGTGTTTTGTGACAAAACACTTTCGTGTTTACGTTTCGTTGTAGGTTACGACTATTAAACGTGGTAACATGTTTTTCCCACAGTATTAATTCAAAATGATGGATGTTTACAAAAATATATGTCCGATAGAATTATGCGTATCCGCATCAAATCATAGTAAACATCCTTGTGTAATTGTGTACCTATGCTGTGAAAACTAGGAAATAAAAATTCACTATACTTTTTACCATTTTAGAGCCTGTTCAGCAGCACTACATTTACAAGTTAAGTAGATACTTATTTCTTAGGACATGAAGGGATAATAGTGGCTTACTCCTTCATCCTCGTGTCCCACACAGAGATGGTGCCATCGAAAAAGCCCGTGATAAGTCTCTGGCCCTCTTTGGGGTCGAACTGCAGCGCGACCACCTCGGCCGTTTGCCCCGTGTACGTGTGGAGTTCGTCACCTGGAATAAAACTGCCTGTGGGGCTGTACCTACTCTTACAACTTCCCTCAGGACGTGGAGGGATAATAGTGGCTTACTCCTTCATCCTCGTGTCCCACACAGAGATGGTGCCATCGAAAAAGCCCGTGATAAGTCTCTGGCCCTCTTTGGGGTCGAACTGCAGCGCGACCACCTCGGCCGTTTGCCCCGTGTACGTGTGGAGTTCGTCACCTGGAATAAAACTGCCTGTGGGGCTGTACCTACTCTTACAACTTCCCTCAGGACGTGGAGGGATAATAGTGGCTTACTCCTTCATCCTGGTGTCCCACACAGAGATGGTGCCATCGAAAGAGCCCGTGATAAGTCTTTGGCCCTCATTGCGATCGAACTGAAGCGCGACCACCTCGGCCGTGTGCCCCGTATACGTGTGGAGTTCGTCACCTGGAATAAAACCCTCTGTGGGGGCTATACCTACTCTTAGAACTTCCCTCAGGACGTGGAGGGATAATAGTAGAGCTTACTCCTTCATCCTGGTGTCCCACACAGAGATGGTGCCATCGAAAGAGCCCGTGATAAGCCTCTGGCCCTCATTGGGGTCGAACTGCAGCGCGACCACCTCGGCCGTGTGCCCCGTGTAAGTGTGGAGTTCGTCACCTGGAATTAAACCCCCTGTGGGGCTATACCTACTCTTAGAACTTCCCTCAGGACGTGGAGGGATAATAGTAGCTTACTCCTTCATCCTGGTGTCCCACACAGAGATGGTGCCATCGAAAGAGCCCGTGATAAGCCTCTGGCCCTCATTGGGGTCGAACTGCAGCGCGACCACCTCGGCCGTGTGCCCCGTGTACGTGTGGAGTTCGTCACCTGGAAGAAATAATAAAGATATCGCCTGCTGACAACCAAGACACTAAAATTTCTGTCTGCTCTTCAAAACCTCGTATCTAGTTACTAAATTGATACTGAGATACGAGTTGTTTGAAGTAGGTATTTAGGTAGGTTGTTTCCGTTCGTTTGCCTCTCTGTTTATATTTATGACAGCATAAACATACTGTTTAAGTAGGTTTATTATATATCTATTTATGCATGTGTATTATCTATTTAATTGTTATGTTTACTTGCTTGTCTGTTGATAATTATTTTGTTCCCCTTCTGCATCATCTACTCATTGTGTGGCTTATATTGATCAACTCCACTAACCAAAGGTTGTCTGGAAGAGACCGCTCTTTAGCGATAAGACCGCCTGTTGTCTACCGTTATAAAAGTTTCTGTGTTTAATTTGTAAACTTCTTTTGGTGTGCAATAAAGCATTTTGTATTCTATTTTTTTGTATTGTATTTGAGTTTTGGTTTTCAAGCGACGATATATACATGGGCTGGTCACGTTACCCGGACAGGTGGTCTTATAGCATAGTCATCACGTGGGTGCCGCAAGATGGGCGGCAACGTCAACGCAGACCGAGACGGAGATGGCGGGACGATTTAGATGCATTCCTAGTCGACTGGCTAATAGGCAATAGGGAGTGGAGACCTAACCGAGAGGCCTTTGGCCAGCAGTAGTAAACTCAAACAGGCCAACTAAAAATAAAATGTACATATATTCTACTGTATTATCTTTCGCAGATGAGACTGACAAAGTGACTTTGTCAATTCAATACTTTCGGTTTGTACTGAGAGAGCACAATAGTACAATCAGTACGCTGACAAAATCCTGAACAGCGCCTACAATTTTCCAATTGCAAATATTAAAGAAACTATTACATTGCATGAATAGTTTACAAATGAGAGAACTTATTCACTGCCAAAGTACACCTAATAATTTGGTACTATTCGTATCTTATTGTATTTTGAAATGAAAGCTAAGCAACAAAATTAATAGATAATGTTAAATTAGCGATTACTGTCTCTTTCTTGTCCTATAGGTATAGGTAGGTACATTATTTATTAAGACGAAATATACCAATAAGGTTTTATTCAAGGGTCTGGTAAGTATGCTTTCTTGACACTTATCATCACTATCACTACATAGGATGTATACTCTCGGAAGACGCAGCGTGGAAAGGTCGCCAATGAGCTGGACCGACGACCTGGTTAGGTTCGCGGGCAGAAATTGGATGAGTCCGACGCAAGACCGATCGTTGTGGAGAACTTTGGGGGAGGCCTTTGTCCAGTAGTGGACGTCTCTCGGCTGATATCGTGATGATAGTTTCTTATCCAGACTTACCGGTCACAACATAGCACTGCAGTACATGGACCTGCGGTATGTCCTTGGGGCTGACCTGGGCAGCCACTGGCCTGACAGCGGGGCCAGTCACTCGCCCGTCGAGTGCTCCCGGATCTTCGCCGATTGTCGAAGGAGACAGTTATGCCTTTAATAAAGAGCACCCACCAGTCCTAGCATCGTATAACTTGGCGCTGCTGTCCATGGATCCAGTGGCGGCGTGGTCGCCCTTGGGACTAAACTGAGCGGCCACCACCTCGCCGCTGTGCCCCCACAGGGTAGCCAGGCACTCTCCGGTCGAGGGCTCCCAGATCTTCGCCGATTTATCGAAGGAGCCGGTTATGACACGATCACTACAAAAATCATGTACTTATAAGGAACAGTAAGTCAGTATTTTACTTTTTCATTTGTGGAAGATAGAACGCCTTTTTTTATACGAATCTTCTACGATGTAATCTTATACGATATGTGAAGGGCTAAGGAGGCATTAACTGGTACTTTGAAATGGTTGTGGCCGTGCCTTGTGCAAAATGATTTGAATAGTTGTTCCCCCTTACCTTAGCCCTTCATACATAGAGTTCTCTACTTATATAGTTGAACTGAACGACGAGCACGCAAGTAATACCTGTGGTAATTAAAAAAGACATCTTCTAATTTACAACTTGAAAAACATGAATCAATCTCACCAAGCAGGGAAGTTAAAAGCGACGGAGTAGACGACGTTCTGGTGCCCCGCGAGGGTCGTCAGCTCGTTCCCGGAGTCCACGTCCCACACCTTGCAGGTCCGGTCGTAGCTGCCGGACAGGCATCTGACAAGTTATAATAAAATTAATAAATTACCTTGAGACTGTCGAAATATACGTTTTTTACGGCATAAAAGAACTTTAAAGTTTGTGATTTTCACTGTTTCAAGCGACTGTAAACTTGAATATATGGTTTTAATTTCAACTCCATACCTTTACGCATTCCCAAGATCATCATGTGACAGACGGACGGACAACAAAGTGATCCTATAATAAGTGTTCCGTATTTTGCCATTTGAGGTACGGAACCCTAAAAATGAAGAACCATGAGGAAAATTTTGGATTTTCCCAATGGAAAAGTTTCACTACTTATTATTTATCTTAAAACAGTGGACTGAAAATAAAGTTTCAGTTTTTGGCGCACCGTCGGTTAGGTACCTGTAGGTAGGTACCTAAATATCCGCCCCAACTATTCGTTGCATTTCTTAAAGGCACTAAAACTGCGGCTCAATTGCTACGTAATATTGTTATAGTTGTAATGTTATGCACCATTTAACCTTAAGCGATTAGCTGAGAAGCCGTATAGACCGGTGTCCTGTCCTGGCACTGACATCAATTTACATTGGTACCTTACATACAGCGCAGCGTACCTAACTAATTACCTTGTAGGCAAATATTCTTAGTCGTATAGTATAGAAAAATATTCGTTCTAGAAATCGAAATACAATGATGCCAAATTTCTGTAGTTTAAACTACCAAAATTCTGCAGTTTAAACAACAGAATTTCGGAAAGAAACCCATTGCTGATAGAATATGCCCAAAGTTAACTATAAGATTCGGGATCGAAGTATTTCGATTTCTAAAACGAAAATCTCTCTATGCATATACGACTAAGAAGTTGTTAGGAAATCATTTTGTTGGCAGATTATTCATAGCATCAATAGAAACACCAAGTCGACGGATCGCAGCGACTTACATACCCATAAGGCATACATAAAAGGTTTAATATGTAAAAATAGACTAGAAAACTCATTCGCAGTAAAAAGGCAGTAGTATCTATAAGCTGTATACGCAGTTGTTTAATTTTACTTGAGACTGCAGAAAACTAGAAATCGTGAGAGCATCTCGATGGCGACTGGGAAGTGAAATCTAGGCTGCGACAGTATCGATCACTGTACAGATTCTTTTCGAGATAGGCACCGCTGGCTTATGTCAACTCTTAACTGAAGAATTTATTTGTGAAAACATTCCTATCGTTAAGTGTTATAACAGCTATATTCCCATGGCACGATTTCCGCTGATGATATTTAAGCTGCGAGAATTCTCATAGTTTATTTGACGTTTGTAATCATGAAAGATCATGAACGGTTTGAAAGTACGTTGAGCCAAAGACAATACAGTTTAAATTTTATATAAAAAAAACAGGGATTTGATTTCTACTTTTTCTTTTAGATTCTGTGTTTTAGGGACATTTTTATTGAATATGTTTGGTTTAAAAAGGTATGTGCAAAGTACTTATCAATAATTGCAACCTGCTTTTTAGGGTTCCGTACCCAAAGGGTAAAAACGGGACCCTATTACTGAGACTTCGCTGTCCGTCCGTCCGTCCGTCCGTCTGTCACCAGGCTGTATCTCAACAACGGTGATAGCTAGACAGTTGAAATTTTCACAGATGATGTATTTCTATTGCCGCTATAACAACAAATACTATAAATAAAATAAAATAAATATTTAAGGGGGGCTCCCATACAACAAACTTGTTATACATTATATGTATATATGTATAGGTACGGAACCCTTCATGCGCGAGTCGGGCTCGCACTTGCCCAATTTTTTATAAGCACATAAACCTTCCCTTACTCTAGCCGTAACATATCCATTGCTAGGAGTCTTATCATTCTCTCGTTTTGTCAAATATGGCTGTGGTTAGCCAGTGGCAAGTAGCTGATCAACGTAAATCCAGCCTCAACTATTTCTTTAGCATTCAGAAATTCATTAGAAAGTCGAAGGCAGGAGTCCGACACGCTGGACAGACCAGATTCGCACAACCTTTGGCACTACAGTTTACGATGCTCTTCACACGGCTACTGATAGAAACAGCTAGATAACTGTGCATCACCCAGGAGAGACTGTTCCTAGAAAATGACCACGGTACTCAGCAATGAGGCAACCGACGCAAGGGGGGAGGACATGCAACATATAGCTCTGCTTTTATCGTTCACCCTTACCGTTCTCCTGTCTTATCGAAAGCCACGTTAGTCAGGGGCAGCATATGGGTGACCAGCGTCTTGTAGATGTAAAACCTCTTCCCGGTGGGACCTTCGTGCTCGATCCGCTTCTTCAGGGTCACCAGGCATTGCTCCAGCTGTTCTTTCACGTCTTCTGTGAGGAGTATCTCTCTCACGACCAGTTCGTTGGCTAGCGCTGGGATGTCCGTCCTGAGGGAGGAAACAGTCACATAAATATAGGTAAGTCCAGAGAAACTGTTGAACAATAAGTTGAGTTAGGTAATAAATCCTATCCTATCTGTGTATCAATTCCACACCCCCCACCCCCCACACCCCCACCGAAATAATAGGTTTTGAAGAGCAGTTACAGATAATTTTGCAAGTTTTTGTTTGTAGCCAACCAGGACGTAACTTCTAAGAGTTTTGACATGTAGGTTTAACCGTTCGTCGCGCGCGTATAATCTCATCAGATTCATTGCCCTATGCCCACATATGCAATAACATAACAACTGACAAATGCAGCTGCCCGGATATAACGCGTACCGACAAAATTAAATATCTCGGAATTTTAATCGACGAAACCCTCTCGTTTAAATTCCATGTGGAAGCGCTGTGTAATAGAATCCGTAAGTTAATTTTTGTTTTCAAAAAACTGCGCTCAATTGCTGATGAGCAGCTCCTCAAGACGGTTTATTTTGCTCTTTGCCAATCAATAATAACGTATTGCATAACGTCATGGGGAGGTTTGGCTAAAACCACAATGTAGACTATAGATAATTAAACTGGCGCAGGTAAGGGGGAACAGGACAAACACACAAATATGATACGAAATTCGCTGTAGCGGTCGCGACGGCGACAATGACCATCCGTGTCACTGGTTAATTAGCAACTGCCCGCCGATGCGGGTTAAGTTCAAAATGTGCATCTATGTACTCATGTATAGATATAGATAGCTGCGTATGTCGCTCGCGCTCACTAAGCAAAGCGTAAGTATTTATTAAATGTAAGAAATAGGTACAAGGTAGGTATTCACATTATGGTGAACTTGGTAAGTATACAAGTAGGTAATTAGACATTAATTAGGTAGAAAATATTAGTTTTAAGCTCTTTTCAGGGAACCGAGTGTCGACGTCAGAGTCTGCAGTCTACAACCTCACCCCCAGTGCTGCTATGGCAGTACTCACACCGGTAATCGTACAACGCGAGCCGCCGGCCTGACCAACACATTCGTCTTTGTCTTAACGTGCACCGCCCTCACTCTGCCATCCTTGCCGGGACACACTTCCTGCACTATTCCACGTGCCCAGTGGTTACGAGGGGCGTTAGGATCGGCTATAAGCACCAGATCGCCCACTTGCAATGCACGGCAATCGTTATGCCATTTCTGGCGAGGCAACATTGCCGGTAAAACTTCTTTTACCCAACGGCTCCAGTACATATCAGCAAGTCTTTGTGATATTCGCCACTGTCGTCTTAGATAAAACTCCGAGTCATCGAAGGAGCCCATTAATGGTAAGTTCGATGGAGATCCAAGGAGAAAGTGGTTAGGAGTTAATCCTTCTGGACAGCTTGGTTCTACTGAGACATGAGTTAGAGGTCTGCTGTTTGCCATATTCTCCGCCTCCGCGAGTAACGTAAGCAGGACTTCTTCTCGGGGAGCCCTTTCTTTCAAGGTCACCTTCAGGGTTGTTTTAATCGAGCGTATGAGCCGTTCCCAGGCTCCGGCCATGTGGGGACTTGCAGGAGGAATAAAATTCCACGTCACGCCGCGGTTGGCAGCATATGACGTAAGCAGCGACTCGTCTAATTCTTCGAGGGCCAGCTTGAGCTCAGTATCCGACCCCCTCATGTTCGTTCCGTTGTCGGAAAAAAGCTGCTTTGGCCAACCTCTTCTAGCAGCCATTCTTCTCAGAGCTAAAATTAACGAGTCGGTGCTCAACGAGTGAACAAGTTCTATATGAACCGCTCTGACCGTTAAGCAGGTAAACAGTACCCCATATCGCTTTTCTCTGCGACGCCCGACTGTTATCTCCATCGGGCCGAATAAATCTACCCCTGTGTTAGTAAACACTTTTTGATGATGAGCCATTCTGGCCTCGGGCAAATCACCCATACGAGGAACTTCTGGCTGGGCCTTATTGATCCTACATACCATACATTTTGCGGATACATGCTTCACTGTTGGCCTAATCCGAATTATCCAATATTTTTGTTTCAATTCATTAACAACCATTTCCTGTTGGCCATGAGCAGCATTTTCATGGTAATACTTCACTATTAATCTAGTTACATAGTTGTTTCCATCCAAAATTATAGGTCTTTTTACCTCCAGAGCCACGTCCACTGCAGCATCAATACGACCGCCAACTCTCATCACTCCTTCTCCGTCCAAGTAAGGAGCTAAGGTAAGTAGCACCGGTAAGACATGTTTATCTAATGATTTCCCTTCTTTAAGTAAGGCTACTTCCGTTCCGAACGATTGCATCTGCGAGTACTTTAATAATAGGCATTCCGCCCGCTCAATAGTCGTAGCTTCACAGATATTAGTTTTACTCTTTTTTATCTTATTTATAAATTTCAAAACAGCAGCAGTAGCGCGAACTAGCCGGATCCATGAAGAAAACCTCTCGGGCTCAGGTATACAACAATTTTCGGGCTGATGTTGCACTAATAATGCCATCTCTAAATCCTCTTTATTAACATTCGGTGTTAAAATATCTTTTGGCCATTGATCTTCTTTACAATATAAAAACGCAGGTCCCTTAAACCATTCGCATTCCGCGTGGAGATTATGTTGAGTTTTTTTTGTAGCTATGTCGGCGATATTTATCTGTGACGGCACATAACGCCAATCTAAGGAGCTGGTCAATGCGTCGATTTCCCCTAGTCGATTAGCGATGTATTCTTTATAGTTACGATTATGGTTTCGAATCCAGTGCAATACGGTTGTGGAATCCGTCCAGTAATAGGTTCGATCGCATTTAATACGATGTTCGTCCTTTATTGTTTTAGCTAATCGCGCTGCAAGTAATCCGCTTTGTAACTCCATGCGAGGTACCGACGTATTTTTTGTACATGTCGCTCTGTTCTTACATGCGATAAGGGTTACGCATACATCTCCGTTCGCGTAAACAAGCCTCCAGTACGCTACGGCTGCGAAAATACAGGGCGAAGCATCACAAAACAAATGAAGACTCAAGTCACTTGTTGTCCCTTTCGCACTCACGGTGGCGTTAGAAAAGTACCACCTAGGTATAGTTAGATTAGCCATACGCTTTAGGTCAGTGATCCACTCTTGAAAATCAATAAACAGATCCTCCTTTATTTTATTATCCCAAGTTAGGCTCGTGTTCCAAATGGACTTCAATAATATTTTTCCTTTTATTGTAATAGGAGCCAAAAACCCAAAAATATCGTAGATAGACATAGCAATCCGTAAAACTTCTCTTTTTGTAGGTATTTTCTTGAATTCTAGTAGGTCACTAGGTATGTTTTTTAATGACACATCAACTGCCAACGTATCACTCGCTGGAGTCCACAATAAACCCAAAGTTCTCTGAGATTTGTTTTCGCCATCAATCAACAAACTTTCTCCGTTCGTACTTAATTGATCTTGAGGTAAATGTGACAATACTTTTGTATTATTACTTGTCCAACCGCGTATATCAAATCCACCAGATTTATGCACTGCGGAAACATCATCGATAATATTTATCGCTTCGCTTTCTGTGGACAGCGAGTCTATAAAATCGTCTACATAATGATTATGAGTAATAGCGTGCGCCGCGTTTGGCTTAGTTTCGTTGAACAGCTGAGCGTTCTTATCTCTTATGAACTGCGCGATGAAAGGACTGCAGTTCCCGCCAAAAATTAACGAAGTCATTACATACTGTTTAATCGGCAGGGATTCATTATCACGCCATAAAAATCTCAGGGCGTTTTGGTCCTCATTTCTTATTTTAATTCTAAGAAACATATCACGTATATCGGCCGTTATTCCAATTCGATTCTCCCTAAATCGAAGCATTATTCCATATAATGAGTTGAGTAAATCTGGGCCCTGGAGTAAATAGTCATTTAGAGACTTTCCGTACGAAGTACTTGCGGCATCGAATACAAGGCGTAATTTATTTTTCCTAGGGTTGTCCACACCGAAATGGGGTAAAAACCAAATACGATCCCCTCCTTCTCCAGGTTTGACCTCTCTTGCGTACTCATTTTCGAACAAATGCTTAACCCGTTCTTGATATCTTTTAGCGTAATCTTTGTTGTCTCGCAATCGCTTTTCCACAGATTTAAACCGTTTCTCCGCAGTCGGGTAAGAGTCAATCATCTTCTCATCGTTTTTCCAAGGTAGTCCTACCTCCCATCTCCCGTCTATTAATCTGGCCGTGTCGTTTAGAATAGTTATAGCTCGTTGTTCTTCTTTATTTTCCCGCCTGTATAAAGTTACTCCGATACTGTCCAGTGTAAAATAATGCTTCACCATTTCATGTAGTAATATATCCGTTTTGTAGGCGTTTCCGGATTCGCTCGTGTCAACAAACATTACAGATGATTCAACGCAACCTAAAGGCATCGTTGTACCTGGAAGAGTGGGCACCTGCGGGGTACGTGGGGCGCGCGATGACGGCCAGGCAGGTGCATAGGCGCCGGGCGGGCGGGCGTTATCACGGCCTAGGCGGCTAGCGTTATCAGTGCTACAAATCATACCTTGTCTGTCAGGCGGCGGCGGCGGTGAGAGCGAGCGAGAGGCTCGGCACTGGGACGTGGGGAGAACATACCTCGCTGGGCACGTGACAGCACGCTGACCTGGCGACTCTCGGTTCATAGACGACATTATAAGGCCGTGGACACACCAACCCAATTTACAGAACGTTGCACAAGGTTCGTTATTTTTGCGCGAAATTATTTTTAGAGGCATAATTAAATGGTAATTGTCTTGTCCGATTAAAAGTTCCGGTTTCACATCCGCATTTTGTAAGTAGTCCTTTAATTCACTTAAGTATTCGTAATTTGCGATGTTTATTTTAGACCGTTGCTGAATAGGTAAATTCAACTCTGCAATTTTACGCGCACGTAAGTCAAAATATTCGTTTTTATCATTTGATATTTTAAGGTCAACGAGTTCCGAGTTACACAATATTTCACCTGAGTTCCAAGCACCGCGTAAACGTAAAGTCTCACTTTTTCCACTCAAACCTAATCTATTCACTACATCCGCGGAGATTAAAGAAATAGATGCACCGTCATCCAAAATCGCGTTCAATGTAGTCGAGCCCTTAGGCCCGTGAATATTAACGCGAACAACTTTTAAAAGTACTTTGTTATTATCCGCGTTGACGTTCGCGACAGTGCCGGAATCGATGGCGGGCTCACTCTCAGGCTGCGAGTCCTCTTCAGGTTCCGGTTGGTCCAAGTCATCTTCTTCAGTGATAACGTCCACAGTGTGAACTTGCCCTGGCGCATGTTTAGTAATCGGGTAATGCAGAAGCGCGTGGTGCGGCTGCCCGCAGCCTTCCTTGTCACACATCGGCGCGGGGCAGGTTTCCTTGTCGTGATCAGCTGATAAGCATTTAAAACAAATGCCGTTGTTTCTAACAAAGTTCCATCTTTCTTTGCGCAACGATCTTTTAAATAACCTACAATTAAGCAGGCTGTGCGACGATATTTTACAAAATTTGCACTTCTCAGTTTGCTGACTTGCCACAAATACTGGGTGTTGCTTAAATCCACTTTTATCACCACTGTTTTTTATATGCAAAAGGCTAATGCCAGACTCGGTTATTTTAGTCGCTTCTTCTGACAGGAACTGTGACAGTAAATCCAGTTTGGTGTCCGCTGCCGTTTCTTTGTGTTTATAGTGGTAGTCAGACCACTTCGTAAGTAAGGCGGTCGGCAACTTAGATAAGACGAGATTACAAATACTGACACCTTTTAGGTACTCGTCTCGGTTAAGTGTTTTAACAGCTGCCACAAAATGTTTAATTTTTATTGAAAATTTCACTATGTCCACAATATAATCCTGAGGCAATGGTGGTAGTTTTTTAATATCTCCCATGATTTTATTTAGGATTAAATCCGGGTTTCCAAATTGCAGTTCGAGGGTCGCCATAACGGTGTCGGGTGAAGAACCGCTCGTGAGCAAGGCGGATACCGCTTCTCGCGCCACTCCGACAAGGCATTTTCTCAAACGCCATTGATTTTCTTTTACACTGTAGTTACAGAGCTCAGTACACTCTTCAA
This sequence comes from Apotomis capreana, assembly GCA_947623375.1. Classification (NCBI taxonomy): domain Eukaryota; kingdom Metazoa; phylum Arthropoda; class Insecta; order Lepidoptera; family Tortricidae; genus Apotomis; species Apotomis capreana. Next base: position 29,799,668 of record OX392501.1, on the reverse strand, counting down.
AGGCTTGCTTGAAATTCAACCACTCCATCGCATCACCAGAAAATGTAGGTAACTCCCGTGGTGTACTCAAGCGACTAATTAAATTATTATTCTGGTTACAGGTGGAAGCTGCGAGATCCTTGATGGCCTGTGCCAGCATAAAAACCGTGGCTTCGGGGTCGTTGGCCGGATGCGGCGGGCGACGGGAGGGCTCGCCTGCCTCGCGGTCCTGTTGAAGCAGTTGCTGGCTTTGATCGATCCACTTTTCTATCTCACTTCCCTCTTTTCCTCTGTCACTTGACTTTGAGGAGGTTCTCGACGATTCGTGACTGTATTTTTCTTCCAAGGCTGTTAGTTCTGCCGCTAGTCTTTTTTCAACTAAGGCCATTTGTATACGAGCGTGCTCTTCTGCAGCTTTTATTTCCAGGTTTTTTCGTTCAGCCAATATGTGAGATGCCGTGGATTTCTTCGACTTCGAGCGGTTGCCATGGCGTGAAGCAGGCGGGCTTGGTGGCACTTTTTCGGCCGGGTTCAAACCAAACTTTGAGGTACCCGCAACTGGTTCTTCTGCTACGAAAGTCTTGTCGAATTCCTTTACGATTTTTATTTTCGGTTGCTCACATGTAGGCTCCGTGAGTTGCTCCACATCGGCGTCATCCTCGCTGGCATGTTCCATACCACCGCGTGCCTGCTTTTCACGTTCCTTTTTTACAGTTCTGCGGGTGTTCACCATCTTGTGCAGCACTCGTGTAATCCTGTGATTACTACCGATTCGGTTCGAAGACCACTTTTGTAGACTATAGATAATTAAACTGGCGCAGGTAAGGGGGAACAGGACAAACACACAAATATGATACGAAATTCGCTGTAGCGGTCGCGACGGCGACAATGACCATCCGTGTCACTGGTTAATTAGCAACTGCCCGCCGATGCGGGTTAAGTTCAAAATGTGCATCTATGTACTCATGTATAGATATAGATAGCTGCGTATGTCGCTCGCGCTCACTAAGCAAAGCGTAAGTATTTATTAAATGTAAGAAATAGGTACAAGGTAGGTATTCACATTATGGTGAACTTGGTAAGTATACAAGTAGGTAATTAGACATTAATTAGGTAGAAAATATTAGTTTTAAGCTCTTTTCAGGGAACCGAGTGTCGACGTCAGAGTCTGCAGTCTACACACAATACTTAAATTAGAAAGAGCCCAAAGAGCAATCCTAAAGGTTCATACCTATCGTCCTTACCTCTACCCTACTAACCTTATATACAGTGAATGTAAAGTACTAACAGTTCGTCAGTTATTTATTCACGGCACAGTATTAAGACAGCACTGCACAACTCCTTACAGCACCGAATATAAAAACAAGAGGCGTAAAGATATTGTTTGCTCCTATAACATGCAAGCAAAACACGCATTTTCTACAAGATTTTTCATATTTCTGGGACCATTTCTTTATAATAGATTAAATGCGAAATTGGACCTATATCCACTTAGCTTCGCTCAATGTAAGAAAACGCTTCATGAGTCACCACAAACTATGACGTACGAAGATACAGAGAACTTACTGGCTGTCATTAAATAAATATTTGTTTAATTTAGTACTTTAGTGTAAATTTTAGTATTTAAGCTACAATAAGATTACTGTAATATAGATGAATATGTACTTAAATTAAATAATGTAAAGGCTTTCCCATTGCCTGAAACACAGGGGCAACCCTAGTTCAGGTTATGCAAATTGTGAATTTATTTGTTTTTTAAGTATAGAATTTAACCGTTACCTCTCTGTACATTATGTTTTATCAATAAATGTATTTGTATTTGTATTTGTTGTATTTGTATTCATTTAGATCTTACAATGGTAACATCAGCATAATATTTTGTCATAGTATTGTTTATCAGTTGTTATAATTACTTCCCATATTTCCTTTCTTGGAATTCATTAGAGCTTACCTGCTCTAAATAGGAACGTGTTACTCGTATTCTTCATTGATTATTTCAATACTTTTTACCTGCTTTATCTTATTTTTACATGCTCTACAGTTCACACAACATTAAAAACCACAACAATCGTTGTGATTGTAATAAAAACTTACTTGCTATTTAAATCCAAGAGATCTATCTCCTTATTCTTCACGCCACTCTTCTGAGAATACTCCAAAATAATCCCGGGCGGGTGATACCGCAAATGAATTTTCAATAGCTTCATTTTTAATAAACTAAATCTAAAACCACATTTTTATCAAGATAGTATAAAACTTTCTCTAAAACACTGTCAGGATTTTGTCAATAACCGTCGCCATGGAGACATTTCGTCACTACTTTAAGAAATCTCGTGTCTCATTTTGCTTTAATGAAAAATGTTGTAACTCTACATGATGCTGGTATGCACTTACTACCTTTTTCCATAAGTAGGACTCAGCATCTAACTTGTATAAAGTAGTGACGCACTAGCGACGTTTTCCTTTTGGACAACCATAGAGGTTGACGGTTCGCAAGGAGATTGTTTCAATAATATTGTGCCTAACTATTGTTAAATAAAAATATTTTTTTTTTTAATGTTTTGAATGTTTTGTGCTGCCATTTAAAATAATTGTAGACAGACGGACAGCGACATTATTATCATTATTATCTTTTCTTGTATTACAGCTATAACGGAGACCCATTACTACTTATGTTAATGTTTTAAATAGCCTTTTGTTAGCGGGATTGAATGTTCTGTTTATGGGTAATTGTCAATTCAATGCGAAGTTTGGTGCCAACTTGTAAGTCTATTATTAGTGATTAATAAGATTGATACGGTCGTCACCACACCCATTGTTCGATCGAGGATCGATGAATGGATTGATCGTAGTTGACCTATAATCTACCGAGAGCCAAAGCCACTACACCAATAAGTATTATATCGATGTCTAATGGTGGTATTGATCGAGGATCGATCGATTGTAGGCAATGGCCGATACCTAACATGTAAGCTGGCTGATTTTTGAGTCATAAACGGGAATACCTACCAGGAGGTAGATAGGAGGGCTACAATATTTTTTTTAACTAAGGGATCATCAATGAAATCACTACAAAATAATAAGCGAATTACCCAATACCTACATACACACTCATTGTATTCGGCGCGCTATTACAGCGGAGCGAGAAAGACAGGTTAGGTTGAGTCGCGCGACAAGCGAAGACGCGGCAAGTTATACTAGCCCTGCTGGATCCAGATAGCACGTACTTAGTATAGAAATGTTAATGGAGCGACGTGACATTCTCTAATCATCAATTTAACTAGAAAGAAAGAAAATACATTTATTGCCATAAAAACAGAACACAGTTTATTGTACATCAAAAAAAAAATACGAAAAAGAAACACCGAGTAAAAAGATCAAATAATTGAACAATGGCAAAAGGACAAGCTCAGTAATGTGCTGGAAACCTAGCCGCTGCGGTGCGGCGCAGTTCCATCGCTGATTTTCAACTTGCCCAGTGAGTGACTTTTTGGCGACTATTTAACTACTATTTTTGAAATGCTGATTGTTTTATAGGTTTTTCTCTATTATCAAACATATTTCTTAACATATTATTGATGTTACCACCTAGAAGAGGGGTATTGGAGTTTATTGATATATATTTGAAACCTACAGTTTGAATTTTTCATTGATGATTTTTGTTTCTAAAACTACTCGAAATTGACAAAGTTCACGCGAAAAATTAGATTTTTCAACTTATTTTCGACAGCATGAAATAAAAGCATGAAATAGCTACGTTTCTACCTAGAACTCGGGGAAAAGTATTAATCACTTCAAAAACTTGGTTGAAATTATCAATATATTAGTCATAATATGAAAAAAATTTTTTTTAAAAGGAATAAGGCCTCTTAACGAAACACGAAAAAGAGAAAGCTCTATAAAATACAAAAAGACAAATTATCAGTCTACTGCAACATTAGTTCATTAAGGATATGGAGTTTTTTTTTTCTATTAACTAAAACTTTTAACGAGATGTATAACGATATTCCTCAGATCGCCATAAACTTGCACGCAAATTCTAGTACTAACTCGTAAGTAAAGAAAAAAGCAACTATACCTAATCCAGGTAACCAAAAGCTCTCACAAAAGCCAGAGCAAGCTCATCTCCCGTGCACACAGACAGATGAAAGCGGCCCATTACCGAGCTTTGTGTCATATCTGGGCCGAGTCGAACCGAGCTTTCTGCCCTAGGGCCGGAAATGACACATAGTGCTAGAAAAGGCACGTCAGTTACGACTTTTTTTATTTGAGTGTAGTTTTGTAGCGCTAATCATAGCGGACGCAAAGTAAGATGTCTTGGCTGGGTTTTCGGTGTCTTAGCTAATCTTGACGACATGTTTGGCTAAGTTGTGCAACAGCGTGCGAAGCGATCTCGGGTTCGAATCTCGGCAAGGGTAAGTATTTCTGTTATGCTTATGAGTTATGAGTATATAAATATAAGAGGAATGTAATGTTTTGCTTTGAACCTCGTGGTTTTGGAAGTCGCTTTAAAACTATAGTAAACCCTTTTTTCTATATGCACCTCACTTTTCAATCGACTCTACTTGCACATCATACATGCACATAACTGACTTTAAAAAAAAGTCAAGCAATTGTTCAGAAATTATCCAGACGCAGCCAAAACATCCAATAATCGTTTTCCTTTTATGCTGCCTGCCTGAAGCACCCAAACAATTCGATTGTTCATATACACCCGAACCCGAACGCATGCATTTCTGTATGCATTCACTTAGCACAGGTCCAACCATACCCGAGGTTTTTGGCGCGCGAATGATTTAACACTCGGCCGACAGTAGGCGTCAAATCAATTGTGCACTGAAAACCTCGCTCGGTATATGTCCATAACATTAGGTAATAACTTCATACTGTTACAAATGTAAACTTTACACTTTACTTTAAAATATGAATATGACAATGCTATTAGAACAATATAAAGAAGACTTTGTTTCATGAATTTTACTGAAAATATTATGAGAGGACAAATAAAATTTTACCAATAGAGGGCGCCCGTCCCCCTACAAAATAAATCCCGCATCGCGCTATTAAGATTTTTCCTAAAATTATGTCCTTTCTACATAGAAAACTGATTTTCGATACCATTTTAGAGTAGTATTATATCATTTTTAAAAAAGGTACACTTTAAAATTATAATTTGATGAGTAGATAGGCACTATGGGCCATGCAATTCTGCAGCTCATGGTACAGTCAAGGATATTTAAATAATATATGTAACTTTTTCGCTCTTGTCGCAATTACAATAAGGGGTCAAAAAGGTACGCATTTCACTACATTCTTTTACTGTACGTATTGTTGTCGCGGTTACACATCGGTACCACAAAGCATACAAGTTATTGCATATGAGCACCGTAACTCCATTTTTTGTCATACCGTCATTTATTTACAAAAACCAAAAAATTCAAAAAATGGTAATATCAAGTTATATTAAAAATTACGTTTCCACTAGCGGACGTTACTGCTTTAATAAAAAATACCATAATTTCCCGCTTCAAAACTCTAACAATTACGTCAACAGGATCTTTGCTGGTCCGTCTAAACTTTATTATGATTTCTGCCACGCTACGGCAAAAGGACATATCTTACTATGACATCCGTATAAACATACGACCTTTTTTACCGTAACACGGCAGATTTCTTGATCCAAGCTCCATGGTATGGCGTTCCTTCCGGCCAAACAGGTTGCGGAACCAAGCGGTAGACGCTACCCATGACGCCATGTGTAGAAGGATGGAAGGTGGAATATCGTCTGAGTCATGAACCTGTTTATCTTGGCAGAAGACGGTCCTTGACCGCGAGCTTAAGGGGCCTTAGATGCTCGAAAGCGTTGATCCATTGAAGTATGTTTCTCCGTGGTCGGTTGGTTGTTAGTAATTCTGATATACAAGTACGAGTACAAATTTTGGGGTTCTAGCTTTTATTCTTCTTAGGATTTACATTAACAGCTAAATAAGTTGCGAAACTGCACACATGGAAAAATCTTGTTTCCTCTAGGAAATTTCCAAATTGAAATATTATTTCAATTCCTTATAACAGTAAAAAAAAGAAAACAGATAATTTCTAACTTTTTTGGATCTTTTCGCAACTTGCCCATCTGTAAATCTATTTTGATTATCACCTGATGATAGTAAGTGTGAAACTGCACTCTACATTGGCGAATAATATTATTTAAATATTCGTGAGACATTTCTAATCATTATTATAAACGGTTTAACTAACTTAAAAATTGACACTACGACACTACCCAGGGTCAGTACCCACATATTTAGATTTTTCGAACTCATATAAAACTTCTTCAGGGACCGCTATCCGTACTGTTGCGTGACAAACTGTCTACTAAAGTCGGGCCTTTTTTTTAACTACTTCAGCTTATAAATTAAATAACCGTTTATTGATCAACATACATAATTTGTATGTGACTATTTGTACTCACTTATCCACTCCATTTCGAGCACACTTCAATCGATTCACTGGAATTATCGCCTACAAGACTACCAGTATGTTTATATCTAATTGCTAATCTAGCCGGTGAAATTACTAGCATAGAGGCATTCTATCTTCGTCCTCCGGGTAGGCAAACACTTGTGACTCCTCTGGTGTTGCAGGTGTTTATGGGCGACGGTAATCGCTTTCCATCAGGCGATACGTTTGCTCGTTTGCCCCCTATGACATAAAAAAATAATAATAATTAGAACATTGTATAAGATAATAAGGTATGATTGATTGGTTGCTTATGTCAATCCGTATCTCTGTTGCCAGTGGTGTATCACAATACTCCCCGATTCCCTTGTTACCTGTATGAATCTCATAAAGTCGTGAGTGTTTTAAATCAATGATTGCTACATAATAAAACTTAGTCAAATAACATGACAATCGTAATGGATAAATGCATAATTATTATTTCTTGTACGGCTGGCGGCAAATATTTTTATCCTTATATATATTACTAGCTTTTGCCCGCGACTACGTCCGCGTGGAACTTGGAAGTATGGAAGCAAACTCGTACAACACGATAGATATCCATCTAATCACCTTAATTAATAAAATGGATTATTAAAAGCGCCTAAGCAAATGTAAGAGCAATTGTGCTTTTGGTGTAATCATTACATTTTCTTACTCACTTTTCAATCTTCCAGGATGAAAACTATCCTATGTCCTTCCTCGGATCTTAAATTATCTCCATGCCAAATTTCATCAAAATCGATTCAGTGGTTAAGCGAGAAGAGGTAACAGACAGACAGACACACTTTCGCATTTATAATATTAGTAAGTATAGTAAGTAAGTAAGTAAGTAAGTAAGTAAGTAAGTACGTAAGTAAGTAAGTAAGTAAGTAAGTAAGTAAGTAAGTAAGTAAGTAAGTAAGTAAGTATAGTAAGTATGGATTACCATAAAGCAGCAACTAATCAGTCGCGTAGAAAGTCACTAGCCGGAGTACCATACCTTCTTATACCATGTATATATTTTCTTATACCATGATTTTTAATTAAACAACATTTCTAAGGCCCCTTAACACGCCTATAGGTGCGCGGCAGTCCGCTGCGAGACAGGTGCGCCGGCGCACGCTCGCGACTTCCGCGCTTGCGTCAATGTGCTCACTTTCGTTGGTGTCGTTATTGTCATTAACAAACGTGTTGTGATATGTGTGTTTTGTGAAGTGACATGGGATTTGGATTGGTTTAATTGAAGTAAGTTAAATAGGTTTTTTATTATGTTGTTATTTTGATTGCAGCGATAAAGAGTAAACTGGGTATACTAGTTCTTAAGTTGGACTAGGCCAGTCGAATGGGTTGTTGCCGCTAATTAATTCAGTTAACGAAGGTTGTTAAAATGTTTTTAGCTCGGACAAGAAAAAAAGAAAAAAAAAACTATGGAAATACGCACAAAATTGTGACCAATTTTGGGTTGCGTTTTTAAATATCACTTTTATATTTTACGTTGCGTTAGTCCGAGTTGGTCCGAGCTAGTGACAATGGCGATAGTTGGGACATTTACTGGTGTATATATTTATGTAACGAAAAACAAGTAAAAAATAACAGAAATCAACTTAACCTAAATAAAAGTAGTTTTAGGCAAGATCTAGAATTCTAGATGCTACTATTATATAAAGACTAAGGTAAACTGAAGTAACCCTCATGGAACCCAAATTGAGGCAAGGCAACGCAACGCAAACCTGAGTAATTAAAATGTAAACGTATTAACAATCGTAAATATTATTGTAGTCGTCAATTACAATCTTACTAGGTAGATCTCACTGCACACTCTTTTGTATTTCATTCTTGTTAAGATGTTAAATGAGAATTTTCTTTTTTCGATTCTGTCGCTACCTATAAGGAATACAAATTGAGAATGAATCTATAATACTAGAGACTAAAATAAGGTAGGTAGAGTCAGGTATGGATGAAACGTAATGTTCAGTAAAGGAAATTGAAATGCGTACCTTTTTAACCCTTATCGTAATTTCTATAAGAGCGAAAAAGCTACGTATTTCAATCTCCTGGACGCGATCAAGCGAGGTGGTCTAATTCCTATATTTTATTTCGATCACAGAGTCTCCTATTGATTACTCTTTCCTCATCTCTGTTAAGCAACCATGTAATTATTTTTCAAGGTGAGAAAGTAAGCGTTTTGAGATAATAAACCCGAATATTGTCACTGATTACGAACTTTATTTGTGTTAAGGCATTGGTGGTTTTTTTGAAATTAGTTACTCATATTTTCAAGCATTTTTCTTACTTAAGCCGAAGCATGTCCAACCCTTCCATTTAGATTACCATTAAGCATGACGTATATTATTTTTACCGGTATAAAAGTGTCCAGTAACTATGGGTTTAACCAAACTCTTATTCCAAGAATCCAAGAATAATTTTCTTCTTATTCAGTTCCTAAAATTACGTAAAGATTGGTTAAGGTTTGGAGGAGGAAACAGACGAGATCGAAATCTCGATTTGTATAATAAAATTAACAGTGATATTTCCTCTTAACCCTTAAATGCATGGTGTAAGATGCAGCTTACATAAAAAAAATGAATTACTGGTTGAAAACTAGAAACATTTATTTGAAATAACATAATATTTTATAATATTGTGTTTTTTTAATTCATGCATTTAAGGGTTAAAGATGCAACCTGATTGGTTGCTTTCCTCTGCTCCGCTTTTGTGGACACTTATAGTGGAAACATGTTTTAAACCACGATAAAATAGCCTCTCATTTTACTCTAAGTGTAAAATGCTTAACTGAATGCTAAACTAAGTCGCAGTTTTAATTTTTTTTTCAGTTTGTTTGAGTGATCAACTGCTGGGCATCTCCTCTTGATTTCCACGAATCCAGATCAGATGCCAAATCCCATGTCACTTCACAAAACACAAATTCTCCTTACATAATTTACTCGATCAAACTACACAAGGAATGAACCAGACGAATCTAAAGTTTCTACCTTTCCACCTACATTAAACGAACTTCTCTTCTTCGGGTAACTAATTGTTCACACATTTACTCAAACGTGTTCTAAGAGTATTATATGCACGTTTATCGCTAATTAATTCGAATTTCTCTTGCGACGAATAATTACTTATTGATACTTCGTACTCACATCATAACACGCAATAGCGCCTCTCTTGAGATTCCTTTTAACCTGAAGAGGTAAAGACGACACGGTTGGCACTGTTTGTAGGACATTTGCCTACTGAGCCGGCGGTCCTGGGTTCGAATCGCGGAGAGGACAAATATTTGTGTGGTGAACTCGAATATTTGTTCCTGGGTCATGGATGTTATGATGGTCGCGTATGTCACCAAATAGATAAATTATAAAACAAATGTCACTTCCCGACAACCATGTCAGTGTGAGAGCGACGGTTATTTTGATATTTATTTATCACACGATAAATGTAAGTACCTATGCGCCTGCTGGGGGCCTATGATGATGGTTGCGTTTATCGTGATAATTAAGTGACAAAGCATCTGTCACACACACTTGCATATTGTCAAAACGTGAGGCATGCTTTGTCACTTATTTATCGCGTGATAAACGCAACCAGGCCCGTTGGAGTACGTTTGTATCTAAAGTCAGAGATCTAGCGAGTTGAGGGTATCGAAGCTATTCTTTATGAAGCTGGAAGCAGAAATAACTAGCGGACTTAGAATAAATACGCTTAGAACGAGAGCTCTCATACAACAGATTTGGGAAAGATGATGCCGCTTTTGGTTGTATGTGTGCGTATCTACGAACCAATCATAGAGACGTGTTGCGTGTTGTGACATTGACGTTGAGACAACGCGTCACACGGACGAAACAGCCCGTGGCTAACCAAAACAGCACCTCTAGCATAACTGTCATACGCGACTATATCTCGCGTGAGATAATTACCTGTCTCTTTTTGTATAATAATGTGATATGAGTCGCGAAGCATAGTTAGTTGTGCTAGACGGCCTGGTTTTACTTTCAAGCGCTCTGACTAGGTTTCTAGGCGTATCATCGGAACAATATTGCACATGGCGGCTACCGTGGCCCAAGTCAAGGTAATTGCTAGTTATCTAATGATTGTGTTAGACGGAAATGCAGTAAACTATTATAGCCAAGTGCAATCCACGTGTCGATGCGCACTCAACCATTATAACTGCTGTTTTAACGTTATATGGATAACTCGTCAAACATGTTTATATGTCATGGATATATGAACTTTATTTTAATTAATATACAGTCAATTTTGCAGTAAAAGTGATGTGTGTGATACGAGTTTGTGTAACAGTTTCGCGGAAGTGAAATTATTAAGTATTAAATAATATCATTTCATTAGTTATGTAACTACGATGACCCGTAATTAGGTGTTTATGTTAGGTACAAATAAATCTCCATTACAATGACATATCTACAGCTATCTTCAGAGTCATCATATTTTACATATCCACTGCCAATAACGCATATAGGCGTTCATCTTCATACAAGTCTGTTCCTAGACCACGCTTCCTGGCAGTGAATGCGTTGAGTTAGCATTGAAACTTGTCATCAGTCTTGTCAAGGGGTTTAACAGGGGTTCGACAATTGACTGATAAAGCATCACCTCATCATATACATTTTATGATATAACCAGCCATTTTAAAGTTTTTGTCACACGAACAAAATAGCGTAGACCTTTCACATTCACATGTCTTTTATCTTATTTCATAACGAGGAATGCGTTTGCGCCCTTATGTTATTGACACACAACACACAATATCGCAGAGCTAAAGAAGTAATCTCGACATTCTCGACCCTGAAAAATTGGTATGTAATAAAGTTCAGTAAAGTCAACGTTTTTTTATAAATTTTAACACAAAGGTAAATTATGAATATGTAATGTAAGCAGGACACGAACTCTACGTTCCCGGCGTAATGCTCTCCCAACTGAGCTATCACATCGTTAAGTCTGTTAAAACTTGTCTGTTTGCCCTAGGAAATGTTAACCAACATTGTCCACGTATTGGACATGGATTTCCATTTCAATAAAATTGATAAATAAATAAAATAAAATAAATATCGGACAACCTCACACAAATCGATCTACCTAGTCCCGAATTAAGCTCAAGAAGGCCTGTGTTATGGGTACTACACGACGATATACATACTTATATAGATAAATATTTGCCCTGGCCGGGATTAGTAGGCAGGTGTCTACAAACCAAGCCAAACGCGTCGTCAAAAAATTGATAAATCTTAAAAACTACACCTCCGATTACATAAAAGTGTAGTTTTCTAGAATTTACTATGTGAATAAAAATGGTGTTTTAATGGGTGGGCAATGTTATCCCCTTGGTCTTAAATCACCTTTTTTTTCGGCATTTCTTCTACTGAAAATAAATACGTCTAGGTAAATATAGATGAAAAATGTAAGTAGCACGGTTTTTTAGTTTTTGTTTGGAGATGGCTGAACGTTGCTGTATCTTCGCCATATCTTCGCCATATTGAAAAACTAGCTGTGCCCCGCGGTGTTACCCGCTCATCCCACGGGAACACTAAATTTATTCGGGATGAAAAGTATCCTATGTCCTTTCCCGGGTCTCAAACTACCTCCATACCAAATTTCATCTAAGTCGGTTCAGCGGTTTAAGCGTGAAGAGGTAACAGACAGACAGACACACTTTCGCATTTATAATATTAGTATGGATTTCGAAACACCGAAAAAAAAAACTTATCAAATCTTCTTACAAAATTTCATGAAAATTGTTTGAGAAATGTGTCTCCAGGCGAGAACAGCCGGTACAAACATCCAAACATCCGGAGATACGAAAGAAAATTTAACGAAGCATAGACGCCTCGCTAGATCATTAATAAGCGGCTTACACTCACGTTAGTTTGTCAGAAACAGCCCAGTATTTCGAAATCAAAGTTGCAAGGTCAGTGACAAAGTTGCCACGCCGGTGTACGGGTAGTAGTCCCTGATGAAGAGTATATCCATACGAGTTCGAAACAAATGAAATGAAATAATTTATTCAGTAAGTAGGCCACAAGTGCACTTTTACAAGCCAGATTGTAAATCTACCGGCACTTCGCAAGAGGAGACCGCTGTTGAGAAGAAAGCCGAAAGAAACTCAACAGTAAAGTCATTTTATCGTAAATAATAATCAAAACAATTACATTTCACTTGGATGAATGGTCCATGACATTTCATTAGTGTTTCCTGGCCATGTCGCGCCGTTCCTGTCAATTTCTCACGAAAGTTTTAATAAGATTGAAACAGGTCTTAATGTTTATGTCAGACAATAACAAAGTCCATGTCTAATTGCGACCATTCATAATTCTTAGATAGCGAACCTTGCATACCTATTGCATTGGTTACACCTGTGGCTAAATGGCTTGGGTGCATGCAATTTACATTCCTCCATCTCTCAGTCATCCAGTGGTCTTATACCTATTCAAACTAGAAGCTTTTGTAAAGAAAAAATAATTAATTTGTTTTTCATTTAGTAAACGTAAAACATATTGGATTACTAAGTAAATAGGTTCAGTCGCCATCAGATATATCGCAGTATATAAGGCGTTCATAAATATCTGAACACGACTCTTATTGAATGGGCGTTACATGCTGCGATATACATATTTATACCTGATGGCGACTGTACGTAGAAGTGAAGAGATGGCATTGGCAGCTTTTCGCTCAATGTATTAGCGTTACCAACTTACCATTCAGCGAGGAAATGCTGCCTGCGTCTTCGGGACCATGGCAAAGGGATTTTAATATATGTTTACGTATGTTTTACTTAGTGAAGTTTTTAGTTTATAACTAAGTATACTAGCGGCCGCCCGCGACTTCGTCCGCGTAGATTTTTGATGATGACAAAGATATTAAAATAGGTAAGTGAATTTTATTCTTAGTTAAAATGATCTAGACATATTACATTTCAAACAGTGGCAGACACTGATATGCAATTGTTAAAGAATTTTTGAAGATTTTCCAATTAGATTACGGGAATTGTTTGCAGGATGCTTAAAATTTATTCCGTCAGTTACCTGGGCCATGTTTTCTGAAGTTGTACACCCCACTTTTTTTTAATTTTTGATATTTTGGGTATTTTCTACTCAGAATCACGAGCTCTTTCGATCTAATTAGGAGAAAAAAACTGTCCTCCCTGATGCTTTTAATCTTTGGCAAAAATGACTGCAAGATATAGAGCGACGCATGGATTCGGAGTTAGAAAATGGGGATCTTAGTTATTATGAGTGAGATTTAAAAAAAATGTTAAATATCGTAAGGCTGTTAAAACAATCTTAAACTCAGCACTGGAAATCGAGAGATGGAGGCAGTTTAATGAAGAAGTATCTCTTTCAATAATAATAAATAATAAACTTTATTTCATAACAATAATAAATAATGACCTCTTTTCATAAGAAGGCAACACTGGTATTTGTACACGCCGGCCTGCCTATTAAACGAAAAGAGTGGTGTGGCGGAGTTCCCGAGGCTGGCCAAAATGTTTCTAAATGGTCTAGCAGGTACTCCAGTTATTAAAAAGGCTAGTGTTTAAAGAAAATACTGAAATGTAACTATTAAAAACTAAATGCACGTAAGCGAATTTAATTATGCGATTACTATTTTGGTCTACAGGCTAGTAGTATTGTTTGAAGAGTGAATAGAGTGATTCAATATATTCTGGTGCTATAGTTCTCTATATTTCTCAAGAAGCTAAATAAAGTAAGAATAGGTATATAAAGTATAAATTATTCATGTGCTGATAGACAACTCACTAAATATAGGAACACATAAAGTTTGGAACACAATAAATAAGAGACATCACTAAGAATATTGTTGACAGTCAACAATAGAAAAGGGGGTGCAAGTTCGTTTTAAAAAAAGGACGTAGTCACTGGGTAGTAGACAGGAAATAAAATAGTAGATTGTTCAACAAGGGACTAAAACAAGCCATAATGACACGAGATGTTTTAGCCACCCGAGCTAAGCGAGGGTGGCTAATAGTTCGAGTGTCATTATGGTTGTTTAGTCTCGCGTTAAACACTCTACTTTTCACTTTGAATGCGAGGAAAATAAACGAATTTCAATATAAAATTATGATATTTATTATAACAAAGTTTCTTACAATTACGTAGTACAGCCGTTAATCTAACCTCAGAAAAATTTAAAGGGCAATTTGTACAATTCTTTACATTTAAATGTATGGTTTTCCCCTGGTCGGCGTGGTTTGTAATTGAGAAGTATGTTCAATATTTTCACTCGAAGTCGAAGTAAAAGTTGGAGAGAATTCGTCGAAGAAAAGGTCTACGTCTCTACTATACCTACTCTCCAGGTATAGTAGAGACGTAGACCTTTTCTCAAAAAGGTTGCCGATGGTCATTTTATTAGGCTCATTCTCAACCCGCGATGTTGAAGGGCGTGGGTCAAATGTTGGTTGTGATTTTTGCTTTGAGGATATTTTAATTCCTTCAATATAGTATAGCCTTTTTATAGATATTGTGTTTATTTTGGATTGACGCCTCTATATAGCCTTCAGCTTTATTCTTCTTCATTGGAAGATGATGATTACATATTTTGTCCGTAATTTATAAAGTGACACAGTTAATTTGGTCTAATTGGTGATTACAATTCAAGCTTAATACAAGTAATGGACATCTCTCACTCACTCACTCATTCCATTCAAAATTCTAATAGAAAAAAGAAATGTTCCGTTGTTTTTTCTTTTTTTTGTAAAGTGACGCCTTAAATGCTTGCATATTTAGCCAACAGATTCAAACTTGAAAACTATTTTATTTAAGACTAATATGGACTTATGGACCATGCATGATAAAATTACATTCGTGTTTCATTAAATCAAATCTTGAACTTTTGAGCGGTTGTAATTTTGAGATTATTTTCACGCACCAAAAAGTTTGTATACCTATCACTGAAAATGGCTATAAACCTCCATTCACAAACGTCGTGATTGGCTGTTTAGGGGTTTTTCAAAGTAAATTAAAACAATTTTACTTTAGTCCCTAGAGATTAATAAGGAGCTTTAGTCCCGATATGCAGAGACTAAAGTAACATTTTAAGAGCATGAGAAGTGAAAAATATATAAACTGATAACCTTAGCGTTACACTTCTTTATAAACAACATTAGCGGTGTTCCCCATACAAACTTTGCACCCCTTTTTAACCCCCTTAGAGATGAAATTTTCCAAAACGCTGAAATTACTTTTTTTGTATTTGATTAAGTAAGCTATCTACAAAGTTTCAAGTCTCTAGTTCAAAAAATAAAGTTTCTCCCATATAAACATTGCACCCCTTTTTAACCCCCTTAGGGGTGAAATTTTCTAAAACGCTGAAAGTACTTTTTTTTTTTGAATAAGTAATCATTTTACAAAGTTTCAAGTCTCTAACTCCAAAAAAAAAGTTTACCCCATACAAACTTTGCACCCCTATTTAACCCTCTTAGGGGAGGTATTTCCAAAAATCCCTTCTTATCTCTAGCCCACGTTATAAGAGTAACCTACTGTGCAAAAATCAACTCTCTAACATTAGTAGTTTCGGCTGTGCGTTGATGAGTCAGTCAGGACTTCTTCTTTTATATATATAGATAGATGTGCCCATTTCATTAAGAAAACATCTAAGACATATTTAATTAACAATCACAATCATAGTTTAACTATAATCACATGAAATTGTCAGGAAGCGCGAAAGAATGAAAGAAAATTATTGCGCGGGTGTATGGGTAGCAGTCCCTTATATGAAGAGCTCCATAAATGAAGAGCAAGGTGCGAAATAATAGTAGTGATCTGTGCCCAAAGCTAGGGAATACAAACCCGGTTATATTGTCCTACTAAAGCCGGTTATAACCGGTTATTTGTATGGTAACATAACCGGGCTCGCATTCCCTACTTAAAGCGCCATTTTTGCTTTTTAGGGTTCCTTATCCAAAGGGTAAAAATAAAAACGGGACCCTATTACTGAGACTTCGCCGTCCGTCTGTCACCAGGCTGTACCTCAAGAACGGTGATAGCTAGACAGTTGAAATTTTCACAGATGATGTATTTCTATTGCCACTATAACAATAAATACTAAAAATAAAATAAAATAAATATTTAAGGGGGCTCCCATACAACAATAAACGGGATTGGTTGCGTTAACTTTGCATTTGTATGGAACGCTATACATACCAGGTGCAAACTTAACTTAACCACTTAAGGATGGAAACTGTTTGTACGGAACCCTCGGTGCGCGAGTCCGACTCGCACTTAACCGTGTTTTTTAGTGCGCAATACAGTTTAAATTATGTTGAAAATATTTAAATATACACAATTGACAGTCGGCAGTCTACGATCAGGGCAGTTGGGAAACCATGTTAGACGCCTGTGTTATGTTCAGCAGTGGATGGACTAAATGGTTTTTGGCCATTTTGGATCATTATCATTATTAAGCCTTTTTAGGGTTCCGTAGCCAAATGGCAAAAAACGGAACCCTTATAGATTCGTCATGTCTGTCTGTCTGTCTGTCTGTCTGTCCGTCTGTCCGTCCGTATGTCACAGCCATTTTTTTCCGAAACTATAAGAGCTATACTGTTGAAACTTGGTAGGTAGATGTATTCTGTAAACCGCATTAAGATTTTGATTCAAAAATAAAAAAATAATAATAAATATTGGGGGCTCCCCATACTTAGAACTGAAACTCAAATTTTTTTTTTTCATCAAACACATACGTGTGGGGTATCTATGGATAGGTCTTCAAAAATGATATCGAGGTTTATAAAACATTTTTTTTCTAAACCGAATAGTTTGCGTGACAGACGCTTGCAAAGTGGAAAAAAGTTGGTCCCCCCCCCTCTAACTTCTAAAATAAGAAAATGAAAAATCTAAAAAAAACATATGATGTACATTACTATAAAAACTACCAACGAAAATTGTTTTGAACGAGATCTAGTAGGTAGTTTTTTTTTAATACCAAATACCTAACTTTGCACCTAATTTATATGGGGCGCTATACATACCAGGTGCAAACTTAACTTAAACACTTAGGGATGGAAAATGTTTGTACGGAACCCTCTGTGCGCGAGTCCGACTCGCACTTGGCCGGTTTTTTACTCTTCCGTATCCAAGTGGTGTTAGCATACATTTAGGTAAATAAGTTTCTGTCAACAATGACATTTTAGTGGCAAGCTTTTATAGCCGACTGTACTTTTCTTTGGATACCCATCAAATGCTCCCTGCGACGATTCTAAAGAGCCCAAGCTCGGTAGGATTGCTTTTTCTATTATAGACTTCCTATGGCCACCTTCCGGCTCCATCATTAGATCAGCCCCATGGTAACATATTATTGTATTGTCATCAAAGTTAAGTAAGTATGCAAAATTTCAGCTCAATCGGTTGACGATATCTGCTTCAAAATTGAGTTGCAAGATTTCACCCGAACAAACATACTTACATACATACATACATACAATGCAAGTTAAATAAAAGCTTTTAAAAATATATGCAAACATACTAAATATATTAGATATAAATTTACTCTATTGTAAGGAACCTGTACTGATATGGGTTCGATCGGAGACATCGCATAACTATCGCAAGATATAATTAGTTTATGTGGCTAGTCTAGTTGTATGCAATCATTACAATACAGTAAAAGTATGATGTTTAATTAGGAATGTAGTACAATTAATGCACACGTAACCGGCGTAATAACCGACACGCCACGGTCTACATCACAGTGAGACTGTGTCTTATTTGCTGTGATAAGATTTCAAATCTGTGCCATTGCGCTTGAACTGAACTATTATTGTCTACTATACGAGTATAGTATGGTTTTTAACCACCGACAAAATAAACTAAATTAAAAATTTAAAACACCCTTGTCACAAAGTAGCTGGTCATCATGAGACTTTCATACGATAAGTATCGTATTTAGTGATGTAGAAAATTATACTAAAACTGAACGTACCTATCTTGATCTTGTCACCTGTTCCAATTAAAGCTGAATATGTTGGAAACTATTGGTCCTGTTTCCACTTAACACAGCTATAACCAATATAACCATCAAGATGGACATGTCTTTCGATTAAAAAAAACCGCACTCAAATTGGTCCATCCGTTTGGGAACTACGATGCATGAGACATACGCACAGATACACACATACACAAATGCACATGTTTAAATACTCTGTTGTAATATTTTCTTCTAATTCTAATTTTAAAATATGGCTTCCATCAAAGTTAATGATGATTTCGCCAATTTCGAGTTTGCTCGTAGAGCATGCCGTTGTTCGGTGAGGTTTTGCTTTTTGTAAAGTGATAGCGATTTACAAAAAACCACGCGGACTATCGGGCCTTGACCCAGGAAGGGCTATGAACGCTTCAAGTTGAATTCTTCATTAGCTATTCACTCATACGTTAGTTCACTGCACAATACGCTATCAATACTACACATTGAATAACAAAAATGAATAAATAACGAACAACAGAACTTAAACGCATGCGGCCATCTTAAGTCATGAACCGCGAAATTTAAATAAAACAATTTAAACGTCAACCTTTGACAACGGTATCTGTAAAGGTAAGTAGGTACCTACTGAAACGTCAGGGAGGCTCAAATAATTACCTAATATACGCGATATAATCCGTTTAAATTGTTTTATTTAAATACTCTGTTGTACTTAAACTCAGTTCCAATTCAAATTAAATTAATTGACACAACGTCGTACTTTTATGAACTTTCTTTTTCATTGGCCTTAGTTGTTCATAAAAGTACACGAAGTGAAATTGTCCTTTAAAGCCAATGAAAAAGGAGTAGGTATTAGGCATCCCAAATGCAGAAATGTGGGAAGCCGCCAGAATATCGACGATCACAATATGGTAAGCGTTTCCGCTTGCAACAGCGCTGCAAGGTGCGTCCAGTGTTGTGCCATTATCGGTGCGCGGGCGCCGGAACGGTGATCGATCGGCGCGAGCGCATGTCAATCAATACAACTGCTGCCCGTCTAGCACAAATACCTAGGGTTCGCGACTCATGTCGCACAACATAGCATCACCCGTCACTCTCTCACAGTACTATACAGAAATAGATAGGTAATATATCTCGCGCGAGAAAGAGTCTTGTGTCACAGTTATGCTGAGGTGCAGTTTGAAAGGTTAAAATCTCAGTTTGTAATCATGTGACATTCATCATCCATTTTTTTACCTCTGGAGTCCGTCGTACATATTTCCTTATTCATTCATTCTGCATAATTGTTAGTTTAGACTTTCACCGCAAATAAAAGCGGATACATTTTGACTCGGGCGTAATAAATCGGCTATGATCGGCCCTTATTTCTGAGCGTTTTTAAACCCATGTTATAAGTTTAACATCTGTACTTGTGTGTCTGTGTATTTGTTGTGTATCTGTGGGTCTGCCTATGGCATCGTAGCTCCCAAACGGATGGACTAATTTGAGTGCGGTTTTTGTTTATCGAAAGACTTTAGCTATGTTTGGTGGAAATAGAACTAGTAGCTTCCAAGATATTCAGCTTTAATTGGAACAAGTGACAAGATCTCGGCCAATATTGAAGCTAAGAACTCCAAATTTTGTAGTTATGTTCAGTTTTAGTAGCATTTTCTATATCACTCATCGAATGAGTGTCTCATGTTGACTAACTACTTGTGTCTGGGGTGTTTTAAATTTTCTCATATATTGATACGAGTGTAACTATCGGCCATCGAAGACGCGATAAAGGTTGTCCTTATCTTATTAATTATCTCTTTCTTTCTCGTATATTGTTTAACATATCCCCTGCCCGTGCTTTAATTGTTGTACCTGTCTTCCCCATGAATATTGGTATCAACCGTTTAACCACTACAACTATGTCAAATTTGTAGGGTGTGTAGGTATATTACATCATTATCGGTGCGCACTGACTTGGAACGGTGATCGATGGCTCCTGCGCAGTTGCCATGGCGCAGCGCCACAACATGCCAGTGTCAATCTGAGACCCTCATAGGAACACCCATCGGTACAAATAAAAAGAAATACCGTGGAAAATTTATATAAAAAAATTTCCCTGGCTAATTTTGATTAATTTACTTACTTCGCAAATATGTTAGCAACATTCGTTAATGATCTATGTCTTCAAAAATAACAGGAAAAATAATATTATTACTAAAACGACGAAAACCTAACACATTATTAATGAAACAGCAGCTTGAGATTGTAAGGTTTTACTCGAAATTCTTTTTTAAATTACCATAGATAAGATAACTGCTCCATCCAATTGCGCTCATGATTTTTGAGATGGTGGAAAAATAACGGTATCAGCCACCGTATCGTATTTACGACTGTTATAGAAACCTCTGGTGGCGTAGTGTAGTGACCCTACGTCCGTTCCGGTTCCCAGGCGATTGTGGGTGTGTGCTTCGCATATGTGTATAGCCTCTGGTTAGTGAGGAGTTTCTCTATTCATTTAGATAGCAGGGCAATTAACAATACTTAGGTGTAATATGTATAATAGGTACGAGAATCAAAACAAAACGTTTTTTTAACCCTCGATGAAATAACCTGAATTAAATATTTGAAACACCCCCGACACAAGTAGATGGTCATCATGAGCCTCTTTTAATGAGTTATATCGCAAATGCTGCTAAATCTGAACATAACGACAAAATTTTAAATTCCCCTCTTCAACATTGGCTGAGATCCAGTCACTTGTTCCACTAAAAGCTCAATATCCTGGAGACAAAAGCTCTAATCAAAATATGTAACTATAGGACATCGCACATAAGCAGTGAGAAAGTCAACAAAATATTTACTCTCGAACAAAATAAAATGTAGGATGAAACCTAAAATGATGATCATGAGTTCTATAGTTGGGATATCGCCTATATATCGCTCGGCCACAACTTCGGTGGCAAGGGCCAGCGGCGAGCAGCGGCCATAGGTGGGAGCTCTCTTCTTCTCTTCTTCTTTCTTTCGTATTACCCTCTGCTGCACTGAAAATAATAGCCAGTGGAGCCTACTGACATTACAGTAAGACTTACTGCAATAACAGTTGGGCCTACTGACATTTCAGTAAACCTAACTGCAATAACGGTTACGCTTACTGTAATTTCAGTAGGCTCCACTGGCTATTTTTTTCAGTGTGGAGTGTAGGACTCGAATCAAATTCCTCCATTTGCATCGGTCTTGGGCAATCTGTTCTACCTCCTACATACATAGGTACATACATAGGTGGGAGCAGTAAAAAAAAACGTCTCGGCAAAGTGGCGGTCGAAGCGATGCGCACGCGTCGATTGGTCGGTGCTTACAATGTGTTTTTGTACAGGCTCGAGCATGGCGGAGGCGGGCGTGGTGAACAAGGCGTTCGACGCGGGCGCCGACGATGGCTTTCAGACCATCGACCTGCGCCCGCGCCGGGACGATGCGCAAGCGAGACTGGTAAGGTTGTGGCATCTTAACCAACTTCTAAGAGATATTAAAAGATATAAACAGGTTTAATCACGTCGTACAAGTCGAATATCGCTCGACATGTTTCGAATCGGTACGCAATTCATCATCAGGAGAGCCGATCAGTCGCCGCAGCGGCGTGCCTACCGAACGTTTGAGACTCATAGTAGTTTTCTGTGTAAATCTTCTAAGAGTTATAAGATAGATGGTCTAACAAAAAAGTGCCTTACTTCTTTTTGTCTTGTTTCCGATTATACCTACGTAGGTAGGTATAAAACTTAAGTATGTAAAGAGTATACATCATTCGTTTGCCCTTATCCCATTTATTTGGGGACGGCGCAGCATGTTTTCTTCCTCCATTCTTCCCTATTACTCGTCATCTCGTCGTAAAGAGTATACCAATTAGGTAAATAACTATAGGACATCATTATTTATTACACATTGAATTCCAGCTTAATTGATTCTAGTCACGTTACAAAAGTTTGAAACCCTTAATTACAAACGTACTCCATTTTACCTTAAAAAGTGTCTTAAAATTCAAACGTATTTAAAAACACTTCCCAAAAGATCCTCATTTTCAAAATGCGAATAGAACTGGCCACTCTCGATTTCCTTTTAAAAGCCATAAATATGGCGCGAATTTAATTTTGTTCCAAATTCAAATGAGAGTCACGTTTGGCACGCGCGAGGCATTCGTCGAATACAGATTAAAAAACGAGAGTAGCTTGATATCGAGTACTTGATTACCTACGACTTATCTCAAAGACTTCTTTCTTTACAAAAACCACCTTGTGGGGAACAGAATTAAGTTTATGTTAGATGAATTGTGAAGCTTTATAAATGACTCAATGAAATCGAGGGGATTATTGCGTGTAGTTTCGTAAGGAGAAAGCATTGTGATGTCATTTTGTAAACAATGAAATTGGCGAACAAGTAGGAGTTCAGAAGTAGATTTTTAAAGATTGTCTGTTGTTTCCTAATTCCTGCATTACATTATGGTGTATCACTATTATCATGCATAAAGAGTAGCTTCCTTGTTGAAAAAAAAAAAAAACTATGAAATTAAAAGGATTTCAAATAAGAAAAAATACTTTTAAAGTCAGATTAGATATATAATTTATGTACAGTAAAGAAAAGGAACTTTTTCGCTCTTGTCACAATGACGATAAAGGTCTAAAAGGTATCCGTTTCAGTTTCCTTTACTCTAATCTATTTAAAGAAAAGGTGTTATACTAAGTCACGTAAATTTGGCATGAATTGTTTAAATCATCTGTACAGTAATTTTTGCTCTACATTCAACATCTTCGGTAGTATAGTGGTAAGTATCCCCGCCTGTCACGCGGGAGACCGGGGTTCGATTCCCCGCCGGAGAGATTTTTTTTGCGTTTTGTTTTGTTGTTAATTTCGACAATCACTTCTTTTCATCATTATTTAATTAGGTGTTTTCGTAATTGGTCGATCGTTGTAATTTATACAATTAAATCAGACTCAGACATCTGTATCTATACAGTATAATAATTACATTGGATGCACAGTTCAGTCTTCTATTCGCTAGTGCTGTTGGGAACCCAACTAGATACCTACTGGGAGATTCTACTGAAATGAAATAATTTATGCAGTAAGTAGGCCACAAGGGAACTTTTACAAATCAGGTTGTGAATCCACTGGCATTCCCAAGAGGAGACCGTTGTATCTATGCCGTTGTTGAAGAAAATCGATATAAATAAATAAATAAATATCGGACAACCTCACACAAATCGATCTAGTCCCAAATTAAGCTCAAGAAGGCTTGTGTATGGTACTAGACGACGGTATACATAATCATAATAATCATAATAATCATAATCATAATTTATTAATAATATAAAATTACATGTCAAGTATGTACAAATATTATTGTATAATAATCAATTCTTCAACGATTAAATAGTTCCTTGTGATCGTAGAACGTCTGCTCGAGAAGCCAGTTTATACTTATATAGATAAATATATACTTAAATACATAGAACAACCATGACCCAAGCACAAATATTCGAGTTCATCACACAAATATTTGCCCTGGCCGGGATTCGAACCCGGGACCGCCGGCTCAGTAGGCAGGTGTCTACAAACCGAGCCAAACGCGTCGAAAGAAACTCAACAATAAGTATTTTTTCGTAAATCATACTTAAAACAATCAATTACACTTTGTTATAACTAGTTAATTACATGTATTTTATAATTATAACGAAAAAAGTTAGAGTATTTACTGTCACTAGTTCTGTTGTTCATAGTTGTTACTGCAGATGTCGGCCAAATGTATCAAAACGGATGGGTAGGAACATAAGTTCGACTAAGTACCACTCATTTGTTAATATTTAGTATCACCATACATAAATTAGGTTTCGAAAGCAAATATCCCTTCAGCAAAATGAAATAAAATCGTCAAATTATAAATTTAATAAAAATATTTTCGAAAAACCATGGTAAATAAAAGTTATTGACCTGCAGTTCGTAAATATTTACAGCACGGATTATACGCAAATTGAAGCCAGACGGAGATTTTAGTGCTATAATCTGATATTTATAACAATTATTAATTTAACGTTAACTGCCATAGCGTAAGTAATACATTTTTGAAAATTTTCTGAGCAGCAATGTATGGCGTAGTTATTACTAGTGACAGTTGTCACATCACGATGTTTAAGTGTCAACAAACAACAACAAACAAATACATTGCGTGCTGAATTATGTTATATGGAAAAAAAAAGTTTTTTTTTAATAATTTACGGTGCAATATATTAATAAATGCCTATACTAAGACCCCGTAAAGTTTGCGGTTATATCAAATATACACGCTGTATAAAAAATATAGGTCTCCCAAAAATTTTACCCAACCTAGATTATTTCTATTTTGTTTTATTGATGTCGGTTACTTATTATTAAAAAGTAATTATAATATTTTGTGTTCACAAGAACCTCGGATCCTCTAGAGCCAACTCTAAATATTTCTAACTAATCAGCAAACTAGCCCCAACTCTAACTTAATTAGCCGACGCCATTCACTAATTTCCGTATCTCCATTACAGTTAGCCAATCGCGAAAGCCGATAATCTGTTGCACAAACGGCCTTACCGTGCATCGTTTCCTATTGCACATCCGACGACGGTACTGCATTATTTTTCACAGGTCACAGGCACTTACTCGCGGCTAAAGCGGCTTCACTGCGCGTTGCATCCCGCGATAATAGCCTACACGTCAGTACACCAGCTCCACCTTTATTTTTTGGACATAATCTGCGCGCGTTCACAGCCAGTCGTAGCGTGGTTTTGCGTCTGTGTCATATAATAAAAATTGCGTCGTATTTCACAAATGAACCAATAAAATACAGTTTGATCTATTTAAACCTGGTCACGGCACCAAACAAGTCTATCTTTCAAGAATAAAGATTCTTACTCGTATTATAATGAACTGTGGGTGCTTCAAGTTCAAGTATCACTTTTTAAAGAAGCATATACGCCTAGTAAAAAGAAAAAAGTATAGGTAAAACATCTAAAAATTTACATGAAACTTAGAAAATTCCGTTTGGAACGCTCAGTATTCAGTGAGCAGCTGAAATTTACTAACTAACTTGTAAGATTATGTACCTACATATTTTTAGTTATGCGTCTTTCCTGTGGACACCCTGAAATTGTGGGCCTTTGAACCCAAATCTTTCTACTGGATCCTAATAGGCATGTACATAGTACAAAAACAAACTGCCTACAGCACGATAAAAATATTAGATGCATATGTACCCAAACACAGGAAAGCCGGCTATTTTCTTAAATCTGGGGCTAAAGGTAAGATATATAGATATTACCTTGTGCCCCAAGGAGCATAGGACTATCTCCAGCCCTACAGTATGTTAGTTTCCACGGTTCGGGACGCTCAGTGATTCAGTATCCCGCGAGGGCTCGCCGCAGCCGCGCGTTCCGGACGCTCGGTGTGCTGAAACTTTTACGCGAGCGCGTGTGGACGGTTACGAACGTGGATGCGATCGGATTTAAAATGGTTTGTTCGATTTACTTACCTTAACAATTTACTTACATTTTTTGCATAGTAAAATTGTTTTTTGATGCTAGATAAAATTAAAAAAACTACGATGTGATACAAAATGGTTCTCTAATTTTACTGAAAATTTAAGTGATGCATTGATGATATTTTTTTTCTTTATTATTTAAAAAACAAAAGCGTTTTTTGTGCGATCAAATAAAGAAAATTTGGTCGGGTATTTCAGATGATTTAAATATATTTTTTATAATTTTACGTACCGATACATTTTCCTTATAGGATATGTGTTCAGGATAACATTCAAAATAACAAAATTTTAATACCTAGCACTATGCCTATTCTATGTATTCTGATTTAAATTTCAACCACTTTTAAAGCACTTCTGAAATTTTCATCCATTCCCCATTATGAGATTATTAACTGACTCTTTTATTGCAATGGAGATTAATGTTTTACTAAACAGTTGTTAGCAAAAAAATAAAGGTAGAAACCGCCGATCTACTTTTTAACTTTATTTTGACCAAAAATGGATGTCATTGCAATGATTACCACACATATCAATAAAAAAAACATGGTATCAAAGTATTCCCGGAATCAGTTAATTCATAAAAAAAACCCTTCTTATTTAACTTTACGCTTTATATATGTTACTCGAAATAAATAGATTGAATTGAATATAATACCTGGTAACGGCACCAAGCACCTTTAAGCACAAAAAGTTATCTGTAACTTCTGTACAATTTAAATACTTGCATTGCTGATTATTTGAAGGAAATAAGCATTAAAAATAATCATTATCATTACCTAAATTTCTCTAGATCAAGCGGACACTTTTCTAAAAACATAAATTTTTTTTTCGATTTTGGAGCACAAAAAAGTGTTCACAATTTCTCACTCCGGGTTGTTACCTTTTTGTATTATACAATTTTCTATGATCGTGATGCGATATTTCTTTATTGTAGATACGTATATCGTATCTACAATGTAGGTACTAGGTTCTACTAACGATTTTGCGTAGTAAGGTAAGCCCCAAAATTCTGTAAAAAAAGTAAACTTAAGTGTTACCGTTGTTTTTTATTTAAATTTAAGTGTTACCCCAACCCTAAACGGTTTTGGATTCTTAATATCGGCGTAAAATAATTTTCGTACATAATTGGATTCATATTTATCATTTTATTTGCGCCTCTACGTTGCCCCGAATGACATTACATTACCTGTAGGAAAATTATATCCGCTGATTATATATTTGAAGTTCCATCAGATTAAACAGCAATTCCAACTTTGTTGGCTTCACGTGAGACCTTCGGGTCATTACCATTTGTAACAAACATAGAAAGCGGTAAAACACACTACAAAACAGCTATTGTGCGATAAGTAAATTAAACAAGTTTGCACTAGGATTTATTTTCTGATAACAGAGGTAAAAAAAAAAAATTGTAGGATAATAATGAAAGATTTTAAGCCTCAATGATCGTCATACAACGATTACAACGTATCCAAGAAAATGAATACTACTTATTACTTATGCGCTTAAGATGAACTAGGTGACAATGAGTAGGAAACTAAAATCGGAAATCGGAATCGGTGCTTTTTTTTCGATTGCTGGGTGAAACAAGCAAATTTTAGAAGACATTTGGATGCAGTTTTGTTTCTTAGAAAAAAAAAACACTTAAGTAAAATTTATTCCTCCGGGCCCATATTTTTTCCACACTGTATAATTAAATGACTATTTCATAGGAATAAGACGTGACGAGAGTTTTTTCCGACGTAATTTGTGACAGTGTCAAGAATTTCACACAATTATCCTGCTGGATTTTTGTTCGACACACACCTACTTTACCTATTTGCACAACAACAACAGTTTGCGCAAGTTTACATCAGATTACTAGTTTGAGTTGACTTTAGTTCAGACCTTTCAGGTCATTACCATTTCCTAACCAGTATAGAACCTGTATTTTGTATTTGCGTGTGTACTTGTATAATGAGCTACTTAGTACAGTCATACCGCAATATACGTCAAAAGAGAGCTTAAATAAATCTGACACCGCATAATAAAAATAAAATACTACGGAAGGTTTCGTTTCTTGATCTTTGCAAAAACATCTTATTATTTATTTTACAAATTTTACCGATCACTTTCGCTCCTTTTTAAAGCTACATAATTTGGGAGGAAGTACAGTACTTTTATCACACGAGCGCGGGTGAGCCATGTTTGTGTGAGTAGATGTACATGCACATTGGCTCTGTGTGGGTGAGCTCGGGAGCGTTCAGTGCCGTACGTATGTGCATGTACATTACTCACACAAACATGGCTCACCCGCGCTCGTGAGATAAAAGTACTGTAACCTAGGTAATGGAAAATAAAAATAGTATGAACATACATAAGGACACTTTTACGTCAGGATTTTGAGTCGGGATAACGTAAATTTTCTGCAAAATGCAAAAAAGAAGTACTTGTGGGTACTGTAGGAACAACAATTTGTGAAAACGCCCATCATCGTGACCATTGCAATCCTGCTGTCTTTCTTCCAAAATAGTCAATTAATGATACAGAAAATCTCTTCATCATGCACAAAAGCATAGGTACCCTAATAATTATGCTGTGTTATTAAATATTGAGTATAATGGAATTAAATATTACCCTTCAATTATAGAAACTAGATGTTTTGAAAAATATACTACTATTTTCCTTCCCTGTTATGGCATTGCAACACAAGTGAGTTACAAATGCAATAAGATATTCTACTGGCGCCAAGCACACCATAAATCATAGAAAGGTTTATTTATAATACATCTAATATTAACCTCCTCAGAACTAGAGGACAAGGGTCAACAACCCCACCATAACACCGAGTTCCGTACCTAGTAACTGAAACTTGAAATATAAATAATGACCAGTCGATACATCTTAATTACAGCTACGACAGAATAATTGACTAACACGCCGATATGCCAATGACCTGCCTACTTGTTGGTGTACTTAGCCTGCTTTTTGTCTAGACTTCTAGAGTACCATCATACAAGTTTTAGTAAGAAACAAAAGCATTTGTCACTCACACTCGCATTTTGTCAAAACCTGACGGATGCTTTGTCACTTATTTATCGCGTGATAAACGCAACCATCATTATGCTCGCTGGTATTTGAGGCCTTTGTCGAACATTTGAGGCCTCAGCCGGCATAATTCCGCGATATATTACCTATAAGTTCGGAAAGTGAGATTGCCTTTCACATCGAGAGCGAGAGTGGTTGCACAACATTTCAGTGTGACGCAATGACCTTAACCGGTGACATTATCACATTACGCTTTTAGGGGTCTTGCGGGCTGTTACATCATTCTCCTTTCGTACCAGTAACCAGTAAGGAAAGAGCCGGACACAACAGTGGCTCGTCCGACAATTGACAACATTTAAAATTTTGAAATAGTGTTCAGTTTTAACTAATTTTATTAATTTATTATCACTGAACCCAAAACTGATATTTTTAATTGGTTATACAGACTAGTTTTGAAAATATAAAAAAGGGTAAAAGCAGCGTTCGCCCCCTGCCTGCTATACGGCCACATCTCAAAAAACCATTTTTTCGAGAAATCGCTTGTTAAAGTTTTGGCAGCGTAGTGCGTGGTAGTAAAACGGGGCTTACTCCAAGAGTTTTCGGTCAATTCATTTTAAATTTAGCTTTTTTTATTCTCCATGATATAACGCTTCTTATGAATACGTCTTTTTTTATAAAACGTGTATATTTTTTAAGGTACGAGGCCTTTAAGATAGGTACTTGGAGTTGTGGCAGTATTGCAGAAACGTTTTGTTGAAATTTTGAGATGCGTCCAAAACCGAACAAGTATTATTGGAAAATGGTAACATAAAAATTATTATGCAAACACTAAAATAATTAAAATACCTTTATTAATCAACTTTTGTTACAGTAACAACATCACTGTAAGCGATAATCAGTGCATGCAGCTTTAATACCAACTTTCTAGATCATTATATCATCATCATTTTGCATATAATTATTGATTATCTGGTACCTTCTCGTAAAGGCACTTGTATCTTTAATTATCGTGTTAACATGTACCATGTACAAGGAGGCCCCGTAGTAGGTAGGTTTTAGCGTGGACTAGGTTCCCGTTGATATAAGTGTGCTGTTTCCCAGAATTCTTCAACTTCTTTACAATATTACCTTTTCATAATGCAGGATAAGCTTTTCGTTTTCTACTTTTAGGTTTAGCAATACTGGATGAAGACTGGTTCGAATCAAAGTCCCAATTTATGTGAGTCGGTATTTACAACGAATTGTTAGAACACCTTGCACCAACTTGTAGGACATGGCTCTCACAGTTCTATTTAGACATAGTCTCGAATAATATAATTCCACCTAAGTTCAACTGCATACACTGAATTCGGGGAATTCGGAGCTTTTAGAGAGGCCAATCTACAATCAAATCGAACCCATAGTTGACAAAATAATTCCTGTGGAGCAGGCTGGATTCCGTAGTGATCCGAACTTACCGATCAGGTAATGTCGCTCACAACATACATAAAGACAGGCTGGGTTTCAAAGGAAAGAGAAAACCCAGGCAGTCTTTATCGACCTTTCAGCTGTATTCGATACCGTATGGAGACAGGGGCTTATCTAAAAGCTCATTACCGTGGTGCAGATGGTGGAACTAATCAACTCTATGCTCAGCAATAGGATATTTATCGTCCGCCTAGGAAACACCTCAGGCAAAGTCAGGAAGCTGAACAATGGACTAGGTACCGCAGGGATCAGTCCTGGTCCCGCTCCTGCTTAACCTAATAATTATATCGTGTGTGTATAGGTTGAACAGGAGTGGGGTCAGGACCGATTCCGAAAACAGAGAATCGGAAATTTATGTATGCTGATGGATGACATCGCCTTCACAAACCAGGATGGCAAATTTAAACCCACGAAGAAAGCCCTTACATGCGATCTGGAATGTTTTGAGTAATACTTAAAAAAAATGGATACTGCAGCACAATGCTAGTAAAACAGAAAGAAACAAGCAAATTATGAGCCAAATATCTGCTTCAGAGAGAAGACGCTTAAATTAAATCCTACACCGAAGTACTTGGGTGGCACACTAGACCGCAATCTTTCCTATGCGCCACACATTAGTAAGTAAGGGAAGAAGCTACAGACGCGGAATAACATACTCCACAGATTAAGGGGAACTACTTGGGGATCAACAGCTGACGTGCTACGCACTACCGGTTTACTCCATGGCAGAGAACTGCTTGCCAGGTTGGCTCAACAGCGCACATGTGCATCGGATAGACGTGCTAGACCAAACCATGCGATGCATATTGGGAACCATCATCCTCTGGTTTGGCTGCCTGTGTTGAGTCATACAGCTCCCGCCCAACTAAGAAGACAACAGGCACTGGTCCACGAAGCACAAAAATTCGTGAATCGTCCCAATTTGCCCATCCATGTAGAGTTCGCAAACCTGCCGCCTCATCGGTTGAAGTCGAGGCACCCACCGTACAATAGAAGAACTTATAATTGTATAATATGAATGACTGTACATTATATGCCATACGAATAAATAAAATAAATAATAAGTAATATCGGTAACCACTGTTGTGAAACAATCAAAATTACGTTTATTTCGCTTATATTTAAGGGATTCATTGCAATAACACTAAAATTTACGTTATTACAAAAAAATATTATAAATGTATGCTATACAGCCACAACTGGCAAGTGGCTGTCTTGCAGGGAGTCAACTGACAATTTTTGGTCAAATCCATAAGGCCACTTGTGGAAAAAAGGCTTTTAAGGACACTTTTTCTTATGGCTCTCGAAATAAACTATCCTGACTACGAATCTGCAATAATCCAAAAAAAAAAAATTTTTGAGATGTGGCCGTATAGCAGGCAGGGGGCGCGTTGTCTAAGAATAAGCACTCAAATGACGTCATATAGTGGGAAAATTACAGTCGCACGCACAAAAATAACAGTGTACAATTTCCATATTGAATCCGTCTGTATGATTTTCTATATTTTTTGCCGCTAAGTATATCTTTTATTTTCGGAGCGAATATTTACAAAACTGCTAACTTGATCAAAAAATAATGTTTGAAGACCCCTATTATTTTTAAAAGACCCATTCAAAGACATCCCACACACTAGTGTTGAAAAGAAAAAAAACGAAACTATAAGGGTTCTTAGTTGACTACGGAACCCTAAAAAAAAGGAGTCCGGTGTCGCTGTAGACGTTGAATGAGATGGTAAGACGAGCTTCTTTCCTTGTACTTAAACTGGTGGAAGATTACACAAGACGATGACGAGTGATGAGAAGGCCTTTGACCAGCAGTGGACCACTCCAGCTTCTTAAATAATAAATAAAGATTAAAGAAATAGTACATAGGACCAACTTAACATACTTTCTTTCCGTCATTTTGTACCGATTATATCTCTCATGGCACTGCCAAAATATTACTAAGACTGAGGCCGGGAAAAATCAATGGCCTCCGAGTCTACTTTTTTACGTGGCGTAAGTATTGTTTGATTTAGACAGATATTATAGTGGGCGTTGGATTAAGTATTAAGTAGGTACCGATTTAATGATATCATCTCTTACAATACTACAAACTTGAACATCATTAGGGTAACGAAGTAATGACTCTAAGCTGAACTCTCTCCATATGGAGAACGATGTCTTTTGACAGGTGCTTTAACATTTTCATATCATTATTGGTCGTAATTTGAATGATAATAAATAAATAAATATGTATTTTTGGTGGCTCTTTTTAAACCCCGACGAAAAAAGAGGGGTGTTTAACATGTGTACCTATTTGTGTATCAGTACCTATATTTGTTATCTGTGTATTTGTGTAACTGTTTATTTGTATTTCTGTGTATTTTGTATCTGTGTTTATATATCTGTGGCGGGTGTGTAATGTTTTGCATAACAACAATTTGCGAATTTTCATTTTGCATAAAACGAATTGCATAATTTCAACCTGCATAAGTGATCATATAGCATAAAAACAAAATGCATACAAACGAATTGCATAATTTCGAAAATTATAATAGTTTAATTGCATAATAATGTATTTGCATAATAGACAAATAGCATAATAGTCACTTTGTATACTATACCATTGTCATATCATACTTTTTTCATAATAACTTAAAGCATAAATGTTGTCCAAATAAATATATCCAAAAATATAAACCAAGCTCATAATGTTCCTAAAATATAAACGCCTACTAAAAATACATGCAAAATACCATTTCCGATAAAATGCATCAATATCACTGCAGTGAGTTTTAAGGGTCATAAAAAAAATAACCCTAACCTACCTATCTCTGGGAGCAGTATCGTTTTTAGGGTCATAAAAAAAAACCCTAACCTACCTATCTCTTGGAGCAGTTTCGTTTTTAAAATCATAAAAAAAAATAACCCTAACCTACCTGTCTCTTGGAGCAGTTTCAGTCCTGATTCTGAATGAATGTTATTATGATTATCAATGGTTATGATGTTTAAATATTATGTTTGACAAAATTATGAATTTTGTTTTATGCAATGTGTTTATTATGCATTTTGAAAGTAGTTAAATGAAAATATGCTAAAAGTTTTTATGCAAATTGAACCGCACCCATCTGTGGCATCGTAGCTCTCAAAGGAATGGATCATTTTGGATGAGTTATTAATCGGAAGACATGTCCGTCGAGTCGAGATGGTTCGTAGCTATGTTTTGAGGAAATAGGACCAGTAGTTTCCAAGATATTCAGTTTTAATTGGAACAAGTGACAAAAACTCAGCCAATATTGATGCTAAAAATTCCGAATTTTGTAATTATGATCACTTTTAGTAGCATTTTCTATATCACTCATTTAATGAACAGCTCCTTGTGCCGGGGGTGTTTTTAATTTTTAATTTAGATTATGTATAAGGATTTAATACCTGTCCTATGAGATATGTGCTGGAAAATATGCACGACTGCCTGTAATTGAATAAATAAATGAATAAATATATCAGACAACCTCACACAAATCGATCTAATCCCAAATTAAGCTCAAGACTTGTGTTTTGGGTACCAGACGACGATATACATATTTATATAGATAAATATATAATTAAATACATAGAACAACCATGACCCAAGCACAAATATTCGAGTTCATCACACAAATATTTGCCCTGGCCGGGATTCGAACCCGGGACCGCCGACTCAGTAGGCAAGTGCTTACAAACTGCGCCAAACGTGTCGTCAATTAAATAAATTCTGATACTAATACTAAAGCTGCTTATTCGTACATTGATTTACCTATTGACTTATAAAAGACGGATATAGAACCGGTTTACTTGACCGATACATTTATAATGATCAATTAATGACAAATATTTTATAAGAAATCTCCCCCGCATTACATGTTTTTAAGCTGTTGTAGGCCATTCATTTCGTAGTTTTACAGATAAGTGTTCATTTATGTGGTTCTAGTGATACTAAATCTTAAGCTCTTTTCTAAAAATTAAAACCCTAAGTTACATTATGGCTTTTTCCGGTTATGTGCATTTTAATATGATTCTGATATTTGCGTGATCAACTCGAATTTTTATTTCTGGGTCATAAATGTTTTTTATGTATTTAAGTAAGTATGTATTTATCTATAGATATATCTATATCGTCGTCTAGTGCCCGTAATACACGCCTTCTCAAATCTAGAGCATGCTGTGGAACTAGATCGATTCGAGTGAAGTTGTCCAATATTTATTTATTATATCATAGCGGGGAATCAGCCAGGAATAAATTCGGCTGACAAAGTGAAATGAAATGAAAATGAAAAATGATTTATTTCTTTCCTAAGTAGTACATTATTTTACATGTGCTGGTGACCCCTTTTTAAGTAAAAATAATACCTGTGCTAAGGGGCACCGCTCTTCCATATGAAGGTAACAATTAGTACAGTTGTGTAGGAGAAAAGAGGTAAGACAAGGTTATAGATTAAATTATATAGTCTAAATCTAGTCTAGCTCACCGCGTATAGGTATGTGTGTACCTACATAATATATATACACACACACGCAGACGCGCATACGCCAAAGTAGTCGCAAAAAGCTTGTTACATTATTGTTATTTGCTGTATAAATCGTATCCCGCAAACATGGGCTATAGAATAAGACTCGTGGCTTGAGGGCCCCATTCCCCGTTTATGGAAGTAGGTTGAGAGCACACGTGGCTGTTATGAAGAAGAATTCAGCGGGAGGGATGGTTTTGTTACGCAAACGAATAGTCCTCGCAAACACTCTTCTAATATTATAAATGCGAAAAATTGTGGAGAAGTTTGGTTACTCGAAAACGAGTAATTTCAATTAATTAATATGCAACTATATTGCAAATATAAATGCGTGTATTATTAATATAGCCACAAACTGTAACCAGACGTAGATTTTAGTGCTATGAACTGATATTTAAACAAATTGTTAATTTAGTTTTAACTACCAGAGTGCATAATTAATTTTGTATTTTTTTCGAGCAGCAATTTATTACGTATACACTTATTAGACGCATCGACACATTTTAGTGACAGTAGATGCCTAGTGAGAATTAAAACGAGTTACATTGCTTGCTGAATTATTTTATAAGGGGAAAAAATATTGTAAATTTTAATTTATTTAAAGAAAAACATATATTCATTAAAACATTTATGTAATGTTTTTATACCATTGTTTATAATGAAATAAATATATTCATTAGGGCCTATGCTAAGAACTTGTAAAGTTTGAGGCTATAAGGTAATATTAACATGATACATTATTACTATAGTTTGATGAACCACAAATCACAACACTGATGAAAAACGAGCCGAACGTTATGAAATTGTAACACGCAGTTAGTAATTTTTTTATGCTCATTTGATGTGATTATATGTATGTAATGTAACATATGTATGTAAAATGTAAAGAAGTTTCTTAAAAGTAAAATAAAATCGCTGCGAAAATATATATATATATTTTTTAAGATTGGTTCACCAATAAGCGATGAATTAATGGGCATACAACAAAAAATGCAATAAAAACAATTTCAACCGATTTTATCTACTCGTATTTCCGTCGACTTCGAAATCACCCTGTTCCATTCATGCACATGCGTCACAATCCTCAATTGCCCCAATAATAGTAACTTTGGGCTTGTACAAGTCTCATAATAGCGTTATAAAGAACCGGACCAATTACCGGCAATATTGGACGTTGTACAAAGATTTACTGCGTCGGACAGAGTGGGAGGCTTCCTGCTTCGTCTCGTGAATCAGAGGCAGATTTTTTAATAGTCCTCATCGTCACCGGAATGTGGAATAGAGAGGGGGTAGATCCCCGTTACCTAACCTATATTTCTTCAATAAATTAGTATAAATATCGGACAACCTTACACAAATCGATCTAGTCCCAAATAAAGCTCATGAAGGCTTGTGTTATGGGTACTTAGATGACGATATACGTACTTATATAGATAAATATATACTTAAATTCATAGAAAAACCATGACCCATGCACAAATATTCGAGTTCATTACCCAAATATTTGCCCTGCCCGGGATTCGAACCCGGGACCGTCGGCTCAGTAGGCAGGTGTCTAGAAACCGAGCCAAACGCGTCGTAAAAAGTCATCTTTTCCTAGACTGTTAATTTTTCAGAATAATTATAAATTATAAAACAAACCTAATTGAACCTAGTCGATTCTTAAAACGATGTTTATAAATTCCTGGAAATGTTACGGGTTTCAGGAAAAAAATACTTTCGGATAAATGAAAATTTGGCGAAAAGTTGAAGATGGGAAACATGTTTCGGAATTGAGATGGGATACTCAAGTCTGTTATTGTAGTCCCAGTTCCAGAAAATATCACTGTGAAATATGATTGTGACTGTTATGCCTGGTACAGTCAACCAATTTGATTCCTAGGCCATTTCGTACCTTGTCACAGTGAACGCCAATATGAAAGCTGCTTGAGATCTCATATCATTGTCATTGTGACAAGGTTCTATAGCGGCCTAGAAATCAAACAGTTCGTTAACAGTAGGTAACCCAAATGTTAGCTGCTAGTTAACAGGAGGACTGACAAACTGAGGGCTGTCTAGTAGGTAACCAAAATAAGTTTTGTTTTTGGGCGTTTTCCAAAAAAAACCAAATCCCTGTTTCTTCCGCAACTCGACGTTTTGGGTTCGTCCTACTCAGAATCGATAGCATTTTCAAAGAGAAGGATAAAAAATTGTGTCCTAAAGTTGTCCGTTCCATTACGTCACGTCACGTTTGAATATGGCCTTTTGTTTTGTTTGCACTTGCGTTACGTACTTAGTGGAAACTAAAATTCCCATACAATATTATTTACTGTAGTAGAAAAGAAATCCAGACAGTTACACAACTGCGGTTACATATATCTTTCTAGGGATTAATCAGATTTGAATTGAACGCTCCTGCATAACGTAGTTTTAAAACCAATGTGGTGTTGCTATGATTAGGATTACTTAAGATTTAATAACAACACCGCAAAAAGCCGAGAAAAATAAAATAAAAAGCTACATAATAACATGAATAAGATTATAATAGGCGGTCTTATCGCTAAAGAGCGATCTCTCCCAGACAATCTTTGCGTATTTAATTCAATTATTTTATCAATATTTTTTAAGAATTGTATAATAATTAGATTAACCACTTACATTCGATTATTAATCTTGATTAATTTACTGGAATTCCTTTTGATTAATGCAATCTTAAAGCCACACACTAGTAATCACTTAATCAGGATATATGTTTGTCTTCCCCCGCCATGTTGGTATCCGTCACGCTGGTTGTTTCGTTAAATCAACTGACGCAGGGCACAAATTAATTAGATGAGCAAGACGTATGGGCTTATCATGTTTACCCAGGGTACAACCACGGGTGTAATCACGGGGATAACCATGGGTATTACTGTAACAACATGGCAATTAACGATATGGATTCGAAGATCCTTATATTTCTGTAAATAGCTTATGCCTTATTCGAAGATCGGTAGCGAAACATTTTTTTTTGCCCGTAACTATTTCTTTTAATGTTAATATTGGAGCGAAAAATTAAAAAATTCAATGCTTCGAGTGAAGTTCGAACCCGCGTCTCCAACGGCTTCCGGGCCAACACGGGCGCCTTTTCTTCTAGGCTACCTGTCCGAGCTATTGAACTTCTCAACAAGTACCTAAGGTACTTTTTCAGGCAGCCATACGTGGTAGTATTATGTATTTCTAATTTTTTAATACGTTAAAAAATAAATAAATAACGTGTTTCCCTACTTTCCCTTAAAATGTTAATAAGTATTTTTTCTTCAAAGTAGTCCTCTGTAAACAATAGATATTATATACTTTTACTATAGAATAACGAATTTTACGGGATTTCTCCGTCACGTTTCAGATACTAAGTCGTAAATATATTAAGAAATATTTATATTGGGACTTGTTACTGTTAAAAATTGGGCAAGTGCGAGTCCGACTCGCGTTGAAGGGTTCCGTACCATAATCTATAACAAGTTTGTTGTATGGGAGCCCCCCTTATATATTAATTTTATTTTTAGTATTTGTTGCTATAGCGGCAATAGAAATACATCATCTGTGAACATTTCAACTGTCTAGCTATCACCGTTCTTGAGATACAGCCTGGTGACAGACGGGCGGACGGACTGACGGACGGAGGGACGGACGGACGGACAGCGGAGTTTCAGTAATAGGGTCCCATTTTTACCCTTTGGGTACGGAACCCTAAAAATAGGTACCTACTTACAGTAAGGTAGCCTGCCTATTTTTCATTACCATTACATATCACTTTGATTTCCGCATCCTCCATATACAGTAGCAACGTCTAAATGTATACATCTCCATTACGTGTACCAATATAATTATTCATAACATAAATGTAATTGATTGTTTTCAGTATTATTTACGAAAAAAAAATACTGTCGAGTTTCTTTCGTCTTTCTTCTCAACAGCGGTCTTCTCTTGGGAAATGCCTTGTAAAAGAGCCCTTGTGGCCTACTTACTGAATACATTATTTTATTTTATTTAAACGAACAAGCACTGCATTTGACCACCAGTCCGTCCACTAACTAGGTACTTTACATTCAATGGCCGGCATGAAGTACCTACATCATAAGAATGTCTTCCATTAAGCACGTCACGTACATTCAACACGTGTTGTGTATGTCTGTACAAAGCCGCTAACAGCTGATATCCTGTGCTTTGTGCGCGAGCGCATAAATCTGGATTCAAGTTGATCTGTCATTCTTTAAAGAAAGATGATAATCTATGAAGAAAGGTGATTTTTTATGAAGGCTCTAGGACTTTTTCAGCATTGAGGGCCTTGCTAGTTTCGGGGCCTTTTAACCTTAGACACGCAAGAAGGAAGGCCTTTCGGAGGTGTTGGGCCCAGAGGCAGTCGCTTATGTTGCATTATGGATAATATGGCCCTGATCATCTTGTATCGTTTACTGTATATGTATAATGTATATGTAGGCCTCTCACATGGCACTCCGCTTATC
This sequence comes from Apotomis capreana, assembly GCA_947623375.1. Taxonomy (NCBI): domain Eukaryota; kingdom Metazoa; phylum Arthropoda; class Insecta; order Lepidoptera; family Tortricidae; genus Apotomis; species Apotomis capreana. Next base: position 29,760,219 of record OX392501.1, on the reverse strand, counting down.
TTAATAAAAAAATACATAAATAAATATCGGACAACTTCATACAAATTGATCTAGTCCCAAATTAAGCTCAACAAGGCTTGTGTTATGGGTACTAGACGACGATGTTGATTTGGGTTCTTGCTGGTGTCCAACTATTGTCAGCCATTTTACGTAATGTCGTTACTACCTGGAGGGTGTTCTACACTTTAGGGCAATTTTAAAAAGTAGGTTGAGAATAGGTACTAAAGATGTTTTGCTGTATCTTTGTTACGCAGTTGCGGCTATAATTGTAAAGCCGTTTCCCCCCTTAACGGCAGACAGTTACATACTTTCTACAGAAATAATGTAGGTAGTTACATTACAAGTACATAAATGTTAGTGCATACATATATCTGTTTACAAAACCGGCTCTGCGCAGCGCAGTGATCCGTAGTCGCGATGCACTCGGGTGCGGCGCCCATTCAAACGAAAACTGATGAAACGGTGTCTATGAAACGATGACCTAGACTATATACTACTGGTTTAGTCCAGTTGCCTTGACAGTTGTCGGGGTAACGATTAGAAGAAGAACCTTAACAGTGCGGTGTACGATTTTGTTATTTAAAAAGTGTGGCAATTGTTAGCAGTTGACACTAAAACGACATCTGGCTGACAATGGCTGGATGGATTTTGACATTTTTGGAATCAGAGACACTAGAGGCCGGTTACAGGATACTTTTTATCTGACTACACTGAAGCGAGTTTTGGTGGTACTTCCACCAGTTCCACCACGGACAAATATTGAAGCGGGAAAAAGCTTTCCACCCAATCTTGAGTCCAGTGGTATACTTAAATTATTAATTTTAATCAGGTATTGTCTTTTTACAGCGCGACACAGACCCAGAGCCCGAGCGACACACGGCGACGGAAGCCGAACCAGAGTTACGATGTGGGTGGGGAGCGCTCCGGCCATGCTGGCTGCAGCGGTTCAGGACCGCCAAGTGGGCGCTGTTCTGGCTGTGCTGGGCCGGCGCCGTTCAGGGTGAGTGCACTCGAAGTTTACATAGTGATGCTTGAACCGGAGTTACGAAACGGATGGGGCGCACTCAGACCATGCTGGTTTCATCACTACAGGAGTTCATTACATCCAAGTAGGCACTGTTCTGGCTGCGCTGAGCCGGTGCTGTTCAGGGTGAGTACAAGTCACATCAGGATTGCTGAGGTAGGATGGAGCGACCTCAGATGCGCTAGCTTGGAAGGCTCGGATCAAGCTTTCTTGCGGATCAAGCTTTCTTGCGCTTTGCCATTTTTTGTTCAGTATCGGGATATATATTCTCCTATAATACTCGTAATAAGCGATTTTTACATAATATTGGTTTACTTAAATTTATTTTCTTTGAAAAGTGCTTCGTCTTTTTCAATCGGCTTTTGATTAAGCACCTTTAGCTTGTGGCCCTTGTGTGACCTATGTATACGACCCTATACCTATGTAACTGACCTATCCCGTTGAATAATGCCATATGCAAAGCAGGTGGGACTTACATGTCCATATAACAGCATACCTGATTGTATTTTAATTATATATAATTCATTTCAAATAACATAGTTCACCAATCACAGTTATGTAAAATGCGAAGAAAGCCATAAACGCTCGAGTCACGCGCGCACCAGTCACGGAGATATATTTCTCTACTCACCACATCTCCTTACAGTTTTTTGTATTAAACGGGGTAGGTATAGTTGCAGGCGTTGCAGCTGCAGCTACAGTTTGTAGATCCTTATAACAAGGACTATAGAAAGAAAATGTAATATAAATCTTCTACTCCTCCTCCTTGCGTCATACTCCTCAGAGTTGAGGGTCGTGACTTCTCTTTTGCATCACCTTCTCTCGTACGACCTCTGTCTATGGCGTTGTGAAGGGCGTTGTGAACTGTAAAGTCAAGAGCGGTGCTGAACTGGTTGGACCAACATATTGGGCTGCGTTCACGAGGCCTTTTCCCATCAACTTTAATCTTATATTACTATTTAGTAATACCATTACTACAGCATTTTTACGAATTTTCTCTAACATGAATAGACCGCAGGATTGGTTTTTGTATTGAAATCGATACATGTTTGAAGTAAGCGATAGTAAAGAAGTAAACGATGCATATTTGCGTTTCACCTTGATGGCGACACGCATGGTATTCATCGAACATCGAACACATTATTAGTTCTGGAATCGAAGGACAAAGCAGGCTTTAAGGGTCTTGTCGCACGCAATGAAATAAGTACTTAGTTTTTTTTTTATTATTTACTTAAATAAACAGTTTTTTTACAATGTTTTACTTAAATAAACAGTTTTTTTAACATCGGATCTGGAATTTTGTACTAACTAATTGGCTCAGTGACCCAAACAGGATCTTAGCCTCCGAAACGACAGTACGCCACTTATCCCGATTCTGCGCAGTTTCTCGCCGGTTTTCGGCTTGAAGATCGCAGATCTACCTCCACCACGTCTCCCCAGCGGTACCTGAGACGACTGACCGGTTTCTTTTATTTGTACACCGTAACAAAAAACCAGGAACTCCCAACTTATCCCAAACGTTAATTAAACATTCGTAACTGGCCGAGCACGCGTTAATTAGATAATGGACGTAATTGGTTAATAAAAACACCAGCTAGACCTTCCGCCGTAACTGGATTTACCGCGATTTGCTCACCGAGTTACCTGCGGCCCAAGTGAGGAGTTGAGGCCATAAACGTGTTCTACATATACCATCGTCCAAATCATATAATTTGGGGAAATAAGAAAGAAAGAAAATACATTTATGCACAAAAATTATAACATAACACAGTTTTATGTAGATTAGAAAATAGTAACAAAAAAGAAACACAATATAAAATGATCGAAAAATAATGGCAAAAGGGCCAACTCAGCACATGTGCTGGGAATCTAGCTACTGTAAATACATGGAAAGCGTGAACATATTACTTCTGACAATTTTTATGACGATAGTACAATTCGGAACACCCAAAAATTCCAGTCTCATTTATCCCCGAAACCATCATCATTCCATCAATTGTATTTGTTTTCTTTCCGTTCGTAAACTTTTATTGGAGTGCAATAAAGTATATATTGTTGTATTGTATTATTCCGAATTTTCATAATATTGAAAGAGCTATCACATCAATATTATAATCATTACTTACGGTGCATGTTTTAATAAGGTTAGGTTAGGGTTATACAATGAAAAACATACATCTGTAATAAGTGTTTTTCGGATTTATGAAAATTCGGAATAGTGATGCATTCAAACTGCGAAGTGCCTTCTCGTCCAAGATACCTCAGTGCTTGAAGACAAAAGTCATCAACCAGTGCGCATCGCTACCGGTACCGGTGATGACCTACGGAGCCGAGGCGTGGTCTCTAACTATGGGCCTCTTAAGGAAGCTCAGAGTCACTCAGCGAGCTATGGAAAGGGCTATGCTCGGGATCACTCTACGTGATCGAATCAGAAATGATGAGCTTCGTAGACGAACTAACGTCACCGACATAGCAAACAGGGTTAGCAAACTGAAGTGGCAATGGGCAGGGCACATAGCTCGAAGAACCGATGGCCGTTCGGGCAGAAAGGTTCTCGAGTGGAGACCACGTACCGGCAAGCGCAGCGTAGGACGGCCACCCGCAAGGTGGTCGGACGACCTGGTCAGGGTTGCGGGGACTCGCTGGATGCGGGTCGCTTCTATCCGGCCCATGTGGAAGTCAATTGAGGAGGCCTGTGTCCAGCAGTGGACGTCCTATGGCTGAAATGATGATGATGATGATGATGATGCATTCGGACAAAGTGAGTGACTTCAGAGTTTTGTAGTGTGCCGCGAGGTTTGTCCTACCCGCATCGTATCCATTAGCTGCTCCATGATCTTCCTAAGATCGTTAGCCGCCATAACATATAATTGTTAGTGATGTAGAAAAAAGGGGGTCGCTGTACTCTTATTCTTTGTACCATATAGCGAAATTAGTACTCGGCAGTTTGCTAAAAGCATAACACAATAAAGATAAAGATTCGGTTAGGCGCGTGGCGGCGCCTCGTCCAAAATATAAACGCGGTAACAATGAGGCTGGGAATATTATTGTCTTACGTTTTCAGCAGCTGACTGTACGTTGAGCGTTTTCCAAAAGAAAAAACTCGATACCCTGTTCCTTCCATATCTTCACGTTTTTTAGTTCATCCTACTCAAAATCGATAGTTTTCAATGTGAACAATAAAAAAAAGTGTCCCTAAATTTGTATGGGAATTTTAGTTTCCACTACGCAACGCTCGTGCAAATAACAATAAAGTTTATAATACTCAAACGTAATGGAACGGACAAATTTAGGGCACTTTTTTATTCTTCACATTAAAAAAATGCTACAGATTTTGAGTAAGATGAACCCAAAAAGTGAAGTTCTGAAAGAAACAGGGATTCGGGTTATTTTTTGAAAACGCTACGTAACGAATTTACTTACTATGTTGCTAATTCGAGTCCTCAGTTTGAGAGTACCTGGATTAATAGTACATTACTACAGAGGCCGCAAAATAGAGAATTGTTGGTCGAGTAGTAATAGATGGCCGAGTGGTAACGACGAGGCCATCTAGAGATACGAGGCCGACAATCCATGTTCGCGCCGAGGCTTGTATAGTGCTTTTCTCAAATAAATGCAAAGAAATAATACAAATGTTCTTTCTTTTACCACGATCATAAGAACGACATTTCCTTAGATGTTTGAGAAAATAATATTATCTTGCATTTATCTCTAACCTGTGTCTCTAACATTCCTTACAATGCTTTTCTGTCCGGCAGGTGACGGCAGATGTATTATTTTAATTCTCTGGCCAAATAATTTCGCAAAAAACCAGTAACGCGTATTATTTTCAACAAGTATGTCGATGCTAAGGGAATGTTAATTTTGGAAGAGGCCTTATTCTTTTTAAAAATATTTTTTACATATTATGACAAAATATATTGATAATTTCAAATATTATGACAAAATATTGATAATTTCAACCAACTTTTTGAAATGAATAATAATTTTCCCTGAGTTCTAGATATCTATTTGATGCTTCTATTGCGTGCAGTCGAAAATAGGTTAAATTTTTTTTGTCTGCGTGAGTTTTGTCAATTTCGAGTAGTTTTTGAAACAAACACTACTAATGAAAAATTCAAATTGTATGTTTTATATATATATACCCATAAATCACAATGGCCCTGTTCTAAGTGGTGACATTGATAATCTGTTAAGAAATATTTTATCATCATAGAGAAAAAAATCTAAAACAATCAGCATTTTTGAACGGATAAGGAGCCTTATTTTTTTAGAATAATGAACTTTGGAAGTTGCTGTACAAAATGTTCAGTTTAAAGAGTAAAATCGAATGTTTCAATTCATTCGGGGCTTGAACGTAAACGGATATCTATTACATCAATACAATACGGGGTAAGATCCTCCAGCCCCGCTGTACCGGCCGTGCTTGGTGTACAGTGCATTATCACCGTAATTTCCCCCGGGACGGGGCAGGTGACACCGCCGCCAGATTAACCTGGCCACCGCATGTTGCCCGCTGTTATTTGGGATAGTATTTTTAAAAGCGGCAAGAAGGGAAGAGGCTCCATATTGTCGTTGTGTCATCATACTATTATACAATTCCAGGTTTGTATTGAAAGTACACATTGCTCATTGCACACTTTGGCACATTGCTCGTAGAATCGATGGCCGTTGGGGCAGAAAGGTTCTTGAGTGGCGACCGCGGACCGGAAGACGCAGCGTTGGAAGGCCTCCAACAAGGTGGACCGACGACCTGGTTAAGATCGCGGGTAGAAGTTGGATGAGGGCGACGCAAGATCGATCGTTGTGGAGAACTTTGGGGGAGGCCTTTGTCCAGCAGTGGACGTCTATAGGCTTATATGATGATGATGATTGAAAGTAATTTTTGTAAAAATTGTGGTCGTCATTTCAGGCAGAAATCTTAATGGCGTGATGCAGGATATTCATTTGTTTGGTATGGGGCGCGCGGCGCCGTGCCAGCCTGGCGCCACCTGTTTTCATAATATCCTTTGTCCTCGCATCACGCCGAAACGGCTGGACATTCAAAGATGGTTATAGGATACTTTTTATCCGACTACCGTAAAGAAAAAAATACGCGTGGGTACGAAGTTGCGGACACCTCCTACTTTGTCATAAACTAATTTAATAAAGGTAACTAGTCCATCCTCCTAGCCTTTGTCCCATATCTTTGTAGAGAGTGAATTCTCAATCGGGGTCGGCTATCTAAATCCCAAGATGTGGCGTAGGCACTAGTTTTTACGCAAGCGACTGCCATCTGACCTTCCAAGCCAGAGGGGAAACTAGGCCTTATTGGGCGTAGGTGGTTTCCTCACGATGTTTTCCTTCACCGAAAAGCGAGTGGTAAATATCAAATGACATACGACTATTATATCATACTCGTATGACTAGTTACCTTTACCCATAAAGGTAACTAGTAATCTATACTAATAAAGTTACGATGCGTAGCGTTTGAATATAATGAAAGCGTTACGAACTCTGACTGCGATTCTTTTTTCAAAGTCTGTATGACCATAAATGGATGGCATAGTCCATAAGCATGATTTTTTTTGTTAATATTATTTGTTTCTACATTATGCAAGCTCATTTAAAATGTATTTCGGTGTCGTGGAATGTCTTTCCCACTATAATTTTTCATTATTATTTACGGATCACCTCACGTAAGTAACGCCACGGTCCATAAACTTGAATAGGCGTTAGAATAAGTAATTTACCTCAAACATGCAAATATATGCAATGCACGCATGCTCTGGGACTCTCGTACCTTTCTATCAATGCAGTTTGAAATGCGCAGAAACTATAGCGAAATCACGTGACACTAAGTATGGCGCGACCGAAATTACGCGACTCAAATTACGCTCGTTTGGCTTCACCCTGTATATCTATTTTTGTGATATGCGCAATACCAAAGTTATCGTAGTGATATTTTCTTTCTCATTACGATGAATATACTTTAGGTACCTACTATTTTGATAAGCGTAATAATATCGCTAATGTACAAATGACTGAAGTGATAAACAACGTCTAATTTTATCGGGTACACTACAAAACTCATAATAAGAAAGTCCTGTTTTCAGGGCGATGAATTTTCCGCTTTGTAATAACTTTTTTCTTGGTTGAAAATATCCACCAGCGGCTAAAAAGCTCAAACACTCTATTAAATTGCGTACTCTGTGTATCTTGCAGATTTTTGCATAATCCGATTTTTATAATCCTGTTCTCGTAACTGCTAACCATGCAATATGCAGTGTTAGAGCAAAAGTGATGAAAAGCAATATCCCAATCCAAAATAGTCTAAATCTCTTCGTGGCGTTGTTGAAATATCGACCCTGGGCATTATATTAATCTGTGCCTGGGCGGTAATCAACGGATCTTGGAGATAATCTTCAATTTAGTGATATCTTGGTTTGATCACATCACGGCATAAAAAAAAATACATATAGTGAAACGTAGAACCTCCTCCTATTTTTGGAAGTCGGTTAAAAACAATTTTTGCTATTCAAGTTGTATTGAGATAAGGAAAATTGAATTTTATTTCTTACTTTTTGACTAAAGCACTCTAAAGCTAAAATAAAAAAAAAATTGAATTATGATAAGTTAAGTCGTAGGAAAATTCGTGACAAGTGTAGTAGGTAGCAACTGTTTGTAAAATTATAACATTAAGTCATACTCGAATCCCAAATTGAGTATCCCCAATAAAGTTCAATTTTCTTGTTACTAAATTTTTATTTAGCGGCGCTCGGTATGCGTGTCTCGCTCACTCGTATGGCCTCTGCGCTCGGATCTCTCGCTCAACCGCTCGCCGTGTCGCTGGTCACCCAGAGCCGTGGCATCGCCGATAGGCATACTCGAATGATACTTGCTATGGACTTGTGACGTTTTCAGGCAAAGTAGAAAATATGCGTGTACGAGGCGTGAATAATGAATAACTGAATATTCATGGTCTGGGGCAATTGATTCGTTTTTTAATTTCTTTTTAATTACTTACATGCATCTTGTTACACGTTAGTATTAAGAGGCTATATCACTGGTCCTTTTCCCAGACTATCAGTTACGTTAAGTTTGCACTCTGGTAACTATGGCGTGTTATACAAATGAGCTACAAACTTAACGTAACCGGCTTATACAAATCGAGGTTTAGTTTTGTCCTCCTCCAAACATTAAACAATTTTTACGAAATTTTAGGAACAAAATGGGAAGAAGATGAGCTATTGAAGCGGTGCGAACCGTTTCAATTTTAGCGCAAATTATTATGAAATTCGTGTACTAGGCGGCCGTTCGCGGCAGATTTTTTGCCAAAAACAGACGCCTAGTACACAAATTTAATAACAAGAAGCGCAAAGATCTTCCCCATTCAGTTCTTAAAATGTCGTAAAGATAAGTTCAGTTTTGGAGGAGAAAACAGACGAGATCGAAACCTCGATTTGTATAAAAAAATGCGCAGTGGTATTTCCTCTTAAGTCATTTCGTTTAAAGCTTTTTTCTACTCCAGTATTTTTTTCTGTCATTTATATATAGTTACTAACTCTAATATAAAGACATAAATTATGAAAGTCTGTAAAAGTCTATACTCTATTGCCATTGCGGCTTGGGCTCCCCTTTTTGCTTACCATCAGGCGAAGTGGAGCCACTATGTTGTGCCGTTATAAAAAAAAAATACTCTATTGCCCAAAAAAACACTGCTAAACGATGTTATAATGTCGCCAAAAAAGCATCACTTAGTACCACAGATTACAAGATAAACAGCTGCATTAACACAATTTGCAATTTAAAAAAAAACGTATTGTACTAAGGCATTGCTGTCAACTTAAAAAAAAAGTTTTATCTTCAGTGTATGGATGTTTAGTATAGTGAACGTATACCTTTATGTAAGTATAAGTTCAATTTTTTTTACAGATGTTTCGTATAGTGAACGTATACCTTTATGTATAAGTTCATATTTTTTTGACAGATGGACGTCATAAAAAAAAAGTTTATCAGAGACTATATATTTTTTTAATTTTGTTGATTCCGAGCGGGAACATGTAATTATTTTCTTTGTTGTTTATTTGCATTTTATTTATGAAATGTCGAGTCGTAGAAAAAGTATTGTATGCAACGTTGTATAAGTAGGTCAAAAAACGCTCGTGGCATCTTTCTTACGATGTTCGCTACGCTCATATCGTAACCCATGCCACTCGCGTTTTTTGCCCCCTCTTATACAACGGTTGCATAAAATACTATTAACGGATGTTATTGTAATTCTTTAATATTCATTATCTTTTGCTTATACTATCTATGTGTGTAGTGTAGTGAAATATACATGATAACATAAGTTACTGTTTTGGATCCTATAAATTCATAGTTTTATGTTTAGAGTTGTGTTTAAAGCTGCATGTAACGAATATAATGGTTAGTCGAACTGTACAACAAGAAATGAATATTATCACTGTTACTTGGATAAAAAGACGTTATTTTAAAATCGTGTCGACCTGTTCTAATAAAATATGTGTGTAAAAATCTCTCCTGCTCTTCGATGTACTTTTTAGCACTAACAAGGGAACAGTAAGACGGTAGAAATTCTATACGTTATAAATACCAATGAAAGACACATGACCATTATCTTTATTACCTACTGTAAATCACAAGTGAATTGTCAATGTGGAACACGTGAATTTATTTTAGGGTAATTACGAAAATTCCCACAGTTACTTTATTCTACACTCTATACTCTACACACATCGTAAAATGCGTCACTCATACTTAATTACACTCTATACTCTACACACATCGTAAAATGCGTCACTCATACTTAATTAGTTGCGAAAATTCCAGTGATATTTAATTTCCAACATTCTGGGTATCTGGCTACTGTTTAGTTGTAGTTCACTCGAAGTTAAATCGAAAAATAAAACTTCTTCCCAATGTGACGATGTAGAATATCCAATTATTTGCGGAAAATGTCAATTAAATTAATATTTATTACACTTTTCGATATTAAATTTGATCAAGTAATAAGTTTTAGATTTGCTCCAAGTTTTCTTGCGGGATCGAATCCAAAATGATGAGATACGCAAGGGAACCAAGGTTGTAGATATAGCTCAGACAGTCGCCAAAGTTAAGTGGTAGTGGGCGGGGCAAATTGCTCGTAGATATGATATGATGAATAAGTTTTAAGTCTAGAATAGTTTAAATTTGCCATTAGATTGTGTATCTGCGACTAAAATTACCGTAACAGTTTTAATTGCCTTAATACTGGCTATAAGCAGTTTATAAATCCACCAAAGTAGTCCTGTTTTAAATGAATCAAATCACTAAGTATCCTTACCATGAGTGCCCGTACTTGCTAGCGAGAGCAACAGCGTAAATGATTTGCTTGGAAAATAGTACGCGCCCCTGGCGGTTACTTTGTAGAACTACAATCTCCATACAAATCCTTTACGCAGTCGCTAGGGAGTACGGTCACTGTAAACTCATGGTAAGGGTACAGTTATCGATATAAGTATCTTAGTACGCACCTATAACGCGAAACATTAGACATCTAATTGAAACATGTCGTAGCTATTCCATAAACTGCATTTACGGCAGAAATATGCAAATTGTATTAAACTCGCTTATAAATCGTCTTAAAGCACCGAGTAAATGCCTTCATTGCATTTTTGGCGTTAATATAAAAGTGAATAAATCATGCTCTATGATTATGCGGAATCATTATTAGTCGGGTGCGCGACGACCGCACGGTCTGAGGAAAATTTATAAAAACTGCCTTAAATATGTTTTTTTTTAAGATATAAAACGTTCCTATTTTTTTGTGAATGAATGTGTACACGGGACTTACTATGTTTAGAGTGCTCTAAGAGTCAGAAATGATGGATAAAGTAAAATAATATTCCAACGGAGCGCTGAAATTCCATACAAGCGGCTACGATAGCGTGACGTGGTATACCTTCACTTGCCCGAATTTCAAATGCCCGAATTTCGTCTGCCATAATATTCAATTGTCCGAATCTTGTTTCTTATAATTATGTTTCCCATAATCATTGTTTGCCATATTAATCCTATGCCCGAATCTTTGTTTCCCATAATATTAATTCCAATAATCACATTTTCCATAAAGATTGTAATCCATAATTGTCACATGCTATAATTTCATATGCTATCCAAATGGAACATAGGTCGAAAACCGACATCTGTAGGTTAGGTTTGTTTATGACCCCGTATAGCGGAGCGTCAAAATACAAACCCAATCTAATCTAGTTTTAGAAGAACTGCTACCAAATAGTGCATGGATCTAAAACCGAAAACTATAGGTTAGGTTAGGTTTGTGTTGTGACCCGTATAGCGGAGCGAGCGTAGCGAGCGGAGCGTCAGAATGTTTGCTTCAAAATACAAATCCTAATCTAATTTACAGTTTCCTAATTTACAATCTAACCTAGTTTTAGAAGAACTGCTACCAAATAGTACATGGATCTAAAACCGAAAACTATAGGTTATGTTAGGTTTGTTTTGTGACCCGTATAGCGGAGCGTCAGAATGTTTGCTTCAAAATACAAATACTAATCTAATTTACAGTTTCCTGATTTACAATCTAACCTAGTTTTGGAAGAACTGCTACCAAATAGTACATGGATCTAAAACCGAAAACTATAGGTTAGGTTAGGTTTGTGTTGTGACCCGTATAGCGAAGCGAGCGGAGCGTCAGAATGTTTGCGTCAAAATACAAATCCTAGCCTAATTTACAGTTTTAGAAGAACTACGATAAAAGGGGGTGCGTATTTTCTCACATAACTTTTTAAGTCCTATTATCTGAAGTCCGAAAATATTTCTTATACAATTTTATATCATAATGGTCACTCTTCATAATTTTTTTTAATACTAACGATCGGAACTCATAATCATCAGAACTCATAAGATCACTAATCATACAACTTGTTTATACTAATATTTTTTTTCATATATTTTCTTACACTACTAATCTAACTCATAATCATCAGAATTCATAATCATCAAAACTCATACAATCAACACTCATACACCTTGTTCATACTAATATTTTGAACCACTACCAGGAAAATAGATTGGATTACAAAATTTGAACGAGCGAGCGAGCGAAGCGAGCGAGCAAAACCTTTCAGAGCAGATCCGACGTGGCCGGGTTAGGTTAGAAGGTCAGGCGGGAGCGAAGCGTAGCGAGCTCCCGCCTGGCCTTCGAGGTTATTTTTTTTTGCGTCCCGAAAAAAAGGCTTGCTTATATTCATACTGTTTACATACAAGAACAACCCACCGAACCAGGAAAATAGATTGGATTACAAAATTTGAACGAGCGAGCGAGCGAAGCGAGCGAGCAAAACCTTTCAGAGCAGATCCGACGTGGCCGGGTTAGGTTAGAAGGTCAGGCAGGCATTTGATTTTCGATTATAAATATACAACTCGTAAAATATGCGTAAGTACCACCTTTGTAGCACCTTTGAAGTTACATATGTCAAACCACCACTATCTTTTTAGGCTAAATGTAGTCTACGTGTTACCCTATTTTTCAGAAAATATTGTATTAAATGCATGCGCTATTCTCATAGCAGTTTCATGTAGTCAAATAAAATATTTGATTCAGGTGAACATTCTGCCGTTTTGTGAGAGCGGGATATTGATATTATGTGTGTATAACGTCTGTCAAATTCTTCTAAGCTCGCCAACAAATAGAATCAGAATTTTAACAGAACTTAAATTACACAATTAGTTTCATAAATCTCTTTACGTTGTTGATGTTTCACTGTATTACTTACATACCTACTCTACCCCCAGTTTGTGTGAGAAATGTGTCGCTGTAGAGACGTTTGGTCGGTGTGCACCCGATCACTAAACTCAGCAGAGAGGGTCCACAAATCATGGGTTTACGGAGGTGCGCGCGCGGCACACGATATTTTGTGTATTTGAGATCAAATTAGGAAGAGTGCTTCCCTATGTCTCTATCATACGTATGCATACGATTATAGATAGATTTTTATTGCTCTCATATTTTGTGATTATCTGGGTCATTGTCAGATATAGGTGTGCGTCTTTCCGGTGGACGTTTGCGAAATTAAGGATTCTAGGGCCTAATTTTCTGATAAAATGCCTGTGAGGGCTATGAGAATAAAGAGCGTTCCCTCTTCTATAATCCGATGTAATAGCAACATAACCTAGATTCATACAAGCTCTTAACTATTGACCACCGAAGGGACAAATTTTGTTTTTTGAACTGACAATGACCCATCTATTGCTAACATGACACCCTGTAATGGGTACAAGGCTGTACAAGGGTATTGCAATATTTTGCAGAAACAGCCTAACTAATAAATATCTAATCAAATTATGCTAAACAATAAGTATCAAAAAAAAAAAATAACTTACATGAAAATATTTTTTAATACATAGAAATATCTTAAATTTAATTAATTACAAGTCTACCAGTTACAATGAAGTACTAAAAGTAAAAGCATATTATTTTATTTTTATCCATATACATTCAGATTTTATTTTCGATTATGATTACGAAATTCGGGATTATGATAGGTAACCGACAGACATGAATTGAAGAGGCTGAAGGAGGCCTTTGCTGAGGAGCAACCAGATTTGCGGCGAAAGAGTGAAAGACAAATACTACAAGTAAAGTGAGGGAAAATAAAATCTGAGTGTATATGGATAAAAAAAAAATGGTTGCCTGTAAAGTCGGTTTTACGGGCGAAGGAAGATTTTACGTGACAACGTCTTTTTCTCGGTAGAATATTTATTTGTATCATATCCATTCACAATTTCCCTAACAACATTTTAAGTGTTACTTTCTGAACGCACCCATCACATGTGTCATTAATGTCATTATAGTGTCATTATTTTACACGTTTTAAATCTAAATGCGATAATCAGACTATTATGCATGTATGTTGTCGATTCCAAACCCTTATTTAGTCTAGATCTACATGTAATTATTCTAAAAATACCGAACCGACGGAACAAACATCATAATATGTTTGACAGGTAAGTACGAACAGTTTGTATTTGTATGGGAATATAAAATTATCGTTTTTATTATTTTCCACTCATTTATTCAATATTTTCTCACCGTTTAAACCTTCCCTTGACTTCTACGAATATTTCAATACTAAAATTAGCTAAATCGGTTCAGCCGTTCTCGAGTTTTAGCGGGACAACCGAACCTCGTAACAGACGTGAGCGGGCGTTACACTTTTTAACCGACTTCAAAAAAAGGAGGGGGTTCTCAGTTCGGTTGTATGTTTTTTTTTTTTTTTTTTTTTTTTTTATGTTTGTTACCTCATAACTTCGTCATTTATGATTCGACTTGGAAAATTCTTTTAAGGTTCCTGAAAAGACATCTCAAGGTTGGTCCCATAAAATTTTGGTGAAGATCGGATGACGAGATCCATGAGGAATCGAAGGAATTCCTGAAATTTTATAGGCACTCATAATATTTTTCATGTATTTTCTAAAACTATTTAAGTATTTGCATATGGTAGTCATCATCTTCCAATGCTGAACTGATGATGGAAGGTACAACTCCTTAACGGTTAGGAGTTAGGAGATAATTCAAACGAGATGCATGCCTTCAAGACCTCCCTGATCACCCCGCCATAAGTATTTTACATGAATCACTAAAAAGCGAAAAAAAAAAATTTTTAACAAAAAAAAGAACCGACTTCAGTAAAACTAAAAAGCCAATAATAACCCGTTCAAGTACAGATTACATTTGACTCACCCTTTGAAGTCGGTGCCAAACCTCACGTAAACTTTAATATATAAATATAATAACTGAGTGGTTTGGGATCGATTTCATGGATAGGTCTTCAAAAATGATATCGAGGTTTCTAAAATATTTTTTTTCTAAACCGAATAGTTTGCGTGACAGACGCTTCCAAAGTGGAAAAAAGTTGGTCCCCCCCCCTCTAACTTCTAAAATAAGAAAATGAAAAATCTAAAAAAAACATATGATGTACATTACTATAAAAACTACCAACGAAAATTGTTTTGAAAGAGATCTAGTAAGTAGTTTTTTTTTAATATTTTAATACCTAACTTTGCACCTAATTTATATGGGGCGCTATACATACTAGGTGCAAACTTAACTTAACCACTTAGGGATGGAAAGTGTTTGTACGGAACCCTCGGTGCGCGAGTCCGACTCGCACTTGGCCGGTTTTTCTAAAGTTGTAGGTACACCCCGCTTTTTTTTTTATTTTCGATATTTTGGGTATTTTCTACTCAGAATCACGAGCTTTTTCGATCTAATTAGAAGAAAAAAGTGTCCCAATGTTTTTCGTTCCATTTCATTCCGTTACCATTTCCAAAGAAACTACTACAGCGGTAACGGAATGGAAAATCAAAAAATGTATTAATATTTTGGGACAGTTTTTTTCTCCTAATTAGATTAAAAGAGCTCGTGATTCTGAGTAGATCATACCCAAAATATCAAAAATTAAAACAAAAAAGTGTGTGTGTCAGCTCCGACGCACGACTGGAGTTTACTCTTAAGGCCAGGCGCGCACCACGATTTTTTCTTAGTCGCGCGATAATTTTGTCGCAGAAATAAGCGTACTTCTGGGTTTATGAAAATCGTGGTGCGAGCACTCTCATATAAACCCATATCTTGCATTTATGCGACAAAATTATCGCGCGACTAAATCGTGGTGCGCGCCTGGCCTTAAGAACGATTATAAAATATATACTCAATACTCAATACGTTTATTGCACATAATGATTAGTAAATAGTTTAAGTATCACATTATGTACCCTGTTGGGTGGTGCAAACAAGAACGAGAAGGTAGGCACTTACATAATATTAATATACGAGTATAATATACAGCAAAATTACAATATTTTACAAGGAAAATTTACTTCCGATTCATTTTTAACAAATTGGAGAGATCATGAGTAGTAACTAAATAAGGAAGCGTGATGTAAAGCGCCCTCGAGCGGCTAGTTTAGTTACTACAGTCTGCAGTGCTACGGAAAAAAAACCGTATCTTACTATGAAATCCATACAAAGATACGACCTTTCTACCGTAGTATCGCAATACTTTTTTTTTTTTAATCTATTAATTAAGGAGCTTTGATCATTTTTATGAACATGCCAGCTCCAGCAGGCCTAATACACAACATCATTCATCTAAAAGACATAGATAAATAAAAACATAAACCGTATAAACTTAAAAATAACATGTACACGAAAACAACTAAATTTGTATACACTATTTACATAAAAAAAACTGTATACAAATTTAGCCGATTCCGATAAAGGTTCCGCCAATATTGAATTGAACATTACATTCAAGAAAGATCTGGTATTAGACCTAGCCATTTACATTAGACAAAAACAAACGTACAAAATCACCTTCCTTAAAAAAATCCTTAAATAAATCCAAAATCTCCTTAACAACAACTCCAAACAGCGTTTTGTACTTCTCCTCCCAACTTTCGGTAGAAAACAAAATATCCTTCGTCTTCTCAACCAGCCTTTCAAAAGTAATACGTCTCTTCTTCTTGTCCTTATTTTGTCTTTGATCTTCCATATCAGCCCGCTCAATAGTAGGCTGATTGACCAATAGACACTCGGACCTCTTCACATCTGTTACTCTTTTTGACTTCCGCGGCTTACGAACCTCTTGTTGTGGCTCGCTCTCTAATCTGTACTGACTTACTGATCGCTGGCCCTCAGCCTGACAGACAGAATCTTCAGACTCTTTAGATTGTAACGGCTTCGACAAAACAGCATCTCTATATGACTTTCCAAAACTTAAGTCATTCTCAAAAACAGATGGCGCATCCTGACTACAAACATCCGTATCCTTTTTTTCCTTATTTTGCATATACAACCAAAAAGCCCGTTTATATATACATCTCTCAGCAGACATAATCCTGCGAATTTCTTACTCCTTCACAAAAACCGGGCACGACTTATCTAAGGCCATATGGCTGCCTTTACAATTAATGCATCTAAAAATAGTCGTTTCGCAATTGGCATGCTCCCCGCCGCATTTCGGACAAGTAACCTTAGTAGTAGGACAAAACCTGCTCAGATGACCGAACTTCCAACATCTTGAACATTTGGTAACCGGGAAAGTGTACTGATTTAACCGTAGGCATAAACATACGGCGGTAAAGAAGTTCCCTTAAAACACAGACGAATAGCTTCAGCCTTAACCCAACGCCCATCATGATCCAAACGGTTCAGTCTACATATTGACAAAATGTCTTCAGACCCTTCAATATTCTTTAAAAATTCGTCTTCCTCAACCTCTAACTCAACCTGCCTTATAATTCCATAAGTGCAGCATGCCATATTAGACCAATAAGAACGTCTCGTCTCATTGTTTAACTCCTGAGAAGCCAGAAGCTTCTCCGCATCATCCTTAGAGTTAAACTGTATGCGAACCTTACGTGGACCCATAAACTTGACGGATAAAATTCCTTTTATACCCTTAAATTGCAGCAACTTTGCCAAACCAATCTGTTTCGGTAAATCTTCTTTTGACACTATATAAACTTCAAATAGCTTGTCAGGCACACCGTCCGGCTCCAGCTGCGTTTTGGCGGTTGCTAAAACCCGCAAGCGTTTAGGTTTCCTGCCTATTGTGATAAAACTATCACTACAACCACAGCTTTCGTCGCTCAGACCACAAGCACGCTTCACCACTATATGCCGCACATCCGACATGGACTCAGCGTCCGATACAATATCTGATTGACTCGGCCCTGCCTTATTATCAAACTCCACTTCAGATAGCCACGACGGAGCTGCCCGCTGCCCACATTCTAAAAGTGACGTATCACTCACGACACCTCGACTTGACTCACTGATCGCAAAAACAGCGAAAAGGACTCTAAAACTGAATTAACTTATAAATAAAATAAAATTTCATAAAATTTTCAACCGTCGCCTTTGACAACCAAACGTCATTCCTCGCAATACTTATATTTTGGGAACGTATCTGCCGTGCTAATTTAAAAAGTCGTATCTCAGTATACGATCGGGGTAAAAATACGACTTCTTAATTTAGCAGGTTATGCGTTAAGCGTTATAGACTAAGCTCCCGATATAAAATGACCTTCACAGAGATGTTTATTTGATGAAATGTATTTTATAATATTTAGTTTAAAATGTCAATAAATATATTGCATATGGGTTGCCTAACAAATTTTAGTCCAGGGTATGTTTAGTTTAAAATTATTTTTTTTTTTACATTTCACCGATTTGATTATTAGATAAATTCATAATTAAATAATCTTTAATTTTATTTAATTTCAATTCAACAATCAGACCTTTGCAAAATGCTAGTAGGTATAGATTTACCTGTTTATACCTGGCTACCCAATAGTTGTGACGGGAAAAGAATAAGCAACCTAACGTTTGCATATTCTATGGACTTTCGATTGGTATAGAATTTATCTAATATTAATCAAACCGGTGAAATGTTTAAAACAATTTTTTTTTATTATTAATTAAACATACCCTGGACTAAAATTTGTTAGGCAACCCATATGCAATATAATTATTGACATATTAAATTAAATATAAAATACATTTCATCAAATAAACATCTCGGTGAAGGTTATTTTATATCGGGATCTTAGTCTATAACGCTTAACGCATAACCTGCTAAATTACGGAGTCGTATTTTTACCCCGATCGTATACTGAGATACGACTTTTTAAATTAGCACGGCAGATACGTTCGATTTTACACCCCATATTTTTCATACCCCGGGCTTATATATGAAAATCGATTCTTAAGGAGTAAACTCCAAAAAAGTGGGGTGTCCAACTTTAGAAAAAGTGGCCCAGGTATTTTTTACTATTCTCATGACATATGTAGATACAATATTCTCCATAAGTATTTTTACCTGTTATTTATCCCTATCCCTGCCCGGGATAGCAACAGGTAAATCAATTTGGGGGTACTTCCCGCGGGACTGTAATTGAGTTTTCGGCACCATTTGAGCCTTTAGCAGCAGTGGGAGGGTTAATAACGACATTGCCAGCATATAGCAGTGTAAGTATTATATTGTGAGTATTGAGTAATAGAAATTGGCTACTGAAATTTAATTATCGGAGACCTTATACATGCATAAGGGCTCTTTTGGAATTAAATTAATTAAGTATATTGCATGTCAAGACGCCTAGAGTATACATCTTTGGGAAATTAACATTGATTTGGAGAATCTATACATCTCCTTTATGTATTTACACGCAAATATAATTGATTGTTTTTAGTATGATTTACGAAAAAAATACTTAGTGTTGAGTTTCTTTCGTCTTTCTTGTCAACAGTGGTCTCCTCTGGGAAATACCGGTAAATACACAACATCTCGTTTACGTATTTACACGTGAATATAATTGATTGTTTTAAGTATGATTTACGAAAAAACTTACTGTTGAGTTTCTTTCGTCTTTCTTCTCAACTGTGGTCTCTTGGGAAATGCCGGTAGATTCACAATCTGACTTGTAAAAGTCCCCTTGTGGCCTACATAATAAATAAATTATTACATTTAATTTAATTTCTAATGTCGTCACTATACCGCCGCTACTCGCTTCAATAGTATCGTATCAGTTATCTTTAGTTTAATAGATGGGTCATTGTCAGATTCAGGTGCGCGTCTTTCCGGTCGACATTTGCGAAATTAAGGATTACAGTGCCTAATTTTCTGATTAAATGCCTGTGAGAATAAAGAACGTTCCGTCTTCTATAAAAAAAAAATAAAAAAAAAACAGCCTTTTATTTCTTGCAAAAAAATAGTAAGGTTTACAAATAATATTTAAAGCAATATTTTTTTTTTTTTTAAACATTGATTTTTAAGTAATTTTATATTTAGTTGGAGCTACAATTAAAATGTCAATGGTAAGAAAGTAATTCTCCAGAGATTACATATCTTGATACAAAATTTTGTCTTAAAATTTATAATTTCAATAATTAATAAGTAATAAAGCTAATTTTTTATGTTATCATATTGAAAAATAAAATCATTGAATAAATTGCATGCAAAAGATAATAAAATAGTATTTAATAAATTGTATAAATGAATAATGAATAAAATAACTAACATTCCAATAATTACAATAATTAACATTCCTATAAATTATTTAAAAAACGTGCAAGAACCCCTCATGTGAGGGTGAAGGCCTCCTCCAGACTTTTCCAGTGATCTCTATCTTTGGCTTTTTGTACCCATCTCTTCCCGATGTATTTCGTGACGTCATCTTCCCATCGTGCAAAAGGTCGTCCTTTCTTTCTGTGGCCCCCCGGACCAGACCATGATGTGAGTCGGATTGTCCAACGGTCGTCAGTCATTCGGGCAATATGGCCCGCCCACCTCCATTTTAGTTTTAGTGCGTGACTTAGCGCGTCGGTCACTTTAGTTTTGTCTCTGATGGTAGAGTGAGGTATTTTTTGGATTTTTCTTACTTTCATGATACTCCTCTCCATGCTACGCTGACACGAAACTATTTTACTTCTCACCCGGTGTGTGTATTTCCATGTCTGACATGCGTATGTTATTGAGGGAAGTAAGCAGGAGTCCCTAACCTTTTTCTTTACTTTTATAGGCATATCACTTTTTAGAATTTCTTTCAAACTCCAAAACTTTCTCCAAGCGCCCGTAATTCTTCTCTCGACTTCTGCTTCGTTGCTTTGATTTGAGAAAGAAATCCGTTTGCCTAAATAAATATAGGAGTCTTTGCCTTCTAGAACAATGGGATACTGATAAGAGTTTGACATAATTTTTGTTTTGCTTAAGTTTATTTCCAGTCCCACATTTCTGCTTGCAGTTTGTAGCGAGCTTAGCATAGTCTCCAATTCTTCTGGTTTTTCCGAGAACAAAGCTATATCGTCTGCGAACCTGAGATGGTTGATATAGTTTCCATTTATATTTAGACCCTTTTTTGTCCAGTTTAGTTTACTTATAACTGATTCCAGTACCGCAATGAAAATCCTGGGTGAAAGTGGATCCCCCTGTCGTACTCCCCTTTTGATCGGTATAAGTGGTCCGGTTGTCTCGAGTTTTACTTTACTTTACGGCTTTACTCCGCGGGTAAGTTTGATGTGCCTAGAGTTAAAAACTATTACAGAGACAGGACACTAAAAAAACGCCTGCCATACATTTTTAACAGCTTACCCGAGGACATCCGTCTCGAACAAAATAAACGGATATTTAAAAGAAAATTGAAAAAGCATTTACTAGATACACTGCCGTAATCTTTAAAAATTTGATACTGATTTTTATAAATTGTACTTTTAGTTAGTTAGGTATTGAAAAGTCTTCCTGTAGACAAACTGTCATAACAGTTTCGCAGGGCTTTAGATTATATGTAATCTTTGTTGTAAAATTAATAAAGAAATAAATAAATAATAATAAATAATGGTTATAGAGGTTCCTTAACACCTCTATGTACTTTTTCTCAACTCCTTGAGAACTTAGAGCTTCCCATATCGAAGAGTGAAGGATCGTGTCGAAGGCTTTTTGGTAATCTACGAATATTATATATAGTGGTCTTTGATATTCACGGTACTTCTCTACAATCTGTTCTATTGAGTGGATGTGGTCCACTGTAGAGTATCCTCTTCTGAAGCCCGCCTGGTCGATCGGTTGGTATTTATCTAGAGTTACACTGATTCTCTTTTCAATAATTGATGAAAACAATTTATAAACGGCCGGGAGTAAACTGATTGGGCGGTAATTTGTGATATTCTTCGGGTCGCCTTTTTTATAAAGAAGTATCATTTCTGACTCTGACCATTGGTAGAGAGTAGAACCCGTGTTTAAAATCATGTTAAATAATCGTGCCAAGGGTGTTACTAAATGATGTTTCGCTGTCTTTATCATTTCATTTGTTATTTTGTCCGGGCCTGGAGTTTTTTCTAGCTTTAACTTCATTTCTCAATGTTCGTGTTTTAGGCTTTATTTTATGAATCTCTTGTCTACGGCGTATCAATTTTACGACTTATCTTCGTTCAGTATGTGAGCGTTTTGTAGACTAGTTTTTATAGCGCTGATAATTTTATCGTAATAATCCTGTACAGTATCGCTGTCTTTCCAGGTCATGAGGTCTTTTTTGAAGCTATTTATTAGAGATGCATTGTACTTATTTATTTCTTCCTCGCTTTTCAGGGTCCGAGTTGCATTAGTGTAGTTAGATCTGTTTTTCTTCATTTGTTTTAATTTTATAGTTATTCGTAGGAGTATGTGGTCTGTGGGATAACACACGTTTAGAGCCTGGATGTTTAGTACATTTTTGTGTAAGTTTGTTAAAATATAATCCAACTCATTTTTTGTAACATCATCCGGAGATTTCCAGGTCCATCTTTGTCTATTTGGTTTTTTGAAGAACGTGTTTATAATACTTAATTTATTTTCATGTGCGAAGCTTGCTTACCGTTCGCCTCTATTATTCCTTGTTCCATAGCCGTGTTTTTTCATAATTAAAAATTCCTCAGGTTTCGGTTGACCAACTTTGGCGGTAAAGTCGCCCATGACTATAACGTTGTTTCCGGACATTTCTAGAGCCTTGTTTATGGTGTTATAAAGAAGTTCGACCTGCTCGTCACTCGCTCTCTCACTCCCTCTTCTATAATCCGATGTAATAGCAATATTACCTAAATTCATACAAACTCTTAACTTTTGACCACCGAAGGGACAAATTTTGTTTGTTGAACTGACAATGACCCAGATACTATTTTAGAATTCTAAAATTGCATTGAAAATCAGACTCTATGGAGAGGGGTCATTATTTCGGGAAAAATCATAATAGCGCGATGCAGGATTTGTATTTGTACAGCGCCATCTGTCGATAAACATGTTACCTATTTGTCCGCTCATCACACCGAAACGCCTGGACGGATTTTAACCAATTTTGGTACCACTGTACAAGGATAGTTGAACATCCAAAGATGGTTATAGGACACTTTTTAACCGACTGTGGTACAGAAAAAAGAATAAGGTTTTTTTCTAGACAATGGAAACCGGTAATTTTAATTTTCTATGGAAATTAGGTACCGTACCGGTAATTTAATGGTATTCCGGTAATTTTTATACAAAAATTCAAACCGTGCATTTCGTAAGTTCTTAGTGATCTAAAATAAATGGACGTATATGTATGTCTCAGTTCAAACACGTCTAGAAAATATACCTATTGCAAAAGATTTCCCTCTAGGCCTGATATAACTTATTCATACATCTAAATGTAGAAATAGTTACAGTTGCTTTAACATTTATCTGTTACAGTTACACGATAAGCGATAAACGCGCGTATCAATACCAAATAAAACATTTAGGTTTGTCCTCAGGTTAGGTTTGTCGAAAACAGCCATACCTACTCCAAACAAACTCTACTCAGACATACACTATTTACACGAAATGGTATTTCCTTTGCTGAATCCCTGATAACAATGATAATTTAAACAAGTAAGGATAGCTATTGTTGTCTTCCTTTTGCTTACTTAAGAGATTACTTATTAGATTCAGTTTCTAAACGATTTAGGTTTACTGTGAAGTAATAAAAGCATTTAACTATGTGTACTGTTCACGGTTGTTGGCACAGACTGACTATGAACTAAGGCTAGTGACACATTGGGTTGCTTAAATTCATAGGCATAAGTTTCGTCGCCAAAATTTTGTTATGAAGAACCTAACCTAATGCGTTTTACTTTCGAAACTCTTGTAACATTTATAAGCTCAGGATTATGAGGGCTTAATATTTTATGCCAAACAATACCTACGTTATTTATTTATTTATTTATTGAAAGACAGGTTACATAACATTACAGTTTACACCAATGCGTCATGAACCGAACAATGTTTATTAAGACGGCGACACGGCGTGGCCCCGTTGTTCCGACATCTCGGGTGTTGGATTTGGTAGGTTGCCCCGGAACCGACGAAACACGACACCTTTCGGCCAGAAATCAGCACACGCGATGGTGTCCTGGAGCGGCCGCGGCACGCGCACTACAAACGAGCTGAAGTGCACGTAGTGGCGCGAATGCAACTGGAACACCCTCAGCGAGTAGCCGGTTTTCTGGCGAACATACTGCTTCACTTCTTCAGCGGTGGCAGTGTGATTTAGGCGCGACACGTACAGCGCCTTGCTCGGTGTGGAGACCCGCAGACCACAACCAACCGGTTCTGCAGTACCACACTGACTCTTGCGTGTCTTACGCTTTCTTGCCAAACAATTTCATGCCAGCCGATAGGATCCCGTCACATTAGCGCGGGATTCGTTAAATCCGTTCGTTTCGTAGGACCACTTATACAATCCATCCCAAGGATCGGGGTTTACAGTGGGGTTTTAGGGCCACTCCTTTATTTAAAATTGGTACAGAATGACGTCAGAGTGTCTGTTTCTGTCTGTCATATGGCGATGTCTCGCTTGCTGATTCATTCCGTACGGAAACCGAACGACAATTCCGGACGTCTGTGGCGGCCTTTAATGGTAACCGAACCGAACTGGTGAAAAATGTAAAGCAAATAACCGGCGTTTTCGGCACTATGCCGCAGGGGCCATTTTTAGAGTTAGTTTAGCTTTATTTTGAGATTTAGTTTTACTACAAGTTTTTTTGTACCAATGTTAAATAAAGGAATGCTTTATTTTCAACAAGACACTCGTAATGTGACAGTTTTTAATGAGAAAAATCATTGTTATATGATCAGTTTCAGCATTTTGACACTCCACGGTCCGGGTCTAGCAAGGATGTCAAAAATCCGTGAAAAATGTGTTTAGCGTCTGTTTTCTTCAAAACTTTGTTCATCTTATAACTGCCACCGTGACTTTCATTTTTTCACGTTCTTCTAAAAGGTAATAAAGAATTCACGTTTTTAATTAAACCGTCGTCACTCACGAGTCACAACGGGAACTTTTTAATGAATTTCAGCGTGAGGTAATTAACACGTAGAAGTTTGATTACTGTGCTGACTTGCTTGTCATGGGATAACGGATCTTAATACCTTGTCATAAGATCGCTAGCTGGTCATATAGCTAAGATGCGGTGGCGTAGAGAATTGAGTTGAAAACAACATACAAAGTCATAATCATTTCATTAATAATCCTAACCCCGGGTGTACACTCTCGGCGAGATCAGTGGGGCATGAATGTTGTGTTTTTGACATCTTCCGAATTTCTTGCCAGAATCTTCACAGCTAACCTACAAAGTGAAATTCTACACAAATATTATTATCGAATACCATTTAAGCTAGCTGTATCAAAGTTTACCATAATATATTAAGCTAATTTATAACGTTCGTAATTGACCTACGCCATAATGATCCAGGAATGCATTTCAAAACTTCGTCCAACAAGGTAAAGCGGCGAGTAACTTAAGCCCTCAGAAATTAATTATTCCTGTAAGTCTACAACTTTAAAATATGGCTGAAGTTACGATACCAGCGCCACCTGTTGTCCGATAGCGGAACTTTTACGAACTAAGTGAAAAATGTAGTAAAAGGGTATTCGTTCCGTGCGTACTTAGTGCGTTTTTCTATTGGCTGAAACTTTTGTTCAGCCTTTAAGTGCTAGGCTTTTTATGAGCGAAAGGGTTATGAGTTTTAGTTGCTATTCAGGGTTCCGCTGTGTTGTCTGCCTGATTCTCTGATGAACAAGAGCAAAAAACGATGGTGCTGAAAACTTCTGAGCAGCATAGCATCGTCGTTTTTGCTCTTTCTAAATGGAATTGTTTGATACGTAATTTCTAACGACCTCTTTTATTCTGGATGAGACATGTTATCAAAGGGTCATTTTCGTTTTTAGATACACACATGATGCCATGTTAATTAACAAAGTTCGGAACGGATCTGTATTCGACTCTGGTCTTAAAAGATCATATTGATTGATACGTAATTTCTAAATTACGTGTCAGATGGTATCATGCAGTATTATGATCTCTGATGAAATCTTTTATTCTGGATTGGTCTTGTTCTTAAAAGCTCATTTTCGTTTTTAATCAACAAAGCTTGGACCAGATAAAGTGTTCTATAAGTTAGGTAGAAGATTACTCGATCGATATCAGTTAAACAGTTCAATAGACCGTGTATTGTTCCTGGACGTCGCCATTGTCGGGCTCGTTCAATGTTCGGGTGTTGTGCGAGTAATTAACTCATTTGCATGCTAACGAAGTTCCTGTGTTGTTGGCTAAGTTTGTTAACAGGGCATTAGATTGTATGGAAAAATGGACGTAAGTTACTGAGAGTTTGAGTTTGATTGGATAATAATTAAAATGAAATACTTATGATTTCGAATCAGATATGGGAAGATTTGTAGATGAACCAAAGTCAATCAATCAATCAATAGCCTTTCAGTCTTTTACAGACTTTTAGAAACAGTGTCATGTAGGAAAACAACGCTTTTCATGGCTATGCAAGTCAATTCAAGAACGGCAAATGCGACCACAGGCTTGGTAGAAGATTGGCCTGCGCGCAGTGAGCAAGGGCCGAGCTGATGTCTTTTGGCATGTTTGGATTTCTCAGATTTCGCAGTTTCTTTTTCTCATTAAAAGAAGAAAAAACTAAGTAAATGTACTTTAACGTCCTTTTGACCGTTTTCAGCGCTCTGTAGGAATGTTGAACTTTGATGATAAACTGTCATTTAGAGCAGTCTACATAAGTGTAGTCCCGTATATAGACATTTGATCCTAATAAAAATAGGATCTAGCGACATCTTTTTTTTAATTGACCTAGTGCACACACTCCGTATATATAATTTGCCCAAAAGCGATAGGATCTATGTTCGAAATTCGAGTTCCTGAATGACCAAGACTCTCAGGCAAATGACCCCGGGAACTACGGGCTAAGTACGCAAACTTGGTTGCACCTGGTGCCTGATGGATGGCGCACTTACTCCACTCTCAGTGCAAGCACTAACAATATATGTCCTCCTTACACAGAAACCTAACTTGCTCTGTGCTAAATTACGTCGTTTTCGTGCCTGATGGAGATTGATATTTGGCTGTTAGAAAAGCATCAGCTGTTTTTAAGCCCTGACAAAAAGAGTGGTACAAGTTAAATTTATGTATCTGGGAATCTGTGTGTCTTCTGTGGCATCGTAGCTTCCAAACGGTTGGTCTGATTTGAATGCGGTTTTCTTTAATCGAAAGCCATTTTCGTTGAGATGGTTTTTTGGTTAAGACAGGTTTTTTTCTAACAGATTATGTTTGCTGATCGAGTACTACGTTCAGGTACAGTCATTATTTCATTATTTCATTATTTCATTATTAAAGGTATTTCTAAACTTGCACTCAATACTAATAAAAGGGAAATAGTTAAAATATAATCTTAGTGTTAATGATTTACCTATGATACTTAGACGACTTCACAACTAGTTAGAAAAAATGTTGTTTTCTTTTTATACCGGATAGCCAAGCATTTGACCTCGATCGCGCCTGATGTTAAGAAACAACAAGGCCTTAGATAGAGCATGCTTGCCTAGAAGATGCCCATTCAATCTCAACACTTCTTGGCAAGAGACAGGCCAAGGAATTTAAATCGCTTTTTCAATTTTCTCTTTCGAAAAACCTTAGGTACGTACCTCTGTAACTTTGTGTACGTACACTGTGTACTTTGTGTGAATACTTCGTTACTTGCAACATTGCACGACAAAAATCAAAGAGAATGTTCATATTGCGACAAATGCAATGCGTTTAAAGCCAAGTACTTAAGTTCGCATGTGGTTCTAGAAAATTAGCTATTAAATGCAACCATTCGCTTATCACGGCAGCTTTTACTTTGAGACTCGTCTCAAGTGCCGCTAACTGGATTCCCGCTTACCTGGGCTTGTAAGGGGTCGGTAATGTATTACTTGATATATTAACCTGTACGATTAAACCTCCTGAAACAAAATTCGTATCAAAGAACATTACTGCAGACGCCGTGAAAGAAGGGCTTGCCGGGTGAGTAGGTATAGGTGGACGACCGTAAGTTATATATAGTGGCCGAGGCATGTATATACCATACCTAGTGCTTTTCTCAAACATATGTAATGAAATAAAAAATAGCTGTTTAGCCTATTCTAGACACAGATACCATGTTTAAAAAAAAACTACTTCCCGGCCTAGGCCTTCAATTTTGTATGAAATTTCTTTACAGTTCTCTCGAGTTGTTCCGCCAGGAACGTGACACTTCGAAGCCTGTTATAACGCACGCTATGACGACATTTTATGCATTGCATGTTTGAGAAAATTATATTGTAGATGAAAACTGACTTAGGATTTTTTAAGTCGGACATTGGTTCTATTTCTCACCATTAATCGTCCGACCGTCTCTATTGTATCTCTGTCCGGACAGTCTCTGGTAAGGTCTTCTGGCAACCTCGCAATAGTATTCACGTTTAAAGCAATTTTAGCTCTTGGCAAAGGCCTTGATAATCCACTAAAATGACACCTTATCTATAAAGCGCGCTTCTCTTTTATGACGGACGATAATGAGGTACAAAACCACAATTAGTATTGTTTTCTTTAATAAGATCGTACACAATGCCAGACATTCAAATATGGTTAAAGCATACTTTTTAACCACCTGCGGTAAAAAAACGCGGAAGAAGACGTAAAAAACACGTTATGTTATAGTTACGAGTCTGCGGATCAAACAAGAAACGTAGGAACAATATATGATATTCAGGTATATCTTGACTTTTCAAACACATACCCCTCCTCTGCACACTCGGCTAAAGCTACAAAACGGTCCCGGTAAATCTCATTCGTGTTATTTTCAAACCGATAAACATTGCCCGTAACCCGCACCCCACTTCCCAAACGCCACAACCCCCATCACTCCACCGCCCAAACTTCAATTCCATACCAACCACTTAAGGTTACTTTTCCTTCTTAAAGTTTCTTGCTATATTTCAGGGCTGTCAATTTTCAGAAGGTAATATCTAAATTTTCAATGTTGTTGGAGTTTAGAGTTAATTTTTAGAGTAGGAGGGTAGTTTTTTTGTTAGATAAGGCTGTATATTGGCTGCGAGAGTCAGCTGGCTGCTGGTGACACTTTAAAACTGTTGTCGGGTACTCGTAATCGGCGGGTGCATTGGAATGAAAAGCGCCTATTCTGTATACTTGAATTGTTTTTATTGACAGAAACAAGAAGCTATTTCTTCGCGATCCTTATGCGATATTTACGCGATGTGAAAGTCGCTTCCTGTTGTCTGTCTGTCCCTATGTATACTTAGATCTTTAAAACTACGCAACGGATTTTGATGCGGTTTTTTAAATAAATAGAGTGATTCAAGAGAATGGTTCATATGTATGAAACATGCATAATTTATCACCATTGCACCCGTGCGAGGCCGGGGCGGGTCGCTAGTATTTTTTATAAATATTGACATAAAGCAAAGGTCATGAAAATTATGAAAGAAAAATGTAATGTAAACTGCAATATAGGACTCGAACCTGCGACCCTACGTTTCCGGCGTAGTGCTCTCCCAACTGAGCTATTACATCGTTATATCAATCACACTAAATCTTTGATTCCATAATTCTACGCTACTGGAGCGCCCTCTGCTTCATATGTGTTTAAAATACTTATGCGCATTAGCCATGCCCTTTGGGTGTGCGTTTCCACGCACGATCTTCAGTCCCCATTACTATATGTCAAGAAATATTGACATTTATTTTCATTGAATTAGTACCTATAAGAGACACCTATTTTAAAGAAAACATTATTGACCGAGTCAAGGAGTCTTCGTCTCCGCCTACATATACTCGTAGATGTCATATTTCTCACCCGATTCTCGTGAAATTTTGGAAGTAGGTTCGATTATAAATTCAATTTACCTACTAGCGGCTCCACGCGGCATTACTCGCTAATCCCACGGAAACACTACATATTTTCAGGATAAAAAGTAGCACATATAGTACTCCAAGGTGTCTACTACCTTCACACCAAATTTTACCAAAATTGGTCCAGCCGTTTGAGCGTGAAGAAGTAACAAACATATTACCCCGAGGTTTTCGATGCACAAATAATTTACACTAGGCCGAGTAGGCGTCAAATTATTCGTGCACCGAAAACCACGGGACAATCACACGCTTTTATCCCAGCCACTTCACACCACTTGGTCATAAATTACCCCCGTGATCATATCAAGGGCCCAGCAGATCCAATATCCCCTAAACTCAATGGAACAAATTAAATTACCCCATATTGCTCTTGCCCCACGCTCGGGTGCCCCCGCCTCGTAACAGGTACTTATTTATCGGGTACTCGTCTGTAGTTAATATAGATTAGCTTTTGCTCTGTGAATTTCGAAGAAGTCTTCCTTAATCTTATTTATTAGGTTTGCCAACAGTTATATTACTTACTATACAACAATTACAACATGCATTATAAAAAACAGGCACTAAACTTATGTAAGTATAAGGGTCCGTCATAAGATCAATTTTATGATACTGGCTCTTGATTTTCATCGATGAGTCGTAAACCACACATATGTCAACGTTGCCCCGGTCCTGAGATCTATACAGCGTGTATATTTGATATATAACCGAAAATTGAAGCCAGACGTAAACTATAGTGCTATAATCTGATATTCATAACAATTATTAATTTAGCGTTAACTGCCATAGCGTAATTAATTTTTGAAAAAAATCTGAGTAGTAATGTTTGTCGTACACTTATGAAAAGTTATTACTTGTGACAGTTGTGACATCACGATGTTAAGTGTCAGCAAACAAATACTTCGTGCTGATTTATTTTATATGAAAAAAAACCTTTTTTTTTATAATTTACGGATCAATATATATATAAGGGCCTAGATTTAGATTTAGATTTATTTATTTCATAATAACAAATTACATTATAAGTTATCCTAAGTTAATCTACTCGTACATGAATTTTGATATTATGATCGTCAATAGAAACATAAAATTTAATAATAATCATTCAAATAAGTCAAATACACCATCATAATATCACTACAACAATAAAAATAGAATCGTAAAATGCAATGTCAGATAAAACAAAAAATAATGTCACTATGAGTAAAAAACTAGCTACACAACTTATAATAGGTATACATATCACCAATGGGATCGTCAGAAAAACATTAAAAACTAAAATAAACAAATGTCATTTTATAATTTCATATCCATATACTCGCTTACAGAATAAAATGGATTTTCCAATAAGAAGTTTCTCAATTTTCGTCGAAATGTTTCGTCAGATGGTTCAGTTCGTATTTCGGCGGGTAGATGCTCGTAGTAGGTCGGGCCGATTACGCGCGGGTTTTTACCTGCAAGTGCCATGCGACGCGGGACTGTTCTGAGCCTGCCTGACGATCGAATCTGTTTGCTGCCCAACACTTCGACACGTGCAAAATTTGGCAAACTCTTTCTCACAACATTACAATTTCAAATATATAAAGTGGTGGTGGATCTGGTACGTTTTGAATAAATCCCTACAAGAATGTCTGGGTTTCACCCCAGCCAGTATTCTGAGTGCGCGCTTTTGGAGAATGAGGACTCGTTGGGCATCAGTAGAATTACCCCAAATGATTATTCCGTATGACATCAATGAATGGAAATGCGAATAATAGACAGATTTTAGCCCATTTTTGGTTATTAATGGGTTTAGTTTTTTTAATGCGAAGACAGCACTACCCAACCTGTCACAGAGCCGGTCTACATGGCACTTCCAGTTTAAGTTTGAATCCAGAACAAAACCAAGGAACTTGCACTCACTGGTTAACGGCATTGGGCCGCTAGCAATGCACGGCGGCAGTGTGGTCTTTCGGCCAGAAAATATAATAACATTGGATTTAGAGACATTAAGTAGCAGGCCATTAGATGAAAACCACTTTTGGAGTTGTTCGCACGCCTCGTTAATTTTTCCAGCAAGTTGTTCGTAGGTCTTAGCACTGACTATGACTGTAGTGTCATCCGCGAATAACACCGATAGGCCAGTTGTGATTGCCGATGGAAGGTCATTTACAAATAATATAAATAATGTATTTCCAAGGGCTGAACCTTGGGGAATACCTACATTTACATATCCAGCATTCGAGGTAAGTGTTTTACCACTTTTAGTCACTTTTACGACCTGTTTACGATTAGTTAAGAATGACGTGAGCAATTTTAGGGCGGACCCTTCGATGCCATATAGACTCAACTTATTTAACAATAGCTGGTGACCAATGACATCGAAAGCCTTGGATAGATCGCATATACTAAGACCTTGTAAAGGTTGCGGTTATATCAAATATACACGCTGCATACCCAATAGGTAAGTGTTTGTGTCCGTTAAACTAGTCAGTCAAATCTGAATGTGATAGGTCATTTTGTGTATGATTGTCCCATAATATTTATTTATTCATTTTTAGGGTTCCGTACCCAAAGGGTAAAAACGGGACCCTATTACTGAGACTTCGCTGTCCGTCCGTCCATCCGTCCATCCGTCCGTCCGTCCGTCCGTCCGTCTGTCACCAGGCTGTATCTCAACAACGGTGATAGCTAGACAGTTGAAATTTTCACAGATGATGTATTTCTATTGCCGCTATAACAACAAATACTAAAAATAAAATAAAATTAATATTTAAGGGGGGCTCCCATACAACAAACTTGTTATAGATTATATATATGTGTAGGTACGGAACCCTTCATGCGCGAGGCGGGCTCGCACTTGCCCAGTTTTTTTTACACATTTTTCTCTCCTCTCCGTTTCTGTGCCTAAATAATAACGCAGATCGGCAGATCCTTGGCAAATTCAACGTTTTAATGAAAAGTTGAAAATTAGTTTGTAACTTGCGTGTGCGCCAATAGAGTTCACCGGACAACTTTTATGAAGTTCCAGTCGAGCTCACGAGGATGTTTAGGTAATAGCAAAATATCACAGTGTAACTCATTCTCCTAAGAAAACGTTGTTATGAAAACAGGCTCAGTATACAGGGTGTATTGTAATAAAATAAGAAACCGTTGTGTAACTTACGGCAAAACCGACGAACGTACCTGTACCTAGTTGAAAATCCATACAATCGCCGCTTCTAACTCTTTTTTTCTCATTTATTTATTTAAACTTTATTGCACAAAAGAAAAACTTAACGTACAAAAGACGAACTTATTGCCATGCGGCATTCTCTACCAGTCAACCTTAGGGCAAAGCAGAGAAATTGTAGGCTCATTCATCGTTTATAACCGTTAAAAAAAGGTGTAGATTCTCAATTCGGTGGTATATTTTCTATGTTTTGTGCCCCAATTACTCATAGACGACTCAATACAAGTTTCAAAGAGTATATACCTACATAAATAATAAATATCAGACAACCTCACACAAAACGACCTAGTCCCAAATAAAGCTCAAGAAGGCTTGGTACTTAAATCCATATAACACCCATGACCCATGCACAAATATAACAGTTCATCACACAAATATTGGCCTTGCCGGGAGTGTGCGTGTAGATTGAGTGAACACCCTTCAAAAATGAAAAAAAAATGTGCTGATCATTTAGTAAAAGTTCTAAAACAATTGTAAAACTAATTGATGAATTTGTAAAACGATAAATAAAAAGAATACATTCATTAACGTATGCTCACTCAGTTCTCACAAACAACCAACGAAATCTGTGAATGTGTTTATTTAGCATATAATATTCATATCCTAATTTTTTGTAAAAATTATGCTTAAGGTAGGTAATAATTTGTAGATCACCTGGTTACGTATTTATAATAATAATTATTTCTTTATTTCGGACAAGCAAGGTATCCATAGAGTGTTAGTAAAAACAAGCAATATCTTAATCTAGTGTTAGTATTTACAGATTCATTGGTAATTTTAGTATGTCAATAATCACATTTAAATAAAACAATTTAAACGGATTACATCGCGCATATCAATTATTATTTAAAGTTATACAAATTATATCGTATCGTTTTCGAAAGTGTGCGGATTGAGTGAGCACTCAATCCGCACACTTTCGAAAACCCGATTTCTGATGAAAATACTGCAGATTGAAACTTCTATATATGTATATAGTTTTGTAAAACTTATGGGAATTTGTAAAATACAAAACAAACCGCTAACGTGGCAGATTTTTGGATAATACATGTTTGTAAGTGCTCACTCAGTCCACACATTATTCGTAAGTTAAAAATGTAAATATCTTAAGATTTGTAGTATCTAGGAAACTACAAAGTGGTTCAAATTTTAGTAATTTTTTTACTAAATATCCACCATCTAAAATGTCATATTCGTTGTCTGCTTTTAAAGATATTCAAATTTCATTTTAAAATACAATCTAAGATACAGTCCACATTTTAGATCACACTCTACTTCTTAAAATACAATCTAAAATGTGGACTGTATCTTAGATTGTATTTTAAAATGAAATTTGAATATCTTTAAAAGCAGACAACGAATATGACATTTTTGATGGTGGATATTTAGTAAAAAAAAAACTAAAAGTTGAACTACTTTGTAGTTTCCTAGATACTAAAAATCTTAAGATATTTACATTTTTAACTTACGAATAATGTGTGGACTGAGTGAGCACTTACAAACATGTATTATCCAAAAATCTGCCACGTTAGCGGTTTGTTTTGTATTTGACAAATTCCCATATGAGTTTTACTAAACTATATACATATATAGAAGTTTCAATCTGCAGTATTTTCATCAGAAATCGGGTTTTCGAAAGTGTGCGGATTGAGTGAGCATACGAAATAATTAGTAAAACTTTAAATACGTAACCAGGTGATTTGCAAATTATTACCCACCTTAAGCATAATTTTTACTAAAAATTAGGATATAAGTAGTACATGTTAAATAAACACATTCACAGATTTCGTTGGTTGTTTGTGAGAACTGAGTGAGCATACGTTAATGAATGTATTCTTTTTATTTATCGTTTTACAAATTCATCAATTAGTTTTACAATTGTTTTAGAACTTTTACTAAATGATCAGCACATTTTTTTTCATTTTTGAAGGGTGCTCACTCAATCCACACGCACACTTGCCGGAATACGAACCCAGGACCGCCGTCTCAGTTAGGCATTACACTACTACTGCGCCAACCACATCGTCATAGTATACACTCTAGTTGTCCCATTGTCAATCACATAACTTCTTTTCAAAGACGACGGTTTTTTATTGTTAAATAGTGATAGGTGATTGGGATCACCTTGTATAATACACAGCTAGAAAATAAAACTTCCCATGAATAGCCGCTTTTCCGGGCTCAGGGCATTAGACCCGTAGCTAGGCGACGGCTCGTTATTTCTTACTTATAATATCTTTTTAAGTTTACGTACTTCTTGCACGGGTCACTGGTGCTATTTTACGATATGTTTTATTGTCATTTGTTTGCGCCTAAACGTTGAAACTTTCAGTCCGTGGAATATTTCTTTACAGACTTTTATTGATATTTAGGGTTCCGTACCCAACGGGTAAAAACGGGACCCAATTACTGAGACTTCGCTGTCCGTCCGTCTGTCACCAGGCTGTATCTCAAGAACGGTGATAGTTAGATAGTTGAAATTTTCACAGATGATGTATTTCTATTGCCGCTATAACAACAAATACTAAAAATAGAATAAAATTAATATTTAAGGGGGCTCCCATACAACAAACTTACAGATAATGGTACGGAACCTTTTTCATCGGCAGCAATCATATTTGACGACGCGGTTGGGGCAGTTTGTAGTGCACCTGCCTACTGAGCCGGCTGTTTTGGGTTCGAATCCCGGCCAGGGCAAGTATTTGTGTGATGAACTCGAATATTTCTGCCTGGATTTTATCTATATATGCATTTATTTGTATAATTATGTATATCGTCGTCTAGTACCTACCCCTAGTACAAGCATTGCTTAATAGTTTGGGACTAGGTCGATTTTTGTAAGATTATTTAGTCCTCTAAGTACTTACTTCATATGTGAGTGAGTTTAGTAAAACGTCCCACTTTGTCGATTCTAGTTACGGAGTTACGGGCAGTTTAGTTAAATATGGCAAAACCTACCGAAAATCGGCTTACAATAAAAATAAACCTATGATTTTGATGTCGACGTTTTCTCAGTGTTGTTTCTTTTTCACTTTTGCAAATTTGAAGAATTAAATAAAAAATAACTATGGCACCTAGAGACATAACTAATTCTTTCACTAAAAAATAGCTTATATTCTGTAGTATTAGGAACTACTCATAACTCCACATCGACAAAGTGGGACGTTTTCCCTAAAACAGTCACATACTTATAGGTTTCCCCAATTTCTGTCTATTTATACGAACACGTCCTACAAACCCTTGAAAATATGGCTGTCAATAAAAAAACATTACAGTTTTTTAATAAATATATTTATTTTCACCTGAAAATTCCCAATGGAGTCGTATAGCCTTATCCAGGAAAAGAAAAACAGACCCTTATTTTTACAAATGACGTCACAGAGTCCCGTTAGTCGCGGGAATCCAAAATAATGGTCGCGTTAGTGGACAGACGGGTTTAAGCAGCTGATATCTGTTACCAACTTGAGCCTTTTTGTACGATACACGGGCACAGAAGGGCTTAAGCTGCACACATTCGTTAGCGACTTACGCGCTTTTGCGTGTCGTGGAGTAAATCCCGTCAGCGAGTGGGAATCCGCACACGGGTGCACCGGGACAATAGAGATTTGTCGGATCGCTTTTGGCTCATTTCTGCTTCGGGATGTTTTGGTTAATACCTACTTTATCAATTCAATGTTTGGCGACACGGCTGGCGCAGTGGTAAAGCAACTGCCTACTGATTCGGTCCTGGGTTCGAATCCCAGCAAGGTTAAATATTTGTGTGGTGAACTCGAATATTTGTTCCTGGGTCATTAATGTTTTCGGTGTATTCAAGTACTATATATTTATTTATTTAAACTTTGTTGCACAAAACACAAAAGTAAAAGTACAAATGGCGGACTTAATGCTATAAGGCATTCTCTACCAGTCAACTATATAGGACTAAACTGAAACATTTGTATGTTGCAAGGTCTTTTATGTAATGTGTTTCATGAAACACTTAAATAACACATAATTATACCTTATACAAATATAAATGGATATCTAAACTTCCAAAATCTCTCTTGGTCCAGTCATCCTGACGCTCACCTCATGGACCCACTGAAAATCAGCGTCGTTGCACTATGTGCTCCGACATATGCTGAGTGGGATCCTTTTTTGAAATGCACTCACCTCTTTCTTTATTTAGATTTAAGTGAAAATTTGTACACGATGTGGCATGTGTGATTTCAAAATAAACATTCTTTCTTTCTTTCTTTCTTTCATAAATATATAAATAACATAAACATGTATAGTCTGTTTGTCATATAAGTATGTTTTTATACTCGCAGACTTTAATCTGTCAATTATAATTTCACAGACAAAATCACAATAACGCACTTTTTAATCCTGTAACAAAATTCTATACTCTATGGTACCCGCTACAGAACTTTAATATTCATAAGACATCTCTCTACACAACTCTAATAATTTCAAAAAGAGAACATAAGGTTATTTGATGCTCACTGATTGGTTGAAGTTACTTGTCAAAAAAATTCACCAATCACGAGGTACCCGCCATGGCCATCGCGATCATGTTTTTTTTTAATAGGTCAGTTTTAGTTGATCGAAAAAGGTTACATCAAAAATAAAAAATCATATTGGAGAATGACGATTAAAGAAAAAATGTTTTTCTGAGTTTTGCTTGTATAAAAAGTATTGTATGCAATAGTTACACAATTAGGTCTTAAAGTCTCGTACCTTACATAGGCCACTCGGCAAGCCTCGTGACCTAAACGCGGTACTCGACTTTAAGAACCTCCATTGTGCAACGATTGCATAAAATACTATTATCGTGGTCTAGTGCCCATAACACTAGCCTAGTAGAGCTTACTGTGGGACTAGATCGATTTGTGTGGAGGTGTCCGATCTTTATTTATTATTATTATTAATTAATGTGATTGTAGAATAGTCTAGTTAGTAAAGATAAACTTGAAACATAAAACGGCAAAATTCTTCATATAAAAATTTCACTCAGGAACACGTTTGCGACAAATGGTAATTTTTTACATTTCACGCATTGTTCCAACCAAAACCAATTGAGCATTTCAGATAATACAAGTAAAAAAACTGTACTTGTATTGAATTATCGTTCAATTATAATGATCGTTTTTCTACTCCAGTACTCTATTCTGTCATTTATATAGTTACTAACTCTAATATAAAGACATAAATTATGAAAGTCTGTAAAAGTCTATACTCTATTGCCCAAAAAAACACTGCTAAACGATGTTATAATGTCGTCAAAAAAGCATCACTTAGTACCACAGATTACAAGATAAACAGCTGCATTCACACAATATGCAATTTAAAAAAAAAAACTTACTGTACTAATAAGGCATTGCTACCAACATAAAAAAAAAATTATGTTCAGTGCATGGATGTTTAGTATAGTGAACGTATACCTTTATGTATAAGTTCATATTTTTTTGACAGATGGACGTCAATATAAAAAAAAATATCAGACTATTTTTTTTTTAATTTTGTTGATTCCGGGCGGGAACATGTAATTATTTTCTTTGTTGTTTATTTGCATTTTATTAATGAAATGTCGAGTCGTAGAAAAAGTATTGTATGCAACGTTGTATAAATAGGTCAAAAAACGCTCGTGGCATCTTTCTTACGATGTTCGCTACGCTCACATCGTAACCCATGCCACTCGCGTTTTTTGCCCCCTCTTATACAACGGTTGCATAAAATACTATTTACGAATTCTTAAAATAATATTTTTTTAAACCGGGGTCGCTTTTTAAATAGCGCTTCTATCTTAGAAAGACCATTTTCTCGTGCGCCCTCCTCAAGTTTTTGTCACGGTTTCTAAAAGTCGTAGATCTGTGGTGGTTGATGAGAAAGATCATGTATAGGTTATATCGCCGAAGTAGACATTAAGTAGCGAGATCTTAGACACAGTCATGACATTAGAAACGTGTAGGGAGTGAATTTTCAGTAAGCGAATATGTACCCACTTTCCACCGTTTACTCTACCAAGAATCCCAATTATTTACATGCTATTGTTTCCAAATGACAGGGATAGCACTGTATCAGCTACATAAGTGCGTCTCGCTCTTCAGCAAGTTCCCAGTCACGGTGACGGAGCGATAGATTAATCACTCGCTTATTGCGCTTAGTAAATCACTGCCCTTATTAATTTCGGTGTCTTATGGGACGGCGTCAGGGGCACACTAGGCGCAGCCCGTGTAATGAAAATAGATAGAATCACTACATAGTATAAAACAAAGTCGCTTTCTCTGTCCCTATGTCCCTTTGTATGCTTAAATTTTTAAAACTACGCAACGGATTTTGATGCGGTTTTTTTAATAGATAGAGTGATTCAAGAGGAAGGTTTATATGTATAATACATGCATAATTTATCAGCCTTGCATCCGTGCGAAGCCGGGGCGGGTCGCTAGTAAATAATAAATATGACGGCGCGCAGGCAAATATGATGCCGGTTATTAATAGTTTGATTTGATTATCCGATTTTATGTGTAATTTAAACGGTTAATTTGATTTTAAGATTGTAAATCATAATAGTAACTAGTGTTGTTTACATCAATGAAATAGTTGAGGGTAACTTTAGATAATGCTTGACATTAATAAAAATGTTGAAGGTATATTGAAATAAGAGCGGGGCACCCCGAATAGGGTAGTAGGCAGACGCCAATCGGTGACAGCTGGTCACTTGACGGACAGCTGGGCACGAGTGTGCATGCATACTAACCTATTGGCTCTCAATCAGTGTTTATCTTGTTAATCTTTCTTTATTTTGATTCCGAGTGTGTTTAAATAAAACCAGTG
This sequence comes from Apotomis capreana, assembly GCA_947623375.1. Classification (NCBI taxonomy): domain Eukaryota; kingdom Metazoa; phylum Arthropoda; class Insecta; order Lepidoptera; family Tortricidae; genus Apotomis; species Apotomis capreana. Next base: position 29,720,370 of record OX392501.1, on the reverse strand, counting down.
ATTGTTATTTGTGATTAAAGTGATTTTATTTCTGTGTTTCTGGCATCTTGACTCCATAATGAGTGATACTGATGACGGACGTTCTGTCGATTGTTCTGCTGCCTTTCCCGGTGCTTCTATATCAGAAGTTGGGATAGTACCTACGGGCCACTGAGCGAAAAAATGGAACTCGAAGCAAAGACAATGAAACAACCAATAATTTGTGGCTACTCTTCGAAATACTACGAACCTGACGGCTCTAAATCAGGGAACAGAGGCATTAAAACACAGCTAACAGCGTCACAGATACGAAAACGTATGAAAACAAATGATGTTTGCACTGTTTTAATTGCGAGAGAAACGGACATGAAAAATTCCATTGTTTACTTCATATAAAAGAGAAACCACCGGGGCTACAACTTACCACCTCGGCGACAAAAGCCAGCAGTCAACAGCAAACCACATCGAAGATCGTTATTTGCTTCAAGAACAGCGGGACACATCGTCAGACGTTGCACTAGTGGAAGTGACCCAGAACCCAGACCCAAACGGAGATCTACAAGCGACGCGTGACACCGACAGATTTAAAAATCGCGTCAGGTCAGTCGTTAACTGGTCACTAGTATTCCGATATAGTGTTCACAAATAAAAGTGTAGCCAGATTTGGGGGTAGACTTGAGTTAGACTTATTCAGTTTAGTGGGTATTTGTCAAAAAAAGTATTACTAATCATGAAAGAAAGTTTATTGCACGTTTTTCTAACGATTGTTTTCGTAGTGATATAATATGACCGAACGCGAAATTTTTCTACAGATTTAGTGTTGATTAATATGACCACTATCGCAGCTTACCATTATTAAAGTTTATCATTTAAAAATTGCGCTATGAGGGTGCATCAATCATACACAGTACTTAGTAGGAGGAGCGGCTGCTTTAATTATCTACCCTCTGTTCATGATTTTCCAATTGTTCTGTAGAATTGAATTTGTTGACGTCTTGAATAGTTTCTTACTCGGTGTACTTTATCTGGCGTATAGTTTTTAGCACCTCTAACTTCCGTATGAGCTGGTGAGCTTGAGATTTGTTTAAACGATCCCAGTGTTACTTTTAACTGTGGTGATCGCTATAGCCTAAAATATTTAAACTGGAGACACTAATAATAGGATTAGGAAAATGTTAGGACACAAGAATTTGAAATTGAAGTTTGATTTATCATTTTCACTGTTTCATAATCGGTAAAGTCTTGGTAATCCAAAAATTATCATACAAAGTAAAGCTTGTTATTTAAGTGCAAATAATGATTTAATTAAAATATTTTCATATCATAATTTAAGTGTAACTTTGTTAGATTGATTTGAGTTTCCTTTTTTTGTTGGATTTAAGGTTAGAATGACCGAGCTTTGTGATACTGTGCTTGTAGTTTCTGTTTCAGGAAAAAATACGTGAACTTAGCAGCAGTTATCAGTGACGCCATGGGTCGTCTGCTTCAGCTGCCACGGTACGAGTCGTGACGGAAAGAACTGCCAGGCCAGCGACAGGGCGACTTCACTGAGAAAAGAGTTAACGTGTATGGCGTCGACACACCATATGAGGCAATCTGGTGAGAAGTTTTCATTTTGTTTCGATCTGTGACGTAGGCCTTAAAATGGATAATTTTGACAGCTTAGAGACTGACGTAACCGAACACAGACTTAGCTTCTGTTAGAGAGCAGTCGGCACGAGACATAGAAACTAGTGCTTCTTACGATAAAGGCAGGTTCGATAGCACCAAAGCCAAAGTTAAAAAGTTTAAAGTAGGTGATTACGTACTTTTGGAAAACCACGAGCGTAACTAAACAAAATTAGATTCAAAATTTAAATGCCATATTTAGTGGTTTAGTTGTTGGATGGCCATTGGCGATAGATATCTACTGAAGGCTCTTCATTCTAATAGAACCTACAAGTACGCACACGATCGCGTGCGTGCTATGCCAGTGTTATGTTCCATTAGAGTTGACCGCCGGACTAGAAGGCCCTATTAATCAGGCTAAGACAGAATGTGCCGATGACGGCGATGGATGGATTAATAATTGTGATTTCAAATACCATGCTTGCTTGTAATAATGCCCCCATCTTTGTTTATGTGTAACACCGTCACGCCTATGTGGCAACGATGGGCCTGCGTGGATCCACCTAGTATGTGTGACACTCACTAGGCCTGCGTGGCACCGACAGACCTGTGTGGCTCCGACTGGCCTGTGTGGCTCCGACTGGCCTGTGTGGCTCCGACTGGCCTGTGTGGCTCCGACTGGCCTGTGTGGCTCCGACTAGCCTGTGTGGCTCCGACTGGCCTGTGTGGCTCCGACTGGCCTGTGTGGCTCCGACTGGCCTGTGTGGCTCCGACTGGCCTGTGTGGCTCCGACTGGCCTGTGTGGCTCCGACTAGCCTGTGTGGCTCCGACTGGCCTGTGTGACTCCGACTGGCCTGTGTGGCTCCAATTGGTCTGACGTGTGGCACCGATTGGCCTGTGTGGCACCGATTGACCTGTGTGGCACCGACTGGCCTTTGTGGCACCGACTGGCCTGTGTGGCCCCGATTGGCCTGTTCCGGACTAGCCGTTAGTATGCATCTGACCACTGTGTGTGGTAAACATTGGGTCAGGGTGACCGAGTAGTGAATAAAGTCAACCATTGTCTTTTACTTGTCCGCAGGTGCTGAAAGTGTTGAGGCACATACACTGTACACGAGGACGTGTGAATACGCAGGACGGCCGTGACGGCGCGCAGGCAAATATGATGCCGGTTATTAATAGTTTGATTTGATTATCCGATTTTATGTGTAATTTAAACGGTTAATTTGATTTTAAGATTGTAAATCATAATAGTAACTAGTGTTGTTTACATCAATGAAATAGTTGAGGGTAACTTTAGATAATGCTTGACATTAATAAAAATGTTGAAGGTATATTGAAATAAGAGCGGGGCACCCCGAATAGGGTAGTAGGCAGACGCCAATCGGTGACAGCTGGTCACTTGACGGACAGCTGGGCACGAGTGTGCATGCATACTAACCTATTGGCTCTCAATCAGTGTTTATCTTGTTAATCTTTCTTTATTTTGATTCCGAGTGTGTTTAAATAAAACCAGTGATTGTTATTTGTGATTAAAGTGATTTTATTTCTGTGTTTCTGGCATCTTGACTCCATAATGAGTGATACTGATGACGGACGTTCTGTCGATTGTTCTGCTGCCTTTCCCGGTGCTTCTATAAATAAATATCACACAAATCGATCTAGTCCCAAATTAAGCTTAAAGAGGCTTTTGATATGGGTACTAGACGATGATATACATAATAATATAGATAAATATATGCTTAAATACATAGAATAACCATCATAAAGTTCATCATACAAATATTTGCCCTGGCCGGGATTCGAGCTCGGGACCGCCGGCTCAGTAGAAAGGGGCACAACTGGCACTTTTATTCGTAAGTAGGTTGTTACTGTAACATTTTTTCTTATTTCTAACAGGCTAACCTAATTGTGATTTCTTTTTAAAGTATTTTAAGCAGTAGGTAACGCCTGCTAGCGTAAACAAAATGTTTGCAATGAAGCGAAATAGTTCATTACATGACTAGGACGGATAATTCACGATGTCCCAAATCGCAAGTGTTTGCGGCCCGAACCGAAGACGAGGGTCATAAATATGCGAACTGGGGCTTTACGAATGATCGCCCGTGGTTTGTCTAACTCTAAAGTCGTCTCAGAAGTACGTCTCGTCTCGGCCAGTAATGTGAGATTTATTTCCGGCTTAATGATAATAAAGTAAGATTTTCTTCCCGACGGAAGCTGGCCTAGTGACGTAAAATATTTTAAGTGGTACAAAACCCCAGAAGTGATGTCCAGAACCCTAAAAATATGACACAAGCCTGTTGGAGGCATCTCCGACCCCCACAGGTACCCCAGTGTGCCCCCAGCCCACAGGGCACCGTGACTCAGCATGCAGCGGGGGCATAACTGGAATTTGTGATCCACTTTGCCCCATCCGCAAATTGATATTGTTTAGCGGAAGAATAGTCGTTGCGAATAAATAAACAAGCCGTCAGCGGTTTTGCTGTGGGTACAATATTGCGTTCAGCTTCATATATCATGCCTATCTCTTTCCTTTTTGTCTAAAGATGACATACACATTTTATGAAAGAAAGAAAGAAATTGTATAAAAGCTGAAAAGTATGATTTTCTGAGCTGTAACCAATTACTTGTCGCCTACGTTCTTTTAGAATAAGTAACTTTGTAAAAGGATTGTTTCTTCTTTTTTCTATTTAATTTTTTATCCATTATTTGGTTGTAAGTATCGGTAAAAGTCATGAACAAAAAAATTAAAAGTAGTCAATTGGAAACAATATATTTAATATATTTTCCGATTTAAGAATCTCCAATTATCCTATTTCTTTTTTATATACCCCTGCAATGGAGACAGCTTATTCTACTACCTCATTCAAAGTCATTTCATATTTAGTCACGTTTTGTCATTTTGTCCCATTATGCGCTGACACGAGCCCTCTTTTTATAAGGAAGGTCCCTTGTGTCGCATTTCGTTATCATATTATCAATAAATAACCGTAAATGTATTCAAATCGGACCCATTTTCTGTTTTATTAAATTTCCATTTTCTGTATGAGTTATGAAAGTCAAGTTAAACAATTCCAATATTGATATTGGCACGAAGGTAAAAATATGAAAGAAAAATTTAATTTGATCTACTGCAATGTAAGCAGGACTCTCTAAGTTTCCGGCGTAGTGCTCTCCCAACTGAGCTATCACATCGTGACGTCAATTACACCAAATCGTTGATTCCATAATTCTATGCTACTGGAGCGCCCTCTGCGTCATATGTGTTTAATTACGTAGAATTATGGAATCAAAAACTTGATGTGATTGACGTAACCATGTGATAGCTGCGTTGGGAGAGCACTACGCCGGAAACGTAGGGTCGCAGTTTCAAGTTCTGCTTACATTTTTCTGCCATATTTATAAATGTATAAATGTTGTATTTCCACATTAAAAAAGAATCTATAAAAAGTTTCTATTGAAAAACCTTGAATTCCAATATTGTTATCGAAAAGTACAATTCGGATGTTTCCAAGTCACGTGTATACCTACATAGGTTAGTATTATGGTAGGTATTGGTCATTATAAGTATTTACCTCATACAAAACTATTCATAGATTGTAATCTGATATTGGTGGTTGAATAGGAAGTAAATACAAAATCGTTCAATGTCATCTTATTGTTACAAAATCAGATGACCGGAAGTTTGTTACGGTAAATTGACTGCAACTAAAATAATACACCTGTTTGGATTACAACTACTAAAAATTATATAATTCCTACTATATCGAATCAATATCATGATGAGAGGAACACAATTGTATCCCACCAAAAACATTTCATGTAAAATTGACGGCCAAGACTCACATTCTCATAACGCTTTCGCTGTAAAAAAGTTATCAGATCCCAGGAAAAGCCAAGCCCCTAAGCCCCGACTTTACTAACCCCACCACCTTGGTTTAAAAAGTATGGCATCAACTGGCTTCAAGCCCCTAAACCCGGAGTTTACTAACCCTACACCTTTGTTTCAAAAGTATGGCTTGGCCGTTTCATAGACTACCGTAAATAAGTCCAACGGACCGTCTGGCCCATATGGTATCAAGAAACTCAGTTTATGTCTTTGATAATATATACTTATAAACTTAATTCCTTACGATATCCCCAGATATAATACTTAAGTATGCTACCAAACAACAGACGCTTATTGCTAAAAAGCGATGTCTCCTAGACAAGCTATACCAAGTAACCAAATCCATCATCTGGGGGCACGGTAGTGCCCCCGCCAAGACGAAAAAAAAGAGGCGGGGCACTACCTACCTTTTCTCGAACCGTTTCGTCTCATTTTCAAACCCTCATAGTTTCGTCCCAGTCCCGTCCAGAGCGCCCAAATTCACAGGTTAAGATGCAGTTAGGGAACATATGAAATGTACTAAATTTCATTGATCTAGCTTTTATACTTTAGGTTTTATTGGTACCTAAAATACGCCGATTTTGCCACTCACTCACTGATGTATCAAAACCTCTGGGGTACTTCCCGATGACCTAGAAAGCTGAAATTTGGTATGTAAGCTAGGTTTAGTACACAAACAATAGAATAATTCTGAAATTTGGAACTTTTACCCCCCAACCCCTTAAACTAGGGGATGGAAGTTTGTATGAGACTTCTGCAAATTTTGATACTAGAGGTCTGAAAATTGATATAGGGACTCCTTTATTATTTATAAATAATAAAATACATATTCCAGGATTTTAAAAAAATCACCCCCCACCCTTTAAATAAGGGGATGAAAGTTTTTATGGGTTTTCCATAATGGGCGATAAAAGTAGTATATATCGGGCTAAACGTAAGTATTTCTTATACACAATTATTACTACTTCCATATCTACACTTCGACTTCGTATTTTAAATATCTGGGGGCACGGTAGTGCCCCCGCCAAGACGAACAAAAAAGAAGGGGGCACTACCTACCTTTTCTCGAACCGTTTCGTCTCATATTCAAACCATCATAGTTTCGTCCCAGTTAACACTAGAGTGCCCAAATTCTCAGGTTAAGATGCAGTTAGCAAACATATAAAATGTACAAAATTTAATTGATCTAGCTTTTATACTTTAGGTTTTATAGGTACCTAAAATACGCCGATTTTGCCACTCACTCACTGACGTATCAAAACCTCTGGGGTACTTCCCGATGACCTAGAAAGCTGAAATTTGGTATGTAAGCTAGTATTAGTACACAAACAACAAAATAATTCTAAAACTTGGAACGTTTACCCCCCAACCCCTTAAACTAGGGGATGGAAGTTTGTACGAAACTTCCGCAAATTTTGATACTACAGGTCTGAAAATTGAAACCTATAGGGACTCATTGTTATAAATCAAATACATATTGTAGGACTTTTAAAAGATCACCCCCCACCCTTTAAATAAGGGGATGGAAGTTTGTATGGGTTTCCCATAATAGGGGATAAAAGTGTATATATATATGGGGCTAAACTTAAGTATTTCTTAAATACACAATTGTCTACTTCAGTTGACGCTCAAGAAACCCTACAGCCCAAAAAAATTAAAAAAACTAAAGCACCTTACAAAAAGAAATGAGATCCCACCAAGAACATTTCATGTAAAATTGACGGCCAAGACTCACATTCTCATAACGCTTTCGCTGTAAAAAAGTTATCAGATCCCAGGAAAAGCCAAGCCCCTAAGCCCCGACTTTACTAACCCCACCACCTTGGTTTAAAAAGTATGGCATCAACTGGCTTCAAGCCCCTAAACCCGGAGTTTACTAACCCTACACCTTTGTTTCAAAAGTATGGCTTGGCCGTTTCGTAGACTACCGTAAATAAGTCTAGCGGACTGTCCGGCCCATATCGTAAGGAATTAAGTTTATAAGTATATATTATCAAAGACATAAACTGAGTTTCTTGATACCATATGGGCCAGACGGTCCGTTGGACTTATTTACGGTAGTCTATGAAACGGCCAAGCCATACTTTTGAAACAAAGGTGTAGGGTTAGTAAACTCCGGGTTTAGGGGCTTGAAGCCAGTTGATGCCATACTTTTTAAACCAAGGTGGTGGGGTTAGTAAAGTCGGGGCTTAGGGGCTTGGCTTTTCCTGGGATCTGATAACTTTTTTACAGCGAAAGCGTTATGAGAATGTGAGTCTTGGCCGTCAATTTTACATGAAATGTTTTTGGTGGGATTATTTATTCTTGAATCCTGTAGTATATAAAATACACACTTAATTTCGAACTTTATACGATTTAGGTATGTAAATATTGACAAAAAATAAATTATGAAAGAAAAATGTAATGTGATCCACTGCAATTAAGCAGGACTCGAATCTACGACCCTACGTTTCCGGCGTAGGTAGTGCTCTTCCAACTATATCACATCGTTAAGTAAATTACACCAAATCCTTGTCTCCATAATCCCACATTAGGTACATTTTTCTTTCATAATTTACCTTTGTGTCAATGAAAATAGAAATGTGGTATTTCCACATTAAAACGGAAGCGATCAAAATATTCTAAAAACGTTTATACTATCTACTTAAACTATTTTAATAATTAATTAAATAAGTGAATCAGAACAATTATATAATGCACTATTATTAGTAACCGCCATGTTTGAATAAAAAAATCCTGACCAGACATTCGCCCGATTTCACATTTCAAATGTTTCTTCAAAACGGAGCTATTTCAGTTGCAGTGCGCCGTCAGTCAGGCGAGTGAAACTTTAATAACTGGAAAAGCCAGTGTTTATTTTTAAACGGTGTTCGGATGCCAGGCCTAATTGTTCAATTGATTGATAAAACAATTGAAGCGATTCAACCTATGTTTGAAACAGTGAGGTACAGTCGTCGACACAATAAGTTTATGATTTTAAGTCGGTATCGTGTCTTTAACCGAAACAAATGACCCACGAAATGATTAAATATGATTTAAGTGACATAATAGAATCTGATAATCTTCCATTTCGCGTTAATTCCAAAAGGATTTAAATAATTACTATTACTACCGATAGCTATTATAATTTGTTGTTTTTTTTTTTGCTTCAGGGATGGTGGTGAATGGCTTCGTGAACGTGGTCATCACGACGATAGAGAAGAGGTTCGGGTTGAGGTCCATGCAGACAGGAGTTATAGCTGGAGGGTAAGTTCATTTCGATAAACAGGTGCCCAATTCGAGAATGCCGTTTGAGATATCGCCAAACGTCAAATCTCCATTAGATAACAGTTATATCGCCACTGAACTGTCATTTAAATGCGATGAGCTTAAAAGTGACATATCTCATCTCAATTTTGGAAATACGAAGGCGATAATGATTGTCAAAAATGTGATTCATGTATATAAATTTCTGTTTTGAACGAAACGTAACGGACTAATTTCACGTACTACGCGGTCAATTTAGAGTATGCGCCTGTTATTTATGCCGTCACATACAAAGGAAACGAAAATTTTGCGCATCCGAATTGACGAAGTTGCGATGTTCTGGGTATATCGCCACTTGTCAAGTAGGCACACGTCAAAAGTGACGGATGGCGATGAAAAGGAGAGATCTCCATTATATCTCTAAAATTGGTCGAATACCCCCCCAGCTTAAGTAAATTACCTATAGGTACAAAAGTACGCAAAATTCTATTGACACCAAAAACATTTACATAATAGGCCCACTCGGGTGGCATTTTACATAATAGGCTCAATCTTGGTTATAAACCTTGGTGAAATGTCACTGGACATGTTAGCCTGTTACCGATACATCACATCGGCCGCGAAACTAAAAGCGCCGTCGCTCAGATATCCTTATGGGAATGAGATATCTATGGTAATAAGATATCTAAGTGAATGGTTGCGAGGATAAGATAGTCTCTGTCACTTTCCGACATGTTTAATGAGTTAATGAGTGCTATATATTTACCCCTGGGCCCACAAGGCTCGGGTCTAGGGGCCAAGGCAGTCTAGGAGCCCCAGTATCAGAAGCAGCACTTGCACCATACTTAAGTTCTCCTTATTTATCACTTAAAATACTACTACCTAATATTTAATTTGCTGAATGCAAATGCCAAGTGCCTATAGGGGCCCTGGCCCTCTAAGTACGCTGATAAATGAGTTATTATAAAGGCTCTTTGTTATCCAGGTACGACATGGCCTCCTTCATCTGCCTAGCGCCAGTGACGTACCTCGGGGGCCGGCGGGGGGCCTCGAAGCCCCGCTGGCTGGGCTGGGGGGCCCTGCTCATGGGGGTCGGCTCACTGCTGTTCGCTTTACCACACTTCCTCGTGCCGGCCTACAGAGCCGCGGGAGACGAGGAGCTGGATGTGTGCCATGGGAACAGTACCGTGGTAAGTACCTACTCGTAGAAGTCATACGAATGGCGACGCGGTTGGCGCAGTTTGTAGACGGTTGACGCACCTGCCTATTGAGCTAGCGGTCCCGGGTTCGAATCCCGGCCAGGGCAAATATTTGTGTGATGAACTCGAAACCACTGCGGACGCGCTGGACCGGCAATCCAGAGGTTCCGGGTTCGGTTCCCGGTCTCTCCCACCAGGTTTACACATACGTACATAAAAAATCACGCCTTTTCCCAACGAGGTAGGCAGAGACCACATCTTTCCACCTGCTATGGTCGTGACATATGTACATCTTTCGCTTCATCAACATTCATTAATCTCCTCATGCATGCTCGTCGGTTTAAAGTACCAGGTTTAATATTTTTTCTACTCCAGTACTTTTTTCTGTCATTTATATAGTTGCTAACTCTAATATAAAGACATAAATTATGAGTCTGTAAAAGTCTATACTCTACTGCCCAAAAAACACTGCTAAACGATGTTATAATGTCGCCAAAAAAGCATCACTTAGTACCACAAATTACAAGATAAACAGCAGCATCCACACACTTTGCAATTTAAAAAAAACTTAAAAAAACTTAAAAAAAAGTTTTATCGTCAGAGCATGGATGTTTAGTATAGTGAACGTATACCTTTATGTATAAGTTCATATTTTAGTGACAGATGTTTAGTATAGTGAAAGTAACCTTTATTTATAAGTTCATATTTTTTTGACAGATGGACGTCAATAAAAAAAAGTTTATCAGAGGCTATTTGTTTTTAATTTTGTTGATTACGATCATCTAATTATTTTCTTTGTTGTTTATTTGCATTTTATTTATGAAATGTCGAGTCGTAGAAAAAGTATTGTATGCAACGTTGTATAAGTAGGTCAAAAAACGCTAGTGGCATCTTTCTTACGATGTTCGCTACGCTCACATCGTAACCCATGCCACTCGCGTTTTTTGCCCCCTCTTATACAACGGTTGCATAAAATACTATAATATAAATGGTTTAATACGAGTATAAAGTTCTATTATTATTTTGTTGTCCCCAGTCATCACACCGCTGCGATGCTGACGGGCCAGCGGAAGGCGGATCCTGGGCGGTGGCCATCTTTGTATGTGCGCAGCTGCTGCACGGCGCAGGCGCAACGCCACTGTTCACCCTCGGCGTCACCTACATAGACGAGAACGTGTCCAAGAAGATGTCTTCAGTATATCTTGGTGAGTTACTGATTGGTTCGACAAACTATCATCCTCCTAGCCTTTGTCCCATTTTTTGAGAATGAATTCTCAATCGGGGTCGGCTACCTAAATCCCAAGATGTGGCGTAGGCACTAGTTTTTACGCAAGCGACTGCCATCTGACCTTCCAACCCAGAGGGGAAACTAGGCCTTATTGGGCTTAGGTGGTTTCCTCACGATGTTTTCCTTCACTGAAAAGCGAGTGGTAAATATCAAATGACATTCCGTACATAAGTTCCGAAAAACTCATTGGTACGGGCCGGGTTCGAAGTTCGAACCCGCGACCTCCGGATTGAAAGTCGCATGCTCTAACCACTAGGCTACCTAGGCTACCACCGCTTCTTTTCTTTCTTCGGTTCGACAAACTATATAGACATTATTAAGTCGCTGTCCAGCAGACAAATCTGAATCCAGGATGAAGCTTCCTTGGCCTGCCCGCTCCTAGGTACAGTCGCCATCAGATTTATCGCAGCATATAAGGCGTTCATAAATATTAGAACACGACTCTTATTGACTGGGCGTTATAGTACATGTTCAGATATTTATGAACGCCTTATATGATGGCGACTGTACCTACTTGAGCTAAAGTTTATGAGTGTGTTTATGTTTATTACTTCATCACGCTCAAACGGCTGGATCAATTTTGATAAATTTTGGTATGAAGGTAGCCGACACCCTGGATTAACACATAGGCTACTTTTTACCCTGAAAAGAAATGGTGTACCCGTGGGATGAGCGGGTAACACCGCGTGGCGCAGCTAGTAGAAATGAAGCAATATTTATGCCCAGTCCCGGTCACGGCGATGCGAGATAATTACTGGCGTGTGTCCCTATAGTCCTGGTTTGGATGGAAATGCCGAATATAATCCTTTTGCTTTTTTTACATATATAGTTAGGTGTAATGGTTGGGTCATATTTCGGAGAGGGTTTACCTTCTTTAACCCCCACTGACTACGCCTGTGACCCACGTCCATGCCGTAACCCTACCATGAGTTAAAGTGACCGTACTCGCTAGCTAGCTAGAGAGAGGGTACTCTATTTCTTGGACTTATACAAAACTGTATCTTGCCTACGCATATCTGACGCATATGTAATGCTCTCCGCGACTCCAACAATGACAATCTTGTGAGAGTCGCGTCTATTTGGTTAAAATATTATAATATCGTGGCACTTCTAAAACTGCAATGGACGATGGATGGTTTTTTCAGAAGCTTGTTATTTTTAATAGTTATAGTTATATTACTTTAACAAAAAGGTTTTTAAAAATTTCATGCATTCACTATTATAGCATGTTGTTGTTAGTAATCAGTCTTAAGATCTATCTCAGCGCAAGCGTCAAAGAATAATTCTTCAATTAAATGAACACTTAAATTGTATTAAAAGCCCAATAACCACGTAACCAACGCCACATTGCGCCAAAGATGTCATAACCGTCCATAACCATAACGCGCGTAACGCGTACATGGAAACGCACTCGCGGCGCCCACAGGGTTGATATGGGGTACATGATAAGTGGTGCCGCGGGGTACCCGTGGAATGGCTGGTACTTTAAAGAGCAATATGTCTTTGTTTAACTTTTCTAACACTCGACGAAAAAAGAGGGGCGTTATAAGTTTAACCCATGCATTGCCGAAGACGCGAATTCGTGACATCACTGAATAGAAATTTGAAGCGTCGACAATGAATGGGTTAACATGTGTATTTGTGTATCTGTCTGTTGCATCGTAGCTCCTAAAATGATAGACCAATTTGAGTGTGGTTCATTCTAAGCGAAAGACTTGTCCGTCGAGATGGTTCTTAGCTTACGGGCGGCCATACATATGAGGCTCATATTTGGTGGAAGTACTTGACTGGGTACAAGGTATCCCCCTATATATTAATCTGCCGCGCTTTAGGTACTCCCGAAATCCCCTCTTTGGCTCTCCTACTATTATTGGCATTAAGTCCCCTAACTATGCCCTAGTGCAGAAGAAATTAACTTGGATAATCTTTTCTAAGATTTATAAAGGTTGCTTACAAAAACTTTTTTTATACCTAACGCACACTCACGATCAGTTAGAAAATGTTCATACCCGTTAGTACTCCATATTACTTTGCTGATAAAAGAAAAAAAACGTACAATGCGAATTATTTTAGTTTAAGGTGTAATTATACCCTTCCCGTATCGGGCTACTATGTTTAATAGGAACAGCAGTTTCCAAGATATTCAGCTTTAACTGGAACAAGTGATAATTTTTCACCGCACGTCTAGCATAACTGGTGACACGCGACTGTTTGTCGCGCTGCTACTATCTATCTGTCACTTTTCTTTCAATACCTTGCGAACAAGAGGGGTGAAGCTGAGTCACACGACAATCAAAGTCGCATATTTGACAAAAACACATCCCTCGCTACACATCTTTGGAGGAAACGCAGCCCTACGAAAAGGGGTTCATGTTTAAGTTAGTGCGCTAATTGTAGGCAGGTGTCGACTAATCCCCGGTAGGTCAGTACGAGTAGGAAATGGTGTGATGGACGGTGCCAATTTTGATCGCGGCGCGGGATACCGGAAATGCATCGCCTGTTTGTTTTTCAGGGTTGTCACTTCGGCGATCGAGTTTAGTACCTACCAGTATAATCTGGTGTAGTAACGGGGGCCTGCAACTTATGTACATATCCGTATTTCTAGCTGCGGGCCTATGATGGTTGTTTTTATCACGCGATAAGTGACAAAGCATCCGTCACGTTTTAACAAAATACGAGTGTGAGTGACAGATGCTTTGTCACTTGTTTATCGCGTGATAAACGCAACCATCAGGCCCACTGGTCTAGCATAACTGTGATACGCGACTGTTTGTCGCGCTCCAAATACTGCCTGTCACTTTCCTTTTGATACCGTGCGAGCAAGACAGAGAGAAGTCGCAGCAAGATATGCTTGCCAAGCCAGCTGGGTATAAGTTTAGAATATCTGGATCCGTCGAGAAGAGGCAGCCCTCGATGCTAAACTAAACGGTTGGCTGTGTCACGGTTCGCCAAAATTGTATTGGAAGTACGAGTAACTCAGCCCCTGAAGACTTTGCTGACGAATCTATTTCAGAAACACTTTGAATATTAGTCACATAAATTCTGTATTTTGTTGTTATAATATATTTTTACGGATTATAGATTTATTTGGCCGGGCATTTGTTATCATCATTGCCTTTTAGGGAAGCCAACCCCTTAGGTATTTTACAAATGGAAATAATATTTTTATCAGGCCAACGGGTGAAAAAACCTGCATTACATACCTAGGGCCGTGAATTCGTGAATGTCCCAGATCGCAGGTGTTTGTGGCCATAACCGATGGTGAGGGCCATAAATATGCGACTTTGGGATTTACGAATTACCGCCCTAGGTATGTAATGTAGGTACTTTTCACCCGGTGGCTTGATAAAAATATTATTTGCCTTTGTTGGTCTAAAGTTTTACGTCTTCTCTTGGTCAGGAAGTGAGATTTTCTCCCTGCACAGCGGGCAGTAAATTCTACTTACGGCCTAGGGTGACGTAAAAATCATGTTGGTACTTTTTATTCTTCTTCGCCATACCTAACTGAAAAAATCAAAATAAGAATAAAAATCTAAAGATGTACAAATCCTATAGGTACTAAGTATACTATTTCGGGTTTTCACTAAATAAACCAAAGTATCCGCTGTCAAAATTCGACTTTAATCCAAAGTCTTCGATCTTTCTCAATGCACAATAAGTGCCCTACACCTCTGAAAGTGCGCCTCGCGTTCCATTACTGGCCGCGTATAGCGTTCATCTGAAGGGCCCTTCAGTTCGAGTGTCGAGTGAGGCGTGTGCCGTAACCTAAGATATACTAAGCCAAGCTATAGCATAGCATGGATAAATGAGATCTCTAAAACAGCTAATTGACCGAGCGAGCAAAGCGACTGCATTTCAGCTTCGTCAACATTTTGCTCGTTTGTCTGAATGTTTGGATGTTTGAATGCTCGGATTTCCGGATATTCTCGCTTAAAGGCCACAATTCTTAACCGATTGTCATGAAATCTTTTGTCGAATCAGTTTTTCGAGTACTTTCAAAATGGGTGTTGAAAAGGTAAAAAATTACAATTCGCAAGATCTAAAACACTAATTGACTTAATTACGCAACAAATATAACAGTGAGTCAAAAGGCTGGGGAATAATGTAGCCCCTTGAACTTGGGGTTCTGTTTTATTGTCCGAGTGAGCGAAGCGTGTCCGTTACAGCTTGGCCCAAAAGAATCATATGTCCAAATGTTTAAATGTCCAAACGCTTTACTGCTGTTTTCGCCTAAAGTTCGCATTTCTCAACGGATTGTCATGAAATTTTGTGAGTAGGTTTGTTAATAATATAGATTTTTCTATCGTGTCAGATTTTAAAATGGCGGAGACATGGAGGAACGCAATTAAAACTTAAAAAAAATACAAATTTCAACCATTTAGACACAAACTCGCGAGGTTTGCAGCTCATAGAGACACTAGTATGTAGGTAGTGTCAGTTATAATTAATAAATAATGGGATCCTCTTCTTTTATAGGAAAAAAACTTCACAGAATGCTTCATTTCGTATATAGAAAAAAAATCTAAAAAATACCTTTTCAGAAATTTTGAAAACGTCAACCTGCTTAGGTTTGGTTAGGTTAGGTTTGTGTTATTAACATTCCAAAATATTTTATGGTTTTAGAAAAAAATACTTTCGATGATATGAATTTTTTATGAAATGTAAATTTGATGACACGTTTATTTATAAAACCAGGGTAAACCGTTATTAAGTTTAATGTGAGCTTGTTTCCAATTCAAACATAAATCCGCTTACAAATCCTGTTGCACACAATACGTCCTTATCTAAAATTGTTTGGTTTCTTGCCAAATAATGTCCTTGGCATCTGCTTCGTCAACTCTATCCTAATCCAATATTTTATTTTTCCTGCTTTGGATGGAACTGAGATGTCGAAGGTAGATAAGGTCTTGGTCTAGTAGGTCTTAAATGTAGTTTTTTTTATTGCGATTACGTGATTAGTCAGAAAAATAGGGGTAATATGTCGTTATAGCGGGGCGTTAAATAGGGGTATGTTTGGGGACAGTTTCTCATGTACGATAAACTTGGAAATCAAAATTTGCTAACGTTAGTATTTTGTGTGCCTATCAGGAACTTGGGGATAGATCGATTTTAGTATCCAGTAAGTTATTCTATACTTAGGTATATTTGCTTTCATATAATATACCTATTGAAGGACACTCAGGTACCTGCGCATGCATTTATAGTAGGTATGTGAATTGGTCAAAATTCTTTTCGAGGCCTAAAAACTTGACTTGTACATTTTAACGCTTATTTTTTTACTCGTTAGGATAATATTCGAAAAAACATAACATCTTATAAATCAGAATAGCGTATTTGAGTGATAATTTCATCTCAATACTGGAATAATAAAACTATTCTTAAAGAGGTCTGAGGACTGGTAACACAGTGGTAGTTAATTTAAATACCAAATGGGATTAATTTGTATAAAAAAAATCTGAAAAGTGAGTAAATTCATTCACATTTAGGTCCAGTTAAGAACACGTAATCGAGACATCTGGATTTTTTCCAAAGGAAAGTTCTTTTTAAAATCCTTTTCTATTTTAGGCACGACATATTTTTTGACCCGTATATCTTTGCTTCATATCGTCATCTATAGTATATATTTTTCTAGTTTATCACATCTGAACATGATAATTTAATTTAAGACAATATTTTCCCCGAATTCCCAACTGCATATCAAAACGACGTTCTCGCAAATCAAATGCAATTCCCGTACAATGCACTGTTTGGAGTGCACACAGCGAACGATGGGATATTTGTTCTATATTAAGCATTCATATCCATACATTATTCATCGCGATTGAATACCGTTTGTCATTTTAGTGTAAGTTCTATCATTAGTTGGAAATGTCAGTGTTTATTTAGGATCATTTCTTTGCATGCTTTTGCATGGGCAAAAAGGTTGCAGCATAGGGTTGCACTGTAAAATATAGCCAGTGAATCCTACTGACAACGGGTCCATATTGGCTCAAATAAAATTCTTATTCATAAGTGTCATTATGTCACAACTTTCCTAGTCACAGTTTCTAATTTTCTCTGAAACAAATATTTTTTGAGGATTGGTAATGGGTTTTATTCCCAAAACTCTTGTAAAGTTAATAATTTCAGAGTTACGGCTAACGATTTTATGACAAACAATAAGTTTTAAGAACTAACGAAATGTCAGTAGGATCCACAGACTATATTTTTCAGTGTCACTGTCGTGTATAGATTGCTGTTATACAGATACGTTGGGAACTGCAAATGTTTCAGCTTAGAAGAAACCGAGTAACTGACTCCTTAGATTGTACCTGACTAGTTTAAGGTACACAGTTCTTCTAATAAGAAAGCATATCAAACGTACATAAATTAGTTTAAACTGTCATACTTTCTTGTAGTTTCTATATTTTATTCTTACACTGGACCTCATTTATATCTTAGAATACACTTTAAATATGTTTTCTTCAAGAACTACGTATAGTTAAGTTCATGTTACTGTAATAGTTATAAGTACTTATCCTTTATGAAAAAATGACTGACTGTTGAGTTTCTTTCGGCGTTTCTTCTCAACAGTGGTCTCCTTTTGTGAAATGCCGGTAGACTCAGACATGTAAAAGTGCCCTTGTGACCTACTTGCAGAATAAAGTTCATTATTTCATTAGCCAAAAATTCTTACATATTTCGTACGGAATGTACGGATGATGTTCGGCTGTTCTCCCCTACAGATCTAATTTCTCAACCGATACTCGGGATATTTTGTGAGTATAATCTCGATAATTATACAATGAATCTTGTATGCTTGCCATGTTTGGTATACAGGGTGGAACAGATCGAAGGACTTTTAAGCAAACAGGGAATTGTTCAGACTGAGTACTTCATTTTTCATCAATGAACAAGCAATGAACTATGTAAATATTTCTATCCATTTTTGAGAGGTGAAATGTAAATAAAACTTTTGAATTAGTAGGGTTGTCACTGATATTAAAATATTTTAATTTGATGACTTTTTTTACTTTTAAATCCAGCTTTACAATTATTATAGGTCGATTGTAGATCACTCAGATGACACTATCCTGTCAGCCCAGTCTTTACAGATGTTCCACCGGGTATAATAATATGATAATTAAGGTACTTGCGCCAAAGATGGCCCTGTTCCTAAGACCCGGTTAGTACCATAGACTTAAGTTAAGTCTATTGTACTAACCGAATTTGGGCGCGAAATTTGAATTCGTTCGAACGGTTATAACTATAAAATTATGAAGTGGGCTATCTTAGGAACAGGGCCATCTTTGGCACAAGTACCTTAATACCTCTATTATTACTAACTGCGCCGCGTGGTGTTACCCGCTCATTTACGGGACCACAAATTTTTTTGGGATAAAAAGTAGCCTATATGTTAATCCAGGGTGTCAGCTACCTTCATATCAAAATTGGTCCAGCAGTCGTTTGATCGTGAAGTAGTAACAAACATACATATAAACACACTTACAAACTTTCGCCCTTACAATAAAGTGTGATATATCGGATCTCAGCTCCCACAAGGCGACGTTCCTAACCCTCTCGATGGTCGCTTTTAGCTGTAAAAACACGGGACCGCAGGCGCCACACTTCGCGCCTTTTGAGACGCTCGCGTGTCGTAGCGTTAACGCTACGTTTGGGGCGAGTGGCGATTGTTTTAAAGGGGTGCATATTGCTTACGGATGATACAATGCTTGATAGTTTATTGTATTTGAAATAAACAATTGAAAAACATAGATACTTAGCATACCTACCTGCTATAACTCGGGGCACGCTCTAGGGATTTGATATCGATCATATCGATAAAAAAGATGTCGATATACAATATTAATGCATTCCTCATTGATAGTTCTCGATTACTAGGTATAAAACGGTCCGAATGAAGTGGATAATATTTTCATCTAGACGAATATGGAAAAATATTGATTGTATACTTACTATGAAATTTATTTAAAATAAACAAATTAATACAAGCTTTAATTTGTTTATTGTTTTCAATCTGGAATGAAGAGAAAAAAAATAATGTTGAATAAAATTTAAATGTTGACACTACATCGATATATTTTATTTGTCGATAAAATATTTTGCTACATTACTTTAGTATCGGTGCCCCGAGTTAGCACAGGTACCTATGTAACTTAGTTACTTAACGTACCGTAAGACTAACCGAGTGTTTCGCAATAATAACCTTTTCACCTCACCACTCTAAAGGTGGTCGGACGACCTGGTTATAGTTGCGGGGACTCGCTGGATGCGGGTCGCTGCTATTCGGCCCATGTGGAAGTCTATGAGGCCAGTGTCCAGCAGTGGGCGTCCTATGGCTGAAGTTATGATGATGATGATGATAGTCACTTATTGTTTCAGGCGTGTACTACACGATGGCGGTTGTGGGCCCGGCTCTGGGCTACGTGGTGGGCGGACAGATGCTCGAGATCTACACCGACTTCGTCACCGTCAACTCCGAAGCGTAAGTTAAAACTTTATTATACTCTGGCTCTACTTGCGAAGTTGGCGGAGGATGGGCGATATGATAGTCACCTCAGAGACTATCAGAGGAGAGGCACTTCGCTGGAAAAAGTCAAGTTTGCGATAGTGTCGGAATAGGTTATCGCGGGCTAGGTTTCCGCAACTCGACGTCTTACAATGCGCCTATTTTGCGTGAGGGGTTGCTGGCACTAGGTACTGTTGCCAACCCAACTCTACCAGATTAAGCCTAGCAGTAGCAGACAGTGCCGGGATAGCAAAAGTTATTTGTGTATAGTCCAACATGTGGTTTTAAAACCCACGCCATATTGCGGATGATTAGTGGTAAGTACTCATTTATTTTACTGGCAACGACAAATTTTATTAACTGTCGTTGAAAGTTGGTAAATGTCACTGTAGTAAACAAAGAGGAATCAGGACTAAAAATTCCGCAAATTTCAAGTAATTTTTGCATATTTAAGCCAAAATTATCCACAGTGATGAAAGTCATGTTTTTTAATAGGGTTCAGTATTCATCTTGCAAGAAGAACGAAGGATTGAGCTGTATTCCGGTAAACAATAGTTTGAATTTAGTTAATAACGAATCCTTGCCAAATCGCTATTGACATTCAATATTGGCATATGCGGATTATAGCCATATGAAAGCTGTTTGTAGCGCTACTATCCCTGGGCCGGACCGACACTTGTTAGGCGTGGTTAGGCTATAGCTATTTACTAAGTACTCCTAAGCGTACAAGTACGTATCTTAGCCTGCTAAGTTGATAAAGGACAAACTATGTTCCATATCATCAATTCGTCTAAGAGCCAGAAGAAACTTTACAGAATTTTGAACATTGTTTGCTTTTGAAAAAATATAACAAAATTGTATTCATTCGTTTATCTCCATACTTTTCAGTTTTCATGAAAATTAACGTAGGTATAGTCTATCCGAAACTCTCAGATCAAATGATGTCATTTTTGCACAAAGTAAACATAATTATAGACCTTCTCATTTTATTGAAGTCGGTTAAAAACGACAGTAGGTACACTTGTAAAATTAAGGTAGTTTTTCACATAGTGCCAGTTTTGACATATGTGATCTTAGGTTCCGGATATATTATTCTATCCGGAACCTCATCCGAATCTAAGAATATTACGCAAACAAACAATCATCTAACAATAAGATTTGTAAACGCGGGCGAACCTCTTATGTATTTCTATTTGAATGCTTGAGGCACCGATACTTTCAAAACTAATTCTGTTAAAACAAAAATCTTGGTAAACTCAGTATAATCTCCTTAAAACGCGATTATAAGACACGATTTATTGGTTTAGAAAAATAAATTTCCCCGTAAAAATCTCGTTAAGCAGAGACAAGCGTATACTTTTTAATATCCCACCGAGCGAGGGTGTGGCTTCATTCAGCCAAGTTGCTCTCGCTTTCATCTCATTGTGTTGTCAGCCAAATTAATTCCAGTTTTCAGCTCAGGTTCCCGCGAAATATGATTTTCCGACTTTTGAACTGCACTTTTATGGTATCACTTTAATATGGAGCTTGCATGGGGATGAGATACCGTACGAGTGTTTATTTTCAAAAGGTAATTTTGCGCAGAAAGTTACTTGAGGTTTAAGTATGCAGGGGCAACAGTTGTAATAGGTATAAGAATTACCTAATGATGAATTGAAAAATAAATAGATAGATTTTAGCACATTATTCACTACAAAATCGAACGTATCGCAAATTTAATATTATTTAAATACCTTACCTGAGAAAATATAATCCATTTAACTTGCGTGCCGTTGTGTGTCAAGCATTATTTCATTAGATATCGTAGGTTTATCGTAGGTAGTTTGATTTATGATACGATAGTTATTCAAAATCGCCAAAGTTATATTTTACTCAATGTCGTAACAGTTTCAACGTCACCCTAGCCTAGCGCCCCGCGTAGCGAGCATAAAATCTGACTTCCTGGCCTAGGCAACACGTAAAACTTTAGATAAACCACGGACGGTAATTCGTCAAGCCCCAGATTGCACATTTATGGCCCTCACCTTCTGTTTGGGCCACAAACAACTGCGATATTCAGAAATTCACCGATCTAGGTAATGTACTATTGTTACGGTTTCCTCATAGGCATAGTAGACTATGAATATTCTGAATATTACGTGTATGAACCATACGTATTACAATTTGAATCTAATCTCCGTCAAGCTCAATCACTAACCGCACAACGACACGCTGAGCACAAGCGGCCGTAGTTTGCTCAGCAATCGAGATGCAGCGAGCTTACACTCAGATGTTTGGCGTACACTCAGACAGACCAATGATATTGTTCCTACAAATACTGAGATCTGTACCTACTTAATAGATATCTACGGTTAGCTTGATGAGTGATGACCGTGTAATTTGATTGGAAGTTGTTTTTTTAGATGAGAATACATTGCGAAATTCATGCATATTTTTACGGCGATTTAAGAGGATATATTATTGCTCCTTTTACGGTACGTTTGCACCTGGTAACTATGGTGTCGGATACGATGAGGTCCAAACAAATCGAGGGTTCGTTCTTGTCTGTTTCCTCTTTCACAACTTATTCGTTAAGTTATTCTTTACGATTTTAGGAAGTGAATAGAAACGAAACTTTCTGTGTCGAACCGTTTTGATTTTTGCACTATACTTATTATGAAACTAGCTGTGCCCCGCGGCGATACCCGCTCATCCCACGGGAACACTAAATTTATGCGGGATGAAAAGTATCCTATGTCCTTCCTCGGGACTGAAACTATCTATATACTAAATTTCATCCAAATCGGTTCAGCGGTTTAAACGTGAAGAGGTAACAGACAGACAGACACATTTTCGCATTTATAATATTAGGAATAGTATCATCTGATTTTGGCCAAAATACCGCCGCAAACGGCTGCCTAGTAAACAAATTCAATAATCATTAGTGCAAAAATAAAAACGATCCGACACAGAATATTTCCTTCTCATTCGGTTCGTAAAATTTTGGGAAGTTTGGTTAAGTTTTAGAGAGGAAGCAGGCAAGAACGAAACCTCGATTTGTATAAGCCGGTTGCGGTAAGTTTGGACCTCATTCCTATCCGACGCCATAGTTATCAGGTGCAAACTTAACGTTAACTGATAGTATGGAAAAGGAGCAGTGATATATCCTCTTAAATAGCCGTAAAAACACGTCTAATTAGTATCACAGCTTCCTCCAAAACTGTTAAATAGATGTTACAGCGATTTCAATGATTTTTGAGATACTAAATAGGGACATAGTTAATTAATTGAATTAAGGTTAGGTGGGGTAAGAGAAACATACCTATATATTGGGATAAGGCAACACTCAAATCGGATTTTTCAAAAAGTTGTAGGTAAAGAATATAGAAATAAATGTCGCTGCAGTTGATCGTTTTATGTTTGTTGAAGCTATTGTACAGAAAATATTCCAAAGTGTTCCGCTCAACCCATTTTTGTTGTTATTTAATTAGGAAAAAAGTTATAAAATAACTGCACGCTGCCACTGGTGAATGCGTTGACCTTTTCCAACTAGGTACCTATGATTCTCATTCTCAAAACGTTGGTTCGCTTTATAGAACAATTCAATGTTTTTCTAATTCGAGTGCTCTCGGCATAAAGGGCATCTAATGAATTGATATAATAGAACCCCGGTTGGATTGCTAAATGGGAAACGCGCACTTCAGCATTTGTTCCATTATAATTATGGTTGTTGTTTTTGTCATGTTATGTTATGACATTCGTCAACGATAATAAAGGCACAGTCATTTCTTTGTTACTGTGGTAAGGGCACACTTCACACTTCACGTTAACTAGTTTTTTATTTATTTAAAATAGGCAAGCAATTGAATTCGGTATTTTTGCGAATGTATATCTTTTAATTTCTAGTTTATAGCACAAACAGAACTAGACAAAAGAGAAGACAATATAAAATATCGGCGTGTTTAATTAGGGAGCTGTGAATAATGTTGCCAAAGCAATTGATAAGTTATAACGGGGTCTATATTGGAATCCATAATTTCCTTTGTCCTATTTGTAAATTCCATAATAACTGTGGTCATAATGATCTTTTGCCATAATAACGTTTATCCTAATGTACTCGTAAATGCCATAATATTGATCATCGTAATATTGAATATCCTAATGATTATTTGCACTATTATCTTAAGTACTAATGATCAAGTGTCCTATCAGTTACATATCCTAATACTAGTTGCCATAATCATCATATGTCTTAATAGTTACTTATCCTAATTATTATCACGTGTCATTCATCATAATTCCGAATTTTTTAAAACTCCGAATATAAGTATGTCAATTTTAAATTTTTCCGATTTTTATAACCTAACCTGTAGTTTTCGGGGTTCAGCAAGTCTGACGTTCCGCTCGCTTCGCTCGCTCCGCTATACGTGGTCACAATACAAACCTAACCTAACCTACAGTTTTCGGGGTTCAGCCAATAACCCAACCTACAGTTTTCGGGGTTTAGCCAATTCGATATTTGTCCAAGTCGGACCTGCCTTAAGGTGAAATAGGTAATGTAAGGAATCGTAAGCCAAGTCGGACCTGCGCGGCTCGCTCGCTTCGCTCGCTCGTTAGGGTCATAGTTCAACCTAACACTCCTCCTCGCTTCGCTCGTCGTCGTACCTAACCTAACCCAAGTCTGACCTGCCTTAATGTAGGATATTAGGCAAAATATTAGGTAATGTTATTATAGCTTATGATCATTATGGCAAGTAATCATCATGGCATTTGACTTTAGGACATGTGATTTATGGTTTTGTATATTATGACTCGTAAGTTTTATGTGTTAATAGATTAGTACAAAACATATTAGGTATTTAGAGCATTAGGTAATGTAATATTATGGTTTATGATCATTAGTATGTAAGATCATTATGGCAAATAATCATTATGACAAATGATTGATATGTCAAAAGTGTTTAGAGTAAATGTGGTATGGCATTTGACTTTAGGGCATACGATATTATGGATTGCGAAGGAGACCCGTTATAACGAGGTTATAACATACATTTTATTGATTGTTTTAAGTATGATTTACGAAAAAATACTTACTGTTGAGTTTCTATCGGCTTTCTCAACGGCGGCCTCCTCTTGGAAAATGCCGGTAAATTCACCATCTGACTTCTAAAAGTCCCCTTGTGGCCTACTTACTGAAATTATTAATTCATTTCATGCTACCCGTTTGTAACCGTTTGTCATCGTAAACTGCCGCGCGATGAAAGGGTCAGCAGACTCTAAAAAAAACTGCTTGTTTGTGCACCATTTCTGTCTTCCTGATTGACATCCTTGTTTTCCAGGCTCGGCATAACTCCAGTAAGCTCTGTCTGGATCGGCGCCTGGTGGGTCGGTTTCCTACTATCAGCGCTACTCTGTCTCATAGTGGCCGTGCCTCTGCTGGCGTTCCCGTATGAATTGCCAGGTAAGTGACTAGTTAAGACGCGAAACCGTTTACCCAAAACTCTTATACAGCCTGCTGCTGTATAAGGGCTGTATACGCTCTTATGTATCTGTGCGACTTGGGTAACGTATTTATGGGGGGTGGCTGGGTGGGCCGTGCCCACCCCAATATGGTCTAGTGCCCACCCGAGGATTTTGGGTTACCCATACAAAGTCATGACTTCAACTCATAGGCCATGGCCAGGCCCCCACCCAGGCCCCACCTGAAAAATAATCTTAGATACGCCAATGGCTCCAGTCAAGTTGTTTGCTTGGTGTTGATCGGCGTTAAGTAGGCCTTATTGCCACTTCTTTTCTAGGTAATGGTAATCGTGGTCGTGGTGACAGTGACATAGTAAAAGTCAATGAAAATGAGGTGTCCTCGTCGGTAATAGAGCAAAGCCATATGGTGCTGAAAAATACTTGGAAACTTCATAAGTTAGGTTAATAGGGGATCTGAAAATATTAACTTGTGAAGTTTCCATGTCTCTCTCTCTCTTCCTAGTTATTATCCCACATGGTCATCATCATGGGAACAGCTTTCCTTATTTAGTTTCTCCACTTGACACTCACTCATGTCCTTTTGCATACATCTTTCCACCTCGTATGAAGTTTCCGCGCGATCTCCCGCCATCTCTCCTTGTTGGGTGACTTCCTGGTGCAGTCAGATATGCAGTTTTTAAATTGCCAGTATCTAAAGTCGAATAGTCAAAAAATGGTGGCTAACTTGGTGTATATTATCGCGTCTGGTGGGTTTTCCTCCTTATCAGTTTAGTTCCGGCGCGTTTGGCTCGGTTTGTAGACACCTGCCTACTGAGTCGACGGTCCCGGGTTCAAATCCCGGCCGGGGCAAAATATTTGTTTATTTATTTATTAATTATCAAATAAAATTATATGTCCCATTTTCTTTTTGTTTTGGTGCGTGCGCTTATCGAAGGTTGGTGATCATTCTTGCATTGCGTACTTTATCAAACAGTGTGCAGTGTTCTGAATAGCAATCACGTGCTCACCCCTAACGGTTCCCTACGTTTTCAAGCCAAAACGTCTTATTTACACATCAGTGATAATTGTTTCAGGAGCCGAAGAAATCCGTGCGTCCAAGGTGTCTGAAGCCCATGACTCGGCCTCCAAGTCGGCCGCATTCAGCTCCCTGCGAGAACTGCCCCGGGCCGCCACAGCCCTGCTGCGGAACCCCACGTTCCTGTTCCTGAACTTGGCCGGTGCAAGCGAGGGCATGCTCATATCAGGATTCGCCGCGTTTCTGCCGAAGCTCATTGAGAACCAATTCGCGGTGAACGCATCTGAGGCTGCTTTATTGCTGGGTAAGATACCTTAACATCATTTGAAATGGCAAGCAGATACAATACAATCTTCACTAAATGCCAACGTACCCAATAAATATACCTACGGGAATGAATAGCGATTTTTTCCATTAGGTAACAGAACAGAGACTTTAAATAATAGGAAAACTATTCTGTAGGGGTTGGAACGTTGGTTTTGTAATCCAGCATTACGAAAATGTCTAATAAAGTGGATCATTATGAATGGCAATTATGTACTTACTTATGCTGATATAGTTAGGTACACGAAAAACATATCACTAGCTTCAAAATAAATTTTGTTTTTTAGGAGTGATCACCGTCCCTGCGGGTGGCGGCGGTACGTTCCTCGGTGGCTGGCTGGTGAAACGATGGCAGTTGGCCTGTGCCGGCATCATCAAGTTATGTGTGGCCGCTACATTTGTGGCTGCGGCGTTCACCTTCAGTTTTGTGCTGACGTGTGACGACTACCCCTTTGCTGGAGTCACAGTGCCGTACAACTCGCCTATCGTGTCAGGGTAAGCTTCAGTGGTCCTCACAGTTCTTGCAGATGGAGATGAAATTCTGCAGCTAATTTGTATGCCTCTTTGAAGTGTGCCCAGACAAGCCTGCAGTTGCCCAAATCAGTATGAGGTCAAACGCTTGGCTAATGACAAGCTCCAAGGTGCTGTGATATAAATCACTACGCATTGGAAGAGGTTATTTTAGGGTTCCGTACCCAAAGGGTAAAAAATGGGGCCCTATTACTAAGACTCCGCTGTCTGTCTGTCTGTCTTTCTGTCGGTCTGTTACCAGGCTGTATCTCATGAACCGTGATAGCTAGACTGTTGAAATTTTCACAGATGATGTATTTCTGTTGCCGCTATAACAATAAATACTGAAAACAGAATAAAATGTTTATTAACAAAAGGGGGCCCCCATTATACAAACGTGATCGGTTGCGTTAACTTTGCACCGCATTTGTATGCGGAGCCATATATACCAGGTGTAAACTTAACTTAATCCGGCCAGTTAAGATGGGAAGTGTTTTTACGCAACCCTCGGTGCGCGTTTTTGACTCGCACCTAGCCGGTTTTTATAAGTTTCATATTTAATAAATGATACACTATTTTCTCCATCAGATCTGATCGTCTGTCAGCCGCTTGTAACACCAACTGCGGCTGCTCGGGGTCCGCTTTCGCGCCTGTGTGCGGGGCCGACGGCATCGTGTACTACTCTCCATGCCATGCTGGCTGTAGTTCCGCGGTTTTGGCTGGCGCGGCGCAATTGTACAACGATTGTGCTTGCGTGGCGAATGGAACTTCGCTTTATAGTGTGCCCGGTGAGTTGAAAAACTGTATCAACTGCGGAAACGACGGCCTCTTGAACTGGGACCAGGTTAACTAGTGGTGGTACCTACAGTTACTAGTACTTATAGTTGGTCTATAACGCATTAAATGTGAACTCGTGAGGTATTTAGTAAAATAGGGTGGTGATATAACACAACACCAAACTTAGTAGACTAGGTTGTTATTGAAGCTAGGCAGAACAACCAGGAATAACTAGCCATACTATTGCTTTACGTACTAATACTAAGTGAACCACAAGTATTCTGCGAAAAATTATAGAGGTAAAGACGAAGGAAACTGATTACAACGAGCTGAAGAAGAAGACTGGTGCACAAGGTGCTGTATTATGTCACCAGCCCATCTCACTGATCACCTTACATTTATGCGTTATACACCTAGTATAGCCGCTCCTAGTGGAGCAGTACCTACATGAAACAGACCAGAGATGTGATGAATCTTAGGGTCGTTCTCAAAATATTTGCACCGCCACCTGTCAACAGGTTTGTCTTAGAAGAAGTTTTTTACACCGCATTATTTTAAATATCCAATTATCAACACATATCAATAGACACTTTTTACATAGAGGCCAAATGATTTTAATTAAAACTAAAGTATATTAATAGACAAAAAAACGATTTAAAACTAGGTTTTGTCGGTCACTTGCCGTGTCCCAACGCGAGGTACTCATGTTTCGTTGTAATAAAAACATATACATTACCGACTTAGCTTAAGTTCAGTACTCCATTTTATTTTCATATATGATGAGGATTGAATACTACCATATCGAATAATAATACTATGCTTATGTTGCGAATTATTTGCAATTTAAGTTTGTCCACGCCATTTTTTGTCGTTCACTTGTCACGAGACAAACATTACAATTGTGCGACTACTATTTCGTTTCCCCTGCCTCACCCCGCATAAATTGAGACCTTCAGTTGCCACCTAACGCTGTCCCGAGTGACACGTCGTCAGTGTGCTGCACTAAAAAAATATGATACATACACTTACGCGAGCGGGAGTTTGTAATGGGTATGTAGTCTATATTCTGCCTTCCATATTTTGGTTGACGTGTGTACTATCGCATTCATTTTAACTTATAATGCGTAAAGTATGGTCTACTTTTATGTGTATAAATATGCAGTTCATCAACGAAATACTTTATTTGTTTTGATGACATAACTGTCATTTTGTCCATCTCCTGTATGTCGTTCACGTGTCTATAAAAAAACAGGTGAACGACACACACGGCAGGCGAACGACAATTATTTAAACACTTTTACAACAAACGATTAAACAGGTTTTATCGGTCACTCGCCGTGTCTCAACTCATGTTTCTTTGTTATAAAAACATATATATTACCGAAATAGCTTAGTTTGAGTATTCCATTTTACTTTCAAGCTGTCTTAGGAATCGTTAGCAGGCGGCGCCCGCACCAGATTTCGAAAGCATCAATCCTCTGCCTGTCAGCGGCTTTGAGCGTCCAGGTCTCAGCCCCATAAAGAAATATGGAGAAGACAAGTGTATAGACGAGGTGCATGTTAGTCCGGTTAGGGATGTTTCTATTTTTCTATATTTTGGCCGAGTTGGTTCATCGCTGTTCTGGCCATTCCGATTTGTCTGCGAATCTCTGGTTTACATGTGCCTCTACTTGTGACAATGGAGCCAAGGTACTGGAAGTGATCAACAGTTTCGAACTCTTGAACCAGGTTAGTACTTTGTCGACTAGTAAATGGTCGGCTATCATCAGCTCGGTCTTTTTTTTTATTAATATCGATACCCATTCTGAGGCTGGTTGTTTTGACTCATTCCAAAAGTTGGGCCACTTCTGCTTCGGGTGATGCAAAATAGGCGATGTCTACCACGTACCTTCAAGGGCTCCATATCTGTTAAATAGTATTGGGGATATGATGCATCCCTGTCGTACGCCTTTCTGGAACTTAGTGACATCTCCTACCGTCACCATTCCGTATCCAGACTCGTAAAGGCTTTATAAAGTGTTACCAAATGTGCTGGCACCTAACGCAGCCGAAAGCTTTCTGGTAATCAGATGTGAAGGAATTCCTCGAAGATGACGAAAACAGTAGTAAGAAAATCAGCGGGTAAGAAACAATATCTCAAAAGAGGCAGCATTAGGATGCAGAAACGTTATTTAAATGATTCGCTGTTAACCCTTCATAAGAGATTTATAAAATCACGTGGGTATGCTTGAGATTTGCATCTCTTTGCCGGTTATGACCTTTCTGGATTGAACAGGCTTCAAAAAAACCTCCTGAGAAATGTCCTATGAGATTAGAATTAAATGCTTGTTTTCTTTATGCAAATTACTAACATAAGGAAAAAATATAAATAAAAAACAATCAAAAAAGCACTAGTTGACTGTTCAACGTAGGTTTTATTTAAAATGTAATTTATCTGCAACCGTCGTCGTTAACCTGCTAACAAATTCAGTTAAGTTGGAACATATTTGTCGCAAACCTGCACCCATTGTCGATAACCTGGTAACAAATGTCGTTTACCTGACATCGATGTCTTTCACCTGTCGACCTAAAACTTCAAACACCTATATCTTCTAAGATATTCAATTTTACTACTTCCCTCGACGTGATATCAATTGTCTGAATATATTTCTAGCGATCCTATGAAAAATAAAAGAAGAAATCGCAACTTAAAAAAAAAATGCAAAATTAACGCAGCGGTGCAAATATTTTGAGAACGACCCCTTAGATAAAAGTATCTAAAATACAGATACAAGATACAAAATACGTAATTATATCTTGTATTTGAAATACTTTTGTAATTTTTCATTTTGTATCTTGTATTTAGATATATTTTCCTGGTATCTCAGTATTTTGAAGATACTATTCCCTAAGATACTTTTACTAAAATAAACTTCGAAGATTTTCTTTCCGAACGCAACTGAACGCAGAGCGTCGTTCAAAAATTTTGTTGATAGAATCTGGCTACCGAAATATTACCCTTAGGTTAGGGGCCTTAGGTTTGGCGGGAAATTTAAAAAATCTTCGGCGGGTCACACTATTATTGTAGTTGGAATCACGCTACGCGTACGAAAAAAGCCGCTTTTTGGCCCGGTGTGACATAAAAGTATTTTATCTTTAAAAAGTATTTGAAAGATAGGTATTTTGTACCTATCTATTTAGTATTTCAGATACCTTTTTAGAATATTATTTAACTTTATGTGTAAGTATCTGAAATACTTTTTTGTAAAGTATCTTGCATTTTGTATTTCAGATACTTTATTTAGGGTATCTTATACATCTCTGAAACAGACTACCTATACACAATACGCTTTCTTTGTTAGTCTATTATGAAAATCAAATTTCACTTTGTAAAGTTACGATTTTTTCTACGTACCTTGCAGACTCGAACGAGACAGTTTCCTATGAAGCCATCAATAGCATCTGCAGCTCGTCGTGCCCATACCTGTGGCTGTTCGTGTTCCTGTCCTTCTGCGTCATGCTGTTCACCTTCATCGCCACAATGCCCGCCCTCTCCGCCACGCTGAGGTACGTTTCGTCTATTTATGTTCTGAAATACAGCCACCTTTTAGAAAACTTCTTTTTCTTTCAACTTTGTCCGCAAAGGAAGCCATAATGTTTTTTTTATTTACCATAATAAATCCTCAGCTACCCACAGCAGTGTCCTTAACATCTGTTTATATAGCATCTAAATCAAGATATCATTGACGAAAACGTAATCCCAATCAGCCCCAACAAGGATTATATTTTGATGTCTGACTTTTTTAAACATGTGCGAGGATGCGTAGCGAGGGATGTGTTTTTGTTAACCAATGGAATAACTTCATTTAGGTACTTATACTCGCTCAGCGCAACTGATTCTA
This sequence comes from Apotomis capreana, assembly GCA_947623375.1. Taxonomy (NCBI): domain Eukaryota; kingdom Metazoa; phylum Arthropoda; class Insecta; order Lepidoptera; family Tortricidae; genus Apotomis; species Apotomis capreana. Next base: position 29,688,685 of record OX392501.1, on the reverse strand, counting down.
TTGGTTAACAAAAACACATCCCTCGCTCTCGCTACGCATCCTCGCACTGGTGGAAACGCAGCCTAATGATGCTGCACTTTCCAGGTGCGTGCGCGAAGACCAGCGCTCGTTCGCGCTGGGCATCCAGTGGATCAAAGTCCGGCTGCTGGGCACCATCCCCGCGCCGCTGCTGTTCGGGTTCCTGATCGACCTGTCCTGTTCGCTGTGGGCTCGTGCCTGTGATCGCTCTGGTGCTTGTCTACTCTACGACAACTATAACATGAGCAGGTCGGTACCACTTAGTCGGTACCACTGGCTGGCACCGCTAAGAGTTCTGCATACAATGCCTTTGGTAATCCCATGTTATCGTAATTTAACAAATATGGGGGAAGACCATTGTAGGTCTATCAACCGGTGTCATCTTAAGGTCCTATACTACTACTACTTGAGAAAATTGGTTTTTATAAAACCTTCCAAGATCTAGTGACCTTTTCTACACACAAGGATGTTGGTTTATAAGAAGAGGGATTTTCCAGGTCAAAGGAATAAAATCTGATGAGAGTTATACTATCTATACATACCATAGTATGATGATTATGATAATGTATCTAAACCGTCGGGTCGACGCGCCATCACGCATGTTTACAAACTTGTGCATTGTGTATCGATCTAAAATCTGTAGGATAAAGAGGGTAGATATGGAGAAATGTAGATCCATAAATTAAGATTGTTGATAACACAAATCCATATTTTCCAGGTACATGCTCGCTCTAGCCCTCGTAGGCAAGCTCTGTTCGCTTCTCTTCTTCTTCCTGGCGTGGTGGTTCTACAGGCCGCCGGGGGGCAAGTCCAACGCCGTGGTGCCGTCGGCGGGCCCGGCGGCGAGCGACAAGACCCTCGCCGTGCTCAACGGGCACGCCAACGGGGACCGCGTGGGGAACGGGTATTGCAATGCGGCTTTAGAGTGTAGTGAGCATTTGTAAATGGTTTTCATTGACTTTTTATAAGGTAGCAGCGTGTATATTGAAGATCGTTCAATCTGCTGATAAAGCGACTGTGAAGCAAAGGTCTTGTCCAAGGCCGTCTTAGCGCGTTTCGAAGTTTTCTTGGATACCCAAATGTTTGGGGCCCCTGGGCACTGAATAATTTACGTTTCTTATAAACTGTTCATCTATAGTTTTTCGGGGCGTCCGTGAAATGGCCCCGTGTGCCAGTATGATAAAAACGGTATTGGTCTTGTCGAGAAGAAGCAATCAAAGCAATTCTTGTCAACACGCCCTATAAAAAATTCGAAATCTGAGAGAGCGCGACGCGGAAAACACAATTCCACCTTACCCAATCGTGACATGCGTTGTCACTCCGACGTGCAACGTTGTCTTCGTGACATGGAATGAATCCATACAAAATCTATTTTCTCCTGTAGGTAACATTAGATCAATAGCGGTGCGTATGCACATAATCAGGTAATAGGTGGAATGCCATTTATTAGGTACAGTTGCCGGTAAACTTCTTGAGCATAATCTTGACTGCGTAGTAGCCGATTTACGTACAAGTACATGCAGATTCGCAATTTTCGTTCAAAAATTGCCGGCAACTATACCTGATATGTTGTCAGCGTTTTGTATTAGGTATTTGAATGTTTATTTTACCATGGATTTCTGTTTTTTATTAACAGTAAGTCAGTGAGGGCACAGGTGAAATACGTTTGAAGAACCGATTGGTTAAGTAACAGGAAAGATGAAACAATTTTTTTTTTGGATAGATATCGCAACAACGTGACGTTACCTACTTGGGAAGATGGTAACTCAGAGATTACCCCAAAACCGTATGCATAGGCAACTTCTGGATGCACTCGTGTCAGTGGTATGCTTTTTATTAACAAAAAACTGTTGATAGTGAAATGTAATTCAACTTTGGTTATTTTGACTCCTGTTTCTAAGTTAATCTGGTTAATGATTATAGGTATTTTTTATTTAATTTTCAGTAATCAGACCCCACTTTACATCATTCCAAACATTCATAGTTTAAGGCCTGTTGTAATTGTAAAGTATCTGTGATGTGTAGTCTTAATAATAATTTATGTAGTTATTTGTATTATTAAGTATAAGGTTTTTGAATTTGTATTTGTAATTTAATTATTCGTGTGAGGGGCGGTAAAACAATATTTGGTAATTTTATAAAAAGATTTTATACTTTAATTTTGCATTTTCGATGTTTATAATTTTATAAATTATAGTACTTATAAGTATCGGAAATTACGACTACGACCATTAATTATAATATAAAGTACAGAATACTAGTTAATTAAATCAAGTTTAAGTTTCGAATTGTGAATCTATGTTCCAAAAAATAACAAAATTCGTTCATCAAATTTTATTGAAAGTGCAGAATTAGAGAATGAATACTATAAAGATAATTAGGTAATATTTAGTATACTAGAAAGTACAATTTGTAAAGGCACAATTTTAATATATTGAATTGAATTTTTATTGTAATTATTTGGCCACTTAATTTATTACGGTTTATTGTTTTACGATGTTGTGGTATGGACTATGAGTAGACAGAAAGTCTATATTGTAACTGTTTCATATCAATATGACCCGTGTATTACTATGTTTGTATGTTAATAATATAATTAGCATCAAGGTGAATCGGGAAAATATGACTGTCACTTTTAGGCGTGTTTGTTAATTCACGCTCAAACGGCTAAACCAATTTTGATGTATTTTGGTATGAACAGCAGACACCCATCAACATGGGCTACTTTTTATCCCGAAAAAATGTAGTGTTCCCGTGGGATGATCGGCTAATAACACCGTGGGGCGCAGTAAGTATGCTATAAAAGTAGGCTTACTCATATACCTATATATACCTACCAGTGGCATGGCGTCAAAAGTATTCTTGGGCAAGCCGGACTAGTTTTGACAAAGATTTTTACTCTTCCAAGGCTAAGTATTAAAAAGCTTTGGGATAGGCAAGCCGGTGGGATGCTATGTAAGCTACGCCACTGCTAGGTACCTACGTGAAGGTAATTCGAATTAGTGGAATGGTCGAAAGGCAGCTTTATGTGGTGTGCTCATAGTCCTTCCTAGCCTCCCAAGCAAGCATCCAGGTTGTGTAAGGCTGGTTTTAGTGTCACGCGGACCGTCGGAGCAATATGTATGGCGCGTCCGCGCGGATCCGTCCGCATTACTCTAAAACGCTCCCTTAAGCTTAATACATCGTACTTGATCCGCGCGGACGGTCCGCGTGACACTAAAACCCGCCAAAGGCTTAGGTAATGCCTATTAGCAATAATAAACTGTCTGACCACGTTCGCGCGAGCCCATAGAAGTGAGCGAGACACCACTAGAGATGTGCCGTTCTCGTTTCCCGATTTGTATGGGACATGTTCTTGACAACGGTACACCTCTAGATACCACGCTCGGACTTTCCACTCTCTCCTAGGGCCGCCGCTTCTACACTACCACTCATAAATATTTAGGCACTCATTATTTACTCCATACTATTGCAAACAAAAATGACTTTCACAATCATACAGTCGAATCACTGTCAATGGACTCTTTAAGATGCTTGTTGCCTTATTGTACCGGAGGCATCATTTTTAAATTTCCAGATTTCATTTTGCGACGATTTAAAAAATACATTCTGTTTCATACAAGATGGTTCGACTTTGTACTAGAAATATGTTTATGATTTTTTTTAACGCTTGTCTGCTGGTAAATATTATATTCACAAGGATATCTCGGATACAATTTTGAACCTCGATAAACAAATGAAAACTGCACGCAAAACTGTCAAGTGACTTAGACTTGCAGTACAATTCTGAAAGTACTTTTTGTATACAGTTGTATGGGGAACATAACGAGTGGCTAAATACTTACGAGCGGTACTGTATGTTCGCACGAAGTCATGATCAGATCGTAACTCTTTGGCGTTACAATCAAAAACGGTTTTATAAATTTTTTATACATCTTCTTTGATGCTGTTGTACACAATAGTTGTTATGGGAACTGTACATTTTGGTTGAAGACTGATCGTTTGTTAGTATTACGCGTAGTACTCTAGATATGCTAAATAACTGAAATAGAAACTAAGTAGTTATTGCACAGGCCAGGAAACTAAAGCCTAGGTCACATTTGTTCAACTTTTTATTACATTGCAATAAAAAATACACCAAGTGCGAGTGGGACTCGCGCACGAAGGGTTCCGTACCTACCATTATCTGATAGTTTGTTGTACGGGAGCCCCCCTTAAATATTTATTTTATTTTTATTATTTGTTGTTATAGTGGCAATAGAAATACATCATCTGTGAAAATTTCAACTGTCTAGCTATCACCGTTCTTGAGATACAGCCTGGTGACAGACGGACGGACGGACGGACGGACAGCGAAGTCTCAGTAATAGGGTCCCGTTTTTACCCTTTGGGTACGGAACCCTAATAAAAAGGGTCAAAGAATTTTCCAGTTAAAGTACCTTACTTAAATATGAGTATAGAGATTTTTATGGAGAAAGAACGTTCTCGAGAATATCTCCCATACAAATCGGGAATCGAGAACGGCGATCTCTAAATATGAGTATCTTTGGGCTACATAAAGAATATACAAAAGTACTTTACTTATGTGATTACATCCATAGTCTTTGGTTGCGAGCATTAAAGAGGATAAATCACTGGTCCTTTTTCCATACTATCAGTTTACGTGAAGTTTGCAGTGACGTTGGATAGAAATGAGGTCCGAACTTAACGTAACCGACTTATACAAATCGAGGTTTCGTTCCCGTCTGTTAACCAACCAATCCACGAAATTTTTGGAATTAAATGGAAAGAAAATGTTCTGTGTTTGACCGGTTTCGATTGTTGCGCAAATCATTATAGAATTCGTGGCCGTTTGCGGCGGAATTTTGACCAAAAACAGACGACTAGTACACAAATCTGATAATAAGAAGCGTAAAAATGGAAACGGTTAGACGCAGAACATTTCCTTCGCATTCAATTCCTAAAATTTCATAAAGATTCGTCAAGTTTTGGAGGAAGAAATAGACCAGAGCGAAACCTTCATTTGTATGGAAATAAACAGTGGCATTTCTTCTTAACATTTAATTTACTGTCATTAATTCATTATCAATATTTAATAGATTTAGTAGCGCTCAAGGAGGGTGAACTATCTTGAATTGTTATATCTCTTACTAGCTGTCCCTAGTAACATTATCACATTGCAATCTGACTCTAAAGGGGGCTTCGTCACCGCGAGCATTCGCCATTTTATGTTTTTGGTGAAAAGCGCTCTAACATCTAAATATGAAGTATTGTTTTATATGTTGAAGTTTTATATTAATATATCGTTTATTGCGAATGATTATATTAACTTTGTTCCAGTTTGCTTAAGTTTTCTGTGTCGAGATCTTTTAGGATAATAATGTCTATAAGGAGAAATGACGAGGTGTAAAAGTGTCAAGAAACGCTTTATAAAAATGAAAATATGGAAAAATTCCAAATTATAAGGTCGAGGAATAAAAATACGAAATAGAATTTAGTCAAGGTGTTAAAATTGCTCATTTTACTATGCTTTAAAATTTACGGAACCCCGAGGGGCTCCTATTTCTGTGCAGTTTGCCCATCGGGCATCTGAAGATAACTTACCTATTGACCGCCAAGCGGTCTAGCAATTTACCGTGCCACTGACGCAAGAGTAAAAAAAAAAGATGTGCCCCAAAATCAACAGGGATTGAAAAATACTTGTAGCGGTTAGAATTACAAAGTTTTTGATCATTGAAATTTGGACGGCTGTGGCCGACGTGGCGTCAGGGGCACGATTTTTTGTTGACGACCACAGCCGACTGTGGCGCTCAAAAGCTTAACCTACCTAGACTTTGGGCTGTTGTACCTATATCGCCTATATTAGGAGTTTTCCAGAATTACAAGTTTCGACTATTATCAGTTATTACATCTCATATTTTTTATACATTTATCCATTTTTATTTTATGACAATAATTAGTTATTCGATATTTTTATACCTCATTTTTCCTTATCCACAAATTATCACTATGTGGTCAAGATATTGTAAGAATAATAGAATGTTGCAGAAATACGAAATATCCTCAATAATCGTGTTCACAGCGACCAGTTCACCTCCACCGTTTACAATTTGACGTTCGTACCATATCGGCAGTCTTATGCGTAGATAAGGCTATTTCGAAATTGTACAATTTTACACTGTATATTATTAATGATTGAAATAAATTATTTCCAAGAAAATTACTGTAGTTTCATATTTTCCTTCCCTAGTACAGTTGCTGAACATATACCTATATACATTTAAAAATGTGCCGTTTAGTTAATACTCGTGGCTCTGTGCATGTGTGTGTGTGTGTAACAGAGAGAGACTAGAGAGAGAGAGAGAGAGAGAGAGAGAGAGAGAAAGAAAGAGAGAGAGAGAGAGAGAGAGAGAGAGAGAGAGAGAGAGAGAGAGAGAGAATGTGGCCTGTACGCGAGAACAGCCGGAAACCGAACAAACTGACAATCAAATGATTTTTTGGCCTCGCTCGCTCGGTCAATGATGCGGCGGCTCGGCGAATGAAAATATTAGTAGGAAATTCAATCATAAAAATATGATTGTGGCTGGAATAAAAAAAGCAATTTTATAAAATATCAGGCAATATATTCTAACATTAAAAAGTTAACTTAACAAATGCATTATAATATAAACTTAAGTGTACATTGCATCAAACATTATTTCATTCTTTAACACCCTCAAGTTCGCCACCAACATTCAAATTCAATTCCCCGAATTCCATTTGTCATAAATGTATCACTTGCCATAATTTTCATTTGCCATAAACTATAAACTCTTCAGGATTTCTTTAATACTATTCATGGAGAAATCAATAGGTTAGGTTAGGTTAGGTTTGTTTTATGAAAATCTCGATAAGTTTCAGCTTACACAGAAAAATAGATTTATGTCAAATGAATTGTATGGCAAATGACAGATTATGGCATACGAAATTCGGGCAAACGATAGAGAACAAAATTTAGGTTTATCGGCTTAAATGTAGAGATGTGCAGTTCTCGAGAACTATTCCCAATTTGTATGAAATGAGAACGTTCTTGAGAATATATCCCATACAACACTTTATTTGATTCCGGAAAAAAGTAAAATCATTTCAGAAACAGAACTTCACCCATATGTATGATCTCTGTAGTCCAACTCGTACTTAAGAGGCCTTATTCCTTTTAAAATGCTGAATGTTTTAGAAATTTTTCTCTATGATCAAACATGCTTCTTAACATATTACGAGTATTGATGTTACTACCTAGAACAAGGCTATTGGGATTTATGGGTATATATTTGAAACCTACAGTTTGAATTTTTCTTTAAAAAACTACTCGAAATTGACAAAATTCACGCGGAAAATTAGTTTTTTCAACTTATTTTCGGCTGCACGCAATGAAAGTATGAAATAGCAATGTTACTACCTAGAACTCGGGGAAAAGTATTATTCACTCCAAAAAGTTGGTTGAAATTATCAATATATTTGTCATAACATGAAAATAATAAATTTCAAAAGGAATAAGGCCTCTTAACCGTTTTTTTTATGTTTGTTCGTGTCGTCAAACAAACATTCAGGGCACGCAGGGGCAGATTTCGCTTACTTTTACTTCAGTAGCAAAATAGACTTGTACACAGTCACCCTGAAGTTTATACTCTCGTGGTTTGTACACATAAGTAATTAACACAATTTATAACGGGTGTATCGCGATATTCCTTATTTACCTTCATAATGTAACGTTTCGGCGGATTCGCACACGCCGTGGTCTCAGATGTACTCCGTGAACATCTTCATTCTAATGAAGGTAAATAAGGAATATCGCGACGGGTCTACCGTTATAATTAGTGTTAATTAATTAGGCCGATGGGGGTTGGGTTCCATGGGCGCCACTGGAGCCCACAAGCTGAGGGCTGGTGCCGCGGCTGATCCCTGGTGGGTTAGAAGAACTTGACGCCCTGGCTGTCGTCGAACTCCATGAGCTCGCACTTGCCCCGCGCTTCTAGTGACTTCAGCGCCTTTACCAGAACCGCCATGTCCAATCCGTGGAACTCTGGAATAATGATTACATTGCATTGAAACAATGTAAATAGTTTTAAACAAAACTAACTTAACGTTCAAAACCTAGACGTTTCAAGCGTGATGTTACGTCCCTTCTAGACCATGAACATGATGACATGTCCCTTCGAGACACTAATATTATAAAGGTGAAAGTTTGTGAGTGTGTTTGTGTGTATTTATTTCTTCACGCTCAAACGGCTGGACCAATTTTGATAAATTTTGGTATGGAGGTAGCTGACACCCTGGATTAACACATAGGCTACTTTTTATTCCCGAAAGACGTAGTGTTCCCGTGGGATGAGCGGGTAACACCGCGCGGCACAGCTAGTAGCCATATTAACAAAATTAATCTCGAAAAGGCACCGTATAAACACTTTCCGCGCCATTTTTTCGCCGCATGCCAGCGCTGGCGCGGAATAGAACACGAGCCTATTTTTTGGCGCCAGTGACCCCCCCTCCGCGTCTCTCGCTGCCACTAATGACTGGTACTGAAAAAAGCATTGTGTAAACACGACTGGCGGCGAGATTTAGGCGGCTGAACATAGTCATTGTCTAAACGGTCGGAGGTGTGCTGTGCGGTAATCACTGGCGCCGTAATTTAGGCGTCTCAAAATTGGCATCGTCTAAATCAGCCTTAAGTGATGCCAACAAAATCTTAACAAAAAACTTCTTTGTTATCATGTGATTTATTTACCCAATTGCGTACTTAACAGAGATAGAGGGATATTTAAAGATGGTTATTAGATACTTTTTTTACTCAACTACGCTAAAAGTTTACAGTTTTTCATAAAAATAATGAAAGAGAGACTTACCTTCATCAACAGTATTGTCTCCCTCGCGCAGCTCAAACAGTGTACACACAGAATTATTCATCCCGTTACTACACGCCCAGTTGTACACCATATTGCCCCACTCATCTAGGGAATGCCAGTACACCTCCCACACGTTTTTGCTCTTATCCAACGGCGCCGCTTGACCCATCTTCGCCATATATTCTAGGATCACTAGGACGGATTCCTGTGATAATTTCCGATTGATCGCTTGGTTGTTGAAAAGTGGACTGTTTTGGGCTTCTCTGATGTCTATTGTGGCCTGTTTTGTGGTTTTGAGGTATTCTGCTATGAGATGCTGCCATGCTTCGAGCTGCTTGGTGCGGGTTTCCGAGTGTAGTTGAATTCTGGAAGATAAATGTGATTTTTGAATGGTTATCAACCAAAATAACGAATTAATACATCTTTATTCTTTTTTAAATAAATAAATAAATTAATTTTATTTTTAGACGAGCAGTGGACATAACATGATTTCAGCTGGAGATGATATCTTATTATAATTTCAATCATTTTTGGTTAGAAAATTGAATATTACATGTCTTTGTAAAACCAATTCTTTATCTTCCTACCTACTTACATTTTTCTTTTCCTTCAAGTATCTCTCAAATACTTCAATTAGTTTTTTTTCTGTGTCCTTTCTTTTTGCCAAAGTCTTAGGTAATTTTGGCTCTAAGTCAGTAACTGACACTTTAAAAGGTATCTTATCTTTGCCAAGATGGATGCAATCATTAAATTCTGTGTCGCATGGCAGTGTGAATGTTATCATTATGGAGCAATCTTTAGCAATAGCAGAGATTAGAGCTTTGTGCAAAGGTTCGGTCCGTATAAGAAATTTCTGTTTGTCCGAGTTGTTATTGAGATCTTCTTGTGGATCTAGTTGTTCCAGCATTCTTGACACATAGTCGGTAGAGTCTAATTTGATGTCTGTTGTTGTGATGTTTAGTTCTTCTGACAGCTTTTGTAGAGACAGTAATTTGTGTAGCAGAGTATTTTCATGTAGATTTGAGAAGCGGTCACAAATGTTACTCTTTTTACTACTCATAGAAATGTCCAAACTCTTATCAATCTGATATGTGCATCCAGTATATAATAAAGTAGCAATTACAAAGTTGAAGAAGTCATTGACTGATTGAAAAAGATTAATTTTAGTAATGATTTCATTGAATTGATGTTTGTTCACTGCGTTAAATATTATTTGGCCATTTTTAAATATTTTGAAATTATTTTGTGGGTTTTCTGACAAGTGTAAGAGAGCAGACCTCATTCTGTCCTTATCTCCAGAAAATAAGTCAAGGGGACAGTATTTACTGGTCTCACAAATTTCACTTTCCATAAGTTTTTGATATTGTTTCAAACAATAATAACATTTACCATAATTTTTAAAACATGATGCCATGAAGCCTTCTTTTGGCTTTATTTCTACACAGTAATTATCTGCCTTTGATTCTAAAATTGTTAAGTTGCTCGCCTTAACAGCATAGGAACTTATCTGTGACTTGAACATCCTTTCTTTTGGCCGAAATTTTGATAAGTGTGTCATTAGATCTGATATTTCCTCCTCGGGTATCTTTATTACTTCAAGTTTTTTGTCGGGCACAATAGATAATAAAGGCATCATTATAAGATTGACAAAATTGACCGTGTTGAGAATCTCATTTAGATTTGTGCTTCTGTTATCCTCCTTAATAAGACGGAGTACACAGTTTGAATTAGGTTCATCTGCTTCATTTTGAATACCAATAACGATGTGAGCATTTCCTTCGTTAATATAACTCCAAGATTTCCCCAAAATCGACATTGTTTGAATAAACCACTTGACTACTTTTCGTGTACAAAACAATGAATTTACTTACGTAAAAAAGGGAGGGAAGTTGTACTGCCAAGGCCAAGATATTTCTGCCATTATTAAGATTACCTACACTTTAGTACAAATTGTTTTTAAGTAAAATTAAAGCTAGTAAAATTTGCTAAATGTCCGAAGATCGTAAAATTAAAACTCGGAAAACTCAGCTGAATTTGACAAGCGAAAATGACATCACGCTGCTTTATTTGAGATAAGCATTAACTAGGTTCTAAAACAAAGTTTTTTTTAGCGTTTATTTACTGTGATGAATCTAGCCCGAAGATAGTCTATGAAATACGGCGATAATTTGGTATTTCGATGGTATTTCGGTATTAATCTATAGCGGACTTCACTATCCAATATCTATAGTCTATTACTTGTTTTGACGTTTGACATAAAAAAACGTCGATCTATTGCGGTATAGAAATTGCGATTCTGTATTTTTTTTATTAATATAAGACCCAGTAAACAATCAATTAAACACCACTAACATGTACTTATTTTCCATGTATTAAATAATCATAAGTGACATTAGCTATAACAATGATTACGCTTAATAGGAAGTTAAAAAAGGAACATACGGAGCCTACCAATGGTATAACCGTTGATACGAACAAAAGAATATCTATTAGGGACAAATTACTAGTGAAAGAGGTGCAGGAGATGGATGAGAACCTTCCTGGGACATGTACTGTGCACTTCGAGGACCCGAACATCCTCAGCGAGTTCACTTTGACGGTGGCCCCCGACGAAGGTTTTTGGCAAGGGGGCAAGTTTAAATTCAGTGTCTTAGTTACTGAAGATTATAATATGGCAGTAAGTAATGTTTTCTCTCTGCTTACATAAAAATACACTATTTTATGTTCTTTTCTGTTTGTCTACTTGCTTCCACATAACATAAGATCATTGTTCAAGTAATCACTTAAACAGAAAAAAAAACAATAATTAACTTGTTTGTGTTAATATGAGAGCACATTTAGCTACGTTGGTAATGGCCTATAAAGTATTGAATCCCGGCAAGAGCAAGTATTTGCATGATATCATAAGTATTGATGCCTATTGTCAGTCTAGTGTTTAAATCATTTGTGCACCGAAAACTCCGGGGTATTCGGATCGAACAAGAAAGATCAACATAATTTGGCATTTGTTTAACCCTTAAATGCATATGGTATCAAAAATGATACTACATTTTATCTCAGAAATGACGGAAATAAAAATCAATTTACCATGTCGATTGGGACTTGAGACTAGGGCTCTTAATTCGCCAAACCCGGACAAGGACTTAATAAACCCGCACCATTGTCGTACATCATATTTTTCCCTGGACTTTTTCAAAAAATAATATAATTGTTATACATATATAGACAATGAGGGTAGTGATCATGATTATATGATATTGTGAGGTAGATGTGAATAAGCAGTTCTGTCATCGTGATTCCTGCCCAGCACATGTGCTAGGACTCCTAAACCGTGAGTTATAATAGTGGCGACGACGTAAATACGGCAAAAGTGTGCATATAGTGTATAAACAGAGTGAAAAATACATATACATAAAGTTATTGGTGAAAAATTTTTAACAAAAAAAAAGAACCGACTTCAGTAAAACTAAAAAACCAAAAATAACCCGTACAAGTACAGATTACATTTGACTCACCCTTCGAAGTCGATCCCAAACCACTCAGTTCTTATATTTATAGTTATATTATAGTTTACGTGAGGTTTGGCACCGACTTCGAAGGGTGAGTCAAATGTAATCTGTACTTGTACGGGTTATTTTTGGTTTTTTAGTTTTACTGAAGTCGGTTCTTTTTTTTTGATAAAAATTTTTTTTTTTTTTTGCTTTTTAGTGATTCATATAAAAGTTTTAGTGGCCAAATCCTATTTACTGAATGTAAATTCTTGACTTTATCAATAAATTACCGAAAGCGCCGTACATGTCCCTATAACATTTGAAGAGTTCCCTCGATTTCTCCAAGATTCCATCATCAGATCCCGACTTAGTGCCAACGGGACCAACTAGGAGTTATACCCTTTCGATTAAAAAAAATTCTTTCGATTAAAAAAAAATAATTGAAAATCGGTTCACGGTTCTCGGAGATATCGAGTAACATACACACAAAAAAAAAAAAAAAAAATTAGTTCGAATAGAGAACCTCCTCCTTTTTTTGAAGTCGGTTAAAAATGGGCATTAAGTTTGGAGAGTTTGATATGGCACATGGTTGTTGTAAAAATTATATAGAAAGATTTAAATTCGGTCTGGAAGCAAGTGAAATTGTTGAGGATGGTAAGAAAAAGGCTAATTTACTGGCTGTTTGTGGTCCCGACTTGTATGATTTGATAGTATCATTGACGGCTCCGACGCAAATAAGTGAGGTTACCTTTACAACTATATTATCTAAATTAAATGATCATTTCCACCCGAGACCAAATGAGATAATACAGTCTTATAAATTTCATACCAAGTATCAAGGGGAGGGGGAAAGAATTAGAGATTACATAGCTCAGCTTCGGAAATTAAGCATTGATTGTAACTTCAGTGATTTGGATCGTACATTAAGGGATCGACTAGTGTGTGGTATCAAAGACAAGGAAGTACAGAAGCGATTATTGCAACATAGTACATTAACATTTGATCAAGCTTGTGAGATTGCATTGTCTCATGAAGCTGCGGGCATTGATTCAAATATTATTGTGGGTGCATCTTCCAGTAAGACTACTTTTGACTTGGAGGTACCAATGGAAGTGAACAAATTTATTAACAAAAAGATGGTTAAACAGATAGACAGATGTTTTCGCTGTGGCAGAACTCATAGAGGGGCATGCAGATTCCGATGGTCCAAGTGCAACCACTGCGGAAGAACAGGGCATATTGAAGCGGTTTGTGCATCGAAGGTGAAAGGAAATAATCCTACAAAGTCTGATTTTAATGGTTTATATGAAGATATATCTGTCAATAACATGAGACAAGATATGACTGTACCTGCATTTTTGATAAAAATTATGCTAAATGGAACAATGGTAGACATGGAAGTGGATTCGGGGTGTGCTTTCGCTCTTATAAGTGAACAAACTGCTAGGCGCATATGGAATGGCCAGTTACCTGTGTTGGATGATGTTAACATAGCATTAAAAACATGGACCGATAATAGGTTATGTTTATTAGGCAAAGCAACCGTTTCAGTTCAATATAACAATAGGAAACGGGAGTTAATCGTGTATGTAGCTGAAGGTAATGGACCCAGCTTGATTGGCCGGAATTGGTTTGTAGATTTGAATATACAGCTGCAAGGAGTGTATAGTATAAAAATTGATAAAAATGAGTTAGACAAAGAATTAAAGGAAATACAACGGAAGTATAACGGAGTGTTCCAAGAAGGGTTAGGTAAATATACTGGACCTGTTGTTAGTATTGTACCGAAGATAGGTTCAAAACCAGTATTTTACAAGAGTAGACCGGTACCATTTGCGTTAAAAGATCGAATTTATCGAGAATTAGATAGATTGGAATCAGAGGGAGTTTTAGAGGCTACTCCACACTCAGAATGGGCGACACCTATAGTCCCAGTGCTCAAGCAAGATGGAAGCGTCCGATTGTGCGGGGATTATAGGTCAACAGTTAATGCAGTAACAGATAATGACACATACCCTTTGCCTACCCTCAGTGAAGCGTTTGCAGAACTACAAGGCGGAGTGTTATTTACAAAAATCGATCTGGAGCGAGCCTATACCCAGGTTATAGTAGATGAACAGACGGCAGACCTGTTGACAATCAATACGCCTAAAGGGTTGTATAGGATGAAAAGATTACCCTTTGGTGTAAAGGCTTGCCCGGGAATTTTCCAACGGTTGTTGTCATCGTTATTAGCAGGCATTTCTGGTGTGGCTGTTCTCTTGGATGATATCGTCGTTACTGGCGGAACTGATCGGGAACACAATAGGAGACTGGAGGAGGTGCTGCAGAAGCTCCAGGAAGCTGGACTACGGGTAAATAAAAACAAATGTAAATTTGCGGCAGCGAGTTTCCAGTTCCTGGGATTTGTCATTGATGAATTTGGTATTCACCCGTGTGAAGAGAAAATTCATGCGATTGAAAAGACGCCAGCACCACGGAATTTAAAAGAGCTCCAGGCTTTTTTAGGATTAATCAATTTTTGTGATCGATTTTTAGCACACAAAGCTTCGATTGCTGAACCATTATATAGGCTATTAGATAAAGATGTTAAATGGAAATGGGAAAAAGCACATCAAAACGCATTTGAGAAATTGAGAAAGATGCTATCAAGCAGCGACACTTTAGTACATTATGACGTGAAAAAGAAACTCATATTGTCATGCGACGCTTCACAGTATGGCCTCGGAACGGTATTAGAACATGAGATGAGCGATGGGAGTGTTAGACCAGTCATGTTTGCCTCCAGGACTATGAATTCACATGAGCGTAACTACGCGCAAATAGACAAGGAAGCCGCTGCCATTATTTTTGGATTGAAGAAATTTCACCAGTTCATAAGTGGTCGAAGAGTGATTATCAAGACAGATCATAAACCGTTGTTGGGGATATTCGATTCAAAGAGACCCATACCGAATATTATTTCGCCCAGGATGTTAAGATGGGCACTTCTGTTAAACTCTTATGACTATGAAATTCAGTATGTTGAAGGAAAGAAGATCGGAAATGCGGATGCTCTTAGTCGATGGCCTAGTCATGAGAAGTCATCAGAAGAAGAATTTTCAGGTGTTCTACTGATTGAAGAGACCGATAGAGTTGGAATTCTCCGCAACTGAAGTCGCAAACCTGACTAAAAGAGATAAATGCTTGAGTAAAGTATTATACTGGATATGAAATGGATGGCCAGCTAAAAGTGAGGACGATTTTAAGGTTTTTTGGCAGAAAAGGGATGAGTTGTCTATGTACAAAGATTGCATTTTATGGGGAAATAGAGTGGTTATACCAGAGAAGATGAGAGCTAAAGTAATAGAAGAGTTACATAGAAACCATGATGGAATTGTAATTACTAAGTCTTTAGCGAGAAGCTATTTCTGGTGGCCTGCGATTGACAAGCAAATTGAAAACACGGTAAAGAATTGTAACGTGTGTGCAGAAAATCGAAACATGCCACCAAAAGTAACACATCAGTGGTTAAGGCCGGATAAACCGTGGTCCAGACTCCATATAGATTATGCAGGACCATTTCAGGGAAAAACTTTTTTAATAATAATTGACGCATATTCCAAGTGGCCAGAAATCAAAATTGTACCCGATATGAGTAGTGGTACATTAATTAAGATATTGCGCAATGTATTCGCTGAACAAGGCCTTCCTGATGTGATTGTGAGTGATAATGGAAGAAGTTTTATCTCAGAGGAGTTTCGTAAATATTTCGATTCTGAAGACATTAGACAAGTATTGTCAGCCCCTTATCACCCGGCCTCCAATGGCCAAGCTGAAAGGACGGTACAAACCGTGAAGTCTAAGTTAAAAAAAATTACGTCAGGGCCGTGGGAGTTAAGATTGCCAACTATATTATATGGATTACGTACCACACCAAACAGTGTCAACGATAGGACACCAGCTGAACTCCTAAACAACAGACGCTTCAGAACGAAGTTTGATAATCTGAACCCACTTTCCTCCAGATTCACAGAAAAAGATGAAATGATCGACAAAAACAGTAGTATAAAAAGCAGGGAATTTAATGTGGGCCAAACGGTTTATGTAAAAAACTATTGTGGAGAACCACGTTGGTTGAAAGGAATCATAGAAAAACGAGTGGGCACCTGTAGGTATTTGGTTAAGTGGAATGACAAATTGTTAATGCGACACATCAATCAAATGCTTAGTTGCGGGGAGGAGGAACGGCAGTCGGTTCCAGAGGAACTGCAACCGGTTCCAGCGACTCCCACTGTGTTAGAAGATACGACAATAACAGTTGGTTATGATAGTGAGGATGACACTAGAATGTCAATACCATCTCCTCGGCGTTGGGCTGACATAATTGGAGTGTCAGGACCACAGGACATTAGTATACATCCAAACTCACAAGATACCGCAACAACCAGCAGCCAGAAACGTCCAAGACCAGACACGCCTCCCAAATCACCCGAGTCTAAACGAATAGCCCTAGCTGAAAGTAGCAGCAGTGACCTGGATCTATCTGACGATAGAGATGTAGAGTCAGAGAGTGAAAAGGCCTATAAGCACACAAGCACACATATATAAATTAGGCATGTTAGGTTAGTGATTACTAGTGTAGTGTTAAAATAGTGTAAGTGAACTTTAAGAAGTAGTGAACTCTTTTAGTGGGGAGGTATGTTATATATAGACAATGAGGGTAGTGATCATGATTATATGATATTGTGAGGTAGATGTGAATAAGCAGTTCTGTCATCGTGATTCCTGCCCAGCACATGTGCTAGGACTCCTAAACCGTGAGTTATAATAATAATAAAAAAACTAATAGCTTTATTTTTCATTCACTAAAAAAGTTTTCCCCAGACATTTTGAAAACCCCCGACGGAGCCCAAACTAGCACAAATCTGAGGAAATCCAGACGAATGGCAGCCCTACTTGTGACTCAGTTTGGCAGTCTCAATTGACGTTCAGTTGATCTCGACAATGTGTTATTTCAGCAGTATCATTTTTGTTACTTCATGCAACTAAGGGTTACTTGTGTAATAACAGCTGGTATTGTAAGTTAACAAAGCTTTCCTTAATATATTGGAGTTTACTCCTTAAGAATCGATTTTCATATATAAGCCCGGGATATGAAAAATATGGGGTGTAAAATCGAACGTATCTGCCGTGCTAATTTAAAAAGTCGTATCTCAGTATACGATCGGGGTAAAAATACGACTTCGTAATTTAGCAGGTTATGCGTTAAGCGTTATAGACTAAGATCCCGATATAAAATAACCTTCACCGAGATGTTTATTTGATGAAATGTATTTTATATTTAATTTAATATGTCAATAATTATATTGCATATGGGTTGCCTAACAAATTTTATTCTAGGGTATGTTTAATTAATAATAAAAAAAAATTGTTTTAAACATTTCACCGGTTTGATTAATATTAGATAAATTCCATACCAATCGAAAGTATGAAGCCCATAGAATATGCAAACGTTAGGTTGCCTATTCTTTTCCCGTCACAACTATTGGGTAGCCAGGTATAAACAGGTAAATCTATACCTACTAGCATTTTGCAAAGGTCTGATTGTTGAATTGAAATTAAATAAAATTAAAGATTATTTAATTATGAATTTATCTAATAATCAAATCGGTGAAATGTAAAAAAAAAAAAAAATAATTTTAAACTAAACATACCCTGGACTAAAATTTGTTAGGCAACCCATATGCAATATATTTATCGACATTTTAAACTAAATATAAAATACATTTCATCAAATAAACATCTCTGTGAAGGTCATTTTATATCGGGAGCTTAGTCTATAACGCTTAACGCATAACCTGCTAAATTAAGAAGTCGTATTTTTACCCCGATCGTATACTGAGATACGACTTTTTAAATTAGCACGGCAGATACGTTCCAAAAATATAAGTATTGCGAGGATTGACGTTTGGTTGTCAAAGGCGACGGTTGAAAATTTTATCAAATTTTATTTTATTTATAAGTTAATTCAGTTTTAGAGTCCTTTTCGCTGTTTTTGCGATGAGTGAGTCAAGTCGAGGTGTCGTGAGTGATACGTCACTTTTAGAATGTGAGCAGCGGGCAGCTCCGTCGTGGCTATCTGAAGTGGAGTTTGATAATAAGGCAGGGCCGAGTCAATCGGATATTGTATCGGACGCTGAGTCCATGTCGGATGTGCGGCATATAGCGGTGAAGCGTGCTTGTGGTCTGAGCGACGAAAGCTGTGGTTGTAGTGATAGTTTTATCACAATAGGCAGGAAACCTAAACGCTTGCGGGTTTTAACAACCGCCAAAACGCAGCTGGAGCCGGACGGTGTGCCTGACAAGTTATTTGAAATTTATATAGTGTCAAAAGAAGATTTACCGAAACAGATTGGTTTGGCAAAGTTGCTGCAATTTAAGGGTATAAATGGAATTTTATCCGTCAAGTTTATGGGTCCACGTAAAGTTCGCATACAGTTTAACTCTAAGGATGATGCGGAGAAGCTTCTGGCTTCTCAGGAGTTTAACAATGAGACGAGACGTTCTTATTGGTCTAATATGGCATGCTGCACTTATGGAATTATAAGGCAGGTTGAGTTGGAGGTTGAGGACGAATTTTTAAAGAATATTGAAGGGTCTGAAGACATTTTGTCAATATGTAGACTGAACCGTTTGGATCATGATGGGCGTTGGGTTAAGGCTGAAGCTATTCGTCTGTGTTTTAAGGGAACTTCTTTACCGCCATATGTTTATGCCTACGGTTGCCGATTTAAGGTAAATCAGTACACTTTCCCGGTTACCCAATGTTCAAGATGTTGGAAGTTCGGTCATCTGAGCAGGTTTTGTCCTACTACTAAAGTTACTTGTCCGAAATGCGGCGGGGAGCATGCCAATTGCGAAACGACTATTTTTAGATGCATTAATTGTAAAGGCAGCCATATGGCCTTAGATAAGCCGTGCCCGGTTTTTGTGAAGGAGTAAGAAATTCGCAGGATTATGTCTGCTGAGGGATGTATATTATATAAACGGGCTTTTTGGTTGTATATGCAAAATAAGGAAAAAAAGGATACGGATGTTTGTAGTCAGGATGCGCCATCTGTTTTTGAGAATGACTTAAGTTTTGGAAAGTCATATAGAGATGCTGTTTTGTCGAAGCCGTTACAATCTAAAGAGTCTGAAGATTCTGTCTGTCAGGCTGAGGGCCAGCGATCAGTAAGTCAGTACAGATTAGAGAGCGAGCCACAACAAGAGGTTCGTAAGCCGCGGAAGTCAAAAAGAGTAACAGATGTGAAGAGGTCCGAGTGTCTATTGGTCAATCAGCCTACTATTGAGCGGGCTGATATGGAAGATAAAAGACAAAATAAGGACAAGAAGAAGAGACGTATTACTTTTGAAAGGCTGGTTGAGAAGACGAAGGATATTTGGTTTTCTACCGAAAGTTGGGAGGAGAAGTTCAAAACGCTGTTTGGAGTTGTTGTTAAGGAGATTTTGGATTTATTTAAGGATTTTTTTAAGGAAGGTGATTTTGTACGTTTGTTTTTGTCTAATGTAAATGGCTAGGTCTAATACCAGATCTTTCTTGAATGTAATGTTCAATTCAATATTGGCGGAACCCTTATCGGAATCGGCTAAATTTGTATACAGTTTTTTTTATGTAAATAGTGTATACAAATTTAGTTGTTTTCGTGTACATGTTATTTTTAAGTTTATACGGTTTATGTTTTTATTTATCTATGTCTTTTAGATGAATGATGTTGTGTATTAGGCCTGCTGGAGCTGGCATGTTCATAAAAATGATCAAAGCTCCTTAATTAATAGATTAAAAAAAAAAAAAAAAAGTATTGCGATACTACGGTAGAAAGGTCGTATCTTTGTATGGATTTCATAGTAAGATACGGTTTTTTTTCCGTAGCACTGCAGACTGTAGTAACTAAACTAGCCGCTCGAGGGCGCTTTACATCACGCTTCCTTATTTAGTTACTACTCATGATCTCTCCAATTTGTTAAAAATGAATCGGAAGTAAATTTTCCTTGTAAAATATTGTAATTTTGCTGTATATTATACTCGTATATTAATATTATGTAAGTGCCTACCTTCTCGTTCTTGTTTGCAGCACCCAACAGGGTACATAATGTGATACTTAAACTATTTACTAATCATTATGTGCAATAAACGTATTGAGTATTGAGTATATATTTTATAATCGTTCTTAAGGCCAGGCACGCACCACGATTTTAGTCGCGCGATAATTTTGTCGCATAAATGCAAGATATGGGTTTATATGAGAGTGCGCGCACCACGATTTTCATAAACCCAGAAGTACGCTTATTTCTGCGACAAAATTATCGCGCGACTAAAAAAAAATCGTGGTGCGCGCCTGGCCTGAAGAGTAAACTCCAGTCGTGCGTCGGAGCTGACACACACACTTTTTTTTTATTCAACTTTATTTATCCTCAATATAATTTATAGGTTTATAGGATTCTTTTTCCTGCTGTTTCTATAATGTCATCCACCCATTTATTCTTTTATCTTCCTACTTTTGCCTGAAGGGCCCAGCCATTTTGTTACTTGCTTTATATGACTACTTATCTATTTCCAGCCTCCTAAAGTCAAATGTATGACCCGATTGTGGCACCCGAACATCAATGTGGACGGCGACATCTGCCTCTCTCTACTGCGACAGACCTCCATCGACGAACACGGCTGGGCACCCACCAGGAGACTCAAGGATGTTGTGTGGGGGCTCAATTCTTTATTTACTGTAAGTATTGAAAGTTTGAGAATGGTAGGAGGGTCGATTGCAAAAAAATTGTACATAGTTAAGGGCTTTAATTAGAACAATGTTAATTGATTCCTTTGTGTGACGAAAGTTACCCATACATTTTGTATGACTAACTTTCGTCACACAAAGGAAGCGATCGTATTTTATGTTAACCACAGATCACTTAACCTATAGACCCCGCTTATAAGGGCGCCCGGGTGAGCCAAGCGTAAGCTCAACAAACAAGCAGCGCTCACCACGCCCCCAAACGCTCTCTTAGTTCGCGGTCGACTGTTGACGTAGTAATATGCAATATTCCACTGCTTACTTGGCTTATAAAGTGTTCAAAATATGCCTTATTGTATGTAAAATGCAGCAAAACATCTAGTCTTCAAAACCATGGGATTTCATTTCACAAATGCTATTTTTACTATTTTACAACGAATGTTATAAGTTACAAAATGTAGGTTGGTAAGCTAGCGACGCGATGATGTCTTCTGTCAATTGTGAACTGTCTCTTACCTTCGCTTGCAAATTTATGTAATTCCGTCTTCGTCTAACCTTTGCAATGTTTTTAGTAGTGATGTGACTGATTAATTACGTAACCGATACCCGTTAAACAATATTGAACTTTTTATAGAGTACAAACTTTTTTTATTATTGAATAATCGAAATGTATGTTACTTAAGTTCATAAATGTACAATTATGAAACCATAAATGTCTAAACTGCTGAACCAATTTCGATGAATTTTCGAAAACAGATAGATCTTGGAGAAGGGCTACTTAATATCCTGGATAAATACGATACATCTATACATATAATAAAGCTGAAGTGGCTCTAAAGTCTGTACTGGAAGATATTCGAAATAAAGTTGGCGGGGGATGCTTAAAACCGATAACAGAACACGTTCCAACAGTTTTTAGAATATTTGTGTTTATTTGTTTGTTCGTTTGTCTGTTTGTCTGTTTATTTGACCGCGCATCGCGTGAAAACGCCTGAACAGACTTTGATGAAAACTTCATTAATATGTCGAAAAAAAACCAAATTATACGCTATAAAAATTTTGCCAATAAAAGGGGGGTAGCCATTACACTCGATTGAGTTAAGTTGGCACCTGAATCTTATGGCGCTACATAAGAAGGATGCGCAAACTATTTGCAAGCATGTGCTAAGATTATCGAGTTCCCTGATACACTTGCAGATGGCGCTGAAATTAATATGTGAGTAGTCGTTTACTGACACAGACCGATTTCCACGTCGCGGGCACATCTAATAAGGTTATGAACGGACGACGTCACTGGCTAAAACTTCCAGCAAAAAAAAATAGCAACATATAACCCCCGGAACATAAAACCAGACAAGAGGCATTTATTTTTTACAACGAAGATGTTGCACTCCTTGATGAGCAAAAACTTGTTCCCCGATTTATTTGCACATCAATTTGACCAAGATGCCATAAATAATCGTATAGTTGACCTTGCTAAATGTGTGATTGAAAAGTACACATTTATACGGTTATCGTATTTACCAAAAAAAACGCAACCGCAAACTGCTATTAGACGCATATACACGAAATTAATACACTTTAAAAGCCAATAGAATTCGATATTCTCTTTAATTTGTGTCATTGTATTGTACTGTCTCTTTATTGCAATTAGGTACCTAATTATAAATATTTTTATGAAATTTATATGAGCTGAACGGAGTTTATTTGCCATATGAAAAGACTCGCTTTCTCTCTCATGCAATGAGTTGCAACTCATGCAATTGCTGCGATATGTTTCCACTTGATTGCATTATTTTGATCGTCTTTTAATACGCCGTAAAATTGGAAACTATTCCTTAGAAGCTTGACCATATGCACCGGATCTAAAAATATTATCATCGCCGTCTACTTTGAATGTTGTCTTGAGGTTGTTACCTAAGATCTAAACAACACCCTAGCTTTTTGACTGTCGATGTATTTGTAGGACAGCCATCAAATGTCAAAGCCTTTACTTCAAAGTTTACATCTTTGCATAAACGAATGGCTTGTGTTATTAGCGTTGCTTTTTGGTCAGTATTCAGTTTGTTAGCCAAAAAGTAGCCAATTAAATGAAGCGTTAAATGGCACTACCAAAAAAACCAAAGCTTCGGAACATTCGTCTGTGCAATCGGTATCTAATTCGCCTGCAAAGTCAACATATCCGTATGTCGTATGTCCTTTCATTCTTAATTTATTACGTCATTGTTAATTTTCATTTCACCAAAAATCAGTGTTCCAAACAATTTTTGCTTTATTTGTTCAGGTTTTCACTTAAGGGCATTAAAGGCTTCTTTGGTGGAACCAGGGCGACCATCGACAGTTTGATACCACTTGGATAATATTTTCGGATGCGGCAAACACGTATTAAAAGTTTTCCTAACATATTGATTTAGTGGAATAAAAATGTAATGTGAGTGCAAATGTTCGCAGTTGAGGAGAATATTTTGTTCGACTTACCTGACTTAGAATTTATTTCTTGACGTTTCAGGATTTCTGAACTCTGTACGCCGATATGTTCCAAGATAGACGTATGTTCGTCAGTGACTAATTGTTTATCATGTAGTTCCTTCAGTAGCGATTTCAATGAGGTTATCTTTTTAGGGTTCCGTACCCAAAGGGTAAAAACGGGACCCTATTACTGAGACTTCGCTGTCCGTCCGTCCGTCCGTCCGTCCGTCCGTCTGTCACCAGGCTGTATCTCAAGAACGGTGATAGCTAGACAGTTGAATTTTTCACAGATGATGTATTTCTATTGCCGCTATAACAACAAATACTAAAAATAAAATAAAATAAATATTTAAGGGGGGCTCCCATACAACAAACGGGTTGGTTGCGTTAACTTTGCACCTCATTTATATGGGGCGCTATGCATACCAGGTGCAAACTTAACTTAACCACTTAAGGATGAAAAGTGTTTGTACGGAACCCTCGGTGCGCGAGTCCGACTCGCACTTGCCCAATTTTGTCTGTACGTGTGATTTGAACTTTGTAAACGTTTTACTTTAATTTTTGTCTGTTTAAGTTTTTGCGAAAGGTCAGCTATAGTGATGCGAAGACGCTTGACACTTTGTTCATTGTAACGGAGCTTCGATGTTGTGTTGCTTCGTGACATATCTAGAAAAATTAAAAGTAATTTATGAAGTGAGTGAATAGTTTGTTTTGTTATTTGATGTTTTGATTTTTAAATTTTCACTTTATTTGTTGATCTACTACTACACTAGAGTGCATTTTCACCAAGGTCCAATTAAAAATGCACTCAGGTACATAATTAATTAATAATAATACCATCTTTTATTCTTATTGATTCCAATTAAAAACATATACACTTACATTCTGCAGTTTCTTTTTCGAGTGTGTCCCATCACTATCAAAAAAGGCGCGCGTCTTGCAACGCATGCGTTATTGCTCGCTGACCTTGAACTAGCCAATCACAGTGCAATTGTTGCCCTCCTCACCCCGCCAATTTGGCAAATTGAGATACTAGAGAAAGTTTTATGAAGCGGGGTCTATAGGGTTAAGTTGTCTGTGATGTTAACTAAGCTTTTAACTATGTAAAATTTTTTTGCAATCGGCCGAGGACACTTCAACTATAAAGATCTAAAGACCAAGGAGAATGACTTGCCTGTGAGGATGCCTACATTCAATGTAGGTTAAAAAAAACGGCCAAGTGCTAGTCACACGAAATCCTTGATTCCATAATTCTACGCTACTGGAGTGCCCTCTACGTCATATGTGTTTATAATGCTTATGCGCATAGCCATACCCAACAGACACATATGTGTTTATAATGCCTATGCGCATAGCCATACCCAACAGACACATATGTGTTTATAATGCCTATGCGCATAGCCATACCCAACAGATACATATGTGTTTATAATGCCTATGCGCATAGCCATACCCAGCAGACACATATGTGTTTACAATGCCTATGCGCATAGCCATACCCAACAGACACATATGTGTTTATAATGCCTATGCGCATAGCCATACCCAACAGACACATATGTGTTTATAATGCCTATGCGCATAGCCATACCCAACAGACACATATGTGTTTATAATGCCTATGCGCATAGCCATACCCAACAGACACATATGTGTTTATAATGCCTATGCGCATAGCCATACCCAACAGACACATATGTGTTTATAATGCCTATGCGCATAGCCATACCCAACAGACACAAATGAGACTGAAGGCGCTCTAGTAGTGTAAAATTATCGAAGCAGGGATTCGGTGTGATGGACATAACAATATGATAGCTCAGTTGGGAGAGCACTACGCCGGAAAACTTCAGAGTCCTACTTACATTGCAGTGGATCACATTACAATTTACTTTCATAGTAAAATTTACCTAGGAGTCAATATTTATAACAATAAAAATGTAGTAGTTCCACATTGAAACAGAATCAATAAAGATTCTATTAGAAAACTATGTACATGTTATTCGAAGAGTAGTATTTTGTGAGACTTAGGGTATAAGTTTGACTAAATTCAATAATAATAATAAATCCATCCTTAAAAATTATATGAATTGAGTTACACTGAAATTCTTTTTTCAGACGCTGGATCTAGAATGTCTTGTCAAAAATTCAAATGTCTATTTAAATATTTCCTTTATCAATTCCAGGACCTTTTAAACTTTGAAGACCCTCTCAACATAGAAGCAGCGGAGATGTACAAGAAGAACAAAATCGACTTCCAGGCTAAAGTGCAGGAATACATATCGGGCTGTGGCGCCAAGACCAAGAGATGAAACTCGGCTCCGCCGTCGCGTGTCCTTAGGAAAGTTTGTACATTATTCATAATTTTTATCTACCATTATTTTGTAGGTAAATATTTAATACTCCAAAAGTGATAATGATAATATGGGTGTTTCTGCGGCTGTTTCAATTGCTCTGATTAACTGTGGTCACTTAAATAGATATCGGACAACCTCACACAAATACCTAGTCCCAAAGTAAGCTCTAGTAGGCTTTTGTTATGGGTACAAGACAACAATATACATAACAATATATAGATAAGTACATACTTAAATACATAAAACACCTATGACCGCGCAACAAATGACCATAGTTATGCAGAAAGCGACCAGCGTACATTTTCTGTTAAAGTGTTAATCAATGAATGAGTTTGGTCGCTTCTTGCATTATTGCAACTTTTTTCCACTTTGGAAGCGTCTGTCACGCAAACTATTCGGTTTAGAAAAAAAATAGTCTGGAAACCTCGATATCATTTTTAAAGACCTATCCCCCACACGTATGTGTTTGATGAAAAAAAAAAATTTTCAGTTTCAGTTCTAAGTATGGGAAGCCCCCAATATTTATTATTATTTTTTTTATTTTTGCATCAAAATCTTAATGCGGTTCACAGAATACATCTACCTACCAAGTTTCAACAGTATAGCTCTTATAGTTTCGGAAAAAAATGGCTGTGACATACGGACGGACAGACGGACAGACAGACAGACATGACGAATCTATAAGGGTTCCGTTTTTTGCCATTTGGCTACGGAACCCTAAAAATGGGACCCTATTACTAAGACTCCGCTGTCCGTCTGTCTGTCTGTCTGTCTGTCTCTCATGAACCATGGCTGTATCACATGGACCGTGATGTTGACACAACAGTTGAAATTTTCACAGATGATGTATTTCTGTCGCCACTATAACAACGAATATTAAAAACAAGAATAAAACAAACATTTAAGTGGGGCTCCCATACAACAAACGTGATTAAATACCGTAAATCAGATCGTCAGCTACCAAATTCACTTACAATGTGACATGAAGTCCCAATATCCTTTATTTAATTCAGTACTTAATGTGTCTTTAGTACATTTAGTGGAAGCAACTGCCGTGTATAAGACACCCAAAACAAATAATGATACCTAACGGAAGTTAGAGCAATTAAGACGTGCGCAGAAGCACCCATCTATATTTAAATAATTCGCATTATAAAATAAATGACGGTGGTTTTTGTAGCTGTGATTTTTATGTGGTTGTGTTTATTATTTTAAATTAATTAAAAAAAATGAACTGTTTTCTTAAAATATTTGTTTTCGGGTGTAGCTAAGTCATTAAAATTAAGTTATCTAAAAGTAAAACGCATTTGAGCACCTCCTATCGCCACCCTACTACTTGCTAAGTTGCGGCATTCACCACTCTATTTTGGATGGTTAAATTTAGAGGGAGTGTGCAATTATAGGTGGCAGCAGTATAAATGCTTGAAATTAGCATCAAATTAGCACTCGGATATACTTGAATATATGTGGATGTATCCATTCACATGTCGATATAGGCAAATCGCCGATAGCTGGCCACCTCATACTAAAAATGAACTCTCACCGACAGTCAAAATTAATTTTACATATAATTATTGAACGGTATCTAGTTATTTAACGGTAGCCAGTTATTGAACGGTAGCCAGTTATTGAACGGCATCCAGTTATTGAACGGTAGCCAGTTATTGAACGGTCGCCAGTTATTGAACTGTAGCTAGTTATTGAACGGTGGCCACTTATTGGCGATTTACATCGCACACAACGTCCTTATTTATTTGGATATATCCGCGCAGACTGATATATCCGTAGCCTGTACATAAAATCACGAGCTACAAAGGCGCCCTCGTGACGTCACATACAAAACGAAGCTGTGAATCCGCAATAATAGTATGTTTGAATTGTGTGGCCATTTTGTAATACCGCGTGTTTCAAAACAAATGAAATAAAAATAATTTTATAATAAATTAAATACGCACGCTCTATTGTTGTTTTATTCTCGACTAAATTGTGATTGTGATGAATTGATTTTTCACCAAGACATACACTACAGTTTATCTTTATTTTATCGGGAGACGTTTCATAGTAGAAGACTTGAAAATTATAAATAATATATGAGTCGAAGTGAAATGGTAAAATCAGGGATTTGATAAATCCACGGCAGATTACAAAATTGCAACCGAGTTTTGTTTACTAAACTAATTTAGCGATTTGATCAAATCGCTAGACTGGTTTAGTGAAGTGACAAAACAAGGTAGGAGTTTCAACTTGCATTGCCTTTTTCCCTAGTCCATGATTTAGTCAAATCGCTAAATCAGTTTAGTAAAATTAGAAAATAGTATTGAACTAAACTGGTTTAGAGGTTTGACCGTCAATAGCTATTGGGTAAATACATTCAGTAAAATAAAACAAGTGAAAGCAAATGAATGCTCTTTATTAATTACATTAATACTAGAGCACCATACGAATTAGTATAAATATAAATAAATAGTAAAAATTGTATACAATAAATAGCTTAACAAGTAACAAAACCTTCGTAACAAAACTCCCTTCATGACTAGAGTTGATGATGATGATGAATGACACTTGGAAATATCACTTTCTCCCTGTGGTAACCCTATTTAATTTTGAAAAGTCCGAATTGATTTGATCAAATTGTAACTTCATACCTTTTCACCGCCAAGAATGAAATGCTGATACGACCAAATTTGCGGATATGAACTTTCTGTTACTATTTTGGCGTAGTTATTATTGATTATTAATAATTTTAATAATATTTCTCTGGACAGTAAGTAAAATAACTGGGTGATTTGAAAACACGGGGTATGAGCTTGGCGATGAACTTTGCTTGGGTCATTCATAGATTTATAAACTATATTTTTCCCTATCGTTTCGAAAGATAAGACTTACTTTTTTTTATAAAATGCGTGTCTGATTGGATTGACCCAGAAACAGAAAGGAAAATATTAAATAAATCTATGATCTTTCGTTCTCATTTGCCTTTTGACCTTACCTAACCTCAAAATGTATTAGATAAAACTTTGTTTCAAAAGAAAGCAAGTAAACACTAATCTTGGAGATCATTTACCAAATCTGCATCTATTGCTATCTGCATTACTTTATATAGCTAATACTATTTTAGTCAAAAAAGTAATTTTGAGGTTAAGTTCACCCTGACAAGTAAGAACGGATGTTTGACCCGCTAGTGCTAGTGGTTCCACTAGTGGCTCTGGAAGTTGGTCTGTAGCTCCTCCTGAACGCTGGTGGAGCGCATGAGGCGGCGCGCCTGCCCGAAGGCGGAGCTGACCGCCGCCCCCATGTCCACTTGTGCTGCTTCTGCGGACTTCTTCTCGTGGTACTGCTCTGAGAACTCCTGGGGACGAGAAGGGGAATTTGAATTGGATTCAAGTGGTTTATGGAATCGTATAACAGAACCGACTTAACAGGTTAACATTGATACGTTTTCTGTTAGAAAGTCTTGTTAGAAAGAGAAAAAGTTTCAAAATCAGTGGTAAACCTTAATCTTGGTCCCTAAACTATTTCATTTAAAAAAGAAAACAGCAAAGTTTGTTTTCTAACATTTCTGCACATCAGAATATTCTGATGCTCGAAATTCGTGTGCGTGTGGATTGAGTGAGCACCCTTCAAAAATGAAAAAAAAATGTGCTGATCATTTAGTAAAAGTTCTAAAACAATTGTAAAACTAATTCATGAATTTTTAAAACGATAAATAAAAAGAATACATTCATTAACGTATGCTCACTCAGTTCTCACAAACAACCAACGAAATCTGTGAATGTGTTTATTTAACATATAATATTTATATCCTAATTTTTAGTAAAAAATATGCTTAAGGTAGGTAATAATTTGTAGATCACCTGGTTACGTATTTAAAGTTTTACAAATTATTTCGTATGCTCACTCAATCCGCACACTTTCGAAAACCCAATTTCTGATAGAAAAACTGCAGATTGAAACTTCTATATATGTGTATAATTTAGTAAAACTCATAAGGGAATTTGTAAAATACAAAACAAACCGCTAAAAGGACAGATTTTTGGATAATAAATGTTTGTAAGTGCTCACTCAGTCCACACATTATTCGTAAGTTAAAAATGTAAATATCTTAAGATTTTTAGTATCTAGGAAACTACAAAGTAGTTCAACTTTTAGTAATTTTTTTTACTAAATATCCACCATCTAAAATGTACAGACCACATTTTAGATCACACTCTACTTCTTAAAATACAATCTAAAATGTGGACTGTATCTTAGATTGTATTTTAAAATGAAATTTGAATATCTTTAAAAGCAGACAACGAATATGACATTTTAGATGGTGGATATTTAGTAAATTTTTTTACTAAAAGTTGAACTACTTTGTAGTTTCCTAGATACTAAAAATCTTAAGATATTTACATTTTTAACTTACGAATAATGTGTGGACTGAGTGAGCACTTACAAACATTTATTATCCAAAAATCTGTCACGTTAGCGGTTTGTTTTGTATTTTACAAATTCCCTTATGAGTTTTACTAAATTATACACATATATAGAAGTTTCAATCTGCAGTTTTTCTATCAGAAATTGGGTTTTCGAAAGTGTGCGGATTGAGTGAGCATACGAAATAATTTGTAAAACTTTAAATACGTAACCAGGTGATCTACAAATTATTACCTACCTTAAGCATATTTTTTACTAAAAATTAGGATATAAATATTATATGTTAAATAAACACATTTACAGATTTCGTTGGTTGTTTGTGAGAACTGAGTGAGCATACGTTAATGAATGTAAAGAACACAACGCCTGGCCTCCATCTGAAACAGAAAATATAATAAATTAATAATTAATATAAATATAGGAGCTTACCTGGTCTGTTTAAACCCGCTACTGATGCGTGCCTGTAACGTAATGTATATGTGTGAATAAACGCTCGTGTACGGGCGCGAGTCTATGTGTGCGTTAGCTTGTCATATTCAGTGACCCTTTGACCGCCATCTAATACGCACGCATGTACTCGCTCCTTAAGCACAAGCTTGCCAAAATATCGCTGTTTCTACTCACCGAAGTCCTTACTTGTCCTGCGCCTGCTCCTGTCGGCTACATCTGGTCCTACGAGCCAGGATCATGAAGGAATCTGGATAAAAACGGCGTACGAAATGTTCAGCACACCGCCACCGCACGTAAATACTACATCTCGCAGTGAGCGCGCTCACGTTCGTGAAAAGTTGAAACATTCCATGGCAAACGCTAGTGAAGTGCTCTCAGTGAAAACATGCCCTCCGGCAGGGATACTCACGGATTTAAAATATCGGGATTTAAAATTTCTACAGAAAGAGAATGCTATAGAAAAAGAGGGTAGCTTAAAAACAGAGCTCGAAGAACGCTGCGCTTCAGTTCCCTCGACCAAGAGCTCCAGATCTTCAGTAAAGACACGCAGAAAACAATTAGAGCTAGAGGCGGCCGAAGCCAAAGCCAGAATCGAACGAAAGTTAATCGAAACAGAACGGGAATTAATTGATAAGAAGTTGGCAGCCGATCTCGCCGCGCTCGATGACCGATCCTCGAGGAAAAGTCGCTATAGTGACAACCAATCAATGCCAGGATCATCTAAGAAAGTGGAACAATGGCTCGAAAAAAGTGAACAGGAACCGGCCATTGATCACCCCGGGGATGAACAGGCAGTACCGCCCGCCGTCCTACCTACTTCAAATTATTTTTTGCAGCTGTCGCACGCGATTGCCAACCTTGCTACCGCGACACAGAGCGCAAATACGAACTTCATGTCAAGATTAGCCACATCCAAGGACCTTCCCTCATTCCACGGCGATCCACTCGAATGGTTGCAATTTAAAAGAAGTTACGAAGACTCAACAAAATTGTGTAATTACAGTTATAGTGAAAACATTGCAAGACTGAACAGATGCCTCCGCGGTGAAGCCAGGGAAGCAGTTTCGTCGCTGCTCATGAGCGATACTACACCAAGTACCATTTTAGAAGCACTCGAACTTCGTTTTGGACGTCCTGAATTAATTATCTTCAAATTAGCTTCACAATTTAAGAAACTGCCACCCCTGCCACATAACTACCATAACGAGATCGTGAATTTCGCAGTTAAAGTGAGAAACTACGTCGCCGCCGTACAATCAATAAATCAAACCGACTATTTAAGAAGCCCAGACTTGCTCAACACTGTGTTATCGAAATGCCCAACTACACTCCTTAATAAATGGGCAGATTACATTTACGACAATAACGACAGCAAGAAGGCAAAACTACAATATTTTTCCGAATTCCTACATAAAGAAGCAATGAAAATCGCCTCAGCTGGAATAAGCCACATTCACGCGCAACCTGAGAATAAACCATTCAAACCAAAAATCGAAGAACGAAGAGTTTATTCGCACGCAGTTTTGAATAGCGACAATAATAGCGACGCAAAATGTATATTCTGTCGCACACATGTTCACCCGATTTCAAACTGCACGAAGTTCAAGCGCGCGCTGCGTAAAGACAAGTGGCGATTTATTAAAATAAACAGAATGTGTCATAAGTGTCTATTATCGGGGCACGGAAAAGAAACCTGCCCGGCCGCGCCGTGCGATATCGACGAGTGCGGCCTACCTCACCATCGCTTGCTACACTGGCCCCATAAAGTAGCTTCACGTCCCAGCTGCGACGCTGTGAATGAAGAATCCAGTGCTACCCAATTAACCACGACAACCAACAATGAGTTGACCAACGACAGTGAAACTGTGACAAACACTATAGCCGCGCGAAACAGTGCTAGTGTAATGCTAAAAACAGTACGCGTGAAAGTACATGGACCGAGTGGTATAATTACTACGTACGCTTTACTAGACGACGGTGCTACAGTCTCCTTAATGTCAGCTGATCTTGCGGACAGTATTAACTTACAAGGTCAGCCTGAAACGTTACGTATGAGAGGCGCGTGGAACTCTGACATTGTTTGTCAAAGTGAAATTGTGAAATTTAAACTTTCTAACACAAGAGACCAAATGTACGAAGTGAGAGCGCGTAAAATTAGTGAACTAGACTTACCTACACAAAAGTTATCTAAAGTGAACATAGAAGACTACGAACATTTACGAAACCTGAAAAACTATGTCACCTGTGCTGATATAAAACCCAAATTATTAATTGGACAAGACAATTTCCATCTGATTATGACTCTGAAGACGATTCATCGCAAGAGAAACGAACCGTGTGCTACCCTAACACCTCTGGGGTGGTGTTTGCACGGAATCGTACCCGCAACCTCGCGCGGGCTACTAACCACTGAGCATACGCTGACTACGACGCTGTACGAAGCGCGCGACCTGCCGATTTGCCTTATCAGCGGTCCGCCCGGCGCCCCCGCCCTCGCGCAGCCAGAGATGCACACATGCGCGGGCGCACATGCACATACAGCGCACTCAACGCTTCAACTCTCAAACGACGCACACCATGACGAAGCCATGCAGCTACACGAACTGGTTCGACGCTCGTTTGCCATAGAATCGATTGGAGTAAGCTCTACGCCACGTTTAAATAAGGATGAAATTCGCGCATTCGACATGGTGGATCAATCTGCGAAACTCATTGATAACAGATGGGAAGTTGGCTTGCCCTGGAAAAATGAATCAAAAATGCCAGACTCCTACGCAACAGCCTTAAGAAGATTTCTCTCTGTTGAACGAAAGATGAAATTAAACAACGATTACGCATCGAGATATCAAGACCGAATGCATCATTTATTTGAAAACGGCTACGCGCGGGAGCTAACTGATAACGAAATTTCGACACCTAGGGAGCGAATATGGTACCTCCCACATTTTGGAGTGGACAACCCCAACAAAAACAAACTAAGACTGGTCTTTGACGCCGCAGCTAAAGTATCTCACAAATCGCTGAACGATTTTTTATTGCAAGGCGCAGATCTCTTACAATCATTGCTGGGTATCCTACTGCGATTTCGTGAGAAGCCCGTCGCCGTAATGGGAGACATTAGAGACATGTTCCTGCGCATTCGAATAAAGGAAGACGACCAACACGCCCTACGATTTTTGTGGCGCGAAACTAAAGACAGCAAAATAAAAACATACGTCATGACGTCTTTGTTATTCGGTGCCAATTGCTCTCCGTTCATCGCACAGCATATAAAAAATAAAAATGCGACCCGATTTAAAGACGAGATGCCTGAAGCCACCGACGCGATCCTGAAGTCCCACTACATGGACGACTATATTGAAAGTCTGGACGACATCGAAACTGCAAGAAAAATGATCAAATCAGTATCCTATATTCATCGCCAAGGCGGTTTCGAGATAAGAAATTGGATTAGCAACAAACAAGAAGTTTTAACCGAAATGCCAAAAGAGACCTTAAGCGACAAGGCAATAAGAATCAAATCCGCTTGCGACGAGTTACCAGAGCGAACGCTGGGACTGTTGTGGTTTCCCACCAGTGACTCATTCGGGTTCGATTTATCGCTCAAGCGCATACCTACGGACATTCTGAAATTCAAAAGAAAACCTACGAAAAGAGAACTCTTGCGCATTTTCATGTCCATATTCGACGTTTTCGGTTTTCTCGCTCCATTTACGGTGAAAGCAAAAATAATGCTTCAGAATACCTGGAAAAATAACATTAATTGGGACGACGAGATTTCGGACAATGAAAATAAGACCTTCCAAGACTGGATATTAGAGCTCAATTCGCTACAACACTTAAGAGTGCCTAGATATCACTTCATCGCGAGAGAACAAGACGGAATAATGAGCACAGCAAGCTATTATAGCGACTGCCAGAACGAGACGACATGTGAACTTGAACTGCACTTGTTTTGTGATGCGTCACCCGCTGCATATTCGGCCGTTGCTTATTATCGACAGATACTCGCAAACAAACAAATCAACGTGTCATTCATCGCTTGCAAATGCCGAGCCGCTCCGATAAACAAATGTATAACTATACCGAAACTTGAGATGCAAGCCGCTGTGGTAGCCTGCCGCCTCGCCGATACAATTGCGCGCGAGACCCGATTAGTGATAAACAAACGTTTCTTTTGGACGGACTCGCAAATAGTGTTATGTCAAATAAAGAACAACACGCGCAATTATAAAGTGTTCGTCGCTAACAGACTCGGAGAAATTGACGAGTTGTCTAAGCCTCAAGAATGGAATTATATACCTACGAAGTTAAATATCGCCGACAAAGCCACAAAAATTAATACTTACAAGCTGAGTAACGACGGGGAATGGCTGCGAGGCCCACATTTTCTGCACTTGCCGCGCGAAGATTGGCCGTCCATGAAACCTGAAAAAAACGAGAAATATGATGATGAAACGTTACAAGTTAACTTGATTGTGAAAAATTGTAATAATTATGTACCCGTTCCGGAACCATCAAGATTTTCCTCCTGGCTCCGCCTGTGCCGATGCATGGCGAACGTGCTATTGTTTATTGAAAAATGTAGAACGTCTGGAACTGCTGAACTCACCTCGGAAATAATGCAGCGCGCTGAATATGAGTTATTGCGCTACTCACAATTACAGTCGTTTCCTGAGGAGGTAAATCTAATTAAAAATAATAAACCTATATCAACGGTTAGTCGCCTGAGAAAACTAACGCCAGTCTGGAACGAAAACGGGTTACTGAGCGTCAGCGGGAGAATAGAAGCTGCTGCGAACGTCAATCCAAGTGTTAAGCGACCGATAATTTTGGACGGACGTGACTACATCCCAAAATTAATAGTTAAACACTACCACGAGAGAGCAGCTCACGGCTGTACCGAAACAGTAGTTAATGACATTCGTCAAAAATACTGGCTATTGAAATTGCGACCTACTGTGCGAACAATCGCTGCGAAATGTTTGTACTGCCGTATAAGGAAAGCGAGGCCTACCAACCCACGAATGGGAGACCTGCCCGAAGCCCGGCTTGCCCATCATCAGAGACCCTATACCTATTGTGGCGTCGACCTGTTTGGCCCAATGGAGATCACAGTCAAGCGCCGTCGAGAAAAAAGGTACGGTGTTCTTTTCACCTGCCTCACTGTTCGTGCCATACACATAGAACTTGTGCCGACGCTGTCAACAGATTCATTTATAATGGCATTGCGGCGAATGGCAGCGCGGCGTGGCTGGCCGTACAGAATGTACTCGGACAATGCTACGAACTTCAGGGGCGCGGCGGCTGAACTGAAACAATCATTTCAAGCAATCAATGAAGATGCTACTGTAAAAAACGAGTTAATCAACCGTGGACTAGAGTGGTATTTCATGTCCCCGGCAAGTCCTCACATGGGTGGAGCATGGGAGCGCCTTATTGGTACCGTGAAAGCGGCTCTAAGAGTAATCCTGAAAGAAAGAGCTCCGCGTGAAGAAGTGCTGATAACATTACTAGCGGAAGTGGAAAATATAGTAAACAGCCGCCCCTTGAGCCATATTTCAGTAGACCACGAGTATCCTGAAAGTCTAACGCCCAATCATTTTCTTATCGGGACCTCTTCAAACTTACCTGTTCCTGGGAAATTCGATAATGACGACTTCTATAGTAGAAAATCATGGAGAATCACGGAGAGACTAGCAGACATGTTCTGGCAACGCTGGATGCGAGAAGTCCTGCCAACTATGTTACCACGCCAAAAATGGTTTCAAGAAGGCCATCAGCTGAAACAAGGAGACGTAGTTGTAATAGTTGACCCAAAACTACCACGAAATACTTGGCCTAAAGGAATAATCGAGAGCGTCCACCCCGGCGCCGACGGCCGAGTACGCATTGTGGACATAAGGACAAAGACGGGAATACTTACCAGACCGGTGACCCGCGTGGCTTTGCTCCCCACTGCAGCTGAGAATGATTGTCCTGAAAGGACAATGGGAGGGAGAATGATGTAAAGAACACAACGCCTGGCCTCCATCTGAAACAGAAAATATAATAAATTAATAATTAATATAAATATAGGAGCTTACCTGGTCTGTTTAAACCCGCTACTGATGCGTGCCTGTAACGTAATGTATATGTGTGAATAAACGCTCGTGTACGGGCGCGAGTCTATGTGTGCGTTAGCTTGTCATATTCAGTGACCCTTTGACCGCCATCTAATACGCACGCATGTACTCGCTCCTTAAGCACAAGCTTGCCAAAATATCGCTGTTTCTACTCACCGAAGTCCTTACTTGTCCTGCGCCTGCTCCTGTCGGCTACAATGAATGTATTCTTTTTATTTATCGTTTTACAAATTCATGAAGTTTTACAATTGTTTTAGAACTTTTACTAAATGATCAGCACATTTTTTTTCATTTTTGAAGGGTGCTCACTCAATCCACACGCACACTCGAAATTCTACCGTCGTATCGAGATGGACGCCACTACAAGACTGTCGAATTTCCAACATCGGAGTAGTCCTTCAGTTCAGTGAGATTTTCGTGTGTTTTGGACCAATTTGTTACCTTGAGCCGGTTGCCAAGAAAGACGGCACGCTCGCGTTTCTTGTTCATGAAGTCTGACTGCGTGAGCCAGCGGTGCTCGTGGCATTCTTCGGCTGTGGGTCGCTTCAACGGGACCTTCTTGAACAAGAACATCAGGAACCTGGTCGCCTCCTGTGAACGACAACAAATGTTTAGATCGTCCCTCCATTTATATTTTCGCTGGGACTGTTTAAAAATAATTACAGATCAGATCGCAAGTTGTGCGAGACGCATTTCTATCCCGTGTGTTTGTCCTTGATGATTGTCTCGCTTCAGAAAAAGAGATATTTTTGACGGAAAATGTAAAGCTTTATTGGTCGATTTATCAAAAATGCCACCACAGAGACATCTGTAGTCTTATGATGGTCCCGTTTTGATAAACGGGACCATCATTTAAATAGATCACAGAGCATCCGTACATTTTTGACAAGTGTCTGATTGGAAAATTAGGGATGCTTTAACATTTACATAGGTTTTCCTCGGGGGCTACAGTAGGTATGCGGTTCTTGAAGAGGGGAGTAAATAACGAGTAGGTAAACGGCAACGCGCGTGTGATGCTCCTGGCGTCGCAAGCGTCCTTAGGCGACTGTAACTGCTTAACATCAGGCGGGCCGCATGCTTGATTGACACCGCCATTGTATAAAAAAACTTATTTATCTAGTGATAAACGCAACTGTCACAGGTCCACTAGTGATTATTAGATCCTGGATTTTTTTGAAATCCATAACATAAGGTACCTAGAATTGATAACATTCGACGCTACATACCGGCGTGATCTCCTTGTAGAGGTGTTCAAACCGGTAGCGCACGAAGGCGATGTTCTGTTTGGTCTCCGCATCATCAGCTCCGCGGAACGGTGACACACCCGACAGCATGATGTATGTGAGGACTCCCAGGGACCAGATGTCTGTCTGCGGGTACGCTGGCTCGTCCATCACGATCTCAGGCGCTAGCGAACAAGGGAGAAATGTAAAGTTGTGAAACATGTAACGTCTCATTTTTTTAAAGATATACAGCACCATTTTTCTATAAAACCATTGATAAGAAAAAATTTAATGCGTAAACTGGTGGAAGAGACCGGAAATCGAATTCAGAGGTGACGGGTTCGACACCCGGTCTCTTCCACCAGTTTATACGCATTAAAATTTTGCTTTGATCTTTGTATCAATGGTTTATCTGCAGAATTTTACATTAATTGATTGGTCATGACTACATCTTGATGATGATGATAATCAAGGGCACGTGGGAATATCACTGTCTTCCTTTAGTAGGTAACTCTGGGTTCAATTGATTTGAAAAAAATCATCAAATAGTTACTCCAGCTCCAGAAGCAGTTAGCTCCAGAAAACAGTATTAAATAATGCATGATTTTTCATTACGTAACTTTGTAAATTCAATAAGTAATTTACCTTTGTATTCCAACTCTCCGACCTGTGGCACACTGGTACCCAGCTTCGTGACCTTATGCGCCGAGCCGAAGTCGATCAGCTTGACCTGGATGGACCTGACCGACGCCATCACCACGTTGTCGGGCTGCAGGTCCAAGTGGCAGTAGCCTCTCCAGTGCAGGTACTGCAGGCCGTCCAGGATCTGCGTCACTATCGTGGCTACCATCTGCTCGGTGTAGTCATGTCTGCTAGATAGATAAGTCAGGATATCAGCTCCCTGGAGCTTCTCCATAATAAACGCTGAAACGGGTGACCCGGGCGCTTGGTACGCGGCTAACAAGTTGGATATCCTCTCATGCCTTAATCGCCTTAAGCATTCAAATTCCCTCTTGATTTGGACCTCGGTTTCTGGTTTGTTTTCTAGAATTTTGGAAACTACGACGCTGTCGTTGCTTTTGTCGACGCCCTTGACTACTATCGAGAACTTTCCACGCCAGAGCTCGGATATGAAGCTGTAGCGTTCCGTGAAGGCTTCGGAAGACTCCCAGTCGATGGGGCTTTCCTCAGTATTGTAATTTAACTTGGGTTTTTCTTCTTCCAAAACGATTTCTTGGCCGGACTCCGTCATCTGCTGCAAATGCCTCATCGCTTTGGTGACTTCGATTTTGGGCGCACCAGCTTCTTTAGTTTTTACTAAGTTGGTCGGTATTCCCTTCTCGCTCCAGCCGATCCTATTTCTAGACGCCAGACGGAACTGGTAGCTCGTGTTCGGTTTCAGGTCTCTCAGGACGTAGAATTCGTGGTCGATGTTGGAAGCCACGTCCTGCCATTCGAGGCTGTCGCCTTCCTTGTATTGGAGGTTGTAGCAGACCACGGGCGTGTTCCCGTCGTATTTGGGCTGCTTCCACCGGAGGAGGACTTCAGTGTCGGAGACGTCTGCGGCCGCGGGGCTGTCGGGCGGGTCGGGGGTGGTCGCCTCCACGATCCTGGTCCTCGCGACCGTCTGCCCCACCTTGTTCCTGGCTACGACTTTGTAGAAGCCGATGTCGTGGTGCATTGCCGGATCGAATTTGATGGTGGAGCGTCCCTCTTCGTCCTCTTCGATTTTAATGCGTTGACCTTCGGCGATGACCATGTCGTTCTTGAACCACTGGACCGTTGGCTTGGGGTCGCCGACGGCGTAGCACGAGAACTGCGCTGGTTCTCCCTCCCTATTTAAAACAAAATAACACAATACATTTCTGAAATTGATCTTGGTTTTGACTCATGAAGTCGTCGGAATGATACAAACAATTACTAAACATCCACTGTTATTTTTGATCCATCACGTAAGCTAGCACCATGTGAGGTGGAAATGAGAAGGAAAAATAAGGATTTTAAGACGTCCTCTTGTACTTCGAGCGTGCCCGTGGGTGTTTATTTACTGACCTAATGGGCAAGATTTGCGGCTTCTCCCGCAGGAAGGGCAGCTGGCCGTCCTTCTTGGCCTCCATGAAGGCCTGGGCCTCCGCGTAGCTGTCGAGCCTGGTGCCGAGCTCGTGCCGCAGACGGCGGATGGTGTACGACTCGGCGCCGTAGTTGTTGATGCGCTCGCGTTGCTCGTCGTCGATCTCCTCGTCCATGATGTCGGTGAAGCGGCGTCGCTCGCGGATGATGGGCGTCTGTCGAAGAATACATTTAAATAATAAGAAAAGTATCACAATGTATCAGACAATCGACTTGTCTTAACGTTTATTAAGGTTTCAGGTTTGATTAACATTTGGGTCCTGTCCTAGTTTGGATTGTCTTACCCTGGGATCGTAGGAGTCGTTGACGCTCAGGTTGTAGGCGACGGAGCGGTTGCACGCCACCTTCATGTATTCACGCAGACGCACCGGGAAGGATACGTCACGCAGCTGGAGCAGGTACGTGTCTGGACCGTTTTGGTAGCTGTGGACATAACATCATCGTAAACAAATGTAAACTCCGGGAATAATAATTGGTCGAATTTTACGTTGCTACGCTATATGCTTAAATGATATTTTATGGGTCGGCGCTTGTGATGCACGAGATCGCCTGGTCATTTCAAAGGCATTGGAATACCACAGCTCACGTCAAGAGTAACCTGCAAGTTTTGCATCAATTCTGACTCAGGCTTCCAAAATATTAATAGAAATAGACTAAAGCAACATTGGTTTGGTGGGCGAGCGAGGTTACAATCAAAGATGTAACTATCACTGTTCAGGCCTGTGGTAAACTCATCGGATGCTGTCCCTGCACCCTGAATGTAACTAAACAACCAATTCTTTCTTCTTAGTGGTGGAGGGTCGGAAGCCCTACTCCAGGCATCGGATGGCATGTTGCTCGTCTTACACCCACGTCACTTCATCGGTACAGTCAAACCTATGAGTATTTGAGATAACGTCCTTACTGGCTCTCGGAGGTGGCGGTGACCTCCCAGTCGGGGTGCTCGTACTGCTTGAACTTGAGGTCCCACGGGCTGCGGTCGCGCGACGAGCGCTCCGGAGTGCCTGGAGGAAGACGTTTGTGAGTACGGAAAACAAGCAGCTGTGGACATTCCAGTCGAATGGTTCAAGGTCGTAGGTCTTCAATTGTCAATTATTTTTTACCAGGCTTTTTATCGATATTATCAAATAAAGGATAAAAAAAAAAATATAACCACATTTTGAACATTCGAAAATATCCCAATTTGTGATTCAAAAATTCATTTGAGAAGTTTCTCATTCTAAAAGAGCGTAGGCGACCAGTAATTTGTCACAGCGCAGAAAATCGTATGTACCTCCAGTCGAGTTCATTTACATCTACACACTTACGAGAACAAAAATATCTGAACACGACCCTATTGTCAGGAGCATAAAGTCGTGTTCAGATATTTTTGTTCTCGTGTATAGATGTAAATGAACTCGACTGTACAGTCGGACTTGTACGTTGTGACGAGATGACGTCATGTCGAGCGCTGATTTTTAGATGACGCAGCTTTCACATTTTTTTATATTTTAAGAACTAATCGGTATACTCATTAAATGTTGCCAATTACAAGTC
Organism: Apotomis capreana; assembly: GCA_947623375.1. Lineage (NCBI taxonomy): Eukaryota > Metazoa > Arthropoda > Insecta > Lepidoptera > Tortricidae > Apotomis > Apotomis capreana. The sequence continues at coordinate 29,646,814 of OX392501.1, read as the reverse complement.
TGGGAATGGGAAAAACATTTATAAGATTTAGTACCTAAACGGCTTTTCAGTCATTAATACGTTGCCTTTGAACAACAAACACATCAAAGCGGGAGCGGTGGATTACCTTCAGGGGTGTAGACTTCCCCGGGCGGGTAGACCATCTTAGAGGGGTGCTCGAAGGCGCCGCTCAGCGGCCGGCGGCGGAACCAGTTGCGGCACTGCGCGTTGCTTGTCCAGTCCCTGGGGAAATTTAAGCCAATTTAGATCACTACTTATAAGGAGTACCTATATGCAAAGCGTATCAGCCTCTCCAGAGTTCAGCCGTTGGTTCAATTTGACGTGAACTATACGTGCAGTCTGACCGATTCCGATCTCTAAGATCAAATGAAGTCCCTTTGGCACAAGGTACAAACAACCGTGTACCTACCTAAATGTAAAGCCAGTTGTACACACTCGCCGAGACAGGGCGAGACCACCATGTCGTCACTTTGGAACTTTATGAGTAAATGAAGGACGGCATGCTTGTCTCGCCCTGTCTCGGCGAGTGTGTACAACCGGCATAAATTTAAGGTTGTTTTTCACTTGGGCCAGTTTGACAGAATTCCGAATAGACTCGTAAGTTTATCGAGAGGTTTTTTGTTCAATGTCGATTTAAGCAAGTCGATCAAAAACTCAGGGCAAACCTGTTTCTTCAGTAGGATAAGAGAATGATGTTCAATCGTCCTAAAGTGGTCAAACCGGTGGGAATCAGATTGTATGGATACGACGCCATTGATAGGTACTAAGTTACATACCCAGGTAGCAAGCAGGCTGTACAAGAACTTATACAGCCATTATAACTCTAATTTAAGCTGTATAAAGTCTTAATAAATAAACCAGCAACTTGGTACGACGACCACTGACTTAATTTACCTCGTAAAGAACTCACCTGTACAAGTTATAGTAGTTCCTCAGTCGATCCGTGCTAATGATGTACTCTTCCCGGATCCTATCAGCTCCCGTGAGCCAGGGATGGTTCAGGGCAGCATTCACATCCATCCTGTCTCCCCAATTGTACACCAGCAGCTTCGAGATGAAGTCTCTGCACTCCACGCTGAGTCTTGACCACCACTCCTCGTCGTGCCAGTCCCATTTGCCCTCGCGGATGTTGGTGAGGGTCTCGCGGTCGTTGAACCCGCGGAAGGGCGAGTGGCCGCTGAGCAGGATGTAGGTGATGATGCCGACGCTCCACATGTCCGCGTTGTAGGAGACGCCTTCTCCGCTGGCGACCTGGGAACAAAACGTCAAATAATTCGATCTGTGGTCATCAAAGAAGATCACTGATGGACTTTTGCCTACGTTGTGTGAAATGGTTTTTACGTTACCCTATGCCATAAGTGGGATTTTCTCCCCAAGACCTAAAACTTTAGACAAACTACGGGAGGTAATTTGTAAACCCCAGATATTTACAAATACTTGCGATCTGGGATCTAGGATTTTCGAGTTCATTGATATTTTTAATAACATGGATTATTTCGTCCAATCCACATCACAAAACGTCGACATTCAGTATCGAAAATCTTTTCAAGATTTTTTTTACGTCGCTATCTTCCCGAAGGAAGGTAGTCGTCCCACGTTTTGGTTTCGAGTTGCAAACGTTCCATTAGCTACCTATCAGTTCCGCAGGTCTCCTCCTCTTGTGTCGGTTGCCTCATTGCCGAGGGTCGTGGTCATTTTCTCGGAACAGTCTCCCGGATGACGCGTCGCCATCTGCTCCTATCAGTAGCCATGTAAAGAGCATCGTGAACTGTACTGCAAGGGTTGTGGTCTGTCCAGCGTGTCGGGCTCCTGCCTCTTGGTCGCTTGTCTTCGACTTTTCCAGTGATCATTAGTTTTTCTAGGTTATCACTTATCACTGTCTTATCACTGTTTTTAGGGCTGTCAAACTCGCAACAGTAAACAGTTGCTGTGAATGTTTTAATACATAAAAATACAAATAAATAGTGTTATTGTTATAAATAGTGATTAAATAGTAAATAAACATCTGGTGACTTTCAACAATTGAAGACAAGTGATAAAACAGTGAACTAAAAGAGATATTTATAAAAATAGTCTTGTGTTTATTGCAAAGTGTTTAACACCCACCCGCATATTTACAATAAAATCTACTGGAACCGAACTTCGACGCCTGCGCATTTTGTTATAGCAAACTTGTCTATTACGTACTTTGCGGTTTGTTGTTGGATCTCTGCAAGATGAAGTGCAAGGCATGCGACAAGGTGATTAAGCCCGCGGAAGTCAAAGCGTGCCAGCATTGCACAGCGAACTACCACTTTTTATGCCTGGGTATAACACTTGAAAACTTTAATAAGGAATCTAAGCAAGCAAAAGCGAGCTGGAGATGTCCAGATTGCAAACCATCAGTAAAACGCGGTGACAACTCCAATACTCCCATCCGGCCACACACCTCGCAACAGGATCTACAATCTTCTTCGTCAGCCATGAGCCCCAGCAACACGTTAGAGGAAATAAAGGAGTATTTTAACACAAAACTAAACGAGGCTACTAAGAAAATCTCTAACGACGTCAGAAATAAAATTGCCCGAGGCTATGGAGGAGTTGAAGGCCAGCGTCGACTTTGTGTGCTCGCAATACGACGACCTGAGTAAGCGCTTTAACGAAAAAATTGAGCTGATCGACGAACTCAAGAACGAAAATGCTTGTCTCCGGGCCGAACTCAACGAGGTAAACGCTCGGCTTATCGACATTGAGCAGCGATCCCGGGAGTGTAACATCGAGGTGCAATGCGTCCCTGAAACCAAGAACGAGAATATTCTCGCGACCATCAAGGCACTCTCCGCTGCCGTGGGAAACCAGCTGACTGACGTCGATATTCACGACTTTCATAGAATACCTAAACAAAACCAGGAATCAGACAGGCCCAAGTCTATTGTGGTGAAACTATCGAGTCCTAGAATCCGCGATACATTGCTGGCAGCCGTCAGAACGTTCAATAAAGCGAACAAGGACAACAAATTGAATTCGCACCATCTTGGTCTCGCCGGGGAGAAGCGGTCTGTGTTCGTGGTTGAGCACCTGTCACTCGCCAAGAAGAAGCTGCACGCGGCCGCGCGCGCCGCAGCCAAGGAGAAGGGGTACGAGTTCGTGTGGGTGCGCCACGGCCGCATCTTCATGCGCAAGGGTCCTAAGTCGGCGATAGTGCATGTGCGCAGCGAGGACACCTTACATAACCTTCCGTCGACGTCGACTTCGTCGAGTTAATAGATTTATTTCATCGCAATTGTTTTTTCTATATATTATCAAAATGTACGAGGCCTTAGGACGAAAACCGAGGAATTTATATTGAATGTTTTATCTTTCGAATACGATGCAATCATTCTTACGGAGACATGGTTGAATATTACGGTTTTCGATCATGAAATTATAGATCAGAGGTATAATGTATTCAGAAGAGACCGCAATAGCACTTCATCGCATGACACGAAATCGGACGGTGGTGGTGTGTGTATTGCCGTGTTAAAAAAATATGAAGTTTTACGTAAAATGGGCTGGGAATCAACTTGTGAAGATTTGTGGGTTACTTTTCAACTAGGTAAGAGCGCGAAGTCTATTAAAATTAATATTTGTGCCGTATATGTTCCCCCTCCGGTAAGCATAGATTATTTCGAAATTTTTCTTTCAAATTTCAGCAAGGTAATGAGTAATTGTGTTTCGTCGAAATCTTTAACATTACTTGTGGGTGACTTTAATTTACCTAATATTGTTTGGACTCATGATATAGTAGCAGGGACGTGCACTCCGACAAATCTTACCAGTACCATTGAAAACATGCTACTAGATGAAATGCTATTTAATAACCTTACTCAAATTAACCATTTTGCCAATCACAACGATCGTATCCTAGACCTAGTAATGTCTAACTGTCCCAAACATATAACAATTTCACAAGCTCTATCACCTCTTATTAAAATTGACCCGTACCACCCACCACTTGAAGTCTGTATTCGTTTAAATAGAGACGATAAATCATTAGTACCGAATCGGTCTCCTGTGTTAGACTATTCCAAGTGCAACTACGAAGCCGTGAACCAAGAATTATCACGTTTAGACTGGGCCGATGTCTGGCAGAACTTGACAGATATTAATATGAAGGTACAGGTTTTCTACACGTCTCTATCTGCAATTTTAAGTTATCATACACCACTCCGGACACCACGCAGTGACAGATACCCAATTTGGTACAGTACTCCTTTAATAAAATGTCTGAAGGAAAAGAATAAGTATCACAAGAGATTTAAAAAATACGGCAATCCGCTTGATAAATTAACCTTTGATTGCTTGAGAACCCGTTGTGATGTATTGTTAAAAGAGTGTCTCTGTACATTTAAGGAAAATGCTTCAAAATCCCTACGCGTGAACCCTAAATACATATGGTCGTACGTAAATGGACTTAAGTCTAATAGTTACCCTATACCGAACCAAATGTCCTTGGGCTCTGCAGTAGTGGAAGGCGGCCAAGATATCTGTAACTTATTCTCCCAGCATTTTCAATCCGTCTACTCCACCGTTAAGTTGACGCCTAGACATGACAGCATTCCTAATTCACCAGCAGAAGGAAATCAGTGGTCATTTGGCTGCTGCACGCTCACTGAAGATGAAGTGTATAAGGCTCTAACACAATTAGATAGCACAAAAGGAGCCGGAATGGATGGTATACCACCTATCGTATTAAAAGAATGCGCAAATTTTTTGGCAAAACCTTTAACACTCTTATTTAACGAGTCTTTAGAGGTAGGCGTTTTTCCTTCTCAGTGGCAAGTTGCTAGAATAACACCTATCCATAAAAAAGGTGAAGTAGCGGAAATCTCTAACTATCGGCCAGTATCAATTCTACCAGCTGCAGGTAAGGTTTTTGAATCAATTGTCCAAAAGAAAATATACTGGCATGTTAGGGAGCAACTTCATCCAGCACAACACGGATTTCTGCCTCGCAAGTCAACAACGAGCAACCTAGTGGGCTATGTTAACGATATCGCTGAAATATTAGACAAGTCAGGTGAGGTGCATGCAATTTATACCGACTTCAGCAAGGCCTTCGACCTAATCGATCATGACATCCTCATCAAAAAAAATTGAGCACATGGGCATACACGGTTCTTTACTTCGGTGGTGTGAGTCATATCTGCGGAATCGAACTCAATTGGTTGCTTTACGTGGTTTCAAGTCTGAAGCATTAGACGTCCCCTCAGGTGTCCCACAGGGATCGCATATCGGGCCACTATTTTTCTTGATTTATATAGACGATCTGGCCAAAATAATATCGAGTAACTTTAAGATGTACGCCGATGACTTAAAGTTGTACCAAATAATAAATTCGAACGCTGATAGAAGTCTCTTGCAAGAAGATATCGATAAAGTGTCAAATTGGTGCAACCAAAACAATATGGTCTTAAATAGCTCGAAATGTTACCACATAAAGTTCACTCGAAAAAGGCATCCAGAGCCTACCACATTATAAACTCGAAGGAATCCCACTGGCTGAAGTCACTAGCATACGTGACCTTGGAGTCACAATTGATGGTGCTCTCTGCTTTCGAGAACATATAGACGCAGTTGTTAAAAAAGCATCACAACTCTCCGGATTTGTGACTAGACAGACTAAATCTTTCAAAGACCCGAAAGTCGTGATACCAGTATACAATTGCTTAGTTAGGAGTATCCTTGAATATTGTTCAGTAGTGTGGAGTCCTGGCTATCAGGTACATTCCGATCGCATCGAACGTATACAAAGACGATTTCTATATCATCTAGCCTTTGTTCAGAGGAAATGTAAAATGTTGTCATCATATGAAGCCAGACTTGAAAACTATAAAATGGAATCACTGTCAAGGAGACGTAAAATCTGTGACGTCATGTTCCTTTACAAAATATTACACGGTCTAGTCGACAGCCCAGAGTTTCTCGAGAACATTAAGATGGTTGTCCCTCGCGCAGGCAGTCGTCTGTGCAACAGAAAAGCTTTCTCCCTACCGCAATGTCGAACCAATATAGGCAAACATTCGCCTCTGTATAGGATGATTTCATCGTATAGTAGTATTAAGCACATAGATATATTTTCATGTTCTACAGCCTCATTTAAAAGTAAGCTTAAACTTAGTTTATTATAGTTTTTCTTTTAAGGACTTTTGTACCTATAGTTTTTAAATTCAAGCTTAATTTAATAGTGTATTTAGTATTGTTTAAAGCACTCTTGAACTGTTTTCTTTATTTAAGCATGCTGTGTCTACTATTTTAGGGTGTACAAAAATGTAACCGATACATCATAAATTATGTTATGATAATTTTGTATTATCCAATTTGTGGACCACAAATAAAAAAAAAAAAAAAAAAAAAAAAAAAAAAAAAAAAAAAAAAAAAAAAAAAAAAAAATCAGTTCCACAGACCTAGATCAATGTATTTTCCCTATTTGAAATGCTATCGAATATAATTCAGGATCGTATTCCAACTATATTGGTAAGTAAATGGTTCCTAAGTTCAAACATGTCGCTTACCTCAGGTGCGACGTATTCAGGGAATCCGTAGTCGAGCGAGGCCAGCTTGTTGAACATGATGCGGCGCGAGAGACCGAAGTCGCAGATCTTCAGCTGGTCAGAGCCCGCGTGGGACAGCAGCAGCTCGCCAATCTGGAATTAACATTTACACACATAACTAGATTGCCCATGCTTAGAGCACATCGAAATAGGTAGGTACGTGACAATTAAAGCTCGGTAATAATCTTATTAAAACTTTCATGGTACATATTTAATTATTAAAAGTGACGTTGGAGTGCCGGATGAACTAGTTGCAGGCTTGCAAGCCCCGCTCGGAGCGGAGCGTCGATCAAAGAATCAGTGAAAAAGTTGCGCCAGTGTACAGACTCAGAAAGTATTGACATAATAGAGTGACGCATTAGAAAAAGTATCAAAATGCGTTAATGACTCGATCGTTGATCAACGAATAGTAACGTCGTTTTAGTGCAGTAGGTACTTGGGCCATACATATTGCACGTAGAGAGACGAATAATTTGGAACGCCTGATGGTAACAGGCAAAATCGAAGGTAAAAGATCTAAAGGCAGAAATCCCAAAATGTGGTTAAGAACAGATTTCTGAAAAGCTGCACATATCAGTCAGTGCTGAACTCCACCAAGCAACGGAATGTAACCGATGGAGACAACTAGTTGACGGAATCAGATGGAGTCACGATCCTCAGCAGTGAGGGAACGATTGGAGAGGGAGAGAAGCGTAGGTATATCTATTAGGCATTCTGTTACTTAGTCACGATAAACTCCGTATAGTTCTGCCTGAACAAAGGATTGCTACTTACAGTAAGTCCCAGATGAGCGACGCTGTTGTCGTGCATGTACTTGAGGCCCCTGAGCAGCTGGCGCATGTAGCCGGCGATGTCGCTCTCCGTGTACCCGGTGCCGCGGAGCAGTCTGCACGAAAATATACATTAACAAACATGTTCGCTGGTCCTTGCTGGTCAATGAATTAACAAATTACCATGTTGTAATATGTTTGCAATAAAGAGTTTGAATTTGAGTTTAAGTTTGAGTTTGAAATTGACTTTGGTTATTCGAGTCCCATCTTAACGGGACAACGCGGCAGAAGTCCCTGCTTATAGTACACCTATCTTTTTTTAAAGTTATACGGTCAGAACTTTTGGCCTGGCTTATCGTTATAAGTGATAAATACCTACTTATTACGATCTTCACACCCAATGAGACATAAACAAGAATTTTCCTTTTCTGCACTTCAGATAACGCCACTCAGTTGCGAATTCACTGTCACGGGCTATCTTCGTATGGTCGTGCAAAAGTATCGCGATAGTGTGATATGATCGTTTGAAGCGTGACTTGAGACACCAGCGCGCAGCACTTTACCGTCCATCGACAGGCGAAACATTTTTATGTCAAAGATCCGGCCGAGGCTGTCGCTCTCGAATAATTTTAGTATGGGAGCACCGTGAATTCCTGCCATACTGCAAGCCCTACTTTCGAATCGGGCTATCGAGTCACGTTTGTAAGTGCCGCACTTTTATTGATGCTGCTTAGGTTATACTTTAATCGAAACTTATAAGTAGTTAAATTGTACTAACACTAAGGCTTCTTCCGATTGACATCTGTGGTCTGATAAGTCGATATTAAGTATTAATATTACTATTCGAAAGTAAGTGACATTCTTAATGCAGACATTCGAGACATCTAGTTATCTTTTATAGATGATAGAGACCAATAATGATGATGAAGATGTAGGTATATTGTAATGTACGGACCTGTCCCTGACGAGTTCGCCGCCGCCAGCCAGCTCGGTGACGAGCGCCAGCGTGTGGTCGTGCTCGTAGGCGTCGTGGAGACGTATCAGGTGGATGTCGTTCAGCATGTTCATTATCTCCAGCTCGTTCTTCATGAACGGCTTCAGGGCGGAGTGACCGTGCATTATCTTGGCGGCGTAGTTGCGACCTGTGGGAATATTAATATGATTACCTACTGGAGATTTGGTTGTGGAGTGGTAAGGATACCAGCCCGTTTAGTGCAACTATGGTAATGGATGGATGGTTCGCGACTCATGTCCCGTGACATAGCATCGCCCGTCACTCTCACAGTGCTGTACTGAAAGAGACAGGTAGTATATCTCGCTAGAGAAAGAGTCGCGTGTCATAGTTGTGCTAGAGTTACTGCTGACATATCGGAATGGAGAGAATAAGCTGAACGGAAAATATATAATTATAATGAGGAAGTGCTTGAGAAAGTAAAGGAAAAGATAACGATGTTGAAAACCATTGAGAACAGAAGCGGAAAAATGGTTGAACACCTGCTGCCACACGACGATTACATGAAAATCATCATGGAAGGAATGATTGAGGGAAAGAGGAAGAGAGGAAGACCTAGATCTTATAACTGAGTCAAAAGTAAAACAGCAGGTCACAGGAAATCAAGAAGAAAGCTGATGATAGAGAACCATAGCGGTTGCTCCACCGACAAGAGCTTAGCTCTTCAGTTTATGATGATGATGAACATTGAAATATTTCTTAATATGTATGAATTCCTAAATGGAATTCCTTATTTCTTGATTGGTGTCACCCTTGACAGCTAGACACCTTTGTATTTTATAAGTTCAGAGTTTTGTGGTCCGCTTTGCTATATTTTATAGCTGTCTTTCTGCACATTTAAGGCGTCAGCAATGTTTTGCCATTGCGCAATGAGATAACGAAATGTCAATGTAGGCGAAGTGACAATCTATGTGATGTTGATGTGGAGGTATACTTACCGGTGAGTCTCTCGGCGGCGTGGTAGACGACGCCCTGTACGCCACGTCCCAGCTCGTCACCAAGGTCGTAGAAGTCTCCGAAGGCCTTAGACGAGGGCTTGATGCGCGGCGGGTGCTCGCGGATCCTGAGGGAACAGTTCAATTAACGAAAACAAACCCTTGGAACGAAGTCTCTATACAACAGCTCATAGAAAATATTAATTTAAGATGAGAACGGATGGAAATGTTGTTGTCTACTTAGTCTAGAGCGAAGCCGTTAAGGATTACCTGGTGGAGTATTCATGCTCGCTCTCTTCAACGTAGAGCATGGCGGAGGAGCTGACTGCGCCGGCGACGTTGCGCGCCGAGATCGAGTAGAGACCCTCGTCCTTCAGGATCGCGTCATTGATCACTAGGATCGTGGTGTCCGGCTCGATGAACTTGATCTGAGGGACAAAAAAGTCTGATGAGTCCCCATAAAATATATGATGCTTTATTATAACGTAAAGATTTACTGGGATGGTTTCGACCCTTTGATTTGAGCTATACTATGGTTTAAAGATCCCCTTTTATTACCTTAAATCTCAGGAATTTTTACACCAGTGACTCGAGCCACTACATGGCCTGCCCTACGCTGTAGGGTCATGGTATTTACCTTGATCCTCGAGCTAGGTGCGAGCGGCTGCCAGTCCTTGTACCACTTGATCTCTGGGTACGGCACACCAGTGACTCGAGCCTCCATCCTGGCGGATCTGCGCTGAAGGGCCACACTCTCCTCTGGACGGCGGATGAAGGTGGGGTATTCGGCCAGTTGAAGGCGCACGCGCTGCCGGGTCTGGCCGTGCTCGTTGGTGGCCACGGCTTCGTACCAGCCCTCGTCGCGTTCCAGCATCCTGGAGAAGTAAGTGACGCAACGCAATCAACAGCTGCTTTCCACATTAAATAAAGGTTACTAATCAGTACCTAAACAGATATTGATAGAAAAGACTACAAGTGTCGCGTGTGCGTGTTGTGCTTAAACTGTGGGTTCGACCTACATAAAATTGTGAAGTAAGTCTTTAAATGGGTGACTGCGACTTCCTTTAGCTGGTTACTGTCCTTACGAATCTTGTTCTCATGAGCAGACTTAAGGCAGATGTGGAGGGTCAGATAGAATAACTAATATCAGGTATACTCACTTGTTGATGAACAGCGTAGCTTGTCCATTCCTCGTGTAACTCCAGTCGAACCGTCCACCGATCTCAATCGGCTCATCGTTGAAGTAGTACGTCATCGTCGGCTTGGGGTACCCGTACACGAACCAGAACAGGTTCACATTGTGTCCCTTCACACCGTACTGAGAATCGTGTTCCTGACGAAGGAACCTAGGAGCTTGGGCGTAGCCATCATGCGGCGGTCTCTCAATATCGAAGTCTTTCGGGAAGTAGGGGGATGTTTCTGGTCTGAAATCGATGCCTGGTTCCAGGTAAGGGATGAACTTGGGTGGGTCTGGTTCGAGCTTGGCGCGGTGCGTGATGGCGTAAGGCGAGGGGTCGGAGACGCCGTATTTGTTCTCGACGCGGATGCGGAACTTGTAGTCGCGGAAGGGCTCGAGGTTGCTGATGTCGCAGACGCAGGAGCGCAGCCCGGTGCGCGCCGTGAACCAGTCGCCGTCGGGGACCTCGCACATTTCCACCTGTGGGAGTGTTGACCTTGTTATCCGTGTAGATACCGAAATATCATAAATTGCTTGTGCTAACTGGCAAGTAAAGTTTAAGATCTTGAAACTGGCCTAAGTTGCTATGTCGAAGACTTGCAGGACTTAGTTATAATTTCTTCACTGGCCCAAACACGTGAACAACTGATCAATGGTTAAGGTAAATTAGACTAAGGATAGACCACAGGTTCGATGAAAATGTTGATATAATAGTAGAGGATGAACTACAAACGATTGATGATAGAAAAAAAATGGTCAACGGTATATTGTCTTCTATTAATGAGGTATCATCATTTTCACATTATGGTAATGATAATCGGACCTGGTAGGTGACGGGGAAGCGCGGGCCGTGCGGGATGGACGGCTTCCAGGACAGCGTGAGGCGACGGTCGGTCATGCGCGAGATGATGGGCTTGTCGGCCAGCGGCATGGGGATGCCGGTCTTCTTCATCTTGTCGAAGTCCGAGTACTGGTCCGAGATGGGCTTCTTGTTCTGACGAGGCTCCAGGGCTATGGAGAGAAAGGTTATATTTAGGCATCGGCTGCAGCTATAATAAAGTTGTATTCATAGCACCGTATAAATCATAGATGTTCATTTGGGCGCATTGCTCTGGCTGACAGAATTTCATAAAAAGCAGTTTGTTTATGAGGAGAGAACAATAGGGCTACATTCTGCGATAGTGAATCATCAACAGACAGATTCGAAGAAGACACATTATTCGGTGAATCGCCGGCCGTTGAAGCCGATGGGTTAATGGCTTCTTGGTAACGATGCACCGGACGATGTAGGGGGTTGGCCACCTACAAGATAAACTGAATATTTTTTGGCTGATGACAATCTATCAATCTATGGTCCTGGCTTTAAATAGTAGGAGAACTGAGTTAGCAGACAGAGACTTAGGAAAAACTTACTATCATAAGTCAGCTGAGCAGTGCAGGACTCTTCCCCGTGCGGGTTGAAGATGCGGCATTTGTAGGTGCCGACGTCGCTGGGGTCGACTCCGCTGATGGTTAAGCGCAGCAGGCCGGTGGTCTCCTTGTCTATACGGATGCGTTCGCAAGGGAACAGCTTCTCGTCGTTGCGGAACCTGAAGAAAAGCGTTTTGGGTAATAGGATATTGAAGATGTGTCAAATTTCAATACTGTAAAAACTACATTTAATTTCAGAGTAAAACTCAAATCTTTATATTTACAATTTCTCGCCTGTAAGCTTTACTTTAAACCATTGAAATGCGTCCAATTTATGGACGCGCTGGACCGGTAATCCAGAGATGCCGGGTTCGATTCCCGGTCTCTTCCCGGGTTACGCATTTCATTTTTTCTTTGAGCTTTGATCTTTGTATCAATGGTTTAATAAAAAAATTGTGATGTCTCATAAATAAATATAAGCTTTACTTTGTTAGACAACTGTGGGATGACATTTTTGTCCTGGGGTTCCTCACACCACGAATGCCTGATGTTTCTCGCCAACCATAGTCAGGGGAGTAACCAGAACTGGGCACTAAGGGGAAATTTGTGGGCTTCCTTATTCGGGTAAGAGTTCTCACCATTCGACATCGGGGTCGGGCGAGCCGGTGGCGCAGGCAGTGAACTTGGCGCTCATGCCGCGGTACACCTCCGAGTCACCGATCTTCTTCAGGAATGCTGGTGGCTCGATCTTCACCCTCTTGCCGCTGAAAGGAGGTCGAATTATACAAATACAATATAATACAACACTTTCACACAGCCCAACATACCTACATACACCAGCAAGAAATATATTAGGTATAAGGAAAATCTTAAATTAAACAACATTATAATAAGGTTTAATGCTTGAAATGTTATATTGTTTGAATTCTACAGGAATTTACATACTAAATGACGAATGCTATGCTATACCTAATGCTAAAAGCTTCTATTCGAGCTGTACGGCAAAAGGTTGTTTGGCAAGTAACAGTTATTGTTGAGCGACAACTCGCAAAACGCATCAGTCGGGCTAGCATATATATTGCCACGACTTGGCTTCTCGCGCGACACAGCGCGTTATGTAAAGAACAAAAAGTGACAGGCAGCATTTGTCACGCGTCAAAGAGTTGCCTGTCACAGTTATGCTAGACATGCTGGTAACAAAGACGAGAGTAGGCCATATTTATACTCACGTAAAGGCAGCACGAAGATAGCATAAGTATCACCACCAGGGCCCGATGATGCCGATGACAGATAAATGACGACACGCTACATACAGCATGATTTGGTCTAGGTTTTACATTGATTTATTGTTACGATTCATTATGAATAATTATATTTAATCATTTCACAACCTCTGTGGATAACCGATATCGGTACTTGAAATAATCAGAACGATATATAATATAAATACAGATATCCGTTTTTAATCGTAAACGACAAATTGTTCCTGTTGTGATCAAAATATAACATCAAAAATTAGCGAAGTCACAACAAATATGCAAACAACAAACAACTAAGCATAATGAAAGAGATTCGGCATCATGCATCATTATGCAGCGTAAAAAAAAGTACGGGCTCTGATCACCACATGCACATGATAAACGAGTACTCACATCTTATCAACGACCTCAAGCATGGCCTCACACATGGCCTCTCCCTCCCTGTTCTTCGCGACACACTTGTAGCTCCCCGTATCATCCAGATCCAGGTTCCTGACGTAGAGACAGCAGGCATCGCCGTCCCTCTTGATGTGGTATTTCTCCGACTCCTTGATGGGTACACCGTTCTTGTACCACGTGATGTCGGGGGCGGGGATGCCGAGGACTCGAGCAGGGAATTTGGCGTCAAATGTCGGTAGCTGGAGAAGGAAATTCGATCAGTTTTTGAAGTTGGTTAAGCCCCCGCTGCAAATTTCTGCATTTATTTGTTTATTCAATAAAATTAAACCCCAATTCAGCAACAGTACAGATAGGTGGAGAATTTGCAGTTGGATCTTAACTTAGACATAACGGAGATTTAGTGTGAACTTCGAATTTAAGTTGAAATGATCATATAATAACCTTAGTTTTTTATTTAGAGGTGTAATTAAAAATATTTTATACAATTTCGTTAAATTTAATAAGATTTATTTAGAAGTGCTTTGAAAGTATTTTTGGGGAAAAAATTGAACCTTAAGTTAAATTAGGATAGTGTTTTCCATTTCAATTGTAGACTTTATTAAACCTTTTACTGTTACAGTTAGTATCTAACACAGATGCATTGTAAATGAGCGATTAGAGTAAGTATAGATAGAATATATAGAGCAGGTAGCTCGAAACAGATTCTGAACTATGGATAATCTGCCCAGATCCCATTCAGTTACCAGAAGTGCGCCCAAAAATAGAAACGGCAGTTGTGTCTCCTTTTCTCGTCCTTATATGAGGAGTGAGAAATTTGATCAAAGAGAAATAAAAGAATAGCTGTTAAACGGTTCGTGCGTACACACAGTCCGACAAGAAAGGGTGAAAATTAAAAAGTGGCAATACTGTAGTGTCATCCCGTTTTTTAGATTGATTAGAAATGGATGTCACTACAGTATTGGCACTTTTTAAATTCTACTCATTTATGTCGTAGTGTAACTAACATCAAATGCAGATGTCACCTATACGTGACACTGCCAAAGACAGGCCACGTCTCATCGACAGGAGAAGGGCCTGTGGTCCGCCCGCTGACCTTATGCGGTTTGGGGCCTCAAGAACTTTCATAAATGACTTAACCCTGACCTGCTCCTCATCAGCAGACTTCTTCGATAAGTTAAGTGGCTGGAAACATACACATTTATATATTTCACATTTGAGTAACATGTGTAATGTGAATGTGTGTTATTCGTGTGTGTGTATAAAGTTTGAATGGGTACCCCTTATCTTGCACAATCTCTATTGTCCGAAATACACTTTCGCATAATCGTTTTCGCACAATCATTTTTAGCCGAATGATACTATCGCATAATTATATACTTACCACAATTGTTATGTCGCATAATATTCCTTTGGCACAAATTTGTATAGCAGAATACTAATATCGCCATTTTTTATTTCGCAGAATTTTATGTAGCACAATATAAGTTCCGCCAAATATATTGCGGCATAATTGTACCATAGCAATACCTACCCACAGAACCGAATCGCTGCCAGAAAACCAGGTTAGGTTAAGATGAAACTGCGTCCTTCACAGAAACAAAGGCAAGGCAGGTAAGTAAGGCAGGTCCGACATGGCTTAGGTTAGGTACGACGACGAGCGAAGCGAGGAGGAGTGTTAGGTTGAACTGCGACCCTAACGAGCGAGCGAAGCGAGCGCGCCGCGCAGTTCCGACTTAGCTTACGATTCCTAACATTACCAATTTCAACTTAAGGCAGATCCGACTTGGGTTAGGTTAGGTACGACGACGAGCGAAGCGAGGAGGAGTGTTAGGTTGAACTGCGACCCTAACGAGCGAGCGAAGCGAGCGAGCCGCGCAGGTCCGACTTGGCTTACGATTCCTAACATTACCTATTTCACCTTAAGGCAGGTCCGACTTGGCTTAGGTTCGGTACGACGACGAGCGAAGCGAGGAGGAGTGTTAGGTTGAACTATGACCCTAACGAGCGAGCGAAGCGAGCGAGCCGCGCAGGTCCGACTTGGCTTACGATTCCTAACATTACCTATATCACCTTAAGGCAGGCCCGACTTGGCTTAGGTTAGGTACGACGACGAGCGAAGCGAGGAGGAGTGTTAGGTTAAACTACGACCCTAATGAGCGATCGAAGCGAGCGAACCGCGCAGGTCCGACTTTGCTTAGATTAGGTAGGTATTTTGTTGTTTCGTATTAATATTGAGTCGGACTTTTCATTTTTCGGTGTATTAAAATAATCATGCAAACGGAATATTATGCCATATAAATTTCGGCGACACAATTATTCGACCATAGGAGTATTGTTCTAATCAACATTATGCCAATGTACTATTCTGCCAAAGAAACGTGTGCGAAATGATAGTATGCCAAGAAATTTAAGCAAAAAGCAATTGTGCGAAATGATGATTGTGCCAATGGTTGCTATGCGAAACGAAAATATGCCAATCAATTTTGTGCAACACATTAGTAACCCTATGTATTTATTATACCAAGCGGCATAACATTATCTCGTATTTTACCAAAAGCTTCTATTTGATAATACTTTCACACGGAAAGTTTTGTGACAATTCATCCACTAAAATTCTGTCTTTGTATTCCTTTTTTGATGAGGTTTGTAATAAAGAGTATTCTATTCTAACTTTTCAACCGTCTTGTGTGGTCGTTAGTTCCAAGTTTTCGAAGACATCACTGAAAATCAACGTAACGGCTTCCTGTAGCAAAATTCTGAGTGGTGACACCTTTCAGCGTGATCTGTTGTATTCTCCATTTTATTTATTCTTTATTGCTACATTTGTGCGATAATTGCTTCTTCTGAGTATGTCCTTGGATCAGGAAACTCGTCAACTCACCTGCTGCAAGTCGGTGAACTTCTGCGAGAAAGTGGGCAGCTGGTAGACCTTGCGGACGTCTATCTTGCCCTGTGTGTTGTCTTCGCCCAGCGGGCTGACGAGCTTCACCGCGTACACTCCCGCGTCGGGCAGCTCCATCGGGGTGATCTCCAGACCCACCTTTGAAATAGAAGACAAACAAAATTAGATTCAAAAATTCCGAGATTTTGATTACAAGGATAGGAGTGTAAAAGTTGTTGTGATCAATGATCACACAGCACAAGAAACAATTTTAATGAACAAATACAATATTGTCGCAATATCGCTGAGTTCACTTCTGGGTCCTTGGTTGATTTCACGTTGATAAATAGGCTGTCGTCGTGAAGCGAAGTAACGGTCTTCTTCGGGATTTAAGTAGCTAAGTATTCTGATTTTTATAGTAGGAACCCTCTAGCCGGTTGCAAGTAAGTTTGATGGTGGTTAAGATCTGATGTAAGATTCACCTGGATGGGCTTCGTGGTGAAATGCTCGTGATCTCATGACGCCCCAACGCAACAGCAGGTACGGGAAATACCGGAGTGTTTTGAGTGGGTAGGCTCCTCCCCGGGTAAGTAATATAAGACATAAGAACTTATACTATAATATTCATATTATATACGCTCATATTGTATACGCTCGTTTTGTATACCGTCCAAGGTGTTTGTTTTTTTGTTTCCAACTTCATCTGCCATTATCAATTGTGTACATACTTATGCAATAAGTAGTTCGCTGTAAAATTTTAATATACCTCCATGCAAGCAAGCATTTTGACGCTCCGTTCGCTTTGCTCGCTCCGCTATCCATAGTCATAAAACAAACCTAACCTAACCTACAGTTTTCGGTTTTTGACCCATGTTCCATTTTAGGGGCATAGGGGTAACTGTTATAACCTATTTAATATATCATACGCTATTATATTTTCTAATCATTATACTAAAAGTAAGTATAATACTATGATCGATATACGTTATGTAGGTATGTTATATCAACTGAATTTAGAGTATTTGAGTGTTATATAAAAAATCATTCTACAACATGAGTATTATGCTAATTGACCGTTATTCCTAATAAAAATATTGATTTTGATGTTATAGCAAAAGTTTATTATATCTTGTGAGCGTTATTAATATGAAATTATATATT
This sequence comes from Apotomis capreana, assembly GCA_947623375.1. Classification (NCBI taxonomy): domain Eukaryota; kingdom Metazoa; phylum Arthropoda; class Insecta; order Lepidoptera; family Tortricidae; genus Apotomis; species Apotomis capreana. The sequence continues at coordinate 29,629,238 of OX392501.1, read as the reverse complement.
ATGTAGTTATGTCTCGTGGGACGCACCCCTCCTCCCCTCTCTCGCTAGGAGAGAGTTCGGGTGGTGAGAGTCAAACGGGCTACCCAATCCGGGGTATGCGTAAAGCATTTTTACTCCAAAAAAAGGATCCTTTGGATCACCATCTTACCTATTGATCGTCAAGGAGAATCAGTTTACGAATATTTTGAACTCACCCGTTTGCCATCGCAAGTGAGCACCACCTTCTCACTTGGCTTCAACGGCACTCCGTCCTTAGTCCATGTGACGTCGGGGATGGGGTTGCCCACGAAGGGCGCGCTGATGCTGAAGGGCTGGCCCTCCTCAGCTGTGACGTCACGCAGCCCGTGGATGAACTGCGGCCGCTCTTGTGGCGAGGAGTCGTCTTGACGACCTGGAGAATTGTAGGGTGAAGATCAGTAGGTACCTAATGCCTTCCTTTGCCAGATGGTAAAATCGGAACATCGTACGAAAGAAAGTCCTGAATTCAAGTTTTTGCTATCATGCATTTCGGGGCCCTAGATCTGATTGCCGAAGCTCATGGATAACAGGGCCCTGCATCCGGTACGGTTCTTGTTGTTGTGGATATGCTTTTTTATATGAGCGTGTGTAAAGGATGACAAACACAACTCATGTTAGTTTACATAGAAATCTCCCGCGAGTCTCGGACATTATTATGGTAGGTACATTACATACCTAGTTAAGGAACCGCGCGGAAGGCGGTGAATTCGTGAATATCCCAGATCGCAGATGTTTACGAATTTACGCCCGTAGTTTGTCTAAAGTTTACGTCTTGCCTTGGTCAGGAAGTGAGATTTTCTCCCCGCGTAGTGGGCAGAAAATCCCACTTAGGGCCTAGGGTGACGTAAAATTACGTACGAAACAGGTTTTCTCAAGTCATAAAAGTGGAATAACGCTCGATACGCTTCGAATCGGTACACGATTCATCATCAGGAACTACGATCAGTCGCGGCGTCGACCAATCGAAAACTGCAAGCTAACACTCTCTCCGCGCGGCTGCTAGATGATGCTAGATGATGAAGATGGGATGTTAATTAATAAAAGAATTGAATCGCCACATAAACTTACTGGCTACGCTCAGCTTGGCGTTGCTGGCGGACTCGCCCTGGTCGTTGATGGCGACCACGCCGTAGTCCCCGGCGTCCTCAGCGGTTGCCTTGTCGATCAACAACGCATGGGTTCCGTCCGGCTGCGCCACGATGCGGACGTGCGTGCCGTCCGGGACGATCTCCTTGCCGTTGTGAGTCCTGAGGATATTCATAACTCAGAACCTTGCATCCATTGCTAAATTTACAAGAAAATAATCAGAGCGATTCGTGCAAAAGCTCAAGTTGATTTTATAGAAAAAAGAAATGTTTCCCATATTCTTTACCACTTTAGAACCAAAGAGACCAACAGTAGAAAATGGTGAGTTGCACGAAGTTTGGTTGAAAGCAATTATTTCGTTACTGTCCTTATATTTAACGGCATCACACTAATATTATAAAGGCGAAAGTTTGTGAGTGTGTTTATGTGTTTGTTTGTTACTTTTTCACGCTCAAACGGCTGGACCAATGTTGATAAAAAATTTTGGTATGAAGGTAGCCGACACCCTGGATTAACACATGGGCTTATTATCCCGAAAAAATGTAGTGTCCCCGTGGGGTGTGCGGATAACACCGCGCGGAACTGCTAGTTTAAAATAAGTAAGTTCTATAGATGCTTATCAACTCTAATGACTTATAAAAGATAACGGGTAAAGTGACTAGGTATATGACGAAAATACCCGAACCTTAATTTAGTCAAAACTCGATGACATTCAGCTACGATGCTGGCATAAAGGGGATGACTCACCACTTGATGGTGGGCGGCGGATGACCCAACACTTTCACCTCCATCTTGACCGGGAAGCCCTCGATCACCTTGGCCGGTTGCAGCTCGGCAATGAACGCCGGCTTCTTCTCCTTTTGAGCCACCTTCAAGAAACAAGGTATATTTCATTAAAAAATAAGAACTAGAATAGGTACGTCAAACTGATGAGTTACAATGTTCATGGCACACGAGATCGGCAGCTGTACCCTTACCGCGGCGTTACCGTTAAGGTAGAGAATGAACGTTAAGAATGGTACAGAGCCCCCTAGCGGTTACTTTGTAGAACTACAATTCCCCATACAAATCGATTACGCTCTCGCTAGCGAGTATGGTCACTGTAAACTCATGGTAAAGGTATTGAAACGCTTTCTTTTACTTTACACACTGCTGCTTTGTAAAGTCCTTGGCCTTAGGGTTTGCTGTTCCCAATCTTGCTTTTGAATCTTTGGAACTTTTTAATATAGCATCTTAATTTAAATATTGGTGCCAGTACATTTTTAAGGTGGAAATTTACACAGTGCCAGAGCCAGAGCCAGATTGGTATTCATTTTGTAATCTTGCTCTGGCTCTATGCTGCTTTAAGCTGGCTTTAAGTTTGATGCTTACCTCGACCTTCGCCTTGGAGCTGATGTCTCCCAGCTTGTTGGTGACCGTGAGGCTGTACACTCCAGCATCTTCAGGCTTGCAGCTGTCCACTACCAGGCCGATTATACCACCGGGCTGGTTGATGAAGTTGATCGCCTGCGATGGACGGATTGGAAGACCTAAAAGCAGGATTGCAATATAATACTAGTACCTACTAGTTATTGTATACGTTACAAAACAAGCGGGAAATATACGAAGAAATAAAAATTAAATTAGATCTATACGATAGGCAGTCTTAACTCTGAAGATCGTTCGATATTTTTGTGATTTATCACTAGGTGCTCTAATTTAAATACTGCTAAGATATTTATGGAGAGTCTATTTACTGTAAATTAGTCATTTCTACATATATATCCACTAGCTGTCACTTCATATTATGTACCAATCGGGAAAGTAGATAAAGGTGTAATGTCCTTTTGTCACTACCTACTTATTTCTTCCATGCATCTCTAAAACTAAGGTAATCTGAGTATCCCGTGTTTGAGGCTGTTCAACAGTTGTCCACAAAGGTGAAAGGTCTAATTACTAACCATCCTTGAACCACTTGACTTCGGGCGCGGGGAAGGCCATGACGCGCGCCTCCAGCTTCAGCGGCTGACCCACCACCGCCTTCACGTCTTCCAGCTCCTTGCTGAACGACGGCTTGCGAGGAGTGGCTGGAACAAATAGGATTCAATCAGTTTAAAAACTGAACCGTTTAAGAGATAAGAAAGATAGCTAGCTGCGCCCCGCGGTGTTACCCGCTCATTAGAAGAGAAAACTGGATTGTTTCGGGATAAAAAGTAGCCTACGTGTTCAGCCAAGGTTTCAGCTACCACTATACCTACCATATTTTATCTAAATTTGTCTAGCTGTTTGATCGTGAAGAAGTAATAAACATACAAATACATACACCTAAATACACTCCAAACTTTATAATATTATTACAAGTTTGATAACATTGTTATAGGTAGAGCAGTTCGTTCGTGTTAACAGTTTATACATACTAATATTTAACAATTGAGATATCTTGAATAAACTATTAACAGTCAGAAAAATAGAACTGCATACATCCTGGCGATACTAATTGGTGTCAAGGGTGGTAATACTCTGGCTGACAGTAGAAACATTAATTGTACAATGAGACACATTTGGCATCCATAAGAACTTACGGGTTTAAAATGACCGACCACCTCCAGAACTGCACGTTGCGTTTTATAACACGAATCTCCGATGTTGGAGAAACAGCAGCCAGGCTAAAATTGGACTGGGCTGGCCAGGTCTGCCGCATGCAACCGGAAAGGTGGGCTAGCTTGGCCACTGAGTAAGTGCCAAAGAAGGTAGCGTAGGCCTAGGCAGAGATGGCGAGATGATTTGTACACGTTCCTCAACGGCTAGCCGGAGGAGGTATCTGATCGGGCGTTACAGAAATCAAGAGAAGAGGCCTTTGGCAGTGGGACACTCGTACAGGATTAAAAAAAAAAAGAGCTTACGGTTAACAGCCACAGCACACAGCGCCGAGTCCTCGCCGTTGGGGTTGGTGATGACCAGCTTGTAGGCGCCGCAGTCGGCCGGGGTCACGTGCTCGATGCTGAGCTTCACGGTGCCGTCAGGGAGAGCAACTTGCTGCACGCGGGCATCTGACGGGGACAGCTCCACGCCATCTTTGTACCTGATAATTGGGTTTTTTTTTATTGTGAGAGAACTGTGACGAGTGCAGTTTATGAGATGGGTATGTCAAAAACACTATTCAGATTTTTGATTCATTTGAAATCAATTCACCCGCAGATACCATTATGGGCGCGAGGCCTATTTGCGGTGATAGTTTTGCATTTTGGAAAACTTTCAATGAGTTGCCAAATCAGTCTGGGTTCGATTACTGGAGCATAATATATTATAATGTAGAACGCAACTAAAAACAATATTACACAAATATCTGCCGATTCTAAGTTACATATTGGGTAAACTACATAAACACAAACGCATATAGGCGTAAATGTACGCCCTGAACGGGAGAGAATAATATTTATTAAATTCCAACTTACCATTTGGCTGTAGGGATGGGGCTGCCATCCAGCTTGGCCTTGAGTTCGAGAGGCTCTCCCTCGTCGACGTCCTTCTGGCGGTCCAGCTTGTGCACGAACCCGGGCGACTTCTGCGCCATCAGGATAGGGGCTTCACAGAACGACTCGCCCGCCAGGTTCACGGCGCGGACTTTGTACTGAACAAGTAACAATTACAATTATCATTGAATGATCTACAAAACTGATTTCGGTTTAAGACGTAAGTACATTGAGATATGTATTCACTGATCGAACAGCCGTCATCGTAGATGTTGTACCTTTCTACAATGATTAGGTTTGAAGTTATTCCTTTAACACGTTGTCCAGCTTTCCAACGACCTCGATGGAAATGCTGATGTCAGGAGGGTGTTGCAACCGGAACATAAGATACAATGTGTTGGAGTGTTACCTTTCCAGAGTCACTAGAATTGAAGTTCTTGATCGCCAGCTCGCTGTCGACCTGCCCGCCAACCTCCGTGGTGATGGTGTGCCTCTCGTCGTTGCTGATCTCCTGGCCTTCCTTGAACCAGTGAACGTCGGGTTTGGGGACGCCGTCGCAACGGATCTTCAGGGAGACGTCATCGTGGTCTTTCACGTTTTGCTTCTGGAGAGGCTTCGTGAAGACTGGCTCACCAGCTGGATGTTTTAAAATATCGATTAGAAGTTTGAAACCAAATTACAACAAATATTAAACAGTGTTAGATGTATGTATCAAAGTTGATATAAGAAAACCATATACTTACTGTGCACGGTAAGTGTGGCCTGCGCTGCTGTCTCTCCGAATTCGTTCTTGGCAGTTAACTTGTATACACCGCCATCAGCCACGCCCACCTTAGTGAAACGGATACAAAAATTAGTTTAATAAGACGAACCACGTCCACAAAATGTATAAACAAGGTACCTACCTTCTTGATGATGAGTTGGAAGTTCTCAGTGAGGCGGTCTTCAACGATCTCGACGTTCTTGGATGGTACAATGACAATGCCGTCTTTGCTCCTGTCACAAACAAATAACTTTGATGAAATTTCATTATGATTGACAATGGAGTACGGAATATTCGTTTTTGCAAAAGTAAATCGAAATCCTTGTCAAGTAATTGTGCGTTTTTCTGTGCAAGGTGTGAACTAAAAACTTGTATTAAAATATATATTTTGCTTTCACAGGATGATTTGTGGGGATTTTTTTACCATTTGACCTCGGCGATGGGGTTGGCGTGGATGCGGGCTACGAAGTTGATCTCCTCGAAGGGTGTGGTGGTGATGTCGTGCAGACCCTCGATCTCCGGGCGCAGCAGGATGTCGAGGCGGGCGGAGCTCTCACCCACGCCGTATTGGTTCTTAGCCTGGATGGTGTAGACACCGGTGTCGGAGTGGCGACCTGACAAGTGAAGTTGACTAATAAATAGCTGATCAAATGACACGTCATCTTCTGATAAGATACGTATAGGGCACATTCTTAAAGGCCGAAAACAAAAAGTCTAGGTGACGATTTAGATTACCGAAGCATATGTAATACTTAGGCCACCAAAATCTGTACCAGTAGGTGATGTTGTTTAACAGAAGAAGATAAATAAAAATAAATAGTTGATGAAACCTACTGCTCTAACTGCAGAAGATTCAAAAGTTTTTTGAACTTCCGACGTTTTCTTTAAAATTATTAGGTACTTCAGTACCTAGTCAAGTACAAATGAGAAAATGACATCTTTACAATACTAACCAGTGGGAATAGAAAGAGTGAACGTGCACTCCTTCAGTCCGTGCTCGATCTCCTTAGCATCGGCTTCGGTCTTGACTGTTGCGTCAGGAGTCAGCTCCACGCCGTTGAGCAGCCAAGAGACGTGCGGTTGTGGGTCAGCCGTGCAGACGGCCTTCATGGTGACAGGCTCGCGTTGCATCACCCGCTGGGCCTCCAGCGGGCTGGTGAAGATCGGCTTACGGAATTCGCTGACAGCTGAGAATTTAAATTAATTTGAATCACCAAAGGAATTTACAATCGTCTTAGTTCACAAAGTGAGTATCAATTTAGATAACTAGCTACAAGTGATACCTTGGAAAAAAGTTAATGCATATCGATTTATAGGTACTCATACATTCTCGAGACACACTCGCGGCCTTAGGTTTGCCGTAATAATGCTCGGTGTTCGTCAGTAAGTATTTGACTATTCTCATATTTGTAATTGTCGCCATAAAATGCTTATTTTCAACAAATACAAGCTATTTCCATTTGAGGCCCGGTATTTCTGGCAAAATTTTATGACATAAACCGGTGGAGGCAGATCATCCGCACCAAATGCAACCTTGAAGCTGACCACGATTCTGAGACATGAGCGACCGACTCGAGAGAGAGGTTTCTGGCAAGCCTTGACTTAAACATTTATTACGGTTACGGTATGTGTTTAGACTTACAGGCTACAGCCAAGTCGGCTTTCAGAACCTTCTTCCCGACACTGTTGCTGATCTCGCACTGCCATTTGCCGCTATCAGACATGAGCAGATTATCGATCTCTAGCTTGTAGACGTCGCCTTCGTTGGAGATGTGGACCCTCTTGCATCCCTTGATTTCCTTGCCGTCATGCAGCCAGCGAACTAAAGATATACAAAGGTAGAATTTTAAATTAACTGCTGCGGAGATTTGCATTTTCAGTAAAGTAAAATTTGATAAATACATACGTTCATAGACATATAATAACAGTAACGCTTAACGATAGGTAAATTTACAAGTACTACAAAATCTCAAATTAATTGATTGCCGATACGATCGAAGAAGGCAATGCCTAACTCACTACAGGGAATAGAATGATATGGATAAAACTAATATAATTTACAAGATAAATCTAATGTTTTACCAGTAGGTTTCGGTACTCCGATGGCTGTGACCGAGAACTGGAGAGGGAGAGACTCGTACGTGTGCAGGTCTTTAAAGTTGCTGTCTTTGACTGTGGGGGGCGCTGGAAGGTAAAAGATGAAGTATTAGATAAGCTTGTGGTGTATTGAAGAGGAGAAAATATGGTACATTAAAAAAACATTGTACTTAATTATTCAGTCAACCAAGAAATCCACGTCTTAGGAAAATGTCTTTACTTGTACTTGATTGTAATAATTTAAAATATTAAAATAAAGAGATAGACATTAACGTGCTTTAACAAAAACATTCATGTACCATATTGTTTGGTAAAATGTAAATCCAAATTGATCATAGAAGAAAATTCATAAAAGAAATAGAATTTAACTATAGTGGTAAATTAAGGGACCCTGTAAAGGAAACACACAAAATTTATTTATATAGCCTTAGCTGCAGTTTTAATAGATAGAAATCGCCGCCATGTACCCAAAGCTAAATATAAGCTCCTAGAAAGAGATAAATCATTATTTACAGTATTACCCACAGATATCGCATATATACAGCCGTTATTGAATAATCGTAAGACTTACCATACAGTCTTGTAAAAAGTGGATTGTGCAGAGTGTTGTAGTATGTGTGTTACGTACCTTGAGATAGAAGGAATACTTTCTTAAGATAGAAACGTTAATGTCTAAAGCGAACACCATGCGACATATATAACAAAATTTTACCTTGATGATGATCAGGGTTCAGTAGTGCAGAACCCTATGGGTTCCGGAGCCTAGTACCGCCGGCGCAGCGAGCCCCAATTATTAGTATGCCAGAAGGGAATGTTATTACGCATGCGTGCTAAAACAAACATACGACAATGCATTAGTACAATACACTAATAATGTCGGACGGTATATGAAAATTTGATCTGTGGTTTTCGCTATCAACATCAAAGTTATTTTGGAAACTCAAAAGTCAAAACCGAATTGGCACTATCAATAGAAACTGCGGCATTTACTGCCTGCCATCTTAGTAAGGTACGAAAACAACAGATCTTCAAATAAAGCAATTTCTACTGTAGCTGGTATTTTATAAGCATTTTTATTGGTTAAAGACCCTAACATGGCGTAGCATTTTAATGTAAGTTGCTATATATCCTCATTTTTACCTTTTTCATCTTCTTGGTTTAGTATATCGTCTAGTATGCTCCTTTGCCGTTGACTACGTTTTAAAAGTGCTTCTAATTCGTCATCTTCCTCTTCAACGGCATATAGATTAGGAACATGCCTTTTCTTCTTTTCGAAACTAGTTTCTGTTACATTTTTGGTTAAGTTGTCTACGTTCTTCAAGGGCCCAAGAACTAACTCTTCCATTATCCTATTTTTAACGTCCTCAATTTTTTTCTCAACATTTCTGCATTCATCATCAAACTCTCTAGATATATGAATAAGTTTTTCTGTAATATCATTTTCGTATACTTTTTGTGACGTTTCTGTGACAACAAAAGATTCTTCCCCATCGTCTCTGAAATAGTCTTCTTGGAACGATGACTGACGAACGTAAGAATCTTTACTGAACACTTTTCTGGTGTCATCAATATCAAATATGGACTTCGAGAGATCTTCAATAGAAATCTCTCTAGACAGAGGTTCGTTTTGCCAGCTAGTTTCATCTTCTGATACAGATCTAATAGATATGGTTCGATTATTTTGATGCCGGCCTCTAATGGAGCTATTATCAGCTTCAGAATCTGTAGCTGGTTCTTCAATGATACCATAAATGCCTCTGCGTATGTGATCAGGAATAGTCAGTTGCCCAAGTTCAGTTAAGAAATAACTGTGACTAGCAATCTCTTCTACTTCTAGAGACGTCTTATGTGGTTTATTTGGGGGTACTATTTTTCGACTAAAGTCATCATCATCGTAATAAACTGCATTAGATGTCATTTTGTGTAACGTTCGAGTCTCAGCAGGACCTAACAGTTAAAATAATATTATATGTTTTGCTCTAAAATACTTTTTGAAAAGCCATGCAGTGATATGTATTGCTTAAATAAAATATTTTATATTGACGATCGGCCAACTAGATATGTATTGTCTACGATTTGAAACCAGATGTCAACTTTTTATTATTAATTTATTTAATTCAAACCCAGATTTAAGAGAAAAAATACAGTCAATAATCACAACAAACTGGAGCTGGCTCCACATTTAATATAAACTTCTTTTTTATATTTGATTCTTCCCACTTTTTTATTAACTTCAATACATCTAGTAAACAGCCATCGAGTTGTATTGACGAATGGATCATGAAGTTAGAACTAGGAAGAGAAGGTAGGAAGCTGTATACTGACCTGTTATGATCGCGCCGTGAGATCTGGTACTACTGACTTTAGACATGACTATACTCCCGTCGTCGCCGCTCTTGAAAGTTGTTACTGTTTCGAACACGCGTCCTAAAGAAGAACCACACTTGGGTTGTTAGAACACAGGTTAAAAGCATGCAACGTTGTCATTTCCAACAAAAAAGTACCTAATTCGCCGTGAAATTGATGCAGATTTAATATCTATGTTTTAGGGTTTTTTTGTTGGATAAGTAGTGCGACGTGATAGAAGCTGTTTGGTAAGATAAGCTAAAGTCTTTAAAGTACCTTCAGTATCAGCACTCATAGGTTCTTGAGTGGATTCTTTTTTAGCTTTTTTCGATGTGGTAAACTCTTCTTCAACAGGAATTTCTTCTATGATGTCGGGTTTGGTGACTCCTTTCTTACCAACTTGAATTTCGTCTTCCACTTCTTCAATAATAGGCTGTTTTTCCTTCTCATTATGGTTTTCATCCCAGAATGACTTCTCCTCAGCTATTTCAGGTTCTGTAGCTGATTTCTTAGCTTTGCTGGATTTCGGTGCTTCTTCTGTTTTTGTCTTTTTTGGTTCATCAGTTATATCATCCCAAAATGATTTTTCTTCCGCAACTTCTGGTTCTGTTACAGTTTTTTTAGCTTCCAGTGGTTGATCAACTTCTTTAGTTTCTGGTTTTTTGGCTTGAACATCATCATCGTCGTCCCAAATCGATTTCTCCTCAACAGTTTCAGCCTTCGTTTTGCCTTTTTTTGCCGCCTGTTTTTCAGTAACATCTTCTTCCAAGAGAGCCTGTTTCGTTTCGTCTAATTCATTTTCGACAATTTCCTTTGGAAGTCTCGTATGTATTACCTTTGCTATTGGGCATGAATAAAATGGTTATGATAAACATGGTTATATTAAATGGCAGTATGTATTAAGGACGTCACAAGTGTTTATGTTTGGTGAGAATAGAATGCAGGATTTATGGACGATATTATCAAACGTATTTCATTTCATCCAGGGGATTGTGTATGAAAAATTAAAAATGTCTCATTGACAATATCGTTCATTATTAAGTGGATCTAACAATTCATAAGTGCAACAGCTATCCAGTCTCTTGGATGCTTTGATGTATCTCTACCAATTCCATATGGTCTCTACACCACAAACTAACTCGTGCAGTAATGCAACTTTGACTAAACTCCACTTCATTCTATGTTAATAGTCAAACTACTGTACCTACTATATAGGTTTGTCCTGGGAGCCAATTGTTGCATACATTACCAGTGTTATGTTGTGTGTGTGTGTCCGAAGCTCAGTGGTATGAGGGTATTTGAATATACATATTTCTTTCTTTAAAGCTACTTCCTATTATCTCTATGTTTACATTTCTAATAATAATTAATTTTTATCTGCTTCCTTATTTAGTTAAGATTTTTGAGGATAAGTTATCAAGATGCAATAACTCTGTAAAACGGTCGGTACCATTTTTTCATTTTCAAATGCTTCTTCAAATGTACAAAATGTTTATAACCTCATTTTTAAGAAACTTATCTTCCAAACTTTTTTTCTTTTGATCGTTTTTATCTCGTAGTATAATCTCAACCCCTACGCCTATAGTTGCTCGTGTACTCACTGTGTATAGTGACTGTGCTCTTGGAGGACACGCTGCCCATCTCGTTCTCAGCCCTCACTTCGTATTCGCCGCCATCTTCTTCCTTTATTAGTGTCACGGTTAGGTTGTAGTTCTCCAATCTGGTAATACGTAAAATTAAAACTTTTTCAATGCAAACCTTTATTCACAATAGTCCACAGTTGGGAAATCTTGATAGCTTCATTCTTAAATAGTGTAATATATTATAACTATATAAGAAAGGATCCTAGCCTACAAGTTGTAATCGAATACGAGGAGTTTATGTTTTCATGGTCAATATATTGCCTGACGAGGTGAAAATCCTAGTAGACTTCATGTTGATTTTTTGCATCACCTATTCATTTTTGACGTTAATCTAAAATATATAAGAAATCGCACTTACGCTATAACATCGCCTGTTGTCTACCTATTATCATTTTAAGTTTTTCTGTGTTTGTAGTTATTTCTTGTCGAGGTGAGCAATAAAGAGTATTCTATCTATCTCTCTATCTGTATATCCTAAACTCTTTACCTCTGAGTATCCCTTTCGATCTTGATTCTGGCGTCGGTGGTGACTTCCTTGCCGTCCTTGAACCACTTGACCTTGGGCTCAGGACAGCCTTCTACTTCCACCTCGAGCTTCAGCGTCTGGCCCTGGTCCACGGTCATGTCGACAAGGCTCTTGGTGATGCGGGGTTTCCCTGTTGAAACAGTACTCATAAAAACCAAGCAAACGTTTGAAAGCCAAGTACTGGTACCAAATTGTACTTTGGCATGGGACAGGATACTGATTTATACAACACAAGTTTTCATCTAGCTCAATTCATATATGCCCTCTCCGTAAATAAAAAGTTATGTTTATCCTTTAAGCTGTAACATTAACCCAGGCAGATATCCAGGGGAGGTGAACAATGGGGGCAATAGATTATAAACACACGTACATCAAAGATGTAGGAAAGAGCCCCAAATTTTGTCCTTTAAAAGCAAGACTGCAAGATGGTCGGAAGGGCTACGGAATGTACGGAATGGCGAATTTGAGAAACGCACTTTTAACGGTGAAGGTAGCCTGGCAGGAGTCAGCTCCTAGGTCGTTGGAGACCTTGCAGGTGTACTGGCCGGAGAGTTCAGCAGTCACCTCCTTGAGGACCAGCTTGTGCTTGCTGCCGTTGTCCACGCGGGTGTACACAGATTTCTTCTCAGATATCTCCACGTCACCGAGGTACCTGAGGACGGACAATATTGTTATATGGACATTACAATATCTGATCGTGGCTATCGTGTCGGTGGTGCGGCAACAAGCATATCCTCAGAGAAAGTCAGATAAGGTTTGGTTTGATTTTTTATTAACGACAAAAAATAGGATACTTAAGGGCGTAAAGATAGCAGGATATCGTTGGCGGACAAACACGGCCAATGGTTATATAGTAATCAGCCGGATCATCTCAAGTTCTATCTTTATTAGTAGACGTCTTCCGTCTAATTGACCTGACTTACCATTTGACCTGTGGTTCAGGGTACGCCTCGACGTCGACGGTGAACTCGACGTTAACGTCTCCCTCGGCGGCGACAGTGTCCTTCAGTTTCTGCGTGAATATCGGCCCTCCGCGCACGCGCAGTGCGCACTCGTCCGTCGCTGTGCCGTGGACGTTGCGCACCTGGACACAAATCAGATGATCTTGTCATGGTGATAGGCGTATTTCAAATGCATCCCTATAACCCAAAGTTAACAATTAGAACGCTGAAACGATAAAAAATTCTGACACACCTAGAAACCAGTCCTTCCTTTCAAGCTGGAGGGCTTCAAATAGCTTAACCAATTTGCTTGATTCATAACCAAGAGAAACTTTTAAGTAAAATAACTTAACTAAAATGGGATCATCCGCATTGGGATCTACTGTGGCACTGGTAGATTAGTATACATTAGGTACGTTAAACTTATAATACTTACCCCTCTGTTGATTCGGAGATTAAATAGATCAAAGTTAGACATTACACGGCGTTACTGAGGTACGGTTCATGAGATACAAAAAATATTTTTGCCTCTTACTTCCAGAGAAAACTAAACAGAATGATGATGATATTACCTCGCAAGAGTATTCTCCGGAGTCAGCCCTGGCGGCCGACGTGATGACGAGGCTGTGCGCGGTCGCCGATGAGGACATCTTCACCGTCGTCGACTCTTGCAGCTCGACCTTGTTCTTGTACCTGGATCACGTTAAATGTATTAATCACTAGTTGTGCGCTGTATTTTGGTATTCGATCCGAAATCGCTTTTATATTATTTATATCCTCGTTTCCCTCAATCGAATCGGAATGTTAAGAAATATCTATAACTATGACTTCCATGATGAAAAACTTTATCCTGCAAATAGGCCACAAAGGCACTTTAAAATGTGTGAGTCTACCGGCGTTTCACAAGACGAGACCGCTGTTGAGAAGAAACACCCAAAGAAACTCTATTACAGTAATATTAACTTAACCTTATTGTACCTGCCAATCTCAAGAATTTAGGCTTAATACGTAGTCCTCGAAGAATACAAAACTTTATTCTCTGAATCATAAGCTTTTTCCTCTGATAGTTTAGTACTGATAAGGTAGTGTTCTAAATGTGAATAAAAGGGTTTCCTTTTTATAAGAAACTTTTTGATCTCTTGGGTTCTTAGCCAAATATTTGGCCTATACGTACCATGTGACAGTGGGCGCGGGTTCGGCCTCGGTCTGGATCTGGAAGGTGACGGACTCCTTCTCGTCACAGATCTTGGTTTCGCCAAGCTTATTGGTGATCTTGGGCGGTGACGTCACGTGCCATTGCCAGAAGTCGCTGCATTGGTTGACCTCATTCCTAAAATGAGATAAAAAATGTTGAGATGACGGCGAATGTTCTTAAGAATAATTGGAACTAATAAATAAATAATACTTTGATCTAAATTCGAAACGATGACGATGGAAAACAGCAAAACGCATCACACGGAAATTCTCAAAGTTTTCACTCACATGTTACATCATTGAAGGGTCAAAACCCAAATTGGGTTTTATGCGAGTCTATCTAGATCTCTATCGCTTGGGTTCTGTGACGAATACATTCTTATTCGGATATGAATGGACTGTGGTGCATCATATACCCGCCATTGACGTCCGGTCCGGTTATGACTTCTAAACTTGATAATTTTGTGTTGGGTGAAGAAAAGTACTTACTTAGCAACAACAGAGTAGGATCCAGTGTCTGTCAGCTTGGCATCCTTAATGGTTATCTTGTACACCTCGTCAGACTCCTTGACGATCTGGACGCGGTCTGAGCTCTTGATCTCCATTCCGTCCTTGTAGAAGGATACTTCTGGCGCAGGGGTGCCTTCGACTTCCACGGTGACTGTGTGAGTAGAAGATACCTGAGGGAGAAATGAATCAGTGTATTTGTCTATTGCGAGGATGTTTGCTAAAAAGCTCAAGGGACTCTTCGTAGTCTTCGTGTTTCGAAATGATAAGCCGAATGTTCAAAACGACATTGACAAATATCCTAATTGATTGTTATTTTAGGTCTTTGGAAGTAATTTTCATTACAATTCTTCTGGTTTCATGTTTATTCCTTGACCAGGTACTAAGGAGCCTAAGCGAGGTAAAATAAATTAATTTTGATAGAAAACTTTCTTGTTGGTGTTTTTATATCTTAGCAACAGAACTATAATGGGCTGGTTGGCTGTTGGACTTAAATTTGGTTGACTATACGCAAGCCAGGAATACCAAAATACCCGGGCCTTACCATGCAGGTCTGGTTCTCAATCTTCTTCTTGATCTTGGGCGCAGCCTTAACAATGAGCTGCATGGTAGTAGAATCTTCTCCAAGCTCGTTGCTGGCAATCACTTCGTATGCACCGGCGTCGGCGCTGGTTACATTCTTGATCACCAGCGACATGGTCTCATCGTCTTCATACAGGAATCTGAAATGGTGGAATACATACTAATATAAATTTCTACTTTATAATGTACTTCGTGAGCACCAATCTGATTGTTAGCTCAAAGATTTTAAGAAACGAACAATTGGCTCTCTCGCACAAGGAAATCTTATTTTTTAGTCAATTAATTTGTCAGTTTTTAAAAAATTCACAAACTGTGGCTTCATTAAGCCTCTGTAGTTCAGTTCCAGGAAAGCTAACACCAACCTCAAATTTTAAAGAATCACTTGTCCCTAGCGCCAGCTTCCACTATCTTCTCCTCATGCTGCAATACGATCTCGGCTTGGGCTTGGGGAAGCCTTTTCAGGTAAGTTCAAGAATAGCTTGAAAAACTAACAGTAGCTTTAAGTCTTACTTGTGCCTGGCGTCAGCCTCGACCACCTTCCCCTCGTGCTTGAACACGATATCGGGCTTAGGGAAGCCTTTGCAGGTCAGCTCCAGCATCGCGGAGGCACCGGCTGAAACTATGGCCTCACGGTGCTCGATCACCAGCTGAGGCTTCTCGGGCTCCCGATGGAGGACAGTCACGGCACCTGTTGGAAAGACGAGGGCATCAATCAGTGTGTAAAGCAATCCTTATATCAAAATAGCAATGAGGATGTTGATGGGAAGTGGTGGGCTGTGATAAGCACAACAATTTGCTGTGTTATACCGAATCTTTGAAACTTGTTGGTTATCTCATCGTCTGTGTAAACTAACCTAATCCATCGTATAACGATGACGATTTGCTAAGGATGTCTTTATTAAAAAAATTACCAGCAATTGAACTTATACCACCTGATGGTAAGTGACTACGGGATTAAAGATGTAGCTCGCTGTTTGAGCAGCTTATTCACTCTTGTTTTCAAGATACCCAAGTTGTAAAGTTCAGGAAATACACACGATGGGAACAAATGGCTTCGTGCGATGAACTTATTTCACAAATAAACATATTATATCTTACTAACCCTGGACAGTAAGCTCAGCGGAGCAGGAGATGTTGCCAGTGGATGTCTTGGCGACACAGGTATAAAGTCCGGCATCTTCTGGTTTCACGTGCTGGAACACCAGCGCCAAGGAGTCCTCATCGTCTCCTAATAAAACCTGGAGAAAACAATACCTGCAGTTTAGCATTAAAATAGTGGATTTGATTTTATTGGATTGTTGTTTGCATAACCGCCGGGCGCTTTACAACAACTGTTGTTGTTTAAGCCACCTTTTATTATGAGTTGTGATACTTGTGATATGACTCATATCACGGAGCACGACGGCGTAGTGTTTAATCATTCGTGCTCCAAAATCCCCGATGTATATGAGATAATAATTGAAAATCTTTACCTTAAATCTCTCTTCAGGGTCGAAGGCTTCGCCATCTCGCTTCCACGTGAAGGATGGCTTCTCTCCCTTTGCCAAAAGACCTTCACCACCGGGAGGCAGTTCAAAGAAGATGTTCTTGTCATCTGAGGAAAAAAAGCATGTCCCTGTTATGTTAGATGATAGTAAAATCATGTGATAGAATCTGTCCTGTTAAAAAATGTTCCGCTCTTTTATAATATGTTTCTAAAAGTAATGTTTCGTACGCCCAACGTAGTTTTGGACTAGATTTATCTTATTTTATTTTCAATGTTAAACCGTACGGTTTTTTTAATTAAAGCCCATTCACATGAATTATATAATCTGTCGTAGATAAGCATTTGGACGCATTACAAATCACTATTCCGGTCATTAAGCTCCTAATAATAGTTGAAGAACATCAACAAGTGTCTAATTTGAGCATGTTGTATATTTTTAGTTCAGACTCATAAATCCGCTGGAAGCCATCCAAATATCGTAAAAAAACTAGGTCTTACGGTTATTATAATTGGTTGTATGCAACTATCAGCTACATTGTGCAATAAATTTGTAAACTGAGGAATAGTCAGTAGTGAAAGTAGCTACACAGAATAACATGGATACGAATGACGTATAAAAACCTTGTTTTCTTGGTTACCGAACCGTGTTATAAGTATTTAAGCACTTGGTTTGCGCAGTATTTTCTGCTAGCTACTGACTGACAGACGCTCTACGTTATACTTAATGGATATAAATGCCCCAAAAAAATCAAAGCAAACGAATGTGTAAGTGAAATAAATTTGTATGGCCGACGCCTTGTTTAGAACGAAACAGAGATCACTTTTTTACTATTAGAGTATTTGGTATAAATTCACAGACAGTTGATTAGAGCCATGCGCAGTTCAGGCAGAACTTACCAACAACGGATACTGTGGCCTCGGTAGAGCACTCGCCGTAGATGTTGACGGCGCGGCAGGAGTAGACCCCGGCATCGGCAGGGACCACATCAGCGATGACCAGCTCGAAGAAGCCCTTCTCTGCGCGGGTCCTGACGATGGAGATGCGGTCCGATTCGGATGTTTCCACGATCTCCTTGCCGTCGCGGAAGCTGGGAAGGAAGATACCGACCATGATAATACGGCATTTGAGTATAGTGAAAATACATTGTATCATTGAAACTATTAAACACACATACAAAAATACATGGAACCAAATAAATGACCACAAATTTTTGATGATTATACTATTTATAATTGGACTAAAACTAAAAAGAGAATGTGTTTTGACTGCCGATTTTTATGACGTTACTAGCCGGTTTCTTTTTAGAAACTTCATCCTAACAGATCGTTTTGAAAGTTCATAAAATGTACCTTGAGCTGTCATCAAATACCGTATTGTCAAAACATATTGAATTTTAAACAAAAGTTGATCGGTATGGAAAGATATACTTAGTAGGTACCTAACGTGTAACGCCTATTGTGGTCTATTATATTTATTGTGTTGTCTATATTTTGTACCATTATTATTTATTGGATTGTATAGGGTTTTTCATCGGTGAGACATAAGTTCTCCATTCTTCCGTTTTAGAAAAATATGTAAATAACGCAGTTTTTGACTTCAAAAGACTTTAAAAGTAGGAGATATATATATTTATAGCAGCGTCAGCGTGCCGGCCTCTTTAGAGCCAAATGGTCTGTCGCGTGACGATGGCAAGAGGCTCGACGGAATGACCCTCGTACCCTGGCAACAGGGACGGCCATTAATATGGGACTCCACATGTGTGGATACCCTAGCGCCGTCCCATTTGGGCACGACGTCGTTGAGGGCAGGTGGAGCGGCTGCTGCGGCAGAGGCGCAGCTCTCGGTGATAGCTACGTATTTGCGGCGTTTGCCGTGGAGACCTTAGGACCGTGGGGACCCCGGAAGCAACTAAGCTTTTCAAAAAGCTGAGTTATTTACTTATGCGGTCCTCCGGTGATCGTAGGGCTGGCTCGTTCCTCGCCCAACGCATTGGCATTGCCATCCAGCGAGGTAACGCGGCCAGTCTTATGGGCATCCTACCCAATGGTAGCGACATAGGGGATATATGTACATATAGTTAAGGTCCCAATAGTTTAAGTTAGGTTTAATTGGATCATAATTTAAGTTTGTTAAGGTTTAGTTATATACTTTTAATTTTACGTTGTTTTTTCTCTAATAAAAAGGAGATAAATATATTTAAATACTTACAACTTGACTTTAGGGTTGGGGTCACCCTTGACCTTGACCATGAAGCGAAGGTACGTGTTCTCCAAGATCTCGGTGTCCTTCAGGGCCACGAGGAAGTAAGGCGCGTTTAGAGCGTTACGCTCCCTGCGTTCTTCCGTTGACACTGAGGTTCGGGCAGAATGATTATTAGAACGACTGATATTTCAATAATTTTATTTAAGTAAATACAGAAGAAACAAGCACCTTAGTCCGTTATTATTCTGATTGGAATGAATCTGCAGAGAATTGGAATAAAACGTTTTCGGAGAAGGGGAGAATACACAGAAGATAATTATACGTATGATATGAAATGTCACAATTCTCAGTATTTAGCGAGAGACTAAGAATATTACTTTAACCTTTTACCAGTTAATTAAATATATTAAGACTAAGTACCGATGCAAAGAAGTTACAGTTTGTAATAGAATAAGTTTAGGAAAATAAGTTTTGGTTGTACCAGCGCCAATTAACCTAACAACTGAAAACGCAGTGCCCGCCGAAGGTGACTGTTTGGTTAAACTAGTATACATAGTTTTTGAAGGTGCCGTGGCGACATATCATGCAAACAACATCTAAATACTTCGTAATTTGCGTGAAAAAT
Organism: Apotomis capreana; assembly: GCA_947623375.1. Lineage (NCBI taxonomy): Eukaryota > Metazoa > Arthropoda > Insecta > Lepidoptera > Tortricidae > Apotomis > Apotomis capreana. The sequence continues at coordinate 29,609,769 of OX392501.1, read as the reverse complement.
ACAGGAAAATTATAAAAGTTTACAGATCTACATGTTATCCGCTTACGATGTCTTATTGCGATGACGCGTACATGCAAAGATATGAATGAAAGTTTCGGAAATACTTAATAATACTTAACATGTTGTCCTTATACTCTATTTAGTTTGAGCAAGTTGATAAAGTGTGTAATTTATGGTGGGTCTTCAAAGGATAACTAAGTATTTTTTTTTAATTATTGTTCTAAACCTGAGGGAAGTATATGTATGTTTATGTATTAGTTCAGTGCAATAAAAATCAATGTCGTGGTTTCTGTGTTCGTGTGTGTATTGTCTGAGTGTGACGTATTGTGCTTGTGTAGCCATTCGTATTTGGGTGTACATACGTGCTAAATATTATGTTGATTGTTGAGGGTATTTTTTACATTTCGTTACATTCAGCATAGCCGCGTCGAATGCATGAAGAATATTTTTTTTTTGTTTTACACCTGAAATTATCAATCTGCTCAAACTCTATCCAAGAATAATCAAAACTTACGCTGAGTGACGACCAACTGCGCTGTGCAATGAGCATTCCCCTTAGCGTTCTCTGCCCTCGCAGTATACAAGCCCGTGTCATCCTCCATGCAGTGGAGAACCTCTAGCTTATGGTTGTTGGCTTCGTTGTAGATGTTCACGCGGTCCATGAGGCGGTCAGTGAGCGGCTTGTTGTCCTTGAGCCACGTGATTTTGACGGCTTCCGAGGAGCGGAGCGAGCATTCGAAGGAGGCGTTCTCGCCGGCTGAGGAATCAGAAGACGGTTAGGAGAGTCCGTACGGGATTGTCGAATGTGGGGATATGTGATGGAAACCAATTTGGTTCTGTAGGGTGTAAGCTTTTATATCAATTGTGTCTTATTTTGTTTTTTTTTTCATCAATGGGATAACATTTCCTCCAATTAGTTAAAAACTTTCTAAATATCGGATAAAATGTTCCTTTGTACAATGTTGAGAATGAGTGATGTTTATTTTGTTTTCAGAACCGTACGGACTCTTAGAAGAAGAAGACTAAAAAGCGTTAGTAAATGTGTTGTGTATGTCAGTATCTAATAAGCATATGTACAAGCACTAAGTGTGTGTTACTACCGTTGACGTGTGCACACCACTTACGCTCAATATTCTGGCCTTCCAGAGTCTTCGAAAAAACGGGTTTTCCGTCCTGAGACTCAGATTTAGATATCTTCACCGATTCGTACTCTCCGGTGCTGATGGATCCATTGGCGATCTTGGAGTATTTACTTTCAGTGCCGGTCCTGGCACTTTCATAGCTGGAATCTATGGAAGATTCGGTTCTGGTCCCGTTTCCGATTCCATACTTGGCTGCAATGCTGTCGAGCTTGCTGGTGGCCTCAGACTCGACTTCAATTCCATATTTGCTTCCTTCGACGGAGCTAGAGTACTTAGATTCATAGCGGGAAGCGCTGCCCTCGAGGGAGCCACTCTCACGACGAGAGTAGCCGGTGCTCTCGTAGGAGGACGATTCGTAACGACCAGCACCCGATACCTGGCGAGAGCTGCTGGAGTATTCTGAAAAGGATGTTTTTCATACAGAGTGAGCCCAGGAGACGTTCAATTTTAAATTCGCTATTGCCTTTGAACGGAATGAGAAAGTGTTGCGCGGAAGGCGGGGGTAAGTAGCTCGATTCTCGGAAATTTTGTCGCCATGGATCGCTTCACGGATGAGGTGAGACTGCATTCTGTGTAAAAATAATTGAATCCGAATAAAACACACACTACAGGGAAAAATAACACTCACCTCCAGACAGCCGCGAACTGCGGTTGTACCTCGACATTTCGTCTTCCTCTACAGTTTGACTGCTTGTTTTGCCTTCTTCTGAAGTCACGCCAGCGGTGGCGCTGACCTCAACCTTACTGTCTACAGTAGACTCTGCTTGCTTAACACTTTCTTGAATGGTAGATTTTTCTTCAGATTTTTGCACTGATTGTGCGACAGATGTTTGGACGGATTCCTGAGATTTTTGCTCTGAAAATATTACAGTTTGTTGAGAAGATGATAGGATTTTTTGTTCATCTGTGGTCGCTTGTAATGATGTTTGCTCAACGTTGGAAGCTTGCGTTGATTTTTGTTCGACTACCGACGCTTGCGATGATATTTGCTCAGCAGCAGATGCAAGTGATGACTTTCGTTCTTCAGAGACTATTGATGATTTTCGTTCAACAACAGTTGATTGTGATAACTTTTCGTCAACGCTAGAAGCTTCTGAAGATTTTCGTTCAACTACAGTTGCTTGTGATGACTTTTGATCAATATTAGAAGCCTCTGATGATTTTTGTTCAATTGAAGAAATCTGTGATGACTTTTGGTCGACACTAGAAGTTTCTGACGATTTTCGTTCAGTTGAAGAGGCTTGTGACGATGTCTGCTCAACAGATGATGACTGAACCGATGCCTGCCCAGAGCTCGACTCGTAAGAAGACTGAACTGTTTGCTCAACAGTTGAACTTTGAAGAACTGTCTCTTGTGAGCTCTGTTCAACCGATGACACGTGAACAGATGATTTTGTTGTAACTGACGATTGAACGCTTTCTTCTACAATCTCTGCTCTACCCGACTTCTTTCCAGTTTGGACCGATTCGCTTACAGTTGAACTTTCTTGAGTCACGGACGATTTAGTTTCTAAACCAGATGTGACTTCACTCTGTGTGCTGGTGACTTCCTGAATTTCACTGACAACTTCAGTGGTTTCGGTCTTAGAAACTTTTTTGGCTACCTCGTTTTCTAAAGATGCCTTTCTCTTAGCTTTCAAGAGTTGAAGAGACTGTTCTCTCGTCAATATTTCACTGACTTCTACTTCTTCAACTTTTGTCTGCTTTTCAGCTTCAACTTTAGTTCGCTTTTCTTGAACTTCTGTTACTCTAACGTCTTCAGCGTGCTCTCGCTTTTTCTTGTTCTCTTCGGGTTCCGGAGAAACTACTTCTGGGGTTAATAGTTGCAAGTCATCAGCTGCGTGTTCTGCTAAAGCGACTGCAATTGAAAATATTTTACATTGAGTAAATAATTAGAACAGAAATCGTCAGGAGTGGCGAAATCTCTTATCAGAGGCCAAGACTCACTTTGGGTCACTGAGTTATCGGAGTAAGTACGTATGTAAATATTAGAACAGAAGTAAATTCATGACGAAAAGCGACATTCACGAGAATATTCTCTATGAGTACCTTCTATAAGTAAATGTAAATACTAAATTATCTAATTAACATGCAATGGTCACTAGGATTCTAAAATACTCACCGACGTCGCTGATATTCTGCAAGATCTCCTTCAACCAGTTGTGCTTGACTTGTTCCTTGTGAGCCGCTAAAGCCACCGAATGTGGGGGTGTTTTCTGGTGGAGCTCAAACTTGAGTGGTTCAGACCCAAGTTCGTTCACCTCAACCTCTGGTATCTGGAAATACAAATTGCTGAGATAAAATAAAACGGTGGGATTTATTTCAGGGTGTTTAAAATATTGTGTAATTTAGTCTATAAAGGGTTTGTGAAATATATTATTAAGTTACTTTAAGAGAAAACTAGGAAAATGTTACTTTTCTAACTAAGATTAATCGTGTTTGTTGGAACTGATCCAAACGACTTTTGAATTAGAAACGCACAACTATTAGTAAAGGTTGCGGTTTATTGCTTCGTAACAAAGAAAATCGCACAATACTTCACAAATCCATAATATTAAATATATAGTGGTGCGAAAGCCTGAAGGAAAGTTGAAATTCGGCGAACTTATTCCCAATAGTATTACGAAATGTAATCTTAGAATTCGTTTTTGTTTATGACTGACTCATATGTTGTAATAACAGCGCGAGAGTTGATTTACTTTTAACATGATTTTTAACTAACTACTTCGCTGTATCGTTTGAAATCATTTCAATAGGCACTATCACAAAGCCGGGTCACAAGTTGAATTAGGTAGTATAAAATTTAGGTAGGTAGTTATAAAGACTGATGTGATAAAATATCGTGCTATTTATAATTGAAATGTAAATTTAATATCAAAGAACAAAATAAAAATAATAATTTCAAAGCGTAAAATATTGAGATGAAGGAAATGGAAACCGGTCAACTGACAATTTATAAATAATAAGACGAAAAATTATATCTGTTTCACTAATTTCATCAATTGTGAGAGAAACACAAATACCTTAATAATATGCTTGAGCACGAACACCGATCTGTCGTCCGAGACCTTCTTGACCTTGCAGATGAGGATCCTCGCCTTGAAGAGGAACAAGTAGCGTTCTTTAGCCTTGCCTTCCGAGTCGGTAACAGTGAACCAGTCGTGGGTTAACAACCGGCCGAGTTTATAGATGTTACCACGGTAACCTGAAACACATCGATTATAAAGTTAAGCAATAAGGTATCGAGGGTATCATTAACTGAAGATATGTATGGCGGTGAAAAGAAAGTAACTAATGTGATATTTGGCATCAATAGGGTTTCACTTTGTCGGTTGTTAATATAGTCGAAATTTCTTTGCGTCTTTATACTAATAACCTGCCAGTGCGACCTTAGGTAAGTAAAGTGGATCCTTTTGATTGAAAATGTCACAATTTGGTGTGGCTTCCATTACAATAAGACTTTGCAATGTTTGCAAGTAGAACTTGAAGAACCGGGAACTTTTAGTCTGGGATTACCGGGAATTTCCGGTACTGCCATACAAAAAAATACCGGTTCTGTAAGCTCTATTTGCGTGACAAAAAGACTACACGAATTCACGATGCAAGAGACAGACACAGGTGGCCTCAACTTTATTAAGAATAAGTTGCTTCTGCGACGAGGGAATGACGGTTTACGACCCTCGGCAATGAGGGATACGACGCGAGCAGGATGGAGACAGGTCAAGTTAATAAAAGTGTCAACAGGGTTACCTTCGATGCTCGCGATGAACTTGTTGTCGGTGGCGCGGTTGGGGACGCCAAGGAAAAGTTCGAGGGCTTTCTGAAGGTCCGTGCAGTCCTCGCCGAGGCGCTTTGAGTATTTTACTAGCTCCTGGAATACAATAGTACACGATTTACTCTTTGTAATTCCTCTGACCTCTTGGGTCAAAGTGCATAGGAAACAAAAGAGATTTTTGAAACTACACCATGAATCAAAGAGTGCTTTTTAACAATACTTAATATTAAACCATCGATACAAAGATCACAGCTCAAAGAAAAAATTAAATGCGTAACCTGGTGGAAGAAACTGGGAAGCAAACTCGGTAGCTTTGAACTGCCGGGTCTAGCGCGCAACCAGGTTAAGTATTTCAAATTTTCTTTGAGCTTTGATCTTTGTTTCAATAGTGTAATATAACAATTGTGGTGTGTACTCATATTTGAAAAAAAAAATGACATTAGATGTTTCATAGATGTATAAGATTATATACGCTTGAAAAACAGCTTGCATCACTTTCTCAACGAACGAATCCAAATCAATAAACAAGCATTCTCGCCCGTTAACTGCTTCATAATGTTTCTAAAACCGCGACCAAACCCATTTGCATATATCCGCGATCTTAACATTAAGCCCTAGATCTTCACAGCCATCGCGTATGGGTCGTTAAATTGGAGATTTGTGATCGCGACAGGTCAACGACTCAGTTGTGCAACCCAAGTATGCAATTTGGCAGTGTGTGCGGGATGACAAATTATGAACAAAACAAGGTATTACCGGCCTGAATACGATCAGTTGGATAATAATGATCAGTGATTCTGTAGGCAAAGATTTTGTTTTCTTGGTCGAGCCCATAATAAACACACAGAGTAAGGAAAGAGGAAGAAGATATTATTGAAACGTTTAATGGTCTTATAATTGAAATGCCTATACAATTGATTTCATATGGCGATAGTTCTATCGAATATTTAGGACTACAAATGCATATAAGTATTTTTCGTAACTTCACAATCAAAAACAATGTGCATCATGTATCTGAGATGATCTAAGAATAGATAAACAACATACAGTAACATAATGAGGTCGAAAACCGTTCTGACTACTCTGTCGAGAGTGTGACGCCTAAGAAGAAGGATATAATTATTAAGAAGTGTTGGTAGATGTGCTATTTACAGTAAGTCGTTAGTTATCCATGGCTCGACTGCGTTTGATGCGGTGTCAGGTGCATCATTAATTATAATGTCAAAACGTAAGTCGTATATTACGTTGTCAAAATGCTGCAAACAGTGATTATCGTCAGCAAGTTCCAGACTGTAACATGAAACAACAATGGTAACTTCCTTCCTGAAATTGTGTACCTACCACTGTTAAGCGTATACTTACATTAAATTCAAGGATTGTCATCGGTAAGATAGTTAGGACTTTAGGAGTTATGATGAAGGAAAATGACGCGTATCATCTCGAAAACTATCCTAGGCTATATACACATGTTTTTAAACGAATAATGTGTGAATAACAATCGCGTAGACATTCGACTGCTCTGAAATATTTTACACTAATAATGCTAGCGCAAAACTAATCTTGGACAGAACGTGTCTCTACGTAAATTAAAACAACACTTGCCATCATTATTACATATTCATTAAGTATTCCTAATTTATTTATTTAAAATGAGTAATTCACGCTGTTCAGCCTAAACTTTTTAACCTCCGTTTTACTAAAGTGTAGAAAATTGAGAAAATTGGCCAAATACTAACCTTGAGGAGAAGCTGGTAATCGTTGATCCGCTGTATAGGTAGCTTCAGATGCTCGGTGATGCCCTTGTCGTCACCAAGGTCGTCCGCTAGATCCTGAAAGAAAACAGAGAGACTATTAAAGACGATACATAATACATGTATCTAATGAGGTGGACCGACCAAATCGAGTCAGCCCCAGGCCCCAGCCACAAACCCCTCTGCAAGAGTGTGGTAGACAAGCAACTGTTAAGGAGAAATAAAGCTTTAAGTTACGCTTCCCACTGACACGACAGCTAAGGTCACTTTGCTGAGAGTGTAACGGCGAAGAAAAATAAGAAAAATATTATGTCAGCACCTTAAATTATATTACAGCAAACACTGCAAGTATTTCTAGTTTGACTACGGGACTAAAAAAAGGGAGTCAAAGGGAGAAAATGACACTGAAGGATGTTTGCAATTAAAGTATTGATTTAGACAACCCTGCAGATGAAGACAATGAACTTAACAATAATCTACAATTTTTTAAAGCCCCATCGAGGTCTCGCCATTTCGACTTAAAGTGGTATATCCGTTATTTTACATTATTTCCTCACAATTCCCTCGTAGCCATTTATTAGCAGTTAGTACACGCCACATTAAACCAGAAATGACTAGGGAAGTAATTGTTGTTCAAAGTAACAATAACATTATTTTACTCACGTTGTTTTTGTACCAGTAAAAGGAAACGACACACATCCAACTCATTCCTCCGTGTTTATAGCAGGTCCCGTAATATACCGAATAGATGCAGTATTCAGTGGTATAATAATAGATTGGATCAACAATGTTGTACGATATTGGTGCAGGCTTAACATAAACTAACGTAGCAGCAGGTTTCTGTATCGTATTGTGTTAGGTAGGTCAAGTGAGGTTACCCAATGCAAGTGAATTGATTTGATAAAGTAGTAGAAATACAACATCCGTTCGGCTATTACGACTGCTGTGAATTTTAACCCTTAATTTCCATCTATAGTTTTCTTTTATCTTAATATTCTAACGCACATTTGCCTAGGTAATGATTCATCTATTTCCACTATAAGAGTATCTTTTCAGTGTAACTTAAATTTAAAACTTCTTCTTTAAATATTATCGCATGTTCTTCAGTAGTATAAGACTTTACCTATGTTGTTTTCGACAAGTCACGGACATAGGGACATAAATTCTGTATTCTGGACCAATTTCTGGACACATTAACATCCGTTATGCTAGCTATGCAGCATAATTTGGAACGGTCGTGTGTTCCAAAAATATAATACACGACGGAATACCTAATGGAACCTTGACAAAGAGCGTTTAGCGGACGACACCCGTCGAAATTTCTGGGTCATCACCACATTTCGTAACAAAATACATTATAATTCCAACTATTTTATTGGTGTTAAAAATATACTAAATGTTTACATGGTCACTCGCTATTAATAAAACAGCATTACCTTTATAATTCTTGAAATACACTATTTTGAGTTTGATAGATTGTCTACATGTTCCTTCACAACTTTCTTTACTTTTGTGTTTAAAAATAATATCAATGATAAAGCAAGAACTGTGTCTGCGAGCTATAACAACAGAGACTACATTCCAATGAGAGTGTTTTAAATATAATCCACCTGGCATAAACTCGTAGGCGGGATGCAGTCTCACGAGCTGAGAATATTCAATTATTTGCGTCCGTGCGTGTGAAATCATTTCAAGTGTGCGTGCGATTCATAAAATCTGGTGTTTGTGCTAAATTTTCAATCTAAACGTAAGTTTTATCTTGGACGATTACACTAATATTAGTAGCAAGGACTGTGGATGTTCTTCATCATTATTACTACTTTTCCTGTAGATAATAGAGAATGAATGATTGTTTTATGATATTAGTTATTTCACTGGTTCTAAACTTAGTTGCGACGCCCGTAGCGGCGCGCAACAACCGGACCGGCAGCTCGCACCACTGGGCGTCAACGGGCGCCGCGCGCGCGGGGTGCAGCCGGCCGCCGGAGCGCGTCATCGCCGCCCGCGCACCGACGGAATAAAAGCCGCGACTCAACAGACCGGGCAGCATTCGGAGGTTAGCGTCGGTGCCGTACGGAGCTCTAAAAGGTTTCCGAATAGCAAGACTCTGATCTCTGAATGTCCCTGAGGTAGGAGCGGTGCGCTGTCTCAGCATCTTGCACTCCTCAGGACTCCGGGCCACGTCTGAGTGCGGTACGAGCCTGTATCATAACAGCACCGGACGGGCACCTTAGGGCAAGTCTAGGCGCGGTGCGTTCAGCATCGCACTGACTTGAATCCAGGGCTCTAGTATCTCGGAAGCGGTACGACTCCGTATCGCGCCAGTTACTAAAGCTCACCCGCTACCGTTACCGCGAATCCGAAATCCTACGGGAACCGCCGTTAGTATATTTAAAAGGCCCGCGAGCCTATAGCCAGCCGCGAGTGATCATTAGGTTTAGGTTTTAATTGTAAATAAATAGTATTTATTAAGGTACTCCGTTTGTATTACTTACTCACCTCTAACTAAAGCCCCTCTGTTTGAAAGTCCCACCACTGAAAGCTAGCTAGGAAACCCTCTGCGGTCTGGATTTGTCTAGGTCGTCGCGGGATATATGGTGTGGTCTAAACCATCACATCACATTTGGCGCCCAACGTAAATAGCTCACAGGAGAGTCTTAAACTCGGGATAAACAAGGGATAGAGGTTGAGTCCTAGAATCACCGCGAGTTAGAGCGTAATTATAGTACGCGTTTCACCGCATCCGTAAGAGTCCGACGCGACTAAAATAAGGTAAAGATATCAACCGACAGGAAATACAGATTTTGAAAGAGTAATCTAGATTTCAATTAGGCACCCTAGAATCCGTTTAGTTGTCAGTAGAATCCTTATTTCCGTATATAGTACGTTATTTCTACGTTACCGTCCTGTATAAAAAGCACCGTTTGTATCAAAACGTTTTGCTTATAAACTTAGCAACGCCGAAAGCTCACTCATGCCGACTTCGTGGATCTATCAACTAAAGAAGGAACAGCTGGTAGAGGAAGCCGCACGGAGAGAGATAGCGACAGAGGGCCAAACCGTCGAACAGATTAGAAAACTTGTCGCGGCAAGCGTAAAGGAAGCCGAGGAGTTTCAAACCCCGAATAAGAAAGAGGCGGCGACCATGACCGACACCGAACAGGATAGGAGGTCCAGCAGGATCTCTAAATTAGTCAAGGAGTGGAACATCACTTTTCGAGTCACCGACAGCGCCGTGGAGTTCGTGGAAAGGATAAACGAGCTCATCGAGGCGAGTGACGCGTCATGGGACGAGATCCTACTTTTACTGCCGAGAATCCTGCAGGGCAAGGCATTGCTGTGGTACCGAAATAATGTAAGTTCATGGGAATCCTGGGAAGACTTCTTAGAGCTCTTCAAACTTTATTATTTCCCATGCAACTACGAGGAGGATTTGATCGTGCAAATAGTTGCACGAAAGCAAAAATTTCGAGAGAAGTTCTTCGAATACGTCACGGATCTACAAACGCTGATGAGAAGATACGGCAAGCTGTCGGAAGCTGAAAAGTTACATCGCATACACGAGAATATGCTACGCGAATATAAGTTGTACATACAGAAACAGGATTATAAAAATTTGGCCGGTTTGTTGAAATTGGCATCCGAATACGAGGGGATAGTAGCGCCGACGGCCACTCCGCAAAGCTGGAATGGGCAGCGTGACGACGCCAGAGCTTACACAGATACTAGTAAAAGTTGGCATCCGCGGGCTGGCGAGTATGAACAGCCGGGAACAAGCCGGGCGCACCCTACAGGAAAACAAGAGCCTTTCACAAGGCACGTCGAGAGTAAATCACAACCGGGGAGAATACATCCGAAGTATGACTCCAAGACATGCTGCTGGTCTTGTGGGAAACCAGGGCATGACACAAGGGCGTGCCGAGGTGGCAAGAAGCTTTTTTGTAGTACATGCGGAAGACTAGGGGTACTTACCAGGAACTGCTGCAAGAAAGAAAGGTGGGGGAAACGGGAATCGCTCGGGTCGGCGAATGAACAGTGTAGGGAAGATAACCGAACGTTTATAGACGTATCCGTCATGGGAGAGAAGTACAGTTGTTTGGTCGACACGGGTTCCACGAATACCTACATCAGCGAGAGCGTGTACGCGAAATGCCTACAGAATGGGGCGGCGGCCGCAGATAAACCAAGGAAAATACTTACGAGCGATCCCATACTTACCAGGGCAGATTTCTCACGGCCATTCGTAGTGCAGACCGATGCTAGTGACGTAGGTTTAGGAGTAATATTAACACAAGAGATCGACAATATGCAAAAAGTAGTGATGTACGCCAGTAGAACGCTGACAGGTCCAGAGACTCGCTACTCAACAACCGAAAAGGAGTGCCTAGCAGTGGTATGGGGCATTCGGAAATTACGAGCATTTTTAGAGGGATACCATTTCACAGTCATAACGGACCATCAAGCCTTGAAAGCCTTGAATACCATGAAAAACCCGTCAGGGCGTCTAGCCAGGTGGGCGTTGGAGCTACAGCAGTATAGTTTCGACATTGTATACCGGAGTGGAAAACTCAACCAAGTGGCAGACGAGCTGTCACGGAACCCCATTTGCGCATCGAAAACACAAGATTGGTATGAAGAAACCGTACAGAGTGCGCAGTCGGACAGCTCGCAGCAGGACTTCTGCATAAAGGACGGCAAGCTTTATAAGAGGGCGAGCGCGTCAACAGACCAGTCATACACAGATCCAGCGACAAACTGGAAGTTATGCGTACCAGCTAATGAAAGAGAGCAACTCATAAGTGAAAATCACGATGTACCGAGCGCAGGTCACCTAGGGGTGGCGAAGACGTTTAAGAAAATATCTCAAAGGTATTACTGGCCGGGAATGCACGCAGAAGTAGCAGAATATATAAGGAAATGCGAGGCATGCCAAACCCATAAAACATCACAGCAGAAAAAACCCGGATTAATGCACATAAATAACGCACAATTCCCGTGGGAGACAGTGACGACCGATTTGATCGGCCCACTACCGAGATCATCAAAAGGCTATTTATGGATAATAGTATTTCACGACAAATTCACTAAATGGACCGAGATAAAACCCTTACGGACTGCAACAGCAAATGCGGTCACAAGAGCCTTTGAAGAATGCATCGCGTTGCGACACGGCGCACCGCAGACGCTTACCTCGGACAACGGTAAGCAGTTTCGCAGTAAACTGTTCACAGAAACACTAGAAAGATACGGTACGAAACACCGGTTAACGGCACCGTATTCACCACAGTGCAATCCGACCGAACGAGTGAATAGAACCCTAGAAACAATGATATCAACATTTATTAAAGAAAACCATAAGAAATGGGATCAATATTTACCGGAATTCAATTTCGCAATAAATACGTCAGTGCAAGAATCAACTAAATACTCACCTGCATTCCTATTATATGGAAGGGAGTTACGACAACCCGGAGATAAAAACAGTTTCCCCCAACCGCAGTTGAAAGAAGTCAAGAAATTGGATGACATATATAAATTGGTACGGAGGCAACAGAATAAAGCTTCACAGAACCAGAAGAGCCACTATGATAAGCAGCGAAGACACTGGATGCCAGAAATAGGCGGTCAGGTACTGGTAAAAAACCATGTTTTGTCCGACGCCAGCAAGAACTTCTGCGCAAAACTCGCACCTAAGTACAAAGGACCGTTCCATATAGTACAACAGAAATCGCCAGTGATATACCTACTACAAGCAACAACCGGAAATAAACCAATTATAACAGCGCACATAAAAGATTTGAAACAATATAAACAATAACAAACACGCGCCGTATAAAGTATAGGCAGAAACCGGCACATTAAGCAGATAATACAAGGCGATAATCACCTCGCACCATCAACAATGAAGCACGAGCGAGGGCCATAAACCATAACAATGAACCATAAGAAAAAACCCGACATGCAGACAGGTGCAGCTTATAAAAACAGCAGGTACAGAGATAACGCTAATGACCTCAACCGCCGTGCCTACAACAGGTGAACGCCATGCAACGAGTGCGACAAGGACGCATAGATGCACGCAGCGCGCCGGCGCTAAGAGATAGAAATACAGATAGGCATCCGTAGACGTAAATATCGTAAAATAGCAATGAATCAGTGTTGCATACCGAAAAAAATAAATGAAAAGTAAAACTGAGTAAAATTAAGCTGCGGGAGGGCAAACGTCGCATCACCGAGGAGGTAAACAGAGGCATACCTACACATTCATACGGACCGCTATACAGGTGCACACCGGGCGGACGCCGGGCGCAGACTGAAGCGACGAGACGAGACCAAGCGGCGACACACCGGTTTGTTTACATACGAAAGGTATGAGACGCATGCGCAATACGAAAAGTACGAGGCGCATGCGCATGCGCGACCGAGCGGTAGACGATAAATTCGGATAGGAACCTACCGACAAAAATAAATCAAGAAAACAGAAAAGATAAAGTCAATAGAAGGCGAACAATATTAACCGCGCGCATACCAGCATAATGGTCATTATATCGAGAGTGTACAGACACTCTCGCATTGTTAATCAAGTTTTCTCACAGTGATTTCTCCCCCAGGTCCAAATCTCCGCGCGTAGGAGGAGTATGCGACGCCCGTAGCGGCGCGCAACAACCGGACCGGCAGCTCGCACCACTGGGCGTCAACGGGCGCCGCGCGCGCGGGGTGCAGCCGGCCGCCGGAGCGCGTCATCGCCGCCCGCGCACCGACGGAATAAAAGCCGCGACTCAACAGACCGGGCAGCATTCGGAGGTTAGCGTCGGTGCCGTACGGAGCTCTAAAAGGTTTCCGAATAGCAAGACTCTGATCTCTGAATGTCCCTGAGGTAGGAGCGGTGCGCTGTCTCAGCATCTTGCACTCCTCAGGACTCCGGGCCACGTCTGAGTGCGGTACGAGCCTGTATCATAACAGCACCGGACGGGCACCTTAGGGCAAGTCTAGGCGCGGTGCGTTCAGCATCGCACTGACTTGAATCCAGGGCTCTAGTATCTCGGAAGCGGTACGACTCCGTATCGCGCCAGTTACTAAAGCTCACCCGCTACCGTTACCGCGAATCCGAAATCCTACGGGAACCGCCGTTAGTATATTTAAAAGGCCCGCGAGCCTATAGCCAGCCGCGAGTGATCATTAGGTTTAGGTTTTAATTGTAAATACATAGTATTTATTAAGGTACTCCGTTTGTATTACTTACTCACCTCTAACTAAAGCCCCTCTGTTTGAAAGTCCCACCACTGAAAGCTAGCTAGGAAACCCTCTGCGGTCTGGATTTGTCTAGGTCGTCGCGGGATATATGGTGTGGTCTAAATCATCACATCACATAGTATAGGATAAATCTTTGAAAATACTTTGTCTTTATTTGTGGTGCGTATTTCCATCTCCAATAATGATGGCAGATATCATATTAACTTTAGAGAAACAAATCTAATTCGAAATAATTATTCGCGAACTCTTCATTAGTTGGCAAACTGCTAGTTTTCTGGAATAGGCACACGGATGCGTCTTTTAAAAGAATCTTAAATTTCTTCATGCTCTATTGATCTGAGATCTACATATTCATCAAAATATCATCGCAGCAGCAGTATTAGCGCTAAATCGGAATTAATTGAAGCGAACATTCGTCGAACGTCGGAGTAATTGCTTGGCCCGCGACCAGCCGATAGATCGACGGGTGTCGCAATTTCACTTTCGTTATTTTCTTTTACTAATTGCACTGCTTTATCGTTGTCTATCATTATTAGTTCTCGTGGATTCAGATATGTTGATTATATCAAGATAATACGGTGTTTGACTATAGTGAATATAAATTTGTGGCATTGAAACCACTAAACACACATTAAAAAATACACGGAACGGAATAAACTATCACTAACTTTTGGACATTATACTATTTTTAATTGTAATAATTGAAAGAAAGAAAGAAAGAAAAATTTTTATTCCATAAAAGCACACACAGACAGGATATTGTTGGCATAACAGTGTTCTATTAATTATCGTATGCGGATTAAATGTGTTTTCAATAAGTCCAGCAATATGTGCGTTAAAGAAAAAGGTTCTGACTCAGCATGGTGCTGCAATTCGCAAACAAAGCAAACTGCAACGCTGTTATAATTGTGTTTTGACTACTGCTTTTTATGACATCACATGCCTGTATCATCAATCATCATAAAAGCTTCATACTAATACTAACAGATCGTTTTTGTCATTTATTTTCATGAATAGTAGCTGATTTGAGCTGTCATCAAATACCGTATTGATAACGTGTTTGTGATTAATAGAAAAAAACAAATGTTTATTTCATTTTAATATATGTACCTATATTTGAGTTTTACACAGCTTAGAGAAAATCTGTAATTAATTAAGATTATAGGTATATTACTAAGTGTAGTTAGTTTTACGTAACTTGAGTAAAGTCAGTCGGGATTGTCGCACTTATCCCGACTAGGGATAAAATACTGAAATTTCCGATACTGCCCATACTAACCAATTCTGGAACTGCAAGCCCCATAAGTGCGACAGCGAGACAAGTGCATCTTTCAAGCTCATCCTTCCAGCTTGAATGAACGATGTTTGGCCTTCTCGGGATGTTAAATTTTATTAAACGATTAACAAAATTATCTTAACCTATCCTATCCTAAGATATCCTAATTAAACTGATGTCGTCAGATCACGGCCCCGGGGCAGGGTCATTCCCTCGCTGAATAGCCATGCGAATGCTTTGACCGAGGAATAACTAGCTTAAGTGTCATGTTTAATTTGCGTTTAATCGGATACAAAATATCGTGAATTAAGCCTGAGCCTTTTCACGATATCTTTAGACTTAATATATGTAAATAACTATACAAGTTATATATACCTTGACGCTCTTTAATAGAACTATATATTTCTACTTTCTTTCTTTATGGTTGACTCGTAGGGAATGGCATTGGGCATTAGGACTTTTGCGCAATAAAGTTTTAATAAAATGTTTAGACTTATGAATGTATGAATTAAAACCTTTCCTGGACATATAAACTAAGATGCTGCTGTTTACTGGGCACTGGATTATTATTATTGGCTAGCGAAGATGAGGATGATGAGTAAGGATAGTGTTATGCAATCTTGTTGATGATTTCACACGTGAACATATACATATAGGTAAACATTGTTCCGCACGTGTGTGATGTTTAATGGTGTTTACCTAACAGAATATATCGCACATCTTGCAAAACGAAGATGCAGTTACAGTAACAGATTGATCATAAATGATTAAATCTCTCGGTGATGTAATTCTTACATGTCTGGTATTGTACCTATATTTGTTTGTCTAATCTTTAATGTGCAATACATGAGGGTACAATTGACTAAGTTGATGTTAGGATTCAGTCTTTTCGAACTATAAATTGTAAGGGCCGAAAGGCACTTGCATTCATAAACAAGTTTTAGATGCTTATTATCAGATGAAGGCTCGTGTCAGTTCTCGGTTACTGGAGAGGACTTCTTTTCTCTAGGAGAACTAAATAGTTTGGTAGGGAGTACTAAAGTTTATAAGTAAGTACCTATTGTAAGCACGCAGACCAAGCACTAACGTCAGTAACCTAGGCAAATAATGTGATTAGTGTGATTGCGTCTTAAAACTTATCATGATAACTTTCTTTGGCCTTTTGTAAAGATTAAATTCTTTAGACACAGATTGGAACATTACCTTAAATTGTATTAAAATGCAATCTTGTCAAACTTTGTAGTGATTATCATGACTGTAAATAACATGGTTAAAAATATATACGAATTACTTTCACAACGGCAACTGAAAATGTGTCGAAATGTTAAGGAGGATAGCGGAAACCGAAGAAAATATTAACGAAGGAAAAATCTAAAACCTATGTAGATGTGGGTATAAAATATAGGATGAAAGTGAGAGTTAGGTAATCTCATTTGTGAGTGATGGTACAGCCTTATCCTGAATCAGGTAACAGGGTCTATACCCTGTTACCTGATTAAGAAGTTGTGAAATACCTATGTATTTCACAACTTCTTACTTGGTAAATACAAAACAAGTATTGCGTTGAGGTAGCACGGATCAATTCTAGTGCGCTAGTTTAAGTTGATCGTCCTTATTCAGTACTAATTCCGAATGGTGGGTAATTCCGAAAATTACTGATATCTAATAAACGGGGTAACATTTTTTGCGCTACCAACACTTCTTACGGTAGAAGTGTAGGTATAGTATATGAGGAAGTGTTGCTAGCGCAAAAGATGTTACCCCGTTTATTAGATATCAGTAATTTTCGGAATTACCCGCCATTCGGAATTAGCCGAGTACACCTTATTAAATAAAAAGGTAATGCAACTCATAATGATAAATTATATTGTCTAATTGCTAATATTGTAGGTACTTAGTAACAGTGCTGAAAACTCCAAGTTCGAAACATAAATATCGGCTAATCGTTGAACGAATAATCTGTGCGAAAAGCTACAAAATGCTCGTAAAGCGCGCTCACTGCGGCTTTGTAGAACGCTTTTAGATCACCTTGACACGATGGGAGCTCATGTTATCTTGTAACTGGAGTAATAACAAACATTAAGATGAAGTTTTGACGCCAATTACAGTAATATGATGATGGTAACATGAAAAAAAGCGATAAAATGATTTGGTCAGAAGTTTGTCGAAAGGCAAAAGTTACTATAGATGTTAAACCTGATAAAAAAAAAGCAGAAGATAAAAGCCTAATTTTAGAATACTTAATCCTCAAAATAAGGAGTGAAAGTGGGTCAAGGTCATCAGAAAGATCTTTGAAAGATTCGTTGGCGGGAAACTTGCAAGCACCATGCGAAACCGCCCACACGACGACTCGAAATAAACCAGACGTAATGGTAACACTACACCGCGTAACATTGAAATAGACGAAAATTATCACAAGTTATTAACTAAGAATAATTAGGATGTCATACCTGTGCAAATTAGTACTTTCATGCTTACGCTTAACGTTTCTCCGTCAGAGAATGAGGACGGTTCAAACGGAGCTGAAAGGAAGTTTGATATTACCTGGGGAGAAAGGGAGGTAACACACAATCACAGACACACACTTCACTCGTCGAGTGGTCGAAGGTCGCTCGCTGGAGCGAGGTGGACGCGGGCGCGGTGTCGAAGCGACTGGTCGGCTCCTGAATCCACTGCGGCCGGCCTAAAGATAGAACGAAGCGGGACCATTTCTCCTGTGACGTTGTGCAAGGTCGCAAAACAAACCTTGGCGCATCCTTGTGCGTTGGAAGTTCAAAATTCAGGGGTTAACAATGGATGGAGCAAACAATTTTATATATTTAGGTATAAATATAACTAGCTGCGCCGCGCTGTGTTACGCGCTCATCCCACAGGAACACAAAATCATCGGGATACAAAGTAGCCTATTTGTTAATCCAGGGTGTCGGCTACTCTTCTACCAAAACATCTCAAAATTGGACCGATTGAGCGTGAAGAAGTAACAAAATACACATATACACACACACAAACTTTCTCCTTTATAACGTTAGTGTGATTCGTATTTGATACGAACCAAAGTCGCTAATGCATTGTCAGGTCAGGACCTTCCTAGTACTTAGCAGTATCCGCCATTGACAGGGCAGTAGAACCCGAAAGATGGAATCCGGATGAATGGACACACTTCGCAGTTCCGGGTGAGTTTGCTACCACGAATTCTTTGGCAGTAAAATGGGCACTTTGCAAAGCAATTCCAGGAAGCCTACAACATAGTTTTATTCTAAAATCGAATCAATAAGATGGTAATCGTCTTTTTACATTCAACAGAAAAATCATTCTTAATTGTGACACATTGCTAATAGGTACTTCCTGATACTACAGGTACATATTAATATAAATTCTGGGTTTGACACGTACGGGACTGTTTTTTAACGGACTTATTTAAAAATGTGTTATGCAAAGGTTCTGAATAGGAAAAGTAAAAAAATCAACCAATTTTTTGTGATTCACACTGAACAAATGTGTAGCCACGTGTATTTTCAACGTTGACTCAGCATCAATGACGAACATGCCAGACGTGGTTTTAGTCATTCCCCTACCTCCTCATATCACCTACTTGAAATTATCACTAGTGGCTCTCTAAGCACACTTCCGAATATCTTTCAAAATTGCTGAGATAATATGTATTTTTTTACGTAACCAACCCGCCATTTCGAAAAAAATAATTAAAGAACCTGGTTACATTTAACGAGAATGAGACCTGTAGAGGAGAATAACCGAAAATCTGGATATCCGGACATAGGAAAGCAGTTAGGGAAAAGCTGAAACGGACACGCTTAGCTCATACGATCAATTAAACAACGAACAACTCACGATGTAGTCCTTGGAGTGCATAAAAATAGCTATGAACTATCTATTCATGTTACAGGTATAATTTACATGTAAATATCTACATACATAATAATTATATTCCGGCAAAAACAGCAATAAGAGGGAACTCTTCATGAGTAGGTAAGCACATCAGCTGTGATGGATATCTCGGTCCATGAGCAAATTACAGCTGCACGTAATTTGTCGAGATTCATTTTACACGTTTTTTTTTTCATTTTTATGAATCAACATTGACTAAAGTAACTTTATAAACACCCATTGCAACTCGGTAAACGTCGCATATTTTCACAAGACGTAGCAGTAAATATACGTATCTTGTCTCACTTCCATTTGCCGGTCATTCTTGTCAAAATCAACATTGAAAACAACATTTACATCTTTCTTTATTTTGCTGGTGATTCACTGATTGAGTCTGAATAATTGTATGCTGTAATCTCTTATGTAATCAACAAAATGAAATCAAAATAACATACCCTGTTTCTTGGAAAGGTATGTCTGGCGATGTAAAATGAAATGTAAGAACATTAAAGTGAAAATTAAAAAAAATGGTTTAGGCGGGGTTGGAATCACGGGAGTCTTACATATTGGACCACTGAACTGATGCAAGAGCCATTGAATTTTCAATCAGTTGCTTTAACTGCACGGCTTAAGGTGGCATCGTAGCTTCATCTACCGTATAGATTCTGACTCATGATCGGCACCCTCGTCTCAAATTTTGTAGAGAATCGATATCATGTAAATGAGTTTCTTCATATTAAATTATGCCTAAATTGACAAACCTCAATACGAGTATTAAGGTCTAAGGAATAGGTAAAACGGAAACTTATTCGTCTATTCACAAGTCAGACAATTATTTGCTTTGATTTCACTTCTAGGATAGAAATCTCCGACCTATTTCTGCCTTTTCTTTTCAAAAATCTCCTGCACACCCCACTATTTGCTCTTCGATCTGCTCTGCTCCGATATCCATCACACGTATGTACCTCCAAATTGCCTCTTTTAAACAATTTTATAACACTTGGACACATTCAAATCTCGTGATTACTTCGCTAAGTGATGCATGGCAAAAAGAAGGATAGCCTTCGCCCAAAATTAAGACCACTAAGAAAAAATTCACAGATCTCGTGCCTTTCACGACCTTCTGGTACATTGGAAATGCACTTAGATAGGGCAAACTATAATGGAAACAACTCTTTGCGCAAGAGAAACACAAGGGTTAGTAGCAGGTACCGGCGAGTACCGTTATTTTTTATAAACGGACTATTACGCCCTTTAACAAAGCTCAGCCTTTTTTTCGCCTATTGCACACACGCTTTCGTCCGCCAGATGTGGAATCATCAGCATTACCCAAGCCACGCTATTCCTACGTTCGAGAAGACGAAGTATAGAAATAATAATCATAATTTTTTAGTTGAAGGAACTTTCTACTTCATGTGTCAAATATCTTGTAACAAATGAAAAAAACAGTCTATAGGTAAGTTCTCGTTCTCTACGTATAAAATAAGATAAAGGATAGTGGAGTCATAAAGCAATAGTAATTATATTGTTAAAATAAGTTGAGACCATGAAAAAAATAGGACTTCATTGTTTATAGCCACTCAATTGCTTTTGGTAACTACGGCTACCTGTCAACGCTTTTATTTAATTATATAAATAGAGTTCAACTCAAAATTCGAAGAAAGTGAGTAGATAGGGCCGCTTACGAGCAATAATACAAAAAAAATGACTATGAAAAGGGTGGTACAGAGCCTGTCGCACGTGTCACTATAATAATAAAATAAGTTGAAAATTAATATTTGCTTCATCACGCCATGGCGCGCCATCGCCACGTAGTAGGCAGAGTAAATTTTGTTTTCTCAAACATGCAATGAAATATTGTCTTTACGTTCCTTATAATAGACTCGGAAGTATCGCTTTTTGGGCGCAACAACTCGAGGGGACTGTAAAGGGATTTCATACTGCTTTTCAGGCCTAGGCCTGCAAAGTAACTTTTTTTTGGTTTCAACAACAAGGTCATTCACACAGCTGGCTGGTTTGACAAAAAGCAGGTTTTGTTTTTAAAGGTTGCAGTTGGTTGTTAGACTAAAATGTCCTATTTGTCAATTAATAAAATGTTGTTCTTTGAAGTATATTTTTTATTTCATTGTATGTTTGAGAAAAGCACTATACATGCCTCGTCGTGAAAACGGATTCCCGGCCTCGTATCACTATCCGGCCTCGCTCGCACGCTCGCTCGGCCGTATATACCTACTCATTTTCCCGGCCTCTGATGTAATGTACTATTTGTTTAATTTATACGATTCATTTTCAAAGTACTAGAAGGGCACGAGATTGTATGATACATAGGTAGTAGATTGTATAGCAAATAGAGAACCAAAGAAATAAAAAAAATTACATAAAAGTTTTTTATTGTATACATTTTTTTTTTTTTACTTACTTTATTACAAACATCTAAAACATCAAGGTTTACATCTTAACTAAAAAAATATTAAACTTACTAGTACACGAAACTCACTAATATACGCGCGCGCCGCACGCCGCGAAAACTCCGCCACATAAAGGTAGCTTTCTCCAACTCCATTACAGATAGTAAAGTTCCGTTTTTTGAAAACTGTAGCTCAACTCAATACCCCGAGTGCTTTTTTTAATTTTTTCGATATCGCTTTTCGTTTTTGAGATATCGTCGATTTAAGTTGAGAAGTCGCAAAATAATCACGTATTTTTTCAACATTTTTGCACTTTTTCGAAAAAGTTTTTGACTTTTTCAATTTTTTTTTACACCATCTTGTAGATCTCGTCAAGACACGTCTTTTGATACCCCATTGACCCGCGTCGCCTCAAAATTGACGACGCCAGAGCGATGTCGCACTTTCGCTGAAAACGGTCGCCTACCAACGCGATCGAAAAAACATTTCCAATGTTAAAACCTGTTATCTAAAATTGATTGTTAAATCAGCCCTTATCTGTTTGCTTTGCTTCAATTGGCTATCTTCCACAAATGAAGGCGTAAACAGTTTTCTCGGCATATATGTCAGAAACGTTGGCTCATCATCGGAATTCCTCACTGACCTTGCCAACACTTCACATTGAGACAACATTATCATTATTCTTATCAGTATTAAATAAAAGTGATTCGTTTACTTGAGGTAAATATGCTGAAAATTATGCAATCGATGAAACATCACAATGCATCGGGCTCGTTGATTAAAAAAGGTACCTACACATAAAATGGATATTCATTATAGTCCTCGTTGCTCGCTAGTTGTGATTGTGGAATAGAAGACAAAATAATCCGGGATACTTCACCAATCAAATGATCTGATGAAGGAAGCAATCCCCTTAAACAGAGTCGGCTAAGGCACTGATGATTCAAAATAAACCATTGACTACAGTGAGTAAAAAATAAATTTCTGAACATAGAGACGTAGATAAATACTACATAATACAAGCTGATATTTGAGAAAATATAATAATAATAGGGCGCTGAATTGTGAACATAAAGATTTTACAATAAAATTGAAATAAGTCAGTGAATTAATGGTTATAAGTTAATTTATTTTCTATTTATATAATTTATTTTATACCCATTAAGTCCGTGAATTAATGGTTATAAAATAATTTATTTTAATAGTTCGTCACACATATTCACGTACCAAAATCAAACACACATCAAAAGTCCTCCCAATATAACCCTTACAGCTGAGCCTCCATAATGTATTCCAGTATAATTCGCTGCAGCCAAGAGCGCGCTAATAATATCGTGTTTACGTGGACGGGACTGGACGGGCGATTGCCCCCGATATGATAGTGTATGACGTTTGGCAGTAGGGCTGTTCCCAGTGGCGTAGCGACGAGGGCTAAGCGGGGTAGAGTCCCGTGGGCCTCGAGCTTATAAGAGTCCACGGCCAGTTCGAACTGATATCGAACCCAATCTGCCACTAGCTGCTATTGTCTAATGAATCTTTAGATAACGTTGGTTAAAGTCTTGACGTATCAGAATTATGATGTTTAAAAATTTACTCTTTCATAATTTTTTTTTGCTCCGAAAGCAATACGGAAACTTCTTTCAGAGGCAATTTTCGCAAAACTCAATTTTGGCCTAAAACTTTGCAAGATAGGTACAAGAGTATGTGCCGAAATTGCCGATTGAATAATGAAAGATTGGGTGAGACTCAAATTATCCAATGTATGGTTATCCTTGCGTTTGCGTTGGTAGGAACAAACCGAGAAGAAGACAGTGTGATCTGGTGGGACCATGGGAGGAACCGTTATTCACAACTGCTTCACAAGGTGTGTGATGGCAGAAAACATCCTGATAGACACTGATATCAGCGAAGATCAATCAAAGTTGGTGGTAATGTATTGTCTTTGTAATCAGCTTTGGTTGTTTTATTACAACTACAGGCATAAAGCTCTTTAGCAATAAGACTGCCTGTTATTGTTTACCCCCATTGTAATTTTAAGTTTTTTCTGTGTTTGTATTACTCTAATGTCGAGGTGTGCAATAAAGAGTTTCTATCTATTTATAACCATACTGTCAAATTACTCATCGTCGTTGTTGATACACGGTAATAAGACAAGCTATTCCGTATCATGTGCCAGTTATACGTTTAGAAATACCAACAGGATACAATTAAATCCCAGTGACGTGCTGATGATAAAGAAATGAGCCACCAAGCGCGCCCCCTGGCATCCCTATCTGACAGCCGTCACTTCGACGCGGCATTACAACTATTCTAGTGTTGGCGAAGTGCCTACCCGGCGCCCGCACGCTTCTATACCGATACCAGCCACATCGAATCCAGAGAGTATTAAGTCAGATAAAAGTATCCTAAATACAATTTTAATACAGTTGTGTCGCGTTTGACGATAGAATAGCTGGTATTTTGAATTGATTCCCTATATATCTGAAAGTGTTTCATACTGCGTGTACCTACTGATTGGTCCATACGTGTGTCAGAACGTTTGAAATCTCACCGGTCAAGAATGTTGGTGTTTTTACCTTTATTTTTAGGGTTCCGTACCTCAAAAGCAAAAAAACATAACCTTTATATATTATGATCATATTGTTTTTCATCCGTCCGTCCGTCCGTCTGTCTGTCAAGACCCTTTATCACGGGAACGCGTGGAAGTATCAATTTGAAATTAAAACCATATTAAAACTCAGTTCTACAGTCCCTTGTAGCTGTGAAAAAAAACTATCTTCCAAATTACTGAATATATATCGGACAAAATAATCCCCTATATAAAAATCGATCCAGTCCCACACAGTAAGCTCTAATAGGCTTGTACTATGGGCACTAGATTAGGCGGACAGATGGATTGAAGAATTTTGAAGAGTAGTAACCTTTTTTACGTCAAGCGGTAAAGCAATTCACCGCGCCCCTGTACGTCGCCAAAGCAAAAAAATTAAAAAGTGCTCTAAAATCAACAGGGATTGAAATATATTATGCTTGTAGCGGTTTGAATTACAAAGGTTTTTATCATCAATATTTGGATGGCTGTGGCCGACGTAACGACGTTGGCGTTAGTGGAGCAATTTTCAGGCGTCAGCTATAGCCGTCTTTGGAGTTCAAATGGTTCTTGGAAATATTCGAAAAAAATAAGATATCATAAATCACTTTTAGAACATTCATTGATGTTCAAACTTTCTAGAAATACACGAGTTATTGCAATCTAGCCGTATTTCAAGTTCAACCCACGCAATTGTATAACATACATGCTGAAAGTTTAAATGCATCTGCGTTGAGTTCAAAATATGTGTTACCAGTAGCGACATCTTAATAATCGAAGAACTAAACTCATGTTCGCACTCTAAAAGTTTCCTTTCGATCACGCTAGATGGAGTCGTGTATAGAATAAACGTGTTTGAAATCATGCAGCGTTGGTCGTACAGATGGCGCGACGGTGTTGTTTCTAATTTTACCCTGACTAAGCAGACAGCTACGTCTCTTCGCTAAAAATATTTTCACCGCGGAGCATTAGATGGCGTTAGAAATGCTTGTTGAGGAAATTTTGGAGGAAGTTCTTTCAAGTATTTTTGGTTGACTTTTTGCCATACTGAAATGCAACAGTGTTGTTTATCACAAGTATTCATTACAATATGCTACAACTTGCTTTATGCTTAGACAAAGGTATTGGACTGTAAGAGGCAGGAGGCCTAATTTTAACCCAAGAAAGAGGCTTACAGTTATTATTTAGAGGTTCCTATGGCACGACGAACCGGCGTACTGACCTGGAAGTATTTATTTACTAAAACAATAGCAAAAATCTAAGTCAGTACAAATGGTGGAATTAATTCCAAATTCTCTACCGGTCAACCATAGTGTTAAACGGAGATACTAGAATTATCTAATTTTACAAGTATCTGCTGACTTGCGGGTCCGAGGCTAGAAGGTGCTGGGCTCTGCTGCGACGTGCTTGTCAAACTCGCGTTTCATGCGCAAGAGTGCCCAAGTATGTTCGGCTCACTCGAGTAGATACTTGATATCTGGGGGCACGGTAGTGCCCCCGCCAAGACGAACAAAAAAGAGGTGGGGCACTACCTACCTTTTCTCGAACCGTTTCGTCTCATTTTCAAACCCTCATAGTTTCGTCCCAGTTAACACCAGAGCGCCCAAATTCACAGGTTAAGATGCAGTTAGGGAACATATGAAATGTACTAAATTTCACTGATCTAGCTTTTATACTTTACGTTTTATTGGTACCTAAAATACGCCGATTTTGCCACTCACTTATACACTGACGTATCAAAACCTCTGGGGTACTTCCGGATGACCTAGAAAGCTGAAATTTGGTATGGAAGCTAGTATTAGTACACAAACAACAAAATAATTCTTAAACTTGGAACTTTACCACCCAACCCCTTAACCTAGGGGATGGAAGTTTGTATGAGACTTCTGCAAATTTTGATACTAGAGGTCTGAAAATTGATATAGGGACTCCTTGTTATAACTAAAAAACATAATATTCTGGGATTTTTAGAAAATCACCCTCCCACCCTTTAAATAAGGGGATGGAAGTTTGTATGGGGATGGGGTTCCCATAATAGGGGATAAAAGTGTACTTATATTATATATGGGGCTAAACGTAAGTATTTCTTAAATACACAATTATTACTACTTCTGTATCTACACTGTGACTTCGCATTTTAAATCTCCAAGACGAACAAAAAAGAGGCGGGGCTCTACCTACCTTTTCTCGAACCATTTCGTCTCATTTTCAAACCCACCTACAGCCCAAAAAAAAAACTAGGGCACCTTACAAAAAGAAATGAGATCCCACCAAAACATTTCATGTAAAATTGGCGGCCAAGACTCACATACTCATAACGCTTTCGCTGTAAAAAGTTATCAGATCCCAGGAAAAGCCAAGCCCCTAAGCCCTGACTTTACTAACCCTACACCTTGGTTTCAAAAGTATGGCTTGGCCGTTTCATAGTACCGTAAATAAGTCCAACGGACCGTGAGGCGCATTACGGTTTATATTTACGGTAACCTATGAAACAGCCATGCCATACTTTTGAAACCAAGGTGTAGGGTTAGTAAAGTCAGGGCTTAGGGGCTTGGCTTTTCCTGGGATCTGATAACTTTTTACAGCGAAAGCGTTATGAGCATGTGAGTCTTGGCCGCCACTTTTACATGAAATGTTTTGGTGGGATATTACTGACCTGGAAGGACTTGCTGACTTGTGGGTCCGAGGCGAGGAGGTGTTGTGCTCTCGGCTCGTCGCGGCAGTACGCAACGTGCTTGTCAAACTCGCGTTTCATGCGCAAGAGTGCCCAAGTATGTTCGGCTCGCTCGAGCAGTACTTGATATATTACTGACCTGGAAGTACTTGCTGACTTGTGGGTCCGAGGCGAGGAGGTGTTGGGCTCTCGGTTCGTCGCGACAGTACGCAACGTGCTTGTCGAACTCACGTTCCATGCGCAAGAGTGCTCGACCAAGCATGCGCGGCTCGCTCGCGTAGTACTTGATGCCTTCTAGGAGAATTCTGTGGAAATCACGATTCAATTAGAATTATTGAATCAAGATTATAACAGGAGCAACTTGAACGTATGAAAAAAATCCATAGGACACAAATATCTGCAAGAAAAATTGCAAACGTTTGTTTTCAGTCTTTAATCTGGAGTATTCTCGATTCTCGAGCTTAAGGTTCCCACATAGGCAAAGAAAGACAAAGATAAAATCAGAATTTCTAGCGTAAACTATCAGACGACTTTGTAAATTAAAAGTCTAGCAATATAGTTTTTGTGCGTAGCTTTCTTTAATTACGGCTCCACACTACTCGGGAAGTTGACCGAAGTTGGCCGAGGCGAAGTTGGTCGAAGTAGGTACCTACCTATGGGTGTCCGCAGCGAAGTTTAGTGTCTCTCAACACTATCATATTCGCTTAACTTCGATCAACATCGGGATTATTGGCGATCATGAGCTATCGCATCTCCTGTTTTTCTACAATTAGTTTCCGTTCGATTTTATGATACGTCAGAAAACGACGAGTGTCGAGACTGACCAGAAAATACATATGATTGGTGACCTTTTTAAAGGCCGTACTTGAGCATGATGCTCACGGCTACTTTCTATCACTGTTCGCCATTGGCAGGGTTCACCCTCACAAACTGGAGCCGTCGAGGACTGAGCTCCCGACCGAGATTTTCCCCGAAGGTATAGAATGCGGTTCTTCAAGAGGGGGGGTAAACAGGTTCATAAAGGGTCGGAAATGCGCGTATGATGCTCCTGGCATCGCAAGAGTCCATAGGTGGCGGTAATTCTGCTTACATCAGGAGGACCGCAAGCTCGTTGTAGTATAAAAAAAATACATTTGTTGCACTGTACTTACGTGTTATGAAACTCTGCAATCTGCCTGAAGTTAGAGAACAGCAGCTCTCTATTGTCAAAGACTGGTTTCGGTGTGGTGGCTTTGTCCATGGGCCGCATGTATTGGGACACCACTTGTTGGATGTCTCTCCCGAATTCCTCTTCTGTCTCGATCAGCTCGCGTACAACCGCCCTAAAAAAAAATAAAAAAATTACACAATTAATTTATCCGGATGGAACGAATACGTACAAAATTCTGCGCGGGCATCGATATTTCTGCATTTATTTAACGAATGAATGATATCAATTTACATTGCAAGAGTGTTAAAAACCCTAAATTGGAGTCTAATGAATGTATTAAGCGGTTTACACTCACGTGGATTTGTCTTATGGTAACTTAAGACTGGAAGAGTAGCCGTCCCTGATGAAGAACTCCACACGAGTTCGAAACGTGTCGGGCCGTTCCTGACAATATCAGGTGAGTGTAAATCGTTTAATACATAAATTAAATGTGTCTCACGAAAGTTTTAATAAGATTATTGGCGTCATTTTACAACATAGTAGGTACGCATACGAGTTGTTCTGTAGACCCTTAAAGTTATTTGATACTGTTCTAAATATGGTCGCCATAGTAGTACAAGAAGTATGTGATGACGTCTTTACAATGACGTCTATAAACTTTATTTCACATGTGTTTTTATTTTAGAAGACCCTGATAGTGGGTGTGGAATGGCTAGAAAGCAATAATAGCAAATAACTTTGTGGTTTTATGTAAAGCTAAAGCTACTATAGTCACTGGTGATTTGCTGCTATTGTTTTCTACACAAAGACTTTTGTGATTATTTAACTAACTTCTATATTTAGCACATTACTATTACATTTTGCAGCGCGCTAAATCGGTACTATAAAAATATAGGGAATCTTATTTATTTTACTACTATTTCGATTAAATCATTGTGATAGTTTTCAAAGCAATTACGTGCATTTAATAAGTACATTAAAATTAACATAATATGAATATAATTATGTACTTTTTCTCAGTTGTTCAAATTATGACGACGCGGTTGGTGCAGAGGTAGAATAGCTCCATACTGAGGCGCGGTCCTAGGGTCAAATCCTGGCAAAGGCACATATTTGTGTGAACTCGAATATTTGTGCCTGGGTCATGGATGTTCTATCTATTTAAGCATATACTCGTATTACCTATATATATTGTTGTCCATAACACAAACCTTATTGAGCTTAATTTGGGACTAGGTCAATATATAGTGTGAGGTTTTCTTATATTTATTATTATTTTTATTATTTATTTATCTTGACTTTAATTGTTTTAGTTTCTCACGAAAGACATAA
The DNA here is from genome assembly GCA_947623375.1 of Apotomis capreana. Classification (NCBI taxonomy): domain Eukaryota; kingdom Metazoa; phylum Arthropoda; class Insecta; order Lepidoptera; family Tortricidae; genus Apotomis; species Apotomis capreana. Next base: position 29,580,535 of record OX392501.1, on the reverse strand, counting down.
ACAACTTAATCATAAAAACTTTACCCATCTCAATTCTAGTACCGTGGACTAATGCATCTAAACTCCTTTGCCAGTCGCATATATCATTACCGTCGCCTGTCTCATTACCGCCGCGAACATTGCCAGGATTCGTCACAACGCGGCTGCCATCACCCAGACGTTAATGGAGCCACATCTATTATATATTACGTTTGTTATGGACTTATGGACAAATTGTTCACGTGAAAATGTATGAATAAGAATCTATGTGCACAATAGGCTAGTTGACTCATGTCAAATTGTAATAAACTAATGTTTATTCCGTATAGTATTTAGCAAAGGAAACCTAAATATATATTTTTCAATTCATAAAAGTGAAAGATGGCTGAAAAAATTGAATTTGAAAATATGGTTTTTAATCTGTATTTTGAAATGCTTAAAAACGCTGTCCGCCATTTTCGCTTATGATAGTGACGTCATCGGTCATGGAAACAAGACTGAAAGTCTACTTTGACGACTTCGAATAGTGCCGTCCCTCTCGATCTTCTGTCAAAGTATATAGGAGTGAGCGGAATGGCACTATACGACGGTCATCATCCTCCTAGCCTTTGTCCCATTTTTTTGAGAATGAATTCTCAATCGGGGTCGGCTACCTAAATCCCAAGATGTGGCGTAGGCACTAGTTTTTACGCAAGCGACTGCCATCTGACCTTCCAACCCAGAGGGGAAACTAGGCCTTATTGGGCTTAGGTGGTTTCCTCACGATGTTGTCCTTCACCGAAAAGCGAGTGGTAAATATCAAATGACATTCCGTACATAAGTTCCGAAATACTCATTGGTACGGGCCGGGTTCGAACCTGCGACCTCCGGATTGAAAGTCGCATGCCCTAACCACTAGGCTACCACCGCCACCTGAGTGGTCATGAAATTTCTAATTTTCCATTAATAAATTTTAGCTTTCTAGCTTTCACAAAAATACAAGACATTTTCTTAGAGCTAGTAAGATCATTATTAACCATTTGACATTTATTTCAAAACTGGGTCTACTAGCCTATTATACAATGAACATTTCAGATTCCTTCAGATTATTTCTCTCAGTAGAAATACACCGCTAACATCACAGGCTTTAATAGTCTGCCCAAGAACGATACGTATCACTGGGAAAAGCCATATCAATAGATGGCGTTACTATCGTTAGACATTTACAGTACACTTAATGTATTGTGAGTATTATATTCCTTGATGGAGACCTACCGACTATGAGGAATGCCATTTGCAATCCATCTGCAATCATTATGAGTAAGAATCACTCTTCGTTTCTACAATATACTCTTTGGACAAGAGTTTACTCGTAATTTCATCCACGAGGTTGCTGGACATAAAGTATAGTTACCAAAAATAAATTCACTTGTGCCCTTACACTACAATACTTTACATTTTGTATTTTATTTTGTTAGTAGTATTTAAGAAAACAGACTGCGCTGAATGAAAGGGCAAGGGAATGTTACGAGTAGTAGTATCTAGTTTAAGTTTTTTATTTACTCTTTCTTTGTTTTTCCTTTTTTTGTGTTAAAATAAATTTATTTTTAGTACATATATGCATGAAACAGTGCAAAGATGTTATTTTTAGTAAATCTGATGAAAAAGTGGTCCAAATCTGGATTCAATTAGTAAGCAGGGCAACAAATTTGTAAACCTGTCAACCGTCACGTCACGCAATCGGCTGTCGCTGGCAGAGACTTTGTGATCTGCTGACTGTTTTAAGTTTGCCCCAAATTACTTGTTCGTTCGTACGAGCAATCATTTCAATAACGAATGCATTTTGCATTTATGTTTTCCGCGTGGGCTTTCTTGAAATAGACCTCAAAAATACATTTTAGGTCACAGATTTTTTGTAAGAAAAGTAATTGTTGTGACATGCTCTCCGAAAATAAGATTTTGGATATGATCCTGGTGTGCTGATTTTTTGATATAGGTACACCAGATATATTGCATTAAATACCTATACTTGCAATTTGAGGAGGCAAAATGGAAGCCATAACAAAATGTCATAGTTCTATAAGCTGAATGCTTAACGAAAGGATTTACTTCATTCTAGTAGATGAAGTCTTGTATTACGTATATGTAAAAAGGAAAATTAGCTACCTACTACGCAAATAAAAAAGTATTATACAAAGCTTAAAATATTGCAAGGTCAACACGTTTTCAGTTTCACCTACATTTTATAGAAATAGGTATGGGCACTTGGGCGCCAATATTACTCTGAATATAATCATTAATTTTCTATAATGAGACGCAAAGTAGCTTAGTAAATAATATATTAATAAGTATCTTCATTTGTACGGAATTGACAGCAAGTACCCGTTAATACAGCCATTAATTTCTCAGAAACAAGCGACAATGCCAACTTCGTGTATCACATATGTGAGCAGTACAAAAGGTAGCTAATGTCACGTTTACGTGTCTGGCTACATTTGCGGCTAAATTTGCTTTCATTGCATGATGCTTCCATCGTCTTCGGAAAATACGCAACTTTAGAAATTATACTGACGCGATTGTAAATCGTAGACACTTCAATTTTAAATTGCATATTTAGAATGAAACTCCATTATTTTTTATTAGATCACTATAATTCTAGAGGTGCGTATAATTATATCGCCACCATATCGAGCAATTTTCCATAATCATTGAATACTAGTGACTCTGTGTAAACTAGGCGAGTTCATTTCGAAATTTGTAACTTTCAACTGTCAACCCCATTTCTCCGCCATTTTTTAATTGTAATCGTAAAACAAAATGGTAAAAAGAACGGTATATTTAGGTACTTAAATTAACGAATCATCTCACAAATTTTCATGAGAATCGGTTGAGAAATGCGACCTCTATCGCGTTTAATCAACCGAAATAATTTTAGGCCAAGCTAAGACGAAAACGCTTCGCTCGTTTGATAAATAGGAACGAAATAAGGCCAATTTGAAATCTTTTCATGGGACGAACGTTGACACTATAATTCTAACGTCACAGATGCATAAAATGAAATCCATATTTCATCACTAGGTTGACAATAGGCGTCAAGTCATTCGGGCACCGAAAACCCCGTGGTAATATTATGTTTGTACATACTTAACACGTTTTGATGAAAGACAAACATTTCATATGTGCATGCCAGAGTGGAATAACGTAGGAACATTTTGATTTACCGTCAGTTTTACCATGGACATTGGTGCAATAAAATATATTTTTTTTTAATTTGGCTTGTACAACCCGGTTACAATATCTGTGGACCTCGCTGCAATGTAAAGCCATCGACGCCAGGTCCACAGATATTGTAACCGGGTTGTAGTTTATTTGAAATAAACTAATTTTCTCTATGATTTAAGGTTAGGTGGGGTAAGACTAACATAGTTAATTGACTAATTGGGTATAACAGTTAGTAACTAACTCTTAGTTATTTCCTCTCAGTCGCCAAACTGGCGAGAAACTGCTCAGGATCGGGCCAAGTGACGTGTTCTCGTTTGGGAGGCTAAGATCCTGTTTGGGTCACTGAGCCAAAGTAGTAAGCTAGTTTGTGGCAGTATTGCCCCGGTGATAGTCTTACCCAACTTTACTTTACATGAAAGAACTTACTTTGAAAAACGAAACTTCAAATATCGTTATTACGATAATTTAAATTAAAAAAAGTCCACGATAATTCCCTATTTCTAATTATATCCCAATCTGTAGAATGTCTAGGTCTGGGCTACGAGTAGTACGGCTGCTTGCTATAAATTATATTATATCACCGACCTTGGGCAAGTGTGGATATATCATTAACAAAAAGTGTTGCACGCATGTCATCGGTGACACTTCAAAGTAAAAAGGATTGTGGAGTCTATACAAGAAAGAAGAGTCTATACGGCCCACAAAAAATTCTTATTCATAATTACTTATTTTCTCTGAAGCAAATAACCCTTTAGGATTCTTCTTATAATATAAACCCTACTTAACCTAACCTACGCTGATAGGTTTTACTCTCAAAATTCTTGTAAAGTTAATAATTTCAGAGTTATGGCTAACGATTTTACGAAAAACAATACCTACGTTATGACAATCAATCGTTATGTGAAAAAATGCGCTCCCAAGATAGAATAAGGTATACTCAAATTAAATGGATGCGAAAATGTTAGTTCATACGTAGGTATCACAGACATATAAGTTCATATGTTTTTGTTTTAGTCACAATCGCAAGTCTATAGAATGTTTACAGTTGTCAGCAAAGGAAATATTTTGGTATATAAATAATATTAACAAATGAACAATATTATGATTGGAGTTTTTCTATTTGGATGTTGATGGACCGTAGAATATGTTTTTAAACTTCAAAGGTTTGTTCTCATAAATAATATATTTTTTAGATTATTTAAATAGAATTTGTTATTTATTATATTTCGAAATAACTTCAATTCAAAAAGGAAGTAAGAAAATCACATCAACATCTAACTAACAAGTCAAAAATGGTCAAAATATTCAAACAAAATACCGTAATGGCCGGCTGCGATTTCATGTCACATAATTTATAATAATCATTCTAATTATAAAAACGGTATAAACTCACGTAAAAATTGTCAGGAACGGCCCGACAAGTTTCGAACTCATTTGGAGCTCTTCATCAGGGGTAGCTATCCGTGCTGCTACGCGACTCGCGACCCACTGCACTTTTAATCGCTCTTCTTGCCGCCCTCTGCGCACGCGCAGATAGCGCGGCGCGGGGAGGGCAGGGCTCTTGCGCTGTCACCACTGGACTGTCTGTCACTGCATTTTCACTATTACCCACTGATACCACGCACACTTGACTTATTGTATCAACGACATTGTCTGAACGCGAGATGTTTTTTAACGCCGGAATCACAGGTTTCCATGCTGGAGGTAGAGCCCAACCACCGTCTCGGTTGAAATTCGGGCGCCGTCCAATTTCGATAGCTTCACGTATCTTCCGTTGTACACAGCGTTTCTCACGAACCAACAACCGTGCCTTATCGAAACGTACGAAATGGGACGCACCGGCCTCGACAACATGCTCCGCAACAGCGGAGTCTCTCGTATCCATTTTTCTGACACTGCGTATATGTTCAGACAAATTACGTCCCGTCTCTCCTATGTATGCCTTGCCACAATCACACGGTATTTCCGTTCCTGACAATTTTTACGTGAGTTTATACCGTTTTTATAATTAGTAAAGATGTCTCACGATAGTTTTAATAATAATCATTCTGTAAATCGTTTTATTTAGTGTGCACACATTGATAAATTCACTATCACCATAATAATTTAAACAGTAAAGTAAAACAATACAAATTAAATTCGATAAAACAATCGTAAAAGTACGCAAAATCGGGCTAAAAAAACAAAACACAATCGTTGAATTCGAATTATTTTATTCTTAGCGGCCAGTGATGGCGCCGCAATGGGTTATGAAAAAGGATAGATGAAAAAGGATAGTTTAAAAATGTCACTCTTACTGACAGAACACAGGGACATAAAAAAAAAAGTAGAATTTAGGCACTCTTAAATAATAGACATGTTGACTGATGTTGAATTCTACAGCGTACTGTAGTTATATGAATAAAATTAGCTAAGTATATCACGAAAAAAAGAAAGAAATCCAGAAAAATAAATCTTTTTGGAAATACGTATGTGACTTCAAAGGTACGCAAATTTTATGATATTTTTTTTTTATCCAAAACGAATTTTGAAAATATTTTCAGGATCCTCATAATTTTACAAAACAATAATTGTACGACAACCATGAACTACGCACTTTTTCACGGTGAAAATGGCAAATTTCTTAATTTCTCCATACAGTTATTGGTACCTATACCGGCCTGTGACGTCACTAGCCTGGACGCCTTTTATATGGAGCGATTTTAGCGCTACGTAGGAATATTGAACTTTGACGGTCATTTCTAACTTTTAGAGCAATTTAAGTGTAGTCAGTCCCATATTAGACATTTTGATCACAATAAAAAATAGAATCGATTGACATCCTCAAAAAAAAAATAGTCAACATGTCTATTATAGTACAGTTATTTACCAGTCAACTTCAGTAGGTACTATGAAACTTATTACTTATTAGGAAGTGCCCGCAACTTTGTCCGCGTATTTTTTTCTTTACTGTAGACGAATCAAAAGTATCGTATCCTATAATAAGTATGCTAACCATATTTGAATGTCCAGCTACCCCTGTACCAAAATCGCTTAAAATTTATCCAGCCGTTTCGGTGCGATGCGAGGACAAAGGAAATCATGAAAACAGATATGGCGCCAGGTTAGCACAGAGCCGCGCGCCCATAGAAAACAAATGAATCCTGTATTTATTAAGATTTTTCCTGAAATCACGACCGCTTTCCATAGAAAAATTATTTTCTATACAAATCTAGAATTTTATACGAGTAATAAGTATAGATATCGGATCAACTGCAAAGAATAGTCTATAAGTATTTTATGTACTCGTACACTATTCTGTTTGCTCTGCTACAAATGACCATGATAACTTTACATTGTAGCACAAAAATAAATTAATAAGAAACAACACTAACTACCGAAGTCGAGGTTTCCTGAAAATTCATCAGCACTCTTATATTTCATGAGTTTCATGCGATTAATATTTTTCCTAATATTATTTATGACTCTGTCCCCTTTAGTACAGGAGACAGCGGCCAGCCATAAAATAATTGCACAGATGAAAGACCCGATTCATAATAGTTTCAGAGAAATGGAATAAAATCGCAATAAAACAGGCGAAAAGAAAATTTATTGCGGTTCGGATTTTTTGTTGAAGCCGTTAATTTTGTTTTCGCAGTTTTGTTTGTCATTGTTTCTTACAGCTTATTTGCAATGTTTTATAGGTTTTAGTTACCAATTTACAATGGATAAATGCACTAGCTTACGCACCCTGATTTTACTACCATATTATAGTTATTCATCAAGCTAACGAAGGTCTCGGCCATGTTAATAATACTAGTTTAACCCCAGCTCAACGACATTGACGGAAGTTGGATGGATATGATAGTGTGGAGAGTCACTTCGCTGCAGAAACTCATATTTCGGCCAACTTCACCTCGGACAACTTCGCGATAGTGTGGAGCCGGGTTAAAAGTCGCTTTAGATATGACTGGCGGAGCGGATATCTCCAGCGTTTTATTACAACATGTTACCACCTAATTGAGTCCACGTCTCGCCTCACACGTACGTGTTGTCACCTCGTGGATACTGTTTTACATTTTGAAAGCGTTTGAATCTCTATGATGTTATTGTTTGATAGTGAGTTTTCTTTTTAATATTATTTAATTTGTCCCGTATTCCCTAGGGTTCTCGCGACACCCTCACTAACCAGATCCCGAAGGGAGCGGAACTTCCTCCTAGATCACGGACCAACCTTTGCCGGCTGTACACTCTCACCAACGCGCTGGGCCCTCAAACCCTTTTCCTGAAAAAAGGACTATCCGCATGTCTCTCCCGGTCTTGGCGAGAGTGTACAATATACATACAGCGAGCATAAGACACGGAGTACGTACTGTCTCCTCGCGGCTGATGCTGTACTGTCCCGCTCTGCTGCTCTGGTGTCTCTCAGCACCTTCGCTGGCACCAGGCCCTGGCGGGAGCGGATCTCGCCAGCGTCCACGTCTTCAAGCACTCTGACCATCCATCTGAAATTAAAATAAGAGTACATAAAAAAAAAGCCAAGGGACTCAAATTTTTGAAGGAAGGGACACTTTTTAAAAGCGATTAAGTCCTGTTTTTAACCCTCGACGAAAAAAAAGGGATGATATAAAATTAACATGTGTGTATCTGTGAGTCTGTCTCTAGCATCGTAGTTCCTAAACGGATGGACTAATTTGTGTGTGTATTTCTTTAATCAGAAGACTTGTCCGTCGAGATGGTTCTTAGCTATGTTTGGTAGAAATAGGACCAGTAGTTTCCAAGATAGTCAGCTTTAATTGGAACCAATGACAAGATGTCAGTTTTTAGATGTTACTAAAAAAAAATCTTGTTCAGGAACCGTAACCTGGTCTTTATGTATGCCAACTATCTACAACTTTCCTGTCAACTTTAGGTTTATTTATTGAGACTTTTTTTTATTCCTGCCCAACACATTGGTGCAACTTTCGACACGTCACCCCGAGTCATAAAGAACCGACCACTTCCGTCACTTCGACACGCGGAAGCTTTTAGCTGTGACGTCATTGACTTCATCATTAGGGTTGTCACTTGTATTAATTTATTTAAGAGTTAAACGCTTGTGGATCGGTAGTTCATATGTTAATTCCTTAGTTGATAAAATTGGCTTTTAAAAAACCTCTTCACTGCTATGCCAACTATAAACAATCATTATCTTGATTTTTTGTACAACCTGAAATAGAATGATTTATTTTATTCAAGTTTAAGTTCGTTCGTACAGACAAATGCGGCACGTTCGCTTGCATCGTAAATCGGCAGAGCGTGAGCGCGCGAGTAGCGTGCACGTACGTTCCGAGACAGAGCGTGGCGGCCACTGAATATGACCCTCGGCAGGGGCAACCGGCATGTACTTGTAGCGGAGAACGTAAATCGCGGAGTGCGCCGCGCCTGCTGCTACTCGATAACACTATTTGAGTGATTCTACAGGCGTTTCAAACACCGTCAGTCCGCTTTCAACAATATTGAAAGTATGAGCTACACCAAGCTGCAAACTTTCATACAATGATGTACTGTAACCGTACTTCTTATCATAATTGAACTAATTTAAATCATAGTATGGCCCATTACTTTGATATTTATGACAGCGGACTGACGGCGGTTGAAACGCTTGAAGAATCACCCATTTAACTCGAAACCGACCAAACCTCAGTACATTAAAACATGAGATTATAATGACAGTCGCGTGGAGGTTAAAGGTATGCTAACATAGATGAAGGTGACAGAAACTGTTGCTTATCTACGTTATTTAAAATACACATGAATAATCCATTGACAACCCTAGCTGCAAGTCAACGACCTGAGCGAGCAACGACTGCACTAGTTTCATGCGAAGATTTTATTTGCAGCTGCAGTGTTGGCCGGTTAGCCATATAAAAGTATATAATGTCATGTTGTCAATATTGAGCTTGTCAATAAAATACCATGAAGTGAGAACCGTATTTATTGCCCGATTCCCTATTCCTGGACTCCAGAACATTACAGTGGCGACGAGGATAATTCGAATTAACGCGGAAATGTTATTTTGGTGAGAAAAATAACGAAAGTCGAAAAAAATGACGATCGGAAGAGTTAGCGAGTTTGACATTAAGACCGGAGCGTGGTCTTCATATATTGACCGCCTGGATATGTACTTCAAGGTAAATGAGGTAAAACCAGAACTCAAGTTGCCTACATTAATTGCGGTTATGGGAGACGAGGCATACGAACTACTACTATCAACCCTGTCAAGCCCAAAGAAACCATCAGACCTAAGTTATGACTTAGCTGTGCAATTACTTAGTAACCATTTACAACCGGCGCCTTCAATGCTTGCCGAGCGATATCGGTTTCGTCAAAGGCGACAAGGGGCAGGCGACAGTATTTCCGTATACGTGGCGGAACTGAAGAAAGCTGCTCGGTTTTGTAAGTTCGAGGGAAACCTAAATGATAATTTACGAGATCAGTTCGTCTGCGGGTTGAAAAGTGATCTCATACGACAGCGCTTGTTTGCCGAAAACGATACGCTGACTTTAGCAAATGCCGTAAAAATAGCCTGTGCATTGGAGGCGGCGGAACGGGACTCAGCGGCGGTGGAGAGTACGGCGGGAAGTGCCGGCATTAGAAGAGCCACAGCGGAAGGCGAGCCAGTTTATGCAATGACTGCGGCAGATAGCCATCGATTAACAACGCCTGGGAGCAGCGGACGTGGCGGCGGTGGGCACGGTGTGCGCGGGACGAGGCGCGGCGGCGGCGGCGGCGCGGTCGGGCTAAACAGCCGACCAGCGCGCAGCGTCAGTGGAAGAACTCAGGATGGCAGCAATTGTAGCGGATGCGGGTCCACTGGTCATAGCTATGCGTTATGCCGATTCAAGGACTACGAGTGCAGCCGATCTAAGTGGATTGGGCATCTGCGTCGGGTTTGTCCTGAGCAGCGAGCAGAATCGTGGGCTGGATGAGCCAGAGTACATTTTGGGGTAGCTGAGGAAGATGAGGGTGCAGAACAAGATATCCTCCCAGAAGAAAATTCCCATCACTTGTGCTTAAACGACTATCAGCCGGTGAGATTACGTGTTTCTATTAATAATCAATTAATTAATATGGAAGTTGACACGGGGACCGCGGTTTCTTGCATTAGTAGCAATATGTATTACACGAAGTTTAGCGACATTCCGTTGGAGCCATCTAATATTAACTTACGATTTTATGACGGGTCCACTCTTAAGCCGCTGGGCTTATTACATTGTAAGGTGCACTACGGTAATACCGAAAAAGAGTTGGAATTATTTGTAATAAATGGCGGAACTACCTCTCTAATTGGCCGGCAGTGGCTGGCGGAGTTGAACATAGGAATCCCAAATTTTGCTAATGTCCATAACGTTGCCCAAGAAAAATTACAAATTAATGATAATATCAAAATATTATGTGACAGGTATAAGGGTTTATTCGAGGGCGGCTTGGGAAGGTACACGGGTGGCAAGGCGACACTACGACTGCGGCCCGACGCGACACCGGTGTTTCATCGCGCGCGCCCGCTTCCTTACGCACTTCGCGCGCGCGTCGACGCGGAGCTGGAGGCAATGCTGCGGGACGGTATCATCGAGCCCGTGGACTGCTCCGACTGGGCCTCTCCTCTCGTACCGGTAAATAAGCCAGATGGCTCATTGAGGATTTGCGCGGATTACAAAGCGACTGTCAATCCCGCATTGTTAGTTGATCGCTATCCACTGCCTAAAATCGACGATTTAATTGTTCGTCTGGGGGAATCACGTTTTTTTTCAAAGATCGATCTATCACAGGCCTATAATCAAATAGAATTGGACGAGTCTAAGCTATGCACGGTTATAAATACCCATCGTGGTTTGTTTCGATACAATAGGTTAGTTTTCGGTTTGGCGTCCAGTCCAGGGATTTTTCAGCGTATAATGTGTTCTTTGCTGAGTGACATACCCAACGTGGAGGTGTTTTTAGATGACGTTGTGGTAGGAGGCAAGAATGTAGCTGAGCACTTAGAGGCTTTAGAGACGGTTTTTAATAGGCTGCATCAAAAGGGTTTAAAACTGAAGGGTAGTAAATGTGTTTTTCTTGTGAACGAAATTAAATACTTGGGGTACGTGTTGAGTAGAGACGGTATTAAAACGGATCCGGATAAAATAGAAGCGATTACGAAAATTCCGCGACCGAATAATGTCACTGAATTGAGGTCTTTTCTGGGTTTGATCAACTTCTATGCAAAGTTCGTGAGCCATATGAGTGGAAGATTAGTGCTGCTCTATAATTTACTTAAAAAAAAACGTGGAGTGGTGTTGGACGCGTGAATGCGAACGAACGTTTGTGGAAATTAAGCAGTTGTTGACCAGTACACAAGTTTTAGCATATTACGATCCTGATAGGCCACTAATCTTGACGTGCGATGCGTCTCCGTGGGGAGTAGGTGGAGTGCTGTCGCAGCCGAATCGTAGCGGCAGCGGTGAGCGCCCGGTGGCTTATATTTCTCGGACGTTGAATGACGCGGAGAAAAATTATTCACAGATACATAGGGAAGCGTTAGCTATTATTTTTTGCGTAAATAAATTCCACCAGTATTTGTACGGTCGGCATTTCACGCTCAAGACAGATCATAAACCACTGGTTTCCATTTTTGGGCCACACACAGGTATCCCGGCTATGGCTGCAAGTCGCATGCAACGGTGGGCTTTGATTCTAGCGGCTTATACTTTTGATATCGAGTATGTTCGAACAAACGAGAACGGAGCAGATGGGTTATCACGGTTGCCAGTGGCTCAACAAGGTAGGCAGGTGCCCACAGCGCCCGAGCAGACGTATCTTCATTTCATTCAACAAGCGTTGTTGCTCGACTATAATGAGGTTTGCAAACAAACCTCGCGTGATCCCTTACTGGCACGGGTTTTGAGGTACGTAAGAGATGGATGGCCTTCTGAATGCGAGATTGTCGAATTGCAACCTTATTACAATAGGAAGAATGAATTGTATGAGGAATTAGGATGCGTCATGTGGGGTCACAGGCTGGTGATACCAGAATCTTGCAAAGAACGGGTGCTTCGCATGGTTCATGAGCCTCACATGGGCATAGTTAAATCTAAGGCGTTGGCGCGAAGTTACGTGTGGTGGGCCGGAGTTGACGAGGTGGTAGAGCGCATATGCCGCGAGTGCGCAACGTGCGCAGCGCAGGCGGATGCGCCGCCTAAGCAGGCGCCAAGCATGTGGCCGTGGCCCGATCGGCAATGGTCCAGGCTTCATTTGGACTTTATGGGTCCTATCTTCGGAAAGTCATATCTTGTCGTCGTGGATGCAATGTCCAAATGGGTGGAAGTGTTTTATATGTCTAGCACGACGGCCGCAGCTGTTATTTCTACTTTGAGTGAGTTATTCAGCAGATGGGGCTTACCAAAGCAAATAGTTTCGGATAACGGGCCGCCCTTCTCTAGTGCGGAATTTCGTGACTTTAATAGTAATCTCGGTATCGAGCACATTTTCTCGGCGCCATACCACCCGGCTTCCAACGGTATAGCCGAAGTTACGGTAAAATCACTAAAGCGAGTTATTAAAAAGGCAATATATGAGAAGCAGGACATAAACAAAGCCCTATGGACCTATTTGCTTTATTATAGGAACACAGCGCATCCGACTACGGGTCAAAGTCCAGCCATGTTACTTTTGGGTAGGCGATTGCGTACGCGATTAGATATTTTAAAACCAGACAAGGAATCCGCGGTTCACAAGGCTCAACAGCGTCAGAGACTTGCAGCGGGGGGAACGCATAGGGAGCTAGCGCAAAATGATGATGTCTGGTACAGGCAGTATTTGAAGGGGGAAAAATGGGCTCCGGGTCAGGTGGTAGACAGAACGGGATCTTGTGATTATAGGATCAGAAGTACTGATGGGTCGTTGATGCATAGGCACATAGAACAATTGAAGCGTCGATCTGGAAGACAGTCACTTGTATATCCGACATCGGGATTAGAGCCCGAGTCCGATGTCAGGCCAGCAGAGGTCGCTGAGGAAATCGTTGAACCGAACTCAATTGAGGTTCAAGTGAGCCCAGCGGAGCATCCGGCGGAAGCGACGTCAGTCACTCCCGTGCAGCCGGAACAGTGTAGTGTTACCTCGCCACCCGGGTCTCCTGAATTTCAGGACGCGTTGCCCACCGTGTCTACTCCACCACGAGCACGGCCATTCAGAAAGTGTAGGCTGAAGCCATATTCCAGGTTTTAGAAATTATTTTAGTTATACAGAAGTTGTTCATTTAGTTTTAGTTTTTGGATACTGTTGTATAAACCTGTTGTGGAGGAGTGCAGTGTTGGCCGGTTAGCCATATAAAAGTATATAATGTCATGTTGTCAATATTGAGCTTGTCAATAAAATACCATGAAGTGAGAACCGTATTTATTGCCCGATTCCCTATTCCTGGACTCCAGAACATTACAGCAGCAAAGCCAACATTTATTGTAGGTAAAAAAAAAACCGAGCGAGAAAAGCATCTACGCTTCAGATTGGTCGAAAATTCTTGTTTGGATGTTCGTTTGTCCGGATTTCCGGCTGTACCCGCCTACATGCCGTATTTCTGGGTAAAATTCTCGACAAATTTTGTGAGCAGGTTTTATAATTTTAATTATAGAATATTTATGTCAGTTTTTCGATTTTTTTAAAAATGAACGGAGATATTATAGGGTTGAAAACGTAAAAAAGTTATAATTCGGCCATTTCATTCGTTACTGCTCACAGAGCCCTAGTTTTCAGGACTTAACTAGCATTTACCCTATCCACGCACATGTTTATCATCATATCACAGATTTTATTTTGTGTAGATATGAAGTACTTAGTACTACCAGTAACTCCCGCGGAGCGGTGGAATGGTAACATTTTGAAATAACAAGTAATTTCGGTCCATGCCGCATTGCCGTCGCTGCCAAGTAATACCGGTATTTACCTATAATACCTGAGCTTGTTATAGTAATTTAACATTTGTGTAGATAATATGAAATTAGAGGTACTATTACAAATTAAAACAACTTGTTAAATCACGACAACACCCATTTAAAACATAATAACACATTGACCGCATTCAGCGCTATTAAATCAAAGACCATGTCCTCGATCAAAAGAGGTCGGATTCTCCGAATATCACCGATCACAGTAAATCAAGTGTATTGGGGCGTAGAAATATGACATTCGCATACCAGAGTTGCGCAATTTGTTATTCTGAAGAAGATGTGTGGCTGATTTAATTTAGAATAGCAGGTCATTTGTTTTTGTGTATGAATAAAACAACAAAAATTTCAATTTTTATGGAATTCGGATTCTTCTTTGTTCTTAATTTCAGTACTTACACATGTCTTTTTTAACTAATTTTAAAAGGAATAAGGCCTTGTTAACTAATTTTAAACTAAACTACAGTTTTTTATTCTGATCAGACCTTATCTGATCTGATTACATCGGACTTCGGTGATCGTCGACTAATGATCGACTAAGTATACTATATCTTCTGTTCTTTGCTCTATACCTACGCCATTATGTACGTATACATGGGCCCATTCCAGTTTCCAGTTATATACCTACTTGCTGTTTATGGTATACCTATATAGGTCATGAACGTATGAAAACACATATCCTCATTAAATACATGCAATTTAAGGTCAAATAGCCATTGAACAACTATAAAAAAGCAAAGAAACGGATGTGCGTGCCCGACCACTCGCCCTTTGCGCAAGCGCAACCGAGTTTACGAGCTGGATGTTGATGTTACAGCGTTTCCTTTTGATATCGGGATCTGGGACTCACAGAATTAGAACTTGATTAGCTTTAAATGAAGTTATTTTTGATAGTCTTTGAGGCTAGGAGCGTATTTAATGAAGTCTTTTATGCCGTGTTTACTAGAAGGTATCTGGTACCTACTGTAGAGAAAGACGTGATAAACAATGGCCTCGAACTGTTACTACATGTGCATAACAATCTTATTAAATCTTTCACGAGACATATTTAATTATTGTACTAAGCGGTTTACACTCACGTGAAATTGTTAGGAACAGCTTGTTTCGAACTCGGATAGAGCTCTGCATCAGGGACTGCTACTCGTACACCGACGCGGACCAAGTGAGGTGTGGGGGTAAGATAGCCGGTGAAATTACTAGCATAGAGGCATTCTATCTTCGTCCTCCGGGTAGGCAAGCACTTGTGACTCCTCTGGTGTTGCAGGTGTTTATGGGCGACGGTAATCGCTTTCCATCAGGCGATACGTTTGCTCGTTTGCCCCCTATTTGCCGGTTAATTCAATAATTAAATGTCTCACGAAAATGTTCATAGTTGAGCAATTTTTTATTTAGTGTACATCGTATTAATGGGTACAGTTGTATAAAATAAAATGATTAATTCAAAGAGCCATGTAGCTCGCCAACAAGGGCGATCCTCCATCTGTGCCGTCTAATTACGAACGTTGCTTTGTTTCGGTTTCATTTATTTTGGGACCACTTCAAAAGCGGAACGTACTAATTAGATACATGATCCTTAAGCGAATAAATGTTGAGATATTAACAAATCTCACGTATCCGCACAGCAAATAAATATATTGGCGAGTTTTCACTGTTTTTTTGCAACAGCATTTACATCATCGCGCTAGGGCCAATTATCGACTCCCTTTTTTAGGGTTCCGTACCCAAAAGGTAAAAACGGGACCCTATTACTGAGACTTCGCTGTCCGTCCGTGTCCGTCACCAGGCTGTATCTCAAGAACGGTGATAGCTAGACAATTGAAACTTTCACAGATGATGTATTTCTATTGCCGCTATAACAACTCGCACTTGGCCGATATTTATTTCATTAAAGTTTTGAGTATTAATCTGCAGGCCTATGATGGTTGCTTTATCACGCGATAAATAAGTGACAAAGCATCCGTCAAGCGTTTTGACGAAATGCGAGTGTGAGTGACAGATGTTTTATCATTCATTGATTCCGTGACAAACGCAACCATTATAGACTCGCATGGTAACGTTTTTCAAAATGGAATTATATCGCAACAGCAATTTTGTAATTATTTCCCATATGTCATGTACAATGTTAACACACGCCAAACATCGAATTAGAAAAACACTTTCCATGCCAAATCGTATCAACAATTAGTCAACGAATTCAAAATGTGAGATGGATTTCATACGAAATAGGACAAGAGCTAATGACCGGCTTGTAAACCATACTAATTCGTATACAAGATCGCTAATGGCTAATGTAAACCATACTAATTTGTGTACTACATCGCTAATCGTGGATTAAATTTTAAATTGGGACCAGCCTGACGCCGCACATATGGACTATTTGAGCGAGTCGAAAAGGAAAATGCTATAGAAATCTTTTGGATATTTGTCTTCTTATTTTCCATTTTCTTTTCAAATATCATATCAAATTTTTTTTCAAATTACAGAACTCGAATAAGAAATAGAGTGGTCAGTTCATATTATAATAATATTTTTTTATAAGTATTAGTTAGATAAGGTGGTAATTGGTTGTTGGTGGCGTGGAAATCGAGTCTGTAGCATTTTCTTTCTATAATAATATTATAATCTATGTTTAGAAAGAGGAAATATAGCCCAAGACCTCCTGAATTATACCTAAGAAGGTAATCTGATAAGACTATAAACTATTAGTCGTAGAAAAATAACACTTAATTCTAAATTTTGAATAAATACGCCTAATAGAAACCTAGTCAGGCGCTTGAAAGTGAACCCAGTTTTGGTTTGCCACGGCCCATCATTGGCTTAGTTAGTTTCATTCCGTGTAGGTACTTACGCATCTGTCACAACGTCAAAGTTACAAGCAAGACGTCGCTATAATTGATCCGTAGACCCAAGACCGGCTTCATAATTTTCAATTTTCTTGTATGAAGACTCTCATTCTAGGCGTATTTATTTTTTATTGTAATATACTACATACATGAGGGCTTCTTGTAACTTAGGCTTATACCATTCTATAGTCATAGTCTAACTTCAGAAAAAATATAACTCTATAATTGATGGCGTGATTTATTAAGTTCCAGCCACTGTTACATACTTAATGTCCCGATTTCAAACTATTTTTACCAACTTGAGCGCCAAAAACCGTAATCCTAATTTATGTCCACGGGCTCATTTGCGATCCTTTGTACCACTCAATAAATTTTCCCTCTCATTTACTACCCATTAAGCAACGCTCTAGATCTGCCTGTCCAATCCCAGCTCCCATCGCAGGACCAACGTAACTGCTCGGAGTAATCAAGGCATCAAAAGAAACACATAAATCTCGCAAGCCCGATCCGGACCGCGCATTTCGCGCCAATTTAAAGCAAATTTTTTAGGTTATGTCAGCCGTTTGGAACGAATTTTGAAATTATGATTTTATTACTGAAAACATTTCATTTCTTTCAATCTGCGGAATCGGGTTAGTTTATTGAATGTTTCGATTCGTTTTGATGTGGAAGTGACGTTGATTTTAATTTGGGTTAGTTATTTGGGAAGACCTACATGTAATTCTGCATGAGTTCTTATTTATAATGATGATTACTTCAGCTTTTTCCTTCGTCTGCGTCGGCCATGCTGGTGCGAGGTACAGTTGAATGAACTTATCTTCAATTCTTATTACATGATGGATCTAGTAGAGATTGGTGATGTGTAAAGAGTAAATTCTAAGACATACAAGATGTTCCATTTGCAGACGCAAAAGAAGAAAGAGACAAATATAAAATTCCTTGTCTATTGACTACAAAGTCAATTGATCCAGATTTGACCAGAATTCAAACGCGTGTCTATGCCAACCGGAATTAAAACAAATTTACTGTAGCCGAACCCTGAAAACGATTACAAAATTGATTTAATGAGGTCATCGCCGCCGGGTTCATGTGTAAAAACTTACGTCGCAGCCGTAAACTGGTCAGTTTATTGTTTTCTAAGGTGCTCGTAAAATACCCAAGGTCCCGTCGTTAAAGAAAAGTGGATTTAAATTGTGTTGTGGCTACGACAGTCTGCTACAACGCCTACAACTGCGATAAAGGATCGACTTTTTAAGATTCCTTAGGCAAAAAGGCAAAAAAGGAACCCGTGTAATCCCATCTTGTACGTCTGTCTGTATTCTTGGCTAGAAGGAATAAAAGTTTTGCAACTTCGGCCGCGTAAACAGTATTTCTATAGGTACCGTAGTCGAGTAAAAAATATTACTTTTAATTTAGTCCTACTACTAGTTAGTACCTACTATTAATTTAGTCTAATAATATCTGGACATCCAATGAGGCTTATAGGATACTGAACTAGACCGTCTAACACACAACTACAACATTTATATTACCCTCTGTCAGTCTATTATTGATTACTGTATTCTAGCTTGGGGTGGTTGTGCTAAATCTTCTTTTATATGTCTGGAAAGAGCGCAAAGGGCGGTATTGAAGGTAGCTTTTACGAAGCCACGATTGTTCCCTACTGAAGATGAAGCAGAAGTTTTAAGCGTCCGTAAATTGTTTTTGTTTCGGGCCATAATTTTCACTCATAAGTCAATTCTACAACATCCATCCTATCCTGATTGGTTAAAGAAAAGAGTTTTTAAGATATCCGTACCAACTGTCAAAACTAACTTTGCAAAACGTTTTAAAAATTTCTTATTCCCTAATATTTATAACAACATTATTAAAGTATGTGACATAAAGATGTGCCAATTTTTTTGGCTAAAACGCGAGTACGGGAGCTCTTACTATCATGGACGTATGATCAAGCTGAAGAAGCATTGAGTTAAAGCTCTGCTCACGTTCTTCTCGCTCCTTGCTCACATTACACTACACTCACTGACACTCACACTCACAGACAATCAAACAAATTTTTATGAAAATTATTTATTATCACGCCCTAAATGTATTTTTCATCTCTCCTGTTCGGAAAGTGTCATTTTCATGAGTAGATAGCCGGGTGGAAAATAGCTTTTCCATCCCTAGGGTGGAAAGTAATTTTTTTTTAATTGCCACGGAGTCTAAGATAATTGCCATCTAGATGCACGTCGTGATCAACTTAATTAGGTACAATCTAGTCGGCCGTGGTAAGTGGCCATTGAAAAAATGTCTCCAAAAGTTACATATATGCAAGCTTAATTTATTTACATCTAATTCTTAAATATAAATATGCATTATATTCATAATACATAAATATAATTCTGTCCCTGATTTATTGATAGAGTCGTAAATTTAGATAAAAAACAAAATAGAAACCATTGTATTTAAAAAATTTTTAATGTTGGCGGTACGTAGGTATATTTTTTTTTCTGTTAAAAATAATAATCATGAAAGTTTGCAATAGAAAAAGCGGGAACACGAGATTAAATATAAATACCGTGTCTTTTATTAATTATTGGTTAAAAATGACATGGAAATTAATTTAACACACTCATGACATGTGCGTGTAGTATTTTATTTTCCTCGCAGTCGAAATGAAAAGTAGAGTGTTTAACTCGGGTGAAATTACCCATTTCACCCTCGAACTATTGGCGCTCTCACTTCGTTCGAGCGCCAGAAATATCTCGGGTGCAATGGGTCACTTTCTACCCTTGGTTAACAATCTACTATATCATAGTATTGTTCATTTGTTCGTTTTAATTTCTTCTTTAAGGCATGTCTATAGCCGCATTGTTAATGAACCTGATGTGTATGATACGACTTCCACGATACAGGCTATGCCTAGTGTGGAAGTCACTGTTAAATTATGTTAAATGTAGAAATGTTTCTTTTGGTAAAATAAAAATTATTCTTATTCTTATTCTTACATAAATCTGTAAGCTTTTTTCAGTCTTGTCTCAATTATTAAATATACAACAAGAAATGCTACCAAAAAAAACATTATCATAATAGTTGTCATAAAACCTGTATCTAACAAATGAGTAGTCACTTATTTGAAATTAAATGAACCGTATATAATATATGTTCATAGAATGTTTCGAAATATCAGATAAATTATTTTTTAACTAGATTCAAGCTATTTAGATGAAAAATTGCCAATCTCTAGAAATATAATTTTATTTGCGGAAAAAATGTGTTACCATCGTTCTATGATTTAATTTTAGCAGTTTTTACTTTCTATTAATATGAAAATCTGACAAAAATAAACAATCTAAATACGAGCACATATGTACGGTTAGCCCCAAAAGTAGCCACGCATTTTAAAACTGGCTTAGTCAGACCACGCTAACTCTTTCAAGCAAATGAACTGTCAAATCATACAAAGTGAGTCGGTTTGTATGGTTTTACAGTTAGACGACGCGTTTGGCTAGGTTTGTAGACACCTGCCTACTGAGCCGGCGGTCCCGGGTTAGAATCCCGGCCAGGGCAAATATTTGTGTGATGAACTCGAATATTTGTGCTTGTGTCATGGTTGTTCTATGTATTTAAGTATATATTTATCTATATAAGTACGTATATCGTCGTCTAGTACCCATAACACAAGCCTTCTTGAGCTTAATTTTGGACTAGATCGATATGTTGTCTGATATTTATTTATTATTTATTAGTTAATTTGCTTGGAAGAGTTAGCGTGGTCTTACTCTACGTCAAATTACATATTAAAATTGTCAGCTACTTGACTGCTGACTGTAGGTACAACACGCTTTAATTGGTTAGTGTAGCAGACTGTAGCTCTGTTATGACAAACATACTCCGATCAATTACATAATAAGAAGTGACAAAACTTAAATGCTTATTATTCCATGCCATCATCATCACCCGGAGTTTTTTTAAACACGGCACAATTCACTTTAACAAATATCACCAAAAAACCGTCAAAGCAATCTGGGACAACGGGGTAATTGTACATTGGACATTAGCCGGAGTGGGCGTTACGGCCTGTCCAGACGGCTAATCCACTTCAGACTTTCGTGGAATCACCCACCAGCTCAACGTGACCTCTCGCACCTCCCACAACCCTGAAGTCTTTAAACAAAAAGTCTCGTAACTGTCAGATATGACGGCTCATGTTAAATGGCGTCGTAGGATGAATGATCGTGTAGTTTTTTTGGAAAATTGGGACGGTGACCGGTGAGCGTCGAATGAGATATGTACGTGTTATTGTCGCTATACTTAGTTGTTTTATGATACTAAATAAATGTGCTGTAGTGAGTTGGGAATTTCCCCGTAAATGTTGGGGTAAATAGAAAATGTTATGACTTGATTAAATTCAGTCTTGTTGAGCTAATATTTTTTACGGTCCATTTTAATATGTTTTCGCTCTAGCGCTCTTTTCACATAGATCATTAGCTATTAGGGTGTTGCTTATTTTCTAACCTCGTATTCTCACCCCCTCATTCTGTTCTAGGACCCGAAAAAACGTCACTGATTTTGTATTTATTTTTTTAATTCAGTTTTAGGGGTCGCTACCGCCCATTAAAAATCCGAGATAAATGTTAATAAAACTCGGTTCACATAGTTTTATTTTTATTTTTTTAGCAGTGATAATGTTTGAATAACCTAAATGTATCAATCTAGTTATATATCAAGTGAATTATTCTGTTTATCAGAAAAAAAATTGGTAGTTCATATTGAATTTAATATTCTTTTTCTATATTTTTTTAATACAATTATGTACGTTCTGTAAGTATTATTATACAAAGAAAAAAAACTTTTTGTTTTCATATCTTTCAGATTTTTTATTTTCCGGTAGCGACCCCTAAAACTGAATTAAAAAAATAAATACAAAATCAGTGACGTTTTTTCGGGTCCTAGAACAGAATGAGGGGGTGAGAGTAAGAGGTTAGAAAATAAGCAACACCCTATTAGCTATAGGTACTATTTATTACAACATACTAAAATTGAATTAAACGTTTTTCTAGAACGGTTTCTATATTTTTTATATTTTATAGTCGAAATGTGACGTGCCTTTTTTGATATGATACAAGCTTCATACATAAGTATAAACATACAAAAATCCATAAAGCTCTGCTGCAAATAGTTTGTTCTATGTATATTGTTTTTGTGAAATGGGCCAATTTTTAATTATTGTCGGTTTCTTTTTTTTCACGGATTTCAATAAAATTTGGTGAGTTGGTAAAGTTGCTTCTTCTGACCATGGTAAGCCCAGTTTCACGATATGGCCTACAATTTTGTTTCCATTGAAATCGGCCCATGAGCCAAATTATATTTTGTTCTCGATTTATTTATTTTTCTTTTCGAGCTGCTCACTTTGTACTAAATTTTAGTACAAAATAAGAAATCTCGTTAAAAAATCCATGCATTTTTTATAACTCAATGGAACATTTTGTAGGACATAGTGTGAAATTGTGCTTAGCTTGTTACCAACTTACAAAAAGAAAGAAAGAATTAGACTACAAAATAAAAAATTGCCCAAAATATCTTCATTGACAGACATTTAATTTTAACAGTTTTTTAATAATTGTAGTATTTGTTACGCTTCGCTGGTGATAAACACTTACCGATTACTAAGTATGTGAATACAGTAATACTTAAGATGCAAGTTGTGAATAAAGTTTTTTTTTTTATCTAGTAGGTAATAGCACTCATAAAAATTGTCAATAGGTCTGCATCTGCACATCATAAAAATGAAAATAATATGTCATGATCATGACTAATTATATGTATTTAATTTATAAGAAATCTAAAAAGTCATATAGCAATCAAATGTAATCAAGTTCAAGATAAACAAGTACGAAGTATTCATAAACAATTTCTGAATGTTTACAATGAAGTGAAAAGTGGAAAAATTTAAGGTATGAACCTGCGTCTCCAACGGCTTCCCGGGCCAACACGGGCGTCCTACCAACTGGACCACCGAACCTGATGCCAGAGCCATTGAATTATTCAACCAGTTGCTTCTACATGCCTTAGGGTTGCATCGTAGCGTCATCTACCGTAAAGATTCGGACTTTATAATCGGCACCATCGTCCGACCGTTACATTTTTCAACTTTTCGCTTCATTGTAAACATTTGGTTTACGTTAGCAGACGATACTGTTTTAATAAACATGAACAATTTCTGCTTAAACAGGTACTAAGAAGATTGACTAAATATTTAGAATTATAACAAATAAATACTTAAAGAGTCATTAGGAAGAAGAAATAAATAAAATCAAAGCAGACGACAAAGAAATGCGAATCAAACATGAACACGATTAATCACACTCCACACAATGTTAGAACATGCGATACCAGATTCCAAATTAATTTAATGAAAAATAATTGGACACCGTGACTTGAACAGATTTACCCTACATTTGGAGACCTTGGTATTATTTTAACAATTGGGTCATCTAGCATTACGTATATTATGTAATTGTGGAATAATTCCAGCTAGCATGAACACGATAAACACATTTCGGTTAGTGGAGCGACGATTTGTACCTATCAGTTTATATCGTTCTAGGTTATTCTTTAAATCGGTGATAGGTACGATTGGATTTAAATGTGTGATTCAAAATACACTTAAATATGTAGCTCTTATGGTCTGGTGTCTAAAAGAGAGGTAGATTTGAAATGCGCCAGTCCGCACCCTTTGCAACATTGCAATACCAGGTGGATAAATTGAACATTGAATTAAACACTGGGCATCATTCAGCCGCTTCATACAGTTTCGTCATCTAGTCGAGTTCATTGTTATAATATCTTACGGTAACCATTCGTGATTGGACTTCCTTCGTACTGGAATAATGGTGGACCTTCTGTCCCAACCAAATGACTCAGAATCTTCACCATCTATATTGCACCACCAAATTATCAGCTTCACAAAATATGCATACAGCATATTCTACCTGTTATATTCAGATCCCGACGCTTGGAGTCTTGCAGTTAAGTTTCAACCTCCTTTCACAAACACAAGCCTTCTTGAGCTTAATTTGGGACTAGATCGATTTGTGTGAGGTTGTCCGATATTTATTTATTTATTTATTTATTATTTCACGACATCATATCCTTCTTAGACTATTTTGCTCTGCTTTGCCTATTTTGGCCTAGTTAGGTGAATTTTGTTATACGTGGTTTAGTGAAGTTCTCTTTGTAACAGCATGCTTACAGATAAAGTCTTCGTTCAAAGAGAAAATATCCCAAAAACTTGGTAATAATCTTAAGGTCGTAGAAATCACGCAGCAGAAGCATAAGCGAGACTTAACAGCAAAGCCTGAAGCATCGGTTACCTTTCCTCAATCTTCCCATTACTCTTGCCCTTCGGATGGTTCTTCTTTGGCCTGACAGCTCTCTTGTGCTTCGCGGCGCTGGTGTCCAGGAGTTCTGCCTCCACGTCCAGCCCAGGATCGTCCAGACGCACCCTGAGAGTTAGAGTGAGCACTGTTAAGGTCTGGGAGTCGACAAACTACGTAGTGACTACCGCTTCGTTCAAGTAATCTGGCTACTGTTGGAATGAAGATGGAAGGTTAGCCGAAAAGAGGGGGTGGGTTCAACTAAGCTAGGTTTAACGATACGTTTATCTCAACTCTGAAACGTTGTTTTTCATCTTTACAGATCAAAAAACTAAACATAATAAAACATGTCGACCTACATTCGATTTCTACGACGTGAGTAAACCCGTTTCGTATGTATTTCAATATGTCTAAGACTCACTGGAGTTATTTGGTAACCTATCTGAAGCACAAATTTTTGTTTCCCATCTGTAACGTTTCGCCAAACTTTCAGTTGTCCGAAAGCCATTTTTTTTCCAAAACTGTTAATTTTTCAGATTAATTATAAAACAAACTGTAGCGATTCACATGTTCACGTCATGTGTTCGCCATCATATAATCATATATCACCATCGTAAGACTCACATCATCATTATCATCGTCAAATTCCTGACACATTAACATCATATTTCGCCAAGCTAATACTAAAATCGTCATTTAATAGGTATATGCAATACAAATGCTTAATAGGAGTAACAGTATGAATGGTTACGGAAGCAAGTAAAAAGACATTCCAATGACTAAACAACCTACCATTTTAAAATAGCAAACTGCTATTCACAAGATTTGCCAGCGGAAAAATTGAGCTTTATTTATACTGCATAAGGATTAGAATTGTGTGAGTGTCCAGAGTGTCCAGAATATTCACCGAGTCCAGGGTGTCTAAATTGTATAGCGTATCTGGCGTGTCTAGCATATCTAGAGTATCCAGGGTGTCTAAATTGTCTAGCATATCTAGAGTATCCAGGGTGTCTAACTTGTCGGGAGATATTGGTTATAAATAGGCAAAGGCTTAGTAGGAGGGGATTCATTTTTACTTGCGACTTCGACTGGGTAACACTATTGTTTGGCAATAAGGTATTAAATTTAATTCTAAGGGGAATTTCTGTTGGGATTACATTATTTTTCTGATCTATAATTATTTATTGAAATGTTGTGGGATTTTGTTGTTTTATGGCTATCAAGCTTAATTACATGCCAGAAATAGTGTTTTGGTACATGGTTGCCAGATGAAAGATATTTAACCTTGCGGCTGTTAAACGAATATCTTTCAGACTCTTTAATTTTATCTGGGCTAGGCAACCCGGACACTTGCCATTTACAAGCGCAGTGATAAGCCTACAGATATAGAGTGCTTTGTCTGGTGAATGCAAGGTCCACACGTTGGGCATGCGGGATATCCGCACTTGTTGAAATCAGGTGGACCTCCAGGTTTGGTCTCATATACATATATATTTATATATTTGCATTATCTACACATATTAGGGCGGGTTACTCTGCGCTTCCGGCGTCTCATTAGCCGCGTAGGGGGGACCCAATCTCCCGAATTTATAGTTTAGCTTACCTAGGTTCCATACACGTTTAAATGTAAATATGAGGTTTAGGCCTCTAGTGTTCTTTGTACTAGCTAGGGAACAGGGTATAGAGATAGGTACACTGATAGGAACATTAGGACGGGGTTCTTTATCTTCCGAGCAATCGTCAGGTATAGTAGATGCAGAGGCTGACCTACTGTTTTACTAGTGTTTATGACTTGGGATGTCGGTAGTGAAAAACAAAATCTTGTAACAGTTTATAAAGAAAGGGAATAGAGAAACCTGTTATTTAAACCAATCAGATATTTAAAACCTTTAATTTGACATCAATATTTATAAAACAATTAGTTAAAATTACCGATTATGATTTAAAGTAATGTACATTAGTTATAGCCTTAGTGTTAGAATGGCAACACTAAAGTTAAGTAGAATCAGCTGACAGATGACATTCGCTTTTTCAATGAACAAAAATAATTTTATATATTGTTATAATTTTGACAAGGAAATTGTGGATTGTTGTATAGTATGGAAATACAAAGCATTCCTAAGACTGGATGTGGAGTATCTGAAGTGTAAATTGCTAAAAGAAAAGCCGGGGACTTATGGA
Organism: Apotomis capreana; assembly: GCA_947623375.1. Lineage (NCBI taxonomy): Eukaryota > Metazoa > Arthropoda > Insecta > Lepidoptera > Tortricidae > Apotomis > Apotomis capreana. The sequence goes on along the minus strand of OX392501.1, from coordinate 29,554,027 downwards.
TAGCAATAATGAAAGTTATTCGTTCTCGTATTTACATCACAGATCTCAGAACTAAAGTAATTTATATCACAAGGGTTGAGAGTAATTTCCTTTATCAGAATCAGTCATTCGAGAGTTGAAAGATACTCCAATCGGCACAATAGTCTTCATGATTTCAAGGGTATACTACATTTATGAATATGGTCAAACGAAAACCAAGTTCTAGAACTCATTAGAAGGGTTCATACCTACTAGGGAAGAGTAGTGTATTAGACTTCTTACAATTTTAATTATAACTTCATCATTTGGATATGTCATAATCTTTTCAACCTTTTCATATATTTAGCAAGTTGTAGGTTTAGGCAGGTAGCTTAACCTAGCGTAGGCCTTGTGTAGTTAACTTAAGAAGCCTGCGCCAAAAGGCTTCCCCAAAAGATGGATCCTTGACACTTTGCCTTAGGCTAGGACGTCATGCATAGATGTGATGAGATCCCACAGTGGTTTGATCAGTTATTAGCCAGGCGTGAAGGTCCGTCCATCCCTGTGCTGTATGTCTTAATTAGCTTTGCCAAATAGAATAGATAGCTAAGGCATACAGTTACAGTATTACTCCTTCACACACTTAGAAGGGTTGGCGATTTTCTAAAAAAAAAAATATATTTTTTTTTATACACCTTAAAGTTACCTTCTTCATCCTACTACAATCTAGGTTTTAATAGTTCTTAATTGTGAAGACTATAACGACTTCCTATTTATTGTATAGGTCTAGAATCCACTTCAGATTGTTCTACTATAGTTTATTTAAGGGATTTATACCATCTTCTCAGATTAAGGTGTAATGACAAAATTTATTTAATATTGTCAAATATGAAAACTTAAGATTAATTAAATTCATAATAAAATCTCATAGATCCTGTAACTTCCACCTATTTATAGATTGGTAATGAAGTATAGTTTCATATTGTACATAGACACTTGACTTCTAATCATTCTGGAGTAAGAACATGCAATTTTTAAGAACTAAATTATCTTTCATACTAGAATTCTAATAATATTTGGATAGAATCACATATTGATTCTTATTGTTAGGTACATAAGGTAATCTAGTTCAACTATATCTGACTATGGACTAAATGAATTTTATATTTCATATAGAATTAAATAACTTTTATAAGAGTATCTATAATATTCCATATTGAATTTGCTATAGGAACAGATATTTTTGAAGGCTAGACTACATAGGAAACATTACATTTATATTCTGAGGATAGATAACATTGAGTTAAGTTAGAAATTTAATTAGTATAAAGAACCGAGGTAGCAGTAGGATAGGAGTAGCTTGCACTAAATAAATAATAGAATACACACTTATTTAGTTTATTTAACAAAATACATAGTAGTTTTGCACTATTCAGGTACGAGGCAATTCGCGGCACATCACGGCTACATATTTCTTAAAAGAAACTGTGTTACTGCAACAACGTTGGATCCTGCCCTAGACGAATCACACCTATACAGATCACACTTTGGCCATTAGTATTAAGAAAAGTTCAAACACAATTGTTATAAAGATCCTTTCATATCTAGGTTTGGTTAGTTGTAGGTTCTGGAAGGCTAGGTAGTCGTTGAAGGGTTTCCTAGGGTTTCGTTGTAGGAGTAGAGTCTGGAGGCGAGGGTGAAGGAGGCGTAGGACCTGTACCTTTAGTTAGGGCTTAGTATACATTACGATTGGTGGTCCCGTGACTCAGGATATCTCTAGAGTTAAAGTACTTAGGTAGACAGACATTACAAAACCTAACCTAATGGGTTCTTTAAAACAATGTTTAGATCGATTGCAAAAAAAGTCGATCAATCAATTAAGTTTTGTTTTAATTAAAGCCCTTAACTATGTATTTTATTTGCAATCGACCTGTTTATAAAATCCTGAAAATATTACGGGTTTCAGTAATTTTTTTTATGATAAACATTAGTGTCGCAATAAAAGAGCATACCTACATGTCTGCGCTTTCGTATGATGGTTCAACTCCACTTATACCAACTTATAGTTACTAGCTATTTAATAATTAGTTTGTCTCAGAGCAAAGGGTACATTTCTCAGCCTCATGACTTTGACTACCTAATAAATAAATATCAAAGAACTAAGTTTAGAGCAATGAATACCTATTATGATTTAAATTGTAAAACATGTAACAAGAAAAAATAATCAACCAAGCCTTAAAACTATAACGATAAAAGTAGACAATAAAGTCGAGAGTCGTCCCGAAAAAATTGTAAATTTATTCAATGAATACTATGCTTCGGTTGGCAAATCTCCGCTAGGTGGCAGCAGTGACCCCGCGCCTCCGACTGGGCGGCCCGCCATACAAACCTCTATCAACTCCATATTTTTACATTCTGTTACTGAAAAAGAAGTTCGTACTATAATACGACAATTGCCCAATAAATATAGTTGTGGTATAGACGAGATCCCCTCCATCCTGATAAAAACATGTACTTATAGATGAACTTGCCTATTCTATTACTAAATTAATCAATCAATCTTTTGACCAATGCAGCTTCCCAGATAAATTAAAAATAGCAAAGATTAAACCCATATTAAAAAAAGGTGGAAAACCTGATAATCCCTCTCAATATAGACCGATAGCACTCCTCCCTGTAATATCCAAAATATTCGAGAAATGTATGTCAAATCGTATTTTCAGTTTTTTAGAGAAATATCATCTATTGGATGATAATCAATATGCATTCCGAAAAAAACACTCAACAAACCTTGCAGTTTACAGTTATGTCCAAACAATAGTAGAGTACCTAAGAGATAGGAAATATGCAGTGGGACTACTGTTAGATATGTCGAAGGCATACGAGTATGACAGAGTATCACATAACATTTTACTACATAAATTGAATTCAATCGGCATACGCGGCAAGGCTCTAAATTGGATGAAATCCTACTTGACATCTCGGCGACAATACGTAGAAATAGAACACCTTAATGGCCATTCCATACTACAGTCTTTTAAATCTAGCATACAGTATTCTGATAATTCAATCCCACAAGGTAGTGTTTTAGGATGTGTCCTATTTCTTATCTATATAAACGACCTCCCAAAAATCACCCCCCATAAAGTTGTAATGTTCGCAGATGACGTATCACTTTTATTTCAATGCCCAAATGATAACTATAGCAACACCCACATCGAACAAACTTTCAATTCAGTAACACGCTGACTACATGATCACAATCTAATAATCAATAATGATAAAACTAAACTAATCCAATTTAGACCGCGACAAAAACAACTACTTAACTTAAATACCGTATCAAACCACCTAAACATTAAAGAAGTAACTAAATGCACTCTTTTGGGTCTTAAATTAGATACTCATTTAAACTGGAAAGCACACGTCGAATCAGTAAAAAACAAACTGTCCAGATTTGTATACGCACTGAGCATATTGAAGAGCAACAGAAGCATGGAGTGCGCGTTGACCGCTTATCACACGCAGGTGGTCGCGTGGCTACGCTACGGGCTCCTGCTGTGGGGCCACAGCACGGATGCGCACCAGCTCTTCATTATGCAAAAGAAGTGTGTACGAATCCTGGCCAATATCCTCCAAACTAATAGCTGTAAGCCTGAATTCAGAAACTGAAACTGTTAACTCTCCCCTCCCTCTATATCCTTGAAGTTGCCACGTTTGTAAGAAAAAAATTACATCTCTTCAAATTCAATCATAGCACTCGTCGCCACCAAAATCTTGAACTCCCGGAACCTAAACTAGAAATATATAAAAATGGACCATGGCAATTAAAATATACAATAAAATCCATATTAATATAAAAAACACACTAAAAGACTCATCCTTTATAAGCAACCTAAAATGAAACCTTATAGACAAGTGTTACTACTCAATTAACGAATTTTTGGACGAGAAAAATATTTAAATACCTAATTATGTACTAATTGTCTGCCCAATACAATGTAACACAATCATGCAATGTACGTAATGATAATGATGCTTGGTTAAATTTTAAAACATTAAGTTGTTATTACTAGTATTAAGTTTTTAGAAAGCACTAAGCAGTATTAAGTTTGGTAAACCAGACTACGTAAAATGTAAAATTCTTGCTACACCCTGACAGGGTCCTTGTACCTAGTTATAAGTACTTGGATGCAATAAATATATATTATTATTATAAATACTTCGGAAATAGTGGTTTTAGAGATAAAGCGAAACAGAGATTAAAAATCTTACGATTTATTTTATTACATGAACATTAAGTTTCCCAGAGGTGTCTATAGTATATTTTTTCTTTATAACAAGTAAAAATGTATTCCAGTAATTTCAGTAGAAGATTATAATAATGACTTACAAAATAAATGTATAAGTACGTAAGTCCGCATACGACCACCGTGTCCACTGTGTGTAGGACTAAGGTGTAGGCACACAATTTTCAAAAACTTATCGTTCCCAATTTGGCTTGCAAATGTAGTGACCTAGATCAAAGTTGATCTTATTTACATTAAAAAAAACTAAATTGTTTAGTTAATTAGACTTTTTTCACATCAACTTCAACTTCACTTTCCATGTACCTAATCAGGATCTGTTAATAAGTAACGTAACGTCATGGTTTTTGTCACCTGCCGAGATTTATGAAAAACTACTAACTGTACTTATTAGTATATCGATCGGGAAATCTACCACCATTGCCATTATCCCCTTTATTCGAAGTTGGCACAGCATTCTTATTCCTTTGAAATTGATTCAAAATAACCTTGATGTTGTCCCTTACATGAGTGCGGTCTCTATCCCCAGTTGCTCCACAACTATAAATAGTCTATAGATCACATGAGGCAACCCGAGAGGCTCTCGGACCCTGACATTGCGCCGGGACTTGTCACTTGTGATTGATGGGCTACGGCTATCTTTAGTGGTGGAAAAGTTTCGAGTGTTATTTCAACACGCTTTCCAAACGAATTTGTGATTAGGAACATAGTAAGAGAAGAAAAAGGGAAAATAATACACTGTTAACTTGTGAATGGATTAGAGCAATAAACTGTTTTGAATGTGATATAATATTATAATATCAAAATAAAGTACATTGTAATTTTGTATTGATTAATTCAATGCCTGATATAACGATTCAAACGAGATTAGAACCTGCATCGCCTTTTATAAATATGTCATAGAAAGAAGTTTCTGCAATTATTAATTTACATAACGTCAATTCCAGTATAATTTTCACTTTTATCTGGACGATGGTTCTTAGGATTGGGATGGTAGTTTTCCATATTTCAAAGAATGCGACAATAATCTTATTTTTTTCACTACTTTGTGTCACCATAACGTCAGAGCAATATTTCAACTCCAAGGTTTCTAGTTTTGGTGACTTCTGGCATGAACGCAATCTTGGAGAAGGATCAAGGAGTTTTCACTTCTGGTGTTCGTGAAGGAATGCGGAATTTATTCAAAAGCGATTTGACATCGTGCATATGGAATGATCCTTTGTGTACATTTTGAAAACCATACTTGTAAATTTTAAAATGAGCTTTGTAATGACAAACTCAGAGGAACAAAGGCGTCAGCTAAATATACTCGTGCCAATGGTTTTCTTCCATTTAATTTAAAATAATTGTTCATCCATCATTCGTTCTTTAGACCTTAAACACATTGTGTTTTTACATTGTTGAAAGGAAGGTTTTCATCGGGTTATTTGTTGTTTGTCTTCTTGAATTAGTTTCACAGCTTATATGGAGTTTTGTTCCTACTTTGCGATATTTCACTTACCTCATTATAATTACCATTTTCGCGAGATGTTTAGCAACACTTTAATTATCGCTTGGTGCTCTTATATCAATCTGCTACTTCAGACAATTATTTTGATATAAATTTATATTTAATTTTACTTGATACACCTATCCTATGCACGGAGTACTAAGCTAGCGATATTAATTACCAAATGTAGACTAAAAGCGAAATGCTGCAAATACTGATATTATAAAATGAGCCTGCGATGCATGTTCATTGTAATGGACTAATGGTGCAAGAGATTTCCTTATTTGAGCATTTTGTCATTCCAACCAAGGTATTAACACCGACTAAAATATCCCCTTCGTGACTAACCACGAGTCCCAAAACATATTTACGAGGTTTAATATCACCAGTATACCTAATAAATCACTTTTTACTAACAATCTCTACGCTCCAAAAACTCATTAAAGGCCTGGAGTTCCGTCGTATTTCTGGCTGGCCCACATCGGCGTGACGTCAACGATGGCACAGTTCGCATCGGGGTTAGCATCAGCTCCAGGTACCCCTTCCACTCCCCTTTTAACGATGTTGATGTTTTGTTTGTTGGATTGATGTCAGGAACTAGTTCTTGAGAGATGTTTTGGATAATGATTGTTTGCCCTAGTTTCTGCGGCAGCTGTCTTGATGAAGTTTCGAGAGGAGTAGCTTAGTTTTTTTCAAGCTCACCATGCATGAATTTAAACTCGTTAAATTGTTTCGTAAACAAGTTGCTAGAAGTATATTAAATATAATATATTGGGTCTTAGGCTCACAATCATTAGGTGAAAGGACCGGTAAGTTCTTTCATGTGTACATCCATTTTGTATGTAGTACCTTGAATGCCTCAGCTCTGAATATTTTTTGTATCATGACAAGTAATCCCTTTTCAAGGAACTTTAGTGCTTCTAGAATATTATGTCTCCACGTACTACATTTTTAACTATTACTAGAGTAATGATCGGAAATACTGAATTCGACAAGGATTTTTTTACGATGTCAGTTTGGCATGATGAACACGTTGCGGTGGATTATCTTATGCTAATATGAGAATTTTAGAAACTCAAATATTCTACATTATACTCAGTTGATATCGCGAAGACCTCTGTGCCAAATACCATGCGCATTTGGGCACAGGCACTTGTGGCAATCTTTCCATAAAAAAGTACCACAAGGACCCCAAATGATCCCTGTCTCCCGAAGCATTTCCTTTGAGTCTTCTCGTCCTTAAAGCCTTGCTCTCTTTCCGATCAAAACCACTTTTCCGCCTCCCAAATTTTATGCCAAAAAAATTGGGCAACAAAAACAGATGTGAGTAAATATTTATTCGAACAGTCATTCCTTTCGAAATAAGTGTCTTAGGTGAGGCTGCTACCCATTTTTTATCTCATAAATAGAGTAATAAACGGTAGACGGGCTTTTAGCAATCAGGTATCTGTTGCGAACTCGTATTCAATTCACCTCTGTTGATACAAAAACAACCTTGATCAGTGAGCTAAAAGATTAAACTACGATAAAATGTAGATCTATCTAAAGAATTTGTTGTACTTTAATTTATAATCTATAAAACCCGTGTCATGAAGTGCTAACGACCGAACTGTTGAAAACTTCGGTCAATTTTATAGGGAAGAGTGAACGATGATGGTCTCTAAATATATTGGAGTAAGAGTTCAGAAATGCAAAGGACATAAATCGCTTGTAAACTTTCTTGTTAGAGAATTATTAAATTAATAAGAATTACAAAATAATCTAATATGGAGCAGGGTTTTTGTAATTGGTATATAACATGGGTCTAAAATAATTTTATATCCTGTCGCTGTGACAGCGGTCGACAGAAAACTCTTACCTGATACATAATTCAACTTTGACAGCCAATCAAGTCCTAAGCTATCGGCAGGGCATTCAACCCCAAACCCTAGAGCCTAAATGGTCGCGTTACGTTCCAAAGCAACTTTTCCTCATGAACGCTCAGGCTATGAAATGAGTTTCCTGCAGAGGTTTTCCCGGTGGACTACAGTACAAGGCCTTCAAAAAAGGAGTGTACAGACTTTGGAGTTGCAAGCCTCATAGGCTACGCTAACCGCTTACCATCAGGCGGGCTGTACTGTACGCTTGTTTGCCACCTCTGTAGTCTGTAGTATAAAGCAATGGATCTGCAGACATATATAGCATCAAGAAAAGCCGTACGATGGCCAAAAACAAGCTATCATCGCAGCCTGCAACGTATGAACCCTTGTCGCTTGTAACGACAAAATCATTACCCACGAATTGCGAAGCTACTTATTCTTTTCTTGCAAACTCCATGCTGTAGTCCCTTCAAAATAATTTGATGCAAATGCTTCCAAGATTTAGAGTACGGCACTTTTGGTGTCATATAATGCAGTCAGACACTTTGGTGTCTATGTATGAAAGCCACTGTCGGAACGAGAACTAGGGAACGGACGTTAACGTAACGGACGTTAACGTTTGTACGTTCGCGGACAGTCAGAGACGTCATGTGTCATGGCCCAAAGGAGACAAATACTACGTGACTACTAAATATAGCATCAGCGTCTGCGAACGTATTAATGTTAGCTATGGTACCAAATAATGTAGTATTGTCTATTTGGGCCTTAAAGAGCATTAAGACCTCCAAATACTCGTATTAATATAATAATAAATAAGGTTAACTATAAGAGATGCCTTAACGGAATCAATTTGACTTTGAACCTGCGTTATTATGTAGTAGGTTGATGTATTTGTAACTGTTTTTGCGTACAATAAAGTATTTACATAACTACGGTTATGGCAACCTACCATATTTGGAATTTTTATTTCCATTTTTCTTTATTTTATAAATGATTTCCATTGAAAGCCAATATTATTCAAGGTCTGGTCACTTACATAGAAACTAAAAAATACCAATGATGACTTCACTTAACATTAGGTACAGTATTTAGATAATTTAGGATCTTATCTAAATCATAAAAATACAAATTGTTGGTAATATTACGAACCATTTTCAAACGATTCATTGGCTCCAAAATTATATGACACACCGTACCTGGACCTGACTGGCAGTCAGCCAGGCTTCTGAACTAGTTTAGCGCTCGACGTTGCCTACCTTTTGTCTCTTTTAATAACCGCTGCCTCGTCTTCTAGTTACTGCGAATTTCAGGACAGGAGAGGTGATGACCTTATTACAATGATTTGACATTTAACAATTTCAAGAGACAATGCAATGTATACGCTCTGTTTAGTCACAGAGTTAATTGCGTCAATTAAGACTGGGATTTTATTTAATAAGTTTACATAAAACTTTAGTAACAACTTCCTACGGACCATTTTTAGATCAAATCATAACTTATTCTTTATTGTTTCAAAAAGGGTTTATATTCAAAACCACGCTAACTTTTCCAAGCAAATGAACTGTCAAACCATACAACGTGGGTCAGTTTGTATGGTTTTACAGTTCATTTGCTTGGAAGAGTTCATTTGCGTGGTTTGACTCTATTCTGGGTGTTGTAAAATTTGCCGCTAACATGAATACTTTTTCGAGACCAACGCCTTCTCTTTCTGTTACCACGTTTTTCTATTGAGCAAGGTCTTGTACTCATAAGTCCTTTATAAATCTATCTTCACGTTTACCTTAGTATTATAAATGTGGAAGTTTGTGAGCGGTTTGTACATATGTTGTACTTCTTCACGCTCAAACGGCTAAACCAATTTTGATAAAACTTAGCATGAAGATAGCTGACACCCTGGATTAAAACAAAGTCTAATTTTTATTTCGAAAAAAAAATAGTGTTTGTCGTGGGATGAGCGGGTGACATCGCGAGGAGCTAGTAGTACTGTATAACATATTAAATTAAAGAACTGGCCGCTAATTTTTAATTGGGAATTAAAGACATGTAACTGACAATAATCCAACAATCCAATAAAAATACAGACTGATTTTCCAATAGCAAATTCGTATTTATAGTCTCCTCCTCTGTGAGAATCTCAGAATGTAAATGCCATGAGTCTTTGGATATGCCTGAGCTAATATCTCTCACCTACCTTTAAATTTATTACTTTTGTCACGTTCATAATATATTGCGACTATCTTTATGATGAAGCTCAAAATAGTTTCAAAGCAAGGTAAAGAAAAAAATGCGTCCGCACATCGCTCGACTTGTTTATATTTAGACTTCTGTAGTGCTAATTCTTTCAGTAGATAAGGTGGCAAATAAATTAACAAGAATTACAAGGCATTAAATTTTATTACATCTATTTCCCTAAAATTAGACAAACTAAATATTTTATACCGCGTATCTAAAATAACAGTTTAAAACATCTGACAACTAATGAGAAACTACTGATTTCCAAACTCATATTGGATTGAATAGGAACTAATCATAATTATCTGAACACATAATAGATGTAGAATACAAACCAATGATAAAACACAACGTAATGCCAATAGCGTAGCTAAATGTATATACAATTATATTAAATACAAATGAATGTAACATAGTTATCACAATAGTTCTAATTTTGATCACAACACAATGATTCATACAACATAAACTGCTTCGAAAAGCGGGATATTTACAATGCCCAATGGTCTTCTTTCTTCTTCTCCTTTTAAAGCATGATCAGTAATAGTACATTCTGTACGTAGGAACACTAAATACGTAGTCAATAGATGGTCCCCGCGTATTGAAGAAATGGTTCTCGTAACGATAAACTCGACCTCTGTACCTGCATCAACATAGATCTCTCATTATGTCTTTAATCGTGTGATGTGGTGATGGTGATGTCGTTAAGCGGTGATCGTGATGGTGATGCAAACAAACGTGATAGTGATGATTTATGAGAAAGTTAATCGTGTTTCGTAAGAGTGCAACGCCCCCGGCTAAAAATATATCCGTCTCATGCGGAATGTTCGACGCATCGGATCTATTAAACGCATTCTTGAAATTTCCTATGCTCCCAACTATTGCCAACAATAGATCCCGTTGATTAGTATAGGTCACATTTAATATCTTAGTTGAACAAGTTTGGTTAACAAGTTTCTGTTACGTCCAGTAAGAATATGGTATACCCGTAATATTTTATTTTGTTACGGAGTTTATTATTAAACTAGACGGGTTAATGATAATAAATAGACGTTTATATGGAATGGTAATAAAGAAAAAAAATAAGAGTATTAAGTATTTAGATCTCAGGTTTAATGATTCTAATGCCGAAATTCCTTTCAATATTACGTGGTTGCATAGATAAAACGATAGTTTACTACTGTTTTAGTTTCCGAATGTGTGTTTAGTGTGAGTGTCGTTAAAGATAGTTTTGTTTGGATAACCGAAGTAATGACTCCAGTGTCGTAAGACGGTTCCAGTTATTTACATACACCAATGAGGGCATGGTTGTGCAAAGCTCATGCCAATAATATATCAATGCTACTCACTTGGATCCGAGGGCACTCTTGGTGTCGAGAACCTCGACGATGTCTCCGGCTTTGAGGGAGACTTCGTCGTCGGCCGCCGCCGTGTAGTCCGACGTGGCTACGACTACGTCTTCCACCTGTAACAAAGAAAAACATTCTTGTGATATCCCTTCTAAAGATATTTAGTTTTACCTAATAGTTAAATTGATAGCTAGATAACACGGCTTGTTAAACGGCAAAATATGCCAAAATTGGTCAAAGATTACACAAATTGTACATTTGTAAAAAGACGTTGAATGCAGTAACAGACTTACTACACAAAATCACATGTAACGCAATGCATTGGTTGTGACAATCGGTCGTATACCATCGGATCTTATTCCCGGCAATTTTAAACCTTGCAACAAGATTGCAGAATCCGAATAACACTACTTCGTACAAATTAATGGCGGTAAAGCGTAAACAATTATATGTAACGAATTTTTATTAAAATTTACCTTAGGAGGACTTCGGCTACAACTAGATCTTGATCTTGAGAGAGATCTTGACGGATATCGTTTATAGCTTGGCGTGTGATCCAAACTACTCATTCGAGTCCTTGTATTCTCTCTATCTAGTAAAACTCCGCTGTATCTGCGATTTCCAATTGACCATCCACCCAATCTGATTCGCTGGTTGTTAG